>CM070554.1:8694923-9438865 GCA_036346405.1 Phyllostachys edulis | reverse complement strand
TTTGCCTCGGCGGTGTGGCTTGGTGGTGCATGGCTCTTTATCATTCCTGACCAAAACCTCCTTGGAACCGCGGCTTGGAGGTTTTGACCCTTCGCCTTGTTCTTGGACTTTTTGCTTTCTTATCTTTCTTCTTACTAATGTCGCTTTGGCTCTCAAGAGGTATTGTCTTCTCGATCGATTGTGTTGTTCCTTTCGACCGCCTCGAGAGCGATCGCATACCGATCAGCCATCTCAAAGAGTTCGGTGTGATGGTAGGCGGTTTAAAGCAATATCTTCTGTTATCCTTCTACTACGGACTCCTTGCTTAAAGCCACGATGGCGATGAGTCGAAATTTTGAATTGAATTACGAATCGACTAAGCGCTTGATGAATTAGCGCAAGGTCGTTGTCGTTCTGTCTCATCGGTGCAAGTCGTCCTCCTTCGGGGGTGATTGTAAGTGCCTTGCAAATTCGCGATGAAAGGTCGCGAGGTGTTGCCAGAATAGATCGACTCGAGTGGTTGGTTCAATAACCACGATCGGCGGAGGACCCTTGGCGCGGTTGGGAGGTAATTTGCCATCACATGTTCTCCTCCTCCTCTTTCGGACCGATATTGTATAGATTTGAAGGAATTCTATGGGATTTTGGGATTCATCGAACTTTTCCATATTCCTTTGGTCGCAAGAGGTGGCGTGAGCATTCGAAGATCGGCGAAAATACCCGACATCGGTGATAACTTCTTGGCGCCTCATTTGCGGAAAGAAGGGTTGATATCATCGGTGGTGCGTACTCGGCGATACCCGATGTGAGTTGACGACTGTAATAGGTCTCGGTCCTCTGAGGAATACTCCTCGTAGTTCATCTCTTCTTCTTGATTTTCATCTCGGAATGGTGGCGATCACCTCTCAGGGAGTTTGTTGATCATCGATCATTGAAAGACATTTCTTGAGTAGGAGATTGATCGACTTCTTGTTCGTCGATTTCTCGTGGTGATATATTCGATCGGTTGGTAGGTTGAAGAAGTATATTGCTATGACTTCCTAAATGATGTCGGCGAGGTGCTTTCGGTCTTGCCATCGTGGGCGGAAGCCTTTGTGCGATCTCCTCGGCGAAGATCGTATCTGGCGCTTCGGCGAGTTCTCGAGTTGGATTCTCGAGCAAGTCATTGATGTCTTTGGAGTTCTTGAGCTTCCTCGATTGATATTGGATGCGCCCGGGCAAATTCTTACGGCGCAATCTTCTTTGTCGAATAGCCTCGGATCTTCCATGTCAAACTCTTGAGGCGCCTCAATGGAGTCTTGAGTATATCGAGGATTTCCCTCGCGTTCATGAAGAGTATTGGTTACATCGCCATCGGTGGTGCCCTTACCATTATCACGAGGCGCGGTCGCGTGATCTTGAGTGTCCCTAGCTCGGTCTCTAGAAGAGTGAACTTGATCGAGGGAAGGACGAAGACCTCCCGCTGATGATTCTCGCTTGAGGAGTAGTCGAGAGACACCATCTGGCGACTTGGAGCAATCCCCTCCAGGTAGGGGAACTCTGGGTTATAAGCGTCTCCATCCGCAGGTGTGATCTGCGGAGAGATGGTCGAATTTGCAGGAAAAGTATGCTTGATCCTGCTCTCTCTGGCATCATCCGGAGAGAGAGGATCACCAGATGCTGGTGAAGTCCTGGAATTGTGGCTTCCAGAACTTGTCTCACCAAGTCGAACCGCCTTAGAGAGACTCGGACACTTGGAGGAAAAACTCTCGTCGTGTTGTGAATCCTCCTGGGTGTAGTCCTGGTCGGATTGACCCTTGTCCTTTGAGAGGGTAGACTCCTCCCTTGGACGTACTGTTATGGGGGATAAGGATCCCTCCTCAACTCCATTAGCGGCATTGTCTCCTGGATCTGCGGGAAGATCCCGGAGGCGGCAATACCATGGATGAGTCGATACTCGGCTCGTGTCAGCACCGCATCCATGTCGGCGTTTGCATGTCTGCCAAGTCAAACCGAGTTCTCCTCGTTCCATTCTCCGCCATGAGTGCATGAGATTTGGAAAAAAAGTATGTTGACAAGAGATTAGGAAGATCCCCATCGGCATAGCTTGTCGGTGTTTAGAACCGATCTTACGTAAAGATTGTTTGATTAGGGGTCTCCTAGAATAGAATCACGGAGAGATTGACACGGTATTTTATCTGAGTTCGGGCCTTCTCGGAGAATAATAACCCTACTCACATGTGTGTATGGTATTGAGTGTATTCTAAACAACCGGGAGCAAAACTAAGACTATTACAGATGATAGTACTTGTCTTCCTGATAGCCCTCGATAGCGTGTGTATACGCCTCGATCGCCCCATCCTCTCTCTGATCGTTGCCTTTATATAGTTGTGAAGGAATAGCCGTTTTCCCTATTGAAGGCGGCCTCATCAAATCGATAGCAGCGCCGTTTGCGGTAATCATCGGTAGTAACTCCTTCCGCCACCTAGCGATTACTAGTCGAGATAATGGGGTATTATGTGTTATCATTTAAGCATAATAACACACATGTTA
Organism: Phyllostachys edulis; assembly: GCA_036346405.1. Classification (NCBI taxonomy): domain Eukaryota; kingdom Viridiplantae; phylum Streptophyta; class Magnoliopsida; order Poales; family Poaceae; genus Phyllostachys; species Phyllostachys edulis. The sequence goes on along the minus strand of CM070554.1, from coordinate 9,436,354 downwards.
TTTGTTTAGATTCCTAATCAATTGGACCCACTTGCTGTAGGTTTTATTGATCATAAGGTGGTAAATGGTGACACAGTGAAGTAGAAGAACTTACAACCATAAGATAGTTGTAGCAAGACTTACAACTATAAGGTAATCGTAGAATATCTTACAAGCTGGGTAGTGGTAGTAGAAAAACTTACGACCATAAGGTAGTCGTAGCAAGACTTACGACTATAAGGGTGAGTAAGTGAAGAATTTCTGATCACCTAGTAGGCTTCTCCTTATAAACTTAAGGGGTATACCTAGGACCATATGGCGTCATATTTACTTATAATAAGAATTATAGATAAAAGATAAAATAAGGATGAGTCTATCACTGTTCGAGCATACACACGTATCTTGTAGTAGGATGCAGGTTGACACAACGACATGTCTGCCAAGTTAGTAGCAGTACTACTACTACATGGAGTTGTGCAGAATTGAGGTCGTGATGGTAACGTAGCTTAGGTAGGTGTGGTTGAATAATGGACGGCTCATGTTTATAGTGCTGTTCTAATGTTTACCTCAAAAAAATCGTAAATTTGTTGGTGAAATAATGGACTGACCTATGTTTTCAGTTTACGTCCTTGGTTTCTTTTTAAAAAGAAGATTGTTGGCCCTGTTTTGGAAAAAAGCAAAACAATGATATGCACGTACCATCCTCACCGTTCAAATGTTCCTCGAGATCCATGCATGAATACGGTGCACCAAAAAATCAAGTATTCCATGAAGGCAACTCTGAAATTCTTTAAGCGGCAACAGTGATTAAGATTTTTCTTTGCACTTTGGGTTTTGTTACATTTTTTCATCTTCAAGAAATTGCAAGAAGTTGATTTTTGGATTTCGGATTTCATCTCAAGAAATTGCAAGAAGTTGTACTTTTTGGATTTCATCTTCAAGAAATTGCAATAAGTTGGATCTTCGGATTTTATCTTCAAGAAAATGCAAGAGGTTGAGGTCAGTTCTGTCTTGATCTCCCAACAGTCAGAAACAAAGACATGAACAAAAGGAAACTTCATGCACTCAAGTACATGCATATTCGAACACCTAAGTCCTAACCATGCATCTATCACTTTTCTTTTGAAACAATTATTTGTTTTTCCCCTCTTCCTATTGAGGATCTTAAAAAGGCATTGGTCGCAAATGTTATTGTACAAGTTATGCATTTAATTACTTTAAAATTTCTACATTTTATTTTAAGAGAAAAACGCTAAAGTATTTTGCTCCCATATGTTTTGTCTACGAGCATCAAGGTATCATGCAGTGTTGATATTTCCAGAAGAATTAACCATATTGAGATCAAATAATGCAAATGATTACACCAATACACCATAGTTGCCAGGGTAAAATTATTCATTTTGTTTATATGAGAGACCATGTGGAGGTCGTCCCGTGTGTGTGATGAGTAATTGACATAGGTTTAGGAAGTCGAGTTTGGTTTGTGTGGTCGGATCATGTCGTTCTGCGGTGCATTCGGTTTGGTCGATCTTTGTCGAGCTAGGTCGAGCGATGCTTAAGTCGTTTATTTTTTGATTCGATCGGTTTGGGCTCTGAATATTTTATGCGATGCTATTGTATGGTTACAATATGTCGGCGGTGCTATGTGATTTGTTTCTTATGCATGTTAGGCTGCGGACATCGGTAGTCGTGGCGAGACACGGTGGACGGACTAGTCGTGCGGTGGCGAGTCGAAGCAGTCGGGATGTGTCGAAGGCGGCGGAGACTCGAGGTGGTTGCGAGGCTTGGGCGACAAGAGCGCGAAGCTTCCGGAAGGTGCGGGGAGGCGAATTGGTAATTTGAGGCACTGGCGGGAGCGGGTTCCGTTAGTTTAGCGTGTGAGGTTGGAGACCCATTAGCCAAGGGCTATAAATAGGAGTGAGTGGTGCATCTATTGAGATGGCTTTGGGAGAGAGTTAGGTTTTTTGCTAGGGTCAAAAGCTTTGAGAGTTTGTTTTGGCTTTATGCTTTAGTTGGTGAGGAGTGTTGGGAGGCAGGCTCTGTGTTGTTTTGTCTCCTCTCTCTGTGTTGTGTTCGTGGGTTTTCCTCTCCAAGAATCTTGTAGGGTGTGAGTTCTTGGCTTGGGGAGAGGAGAGGATGGATTGATAAACTTGTAATCATTCCTCTTGTTCTAATGTCCATCGTCTGGGGACTCCTCTGTATTTGTTTGATTGGGAATGAAATTTACGAGTTTAACTCCGTGCTCCTGTTTTTCCTTGATACCTCTCTGCATGATTTCTTGACTTTCGATTTTCTTGTTATTTCTTATTGAGAAGGGCCAAAATGGGTTCTTGTATGTTGGGATGATGCCTCAAGATCATTTGATCGGTTAAAATCCCAAGAACCCATTCTTGATTCAGATTTTGGTTTTGGACTTCTCTGTTCTTCTTTTTTTCTCTAGAGTTTTGGTGCGAATCTTGTTTCACTCTTTGAGTTGGCTTGAAACTTGGCAAGCTTAGTCTGAGGCTATTAAGTAGATATCCTCAAAGTTTCATGGCCAAATGATCAAAGATTTAGGAGTAATTTGGATTTTGGTTCGAGTTCTTGCAAGATTTCAGATTTTTACCATAATCTGAAATCCTTGATCTCGTAACTTGATTTCTTTGTTTCCTAGAGCCCCTTGCTATTTAGTTTGTTCTTTGTGTTGCTCCGGGCTGAAAAGATAGAAAGAAACCCTCAATTTCTCAGTCTTTGAAGTCTGAATCTCGATTCGAGTTTTCGATTCTCGATTTTTCTCGGGTTGCACAGGCATCGGGGAAATGGTCCGACCGCCCACTACTAGCGGTCGACCGGCCTCCTGCTGATGGCGATGATTCCTCTGAGGCGATTATTATTTCTATGATTCGTGTGATGGTGTCTTTGCGGTGTTTTGAGTCTTTAGTTTTAATTGGCGGCGGGTCTCTGGTTCTTGTGTGTAAGAGGACACGCATGAGATGATCTCTGATCGTTTTTCTTTTTGCTGATTTTCAACCATTTTGCATGCAGATTAAACAATATTTTCGGTTGAATTTTTTCTTGGTGGTCTCTGATTTATGCTGAATTTTTGATGTCACATGCGTTCAGTTTCAGCGAATTAACTCTCTGTGAATTACTTTGTTTTGCTTCTTCTAAAAAAAAAATCGATGTCACGTTTTCTCGGGCGATTTTAAAGAGCGACATTCACCCCCTCTGTCGCCATTTCGGTCCTACAATTGGTATCGAGCGGTTAGCTCTTTTCAATAGATCTTAACGGTCTCAAGAGCCATGACGATGGACAAGTACTCGACCAAGCCGCTTGGTTTTCGATGGCATCGATTACCCTTACGGAAGAGCGAATGGAGACATACATCTAGGCCGGGGTATGCCATCTGGCGGAAGGTCAGATGCGATTATTTGTTCTACCGATGAGAACATCAATGCAGGGAACATGGGTGATGTTGAGGCGAATGCAAAGGCAAGGAACATCATCATCGAGGTTTGAGTCGTGGCGAGTTTGACCGCATATCTCACATCGTCGCGCCTCGATATCTGGGTGACCCTCGGCGCATACCATGAGGCACCACCCGGATCAAGGCGGTTCGGCAGGACCCGGTTCAAGCGAGAATACAACAAATTCGAGATGCTTCTTTGGTGAGTCCCTAGATGAGTGCCCATGCGTTTTCACAAGATCTTGAGCAACCTCCGTGCGGTCGGTCTCACATACCCGACTCGGACAACGCTCGTCGAGATACTTACGGCACTCGATCTGCGGCGTGTGGGAGATGAAAGTGACCACCATCAAAGACACGAGCAGACCTCTCGACCTTGACTCTTGATGCGGCTGTACTCACGCCTCAAGACTCACGAGATTGACGTTGTCTCGTGGAGTCGAAGTCACGATCGATAGCCACAGTCACCGATCGATTAAACTTGGTCTCTCTTGAGTCCTCTTGCAATTTCTCCTTCTTTGCTCTCTGTGACATAGCGATGATCGGTTGGGCGACTTCGCGGATGAGCGACTTGCCCTCCTTGCTCGAAGATTCTCCCACGCTTACAAAGGGAGGAGGGACGAAAGAGAGGAGGACCCGTGATTTGCTTGAGTGTGGTGGCTGACCACATCCGAACAAAGCGCCCAAAGCCGGAGAAGGGCAAAACGACTCTGGCGGTTCGGGCAAGAACGACTACACAAACAAGAACCGCAACAAAAGCTCCAGCTCGGGCGCCCGGCAAGAAGAAGTTCCGCAACCGGCAAAGCCAAGCTCTTTCCAGCGTCCTCGCGCCTTGACGACCTCGACCTCGGCGAGGTGGAGGGATGGAGCGACGATGACGGACGGGTGACCAAGAGCCCAAGGATGGCGGCAGCGACTTCTCGGCATGTGCTTCATGGCCCTCGAGGGCGAACTCGGCTGACAATGAGTCACTCCGACTTCGGACGAGGTATGTCCCACTCTGAACAGCTCAATCATGCTTTTCTTAAGCTAGGAGGTTTTCATGCTAAAGCTAAGGCTAGGTGTCTTTGAGTTAGAGAAGGAAATAGATAGACTGTCACTAGAGATTATTGCTCTTACATCTCGCCCTTCTAGTGATGATTGTGATACATGCTCGCTTTCTTTGGTTGATATGGAGAAGTTAAGGACCTCACATGATAGTGTGTCCTCCAAACTTGATAGTGTTAAGGTGGAGAATGTTAGTGCGCTTCTTGAGTTAGAGTTGAGTAGGATGGTACATTACCCTACTTATTCTTGATGAGACTACTTCTCCCACCTCATGTGAGGGTAAGGACATTCTTTGCTAGAGGATCTTATGCCATGCTCCTTGATCTGCCTTGAGTCTTGTGAAAATTGCAATAACTTGAAGATGAACTTAAAGCAGGCGGATCATAAAATTCTTGAACTACAAGCTTCTTTACTTGAGCCGATTGTTTCATGCTTGAACTGTCCTAAGTTAAGCTATTTGAACTTGAAATTGTCTCCAAACAGCCAAGATATGATTGATCATGAAAGGAAGATGGCTAAGTTTGCTTCTAAGGACCTGTTAGCTCACCATGCATTAAGTGTAACAAACTAAAATCTAACTTGATTGCTTTGGATGAGAAATGTGTGAAGCTAACTAAGGACCTTCTAGAGAAGCCACATTGTGCTTGTAATATGATTGTGGAGAAGGGGAGAAGCCCGGGGTAAGGTTGAGGCGCATAGTGGCGTGAACCAAGCGGCTAGCGATGGGGATGTCCCTTGAGTCGGTGTGCGTGCACAAGCCATTCTTCCCTCTGCCTTTGGTTCTTCTTTTGCTCCCTTACCTTCTCTTGTCTCTTCTTCCCCTGCTCTTCTTGCACCTCTCTCTTTGGAGTGTCGGTACCTTATGAACACTCTCGAGAGATTTGTAGGAGAGCAAGAAGAAGCTCAATCTTATTCTAGACCAATCTAAGATCTGCAGATTTAATCGGGGTCTAGGATATGACTTCTTTGAGGACATGAGGAAGCATCCACTGCCGTGCTCGGACCCATAGCACTGTGTGTGATCGAGGCGAGCCCAGGACCGAGAAAGTCCATTTCAAGTCGGCGGGCTATGTCGAGTTCAGCGAAAGGTAATTTCACATCTTGCTTCTACCTCTCGAGAAGGTGAAGTATCCTTGCACCTTCGTCGAAGGATGGACACACGATCGTCGATGCTTGGTAGCGCCAAGATCGTAGCGTAGAGACCATGTTGAGTCTCTTAGGCGCATTCGTAGTCGGCCCCGGACCTTGAGTGCACCTAAGACCAACACGAGGTCTAGGCTTGTTTCTTCCGATGGGTTTGTGTAGCATCGAGGACTTGGTTTTCGAGTTTTACGGTTTTAAATCCTCATCTTGCTTTCATCGTGACTTCGCCGTCGAGGGTAGATCTCGTTTTCCCCATCGAGATAGCTACCATGGCGTGTTCGACATGTTGCGAGTGCTCGACTTCGCTCCTTCAGAAGCGATCGGACCCGGCAACGACTTTCTGTCTATTCTTAGACCTTCGCTTTGAGTTCTGAGAGCGTAGGGTAGATAGAGGTCGATCGTGCTTGACTACTTCATCTCGCTTTCGGCGTGTTATTCAATATTAGGTGCCAAAATCATTGTTGATTTATCGATCTTGAGACTTTACTCTGTTTGACTCGAGTTCGCGGGTAGGGAAGGAGAAGGTTTGGCTTGTAGACTCGGTTGTTCTCGTCATATGATAGGAGACTCCGTTGGTTCTCCTCCTAGCCGCGCTCCGGTGATGAGGCGATCACCTTCGAGCGCTTCGTCTGGCGCATCATCGCCAAAGGTCTTGTCGTATTAATGCTTCTTTTTTCTTAAGGATGTTGCCTTGGTTAGTAAGCTGCGAGTACAATTTGCTTTCGGTTTCTCGACTTACTGATGACGGTTTCGAGGTGAGCTTTAAGAAAAACAATTGCAAAATTCTTGATTCTTGGTGATAGTCCGGTTTCGGGATTTCTCGTTATGGGAGGATCTTTCGTGCTGATTTTTCGATTCTTGGTGATCCTCTCGGTGTTTGGTTGCTACGAGTCCATGATCTCTCTTTACGGCATAGGAGACTTGGTCATATTGGATTTGACCATTTGACCCGATTAGCGACCATGATCTCATTAAGTGGTGCTGCGAAACTCAAGATGGTCAAAGATCTTGTTTGCACTCCATGCTTAAGACGCGGCAAGATAGTTGCCGCTTCTCATCCTCGGTCCACGATTACTATGACCGATGACTGAGACATTGCTCCACATGGACACCTGATTGGACCAACTCGAGTCTGATCGGCGGAGGGAAGTGGTATGTTCTTGTTGTGGTCGATGACTTCTCGAGGTATTCTTGGGTGTTTTCTTAGCGTCAAAGGATGAGACGTTTTCACTTTTCCAGGTCTTTTTAGTAGGCTTTACGTTGAGCTTCACGGTGCCTTCTGAAGCGATCCGCGATGACAATGGCACGGAGTTCAAGAATTCCTACTTTGAGAGTTCTGTGGTGAGGCAGTGTAGAGCACCGTTCTCTTCTCCATCGTCCCTCGGCAAAATGGCGTTGTGGAGAGGAAGAACCGTACCTTAGTCGAGATGGCGAGGCGATGCTTGATGAGTACTCTACAGGAAGTTTTGGGTTGAAGCCATTGCATTGCGTGCCATGTTTGAATCGAGTTTTTCTTGGGCACTCTTGCACGCACTTCTTATGAGTGAGATACGGTAAAGCCAGCGTCTCTCATTTTCGTGTGTTTGGTTGCAAGTGCTTTATTTTGAAGTCTGGGAACCTAGATAAGTTCGAGTCACGTTCTGTGGCGGTATCTTTCTAGGCTACTCGACTTCTTCGCGAACTTATAAGTGCAGGCTGAGTCTAGCAAAATGGTAGAAACACGCGAGGTGACCTTTGGCGAGGCGGTCAGGGACTAGGCGGATATCTCGAGTTCTTTAGAGCGGTCGAGACCATTTTTGTGGATGATGAGGACGAGGAGGCGATGGTTGTTTACGATTGACTCCTCTTCCTCCCTTGAGATGCCTTCTTCCACGGCACCTCAAGGTGATCGACTTGCCTTCCGCTTCCTCCGGAGCTAGTGGCTCTGTCCTGCCTCGTCGCACACGAGGTAGAGGCCACTTCTTCTTCTCATCCAGACCTCCCCGACATATCCGAAAAGGCATCCTTGGAGGCAGATTATTGGCGACCTTTTGGCGTGTCACACGCTCTAAGTCAGCTTTTCTCAATTCTGTCTCCATTCTCGCCTTTGTTGCCTCCTTTGAGCCCAAGGATGTTTGTCACGCCCTTTCTAATGAGTTTTGGGTCAATGCCATGCATGAGAATTAGAGAACTTTGAGAGAAACAAGGTGCAGGTCGCTTGTTGAGCCCCACGAGGCCACAATATCATTGGAACCAAGTGGGTGTTCAAGAACAAGCAGAGTGAGGATGGGATAGTCATCAGAAACAAAGCGAGATTAGTAGCTCGAGGATTTTCTCGGGTTGAGGTCTAGACTTGAGGAGACCTTTGCCCAGTGGCTCGACTTGAAGCCATTAGAATCCTCGCTTGCCTTTGCAACTTCTAAGGGTTTCAAGCTTTACCAGATGGACGTGAAGAGTGCCTTTCTCAATGGCCTTATTGAGGAGGAAGTCTCGTCAAGCTGACCTCAGTTTGAGAACCCCAAATACCTAACCATGTCTTCAAGCTTTCCATGTGTATGGACTCTATGGGCTCCCGAGCTTGGTATGAGAGGCTTAAGTCCTACTTGTTGAGTCATGGATTTGAAATGGGTAAAGTAGACAAGACCTTGTTTATCCGTAGGCTTGGTAGTGACTTTACTTCTCGTCCAAATCTATGTCGATGACATCATCTTTGGCGACTCTTCTCATGCTCTGGTTTCACAGTTCTCGGATGTCATGAGCACGAGTTTGAGATGAGCATGATGGGTGAGTTGACATTCTTTCTTGGCTTCCAAATCAAGCGGACTCGGGAGGTACTTTTCTTCATCGAGGCAAGTACACTCGTGATCTCTGAGGCAACGATATGAGTGATGGTAAGCTGTATCGACTCCATGGCTTCTCTGACCTATCTTGACCCGAGATGAGGATGGCGAGCGGTTGATCAAAAGGAGTTTATGCAGCATGATTGGCTCCCTCTTGTACCTCAACGCCTCAAGACCGGACATACATTTCTCTGTGTGTTTGTCGCTCGTTTCGAGCTTCTCCTCGCGTTTCTCACCGCCAGCGATGAAGCGCATCTTTAAATACTGCGAGCTACCATTGACTATGGTATCTGGTACTCTTCCTCATCTGTCTTTCCTTGAGAGCCTTCTCGGATCTGAGACTTATTTGGTTGTAGGATAGATAGGAAGAGCACTTCTCGCACTGCCAATTTCTTGGCACTTCTCTTGTTTCTGGTCTTGAGAAGCGATGCAGTGTTACCGCGATCCACCGTAGAGGCCGAGTATGTTGCTGCTGACCGATTCTTTGTAGCCAAGTGCTCTGGATGACTTGACCTGCGGGACTTTGGGTTAGTTATCGACAATGTTCCACTCTTTGTGATAACACTGCGATTAACATTGCCAAGAACCGGTCAGGCATTCGGACCAAGCACATCGATATCCGCTTCCACTTTCTTAGAGACCATGTAGAGAAGGGCGATATAGTGCTCCAGTTTGTGGAGAGTGACCACCAGTTGGCTGACATTTTCACCAAGCCTTTGGATAGTTCGAGGTTTTCACTCTGCTGGAGAGCTTGGGGTGGTTTGTCCTTATGGATTTGTAGTGAGGGAGCTTTGGGTTTTACTGCTCTACTATATTTTTTTTTATGCTCTAGCTCCTTACTGTTGCATTGCATTGTGGGTGCATTTGGGATTAGTCCTCCTAGCATAGATTAGAGTGCTTCTTTTGTCTAGTTGTTTCGATTTCTGCTCTTATCTTGTGATTCTAGGATCTTGCTTATTAGTCATTACTTATCTCACTAGGTTGAGCTCACTCACTTCTTGAAGGTTCTAGCGAGGTTGGGCCACCCTCGGGTAGGCAGTGCGTGTTTGCTCTCTAGTGTATGTGTTTCTGATCACTAATAGTCCCGGAATCATATGGGGTAGATGAGAGTCGATCTGAGCCATAGTATTCTCTATATCTTATCTATGCTTTAAGAATTTTTGTTTATGTTTTCTTTGCGACTTCTCGATTTATTGCTTTGGTTCGGGGAGTTCTTTTGGGAGCTTACGGAGCTTAATTTTGACTTAACTCAACTTGAACTAAAAGTTGCATCTCATGTTGAGGGGAGCTGGATTCTCTTGCATTTTCAGATTTAGCATTATAATCAATCTGCATTGAGCCACGACTATTATCTGTTATGACATGCTACAATGCTTTTACCCTTGCCATGACTTGTGCTTAGCTTGCTAAATTTATCATGACTTCATATGTGTAGACTAGCTCTTGCCATGATAAGTTAATTAAACTTGCTCAACTTAAATTAAAACTTGTCATGCTAGCATTTGAGTTTACTCTTTCTTGAGCTATCCTTTATGATTCATGCCATGTCAAATAAATTTGAGTAGGCGTTGAATCTTTATTGAGTCTTAAATTGAGCTGTTTTAGTCTCTTGTTGATGCATAAGTTAGTACAACATGTTAAAATGCAAAAAGATCTCTTTTGTGCGAAAAAACTGACTTCACCAATTCTTCCCTATGAGATGGCTTGTCATTGCACTTGACATGAACTTAGGGGGAGTTTTGGATGACCTAGACTACCTTCTTAAGCTTCTCGCTTGAAGTAGTCGCATAAGGCTTGAGGTCTAGCACATGATAAAACAAAAATCTGGTTGTCAACAACCTTGAATTTCAAAGAAAATATATCACTTGTGCTCAAATTTGCTTAAAGCTACAAAAGTATCAAGTACTTAACCAATGTTTCATTCTTGAGCATAGCTTTCTATTTGGTCTCAATAGTAGTTCCTTGTTCCGCTTAGCTTATTGACATGGCTGCATCATCCTTGGATATCTCTAGCTAGACTTTGCTCATTGATGACTTGACTTACTCATAAAATGCATTACATTCCAGTTGTCATCTATGTGCTCTAGCTGGCTTATATATATGTTGTCATGATCTAGGTAGCGTTTTATTGAGTTATGGCTTGGTGTATTACATTATGGTCGATATGGATAATTCTCATGGCTCTAAATGCTTAAATAAATAAACTTGGACATTTCATCCATTATCATGTCATATTCTCTCTATTGCATCTTGATGCGGTTATTATAAAAGGGGAGAATAGAGAAGAAAAGTCTGTTGGGAGCAGTTTAGAGCTTTGGAGATCAATTTGCTCTTTCGGTTGGTGCTCTAGCGTTCATTCTGTCGACATGGTCATTAGCTTCATTTCATTCCTTGGACCATGTTGGTTTCTTCAAACTCAAACTCTTCTTAAAGCTTTTTCTGAGTTTGTCAATATACTCATCAAGGGGGAGATTGAGAGACCATGTGGAGGTCGTCCCGTGTGTGTGATGAGTAATTGACATAGGTTTAGGAAGTCGAGTTTGGTTTGTGTGGTCGGACCATGTCGTTCTTGCGGTGCATTCGGTTTGATCGATCTTTGTCGAGCTAGGTCGAGCGATGCTTAAGTCGTTTATTTTTTCGTTCGTCGGTTTGGGCTCTGAATATTTTGTCTAATGCTATTGTATGGTTACAATATGTCGGCGGTGCTATGTGATTTGTTTCTTATGCATGTTAGCTGCGGGACATCGAGTAGTCGTGGCGAGACACGGTGGACGGACTAGGTGCAGTGGTGTGAGGTCGAGCAGTCGGGATGTGTCGAAGACAGCGGAGACTCGAGGTGGTTGCGAGGCTTGGGCGACAAGAACGCGAAGCTTCGGGAAGGTGCAGGAGGCGAATGGTAATTTCATGAGGTACTGGCGGGAGCGGGTTCCGTTGGATTTAGCAGGCGTAACGGGTTGGAGACCCATTAGCCAAGGGCTATAAATAGGAGTGAGTGGCTGCATCTATTGAGATGGCTTTGGGAGAGAGTTAGGTTTTTTTTGCTAGGGTCAAAAGAAGCTTTGAGAGTTTGTTTTGGCTTTATGCTTTAGTTGGTGAGGAGCTGTTGGGAGAGACAAAGGCTCTGTGTTGTTTTGTCTCCTCTCTCTGTGTTGTGTTCGTGGGTTTTTCCTCTCCAAGAATCTTGTAGGGTGTGAGTTCTTGGCTTGGGGAGAGGGAGAGGATGGATTGATAAACTTGTAATCATTCCTCTTGTTCTAATGTCCATGCGTACGGGGACTCCTCTGTATTTGTTTGATTGGGAATGAAATTTCTGAGTTTAACTCCCGTGCTCCCTGTTTTTCCTTCGATACCTCTCTGCATGATTTCTTGACTTTCTGATTTTCTTGTTATTTCTTATTGAGAAGGGCCAAAATGGGTTACTGTATGTTGGGATGATGCCTCAAGATCATTTGATCAGTTAAAATCCCAAGAACCCATTCTTGATTCCAGATTTTGGTTTTGGACTTCTCTATTTTTCGAGTGATCCCTAGGCGGGCGCTTAGGCCGCCTAGGCGGCGCTAAGGCGCTGGCGCAAGATCCCTTGCGATTTGGTCCCGCCGGCAGCTCTAGGCGGCGAGCGCCTAGCCGAGGCTGGCGGTCCCAGCGATCGCAGTGCGTGAGTCGGTCCCAGCGGCTCGAGATGGGCGGTCTGAGCGCGGCAGGCGGATCTGGGCGGCCAAGCGGATCTGGGCGGCCCGACGATCTCTGGGCGGCCTCGAAGGAGCATGGTGCGGCGGGAAGAAAAAGCAGAGAAGGAAGCGGGAAGCGCGGGAAGAAAACGATGAGGCGGGAACGCGGGAAGAAAAACAGAAACACAGATAAGTGGCTCTCGATCTCACCTCTTGTTGGTCGGCTCGGTAGCTCCGTCAGGTCGCGCCGCCACCTCCTCCCAGTGCTCCGTCAGCAGCGCAGCTCCTTCCGGCTCCCGTCGCCGTCAGCAGCGCCAGCTCCTCCGGCTCCCGTCGTCGTCCTTGAGCACAGCTCCTCCCGTCGCCCCAGTCAGCCGCCTCCCTCTTGCCCTCGCCTCCCCTGCGCCGCCTCTTGTTAGCCTCCTTTGCCCGCTCGCCTCTCGGGCCCTCGCCTCCTCCTGCCGCCTCTTGTCGAGGTCGCACCAAGTGAGTAGTAGTAGTGAGCGATGATGACTTCGGTGCTTGAGGGTTGTCTTGTGGAGACAGGAGTAGTAGCGCTCTCGATGATGTAGTATTAGACTATTACTCTATTAGTAAGTACTAATTTACTTAATTAGTAGTGTAATCTTGAGCTAGACTCTAGTAGTAAATTAGTGATATAGTATTAGTGTATTACTAATTAATAACTAGTAGTGGTACTATAGTCTTGTAGATTGTTGTTGTAGTATCTTGTGATCGTAGTAGTAGCACGGCAATTAGTAGTCTTAGTCATTACTTCATTAGTCAATTATTCAATTAGCAAGTAGCATCATAATTGTAAGTTTGTAACAATTGTTCATCAATGTTTATGAATTGTAGAATGTCATCCGTTATGTCGTACCACTGGAGGTGACTACGATAACCTTAAGAGGAAATCCGAGGATATAGGGTGGGAGTATGGAGTATTGGTTGATCCAAATAATATGGATAAAGTAAAATGCAAGTTGTGCAACAAAATTGTTTCGGAGGAGTGTATAGGATAAAGCAACATATTGCTCACATTAGGGGCAATGTTGCTAAATGCCCTTTGTCCACAAAGGAAGATCAAGAGAGGTGCATCAAATCAATCGAGGATGCACAACTTAAGAAGAAGAGTAGGAAAGAAAAGAACAAGAAGTTAGAAATGAAGTTACCATTGATGAGAATGTCACCGTTGAAGGTGATGGTGATGGTGATCTTGAACTTGAAAATGTAGGATGCTCAAGACGCGGGAAGTTGGGACCTATGGATAAGTTTGCAATGCCTATTGATCCTAGTACATTGAGCTCCAAAGAACTACGGCAACAAACAATTAGTGCCACTATTTGGAAAGAAAGACTCCATAAAGTAAGACAATATGTTGCTAGGTGGATTTATGAATCAGGTATTCACTTGCAACTCTTGTAATGTCTACTAATATTCTAATAATATGCGATTGACATCCTAGCGTTGTTTACTAACATAAGTAACATTGTATAATTATTGCATGTTTCAGGTGTACCTTTCAACTCCATCAACAATGATGCATTTGCGCAAATGTGTGAAGCCATTGGCCGCTTTGGCCCTGGCTTTATTCGCCCTTCTCAACACGATGTGCGGGAGAAGTTGTTGTATGAGGAAGTGGATAGAACCAAAGGGTTGTTGAAGGACCATGAAGAAGAGAGGGCCAAGACCGGGTGCTCTATTATGACTGATGCATGGACTGATCAGAAAAGGAGGAGCATCATGAACATGTGTGTGCATTGTAGCCTGGGGTCATGTTTCCTAGAATCAAAGGAGGCATCTGAGGAGTCACACACTGGAGAGCTCATCTTTCAATATGTGGATTCTTGCATTGAAAAAATAGGTGCGACTCATGTTGTCCAAGTTGTCACCGATAATGCTTCAAACAACATGGCGGCGAAGGCATTATTGAAGGACAAAAGACCTAGCATATTTTGGAGCTCATGTGCAACCCACACTATCAACTTGATGCTACAAGGAATTGGGAGCATTGCAAGGTTCAAGAAGACACTTGATCAAGCCAAGTCACTAACTATTTTTATCTACTCGCACCATAAGGCATTGGCATTGATGAGAAAATTTACAAAGAAGAGGATATAATAAGGCCGGGGTGACTAGGTTTGCTTCCTCCTTTCTCACTTTGCAAAGCTTGATTGAGAAGAAACAACAACTAAGGTCGTTGGCGCTTAGCCAAGAATGGAAAATTGCATTCATTGTAAAAAAGTAAAGGCAAGGCATCCATGGCTACATTGATGAGTAGAGCCTTTTGGAATGGTGTTTCTCTTTGCTTGAGGGTTTTGAGCCATTGGTAAAAATTCTTCGAATGGTTGATGGGGATGTCAAGCCTTCTATGGCCTTTCTTTATGGAGAAATTCAAAAGGCAAAGAAAGAAATCATGGAATCCGTGAACAATATAGAAAATAACTATAACCCCATCATAGAGATATTATTGACAAGAAGATGAAGGATAGGCTTGATTCTCCATTGCACTTGACGGCATACTTCTTGAATCCATATTATAGTTATTGTGATGGCTCTATTTTTTTGGATGATGTTGTCATGGATGGGGTATTCACATGTGTGGAGACTTTTTACTATGATGACGACGACAAGCAAAGTCAATTGCTAAATGTGGAGTTGCGTATATTCAAAGAACAACAAGGCCACTTTGGGAAAGCGGCAGCAAAGGCCGGATGCAAAGACTACGAATTTAATCCAGGTTTTAAAATTACTAGTCAATGTAAATACATGCATGATTGTAAATTTGTCATATACTAATTATTTTTTGTTCCTAATATGCAGCTGCATGGTGGTCTATTTATGGATGTAAAGTTCCCGTGCTACAAAAAATGGCCATGATGATCCTCTCATTGACATCTAGTTCATCCGGTTGTGAAAGAAATTGGAGCACTTTTGAAGGGGTTAGTCTCTAAACTTCTCTAAAGAGTAAAAGTCAAGTCTCAATTATCAATATCTACATTAGTACATTACATTTAGCTAACTATATTTCACTTTGCAATTCGTAGATACATACAAAGAAAAGAAATAAACTTGATGTCCACCGTCTTAACCATCTAGTCTATGTTCAATACAATGCCAAATTGAGGAATAAAAAAGAGAAAAGAGAGAAGAAGAACATAGATCCTATCATAGGTTCCGAAGCTAATGAAGCTCAAGGGTGGTTAATTGAAGGCGGAGATGATGATCAAGATGTTGAGCCCGCTACGGGGCTTACATGGAAGGTAATTGAAGAAGCATGTGGGGCTAATGAGGTCTTAGAACTTCGTAAGAGCGCAAGAGTGAGACAACTTCATGAAGAAGATTTCAAGTCCGATACCGAAGAAGAGGAGGTCAATGAGGAGGAAGAAATTGAGTATGAGTCCGACCAAGAAGAAGTGCTTCCAACCAAAAATTATGAGGAAGAAGATGACTAGTCATTCACTCATTTGATCATCAAATTATCATATGACTCTATCTATATTTTGCTTACTTGTTTTATTTGTGAGACCTTATGAACTATAAACTATTTATATTTGGCTTGCTTGTTTTATTTGTGACTTGTTTCATTGTTTGAACTATTTGATGTTACTTGTTTGAATTATATTTTTATTGCATTAAGTCATCACTCATCAACTCATGAAGATCATTACATCAAATCTTCAAATATATTTGCATCACCAAGCCACCAAGGTAACACCTCTTCTTACATAATTACACATATACATACATACATGTAATATATACATAAGCTTGGACCGATGCTTGCTATTCTCAGATTCATCCCGCTTGCTTAGACTGGTCTTTGGCGATTATACTTGCAATTCTATTCGGCCGCCTAGGCCCCGCCTAGACGCCCTAGGCGCTAGGCGGCCACCCACCGCCCGCCTAGCGCCTAGCGCCTAGGTGAACACTGGTTTTTCTTTTTTTTTTTCTCTAGAGTTTTGGTGCGAATCTTGTTTCACTCTTTGAGTTGGCTTGAAACTTGGCAAGCTTAGTCCTGAGGCTATTAAGTAGATATCCTCAAAGTTTCATGGCCAAATGATCAAAGATTTGGGAGTAATTTGGATTTTGGTTCAGTTCTTGCGAGGATTTGATTTTACCATAATCTGAAATCCTTGATCTAGAACTTGATTTCTTTGTTTCCTAGAGCCCCTTGCTATTTAGTTTGTTCTTTGTGGTTGCTCGGGTGAAAAGATAGAGAAGAAACCTCAATTTCTCAGTCTTTGAAGTCCGAATCTCGATTCGAGTTTTCGATTCTGTCGATTTTTTCTCGGGTTGCACAGGCATCGGGAGCGGTCTCGACCGCCCACTACTAGCGGTCGACCGGCCTCCTCTGATGGAGCGATGATTCCTCACAGAGACGATTGTTATTTCTATGATTAGTGTGATGGTGTCTTTGCGGTGTTTTGAGTCTTTAGTTTTAATTGGCGGCGGTCTCTGGTTCTTGTGTGTAAGAGGACACGCATGAGATGATCTCTGATGCGTTTTCTTTTTTGCTGATTTTCAACCATTTTGCATGCAGATTAAATAGCGGTATTTTCAGTTGAATTTTTTATTGGTGGTCTCTGATTTATGCTGAATTTTTCGATGTCACATGCGTTCGAGTTTCAGAGAATTAACTCTCTGAATTACTTTGTTTTGCTTCTTCTAAAAAAAAAAAAAGTACGTTTTCTCGGGCGATTTTAAAGAGAGCGACATTCACCCCCTCTCATCGCCATTTTCGGTCCTACATTATATAGTCTCGATAATAATTTATCCAACGGAGACAGTATATTTTTTAACAATTATTTATTCGAGTTATTGAACTAATTTGACTAAACTAAAGTACTATAAGCAAATTTGAAGTTAATGCATTTGAGTTATGAGTATATATATGGAGGTAAATCCAAAAGTTTAGGGAGATTAGTTGAAGTAAAATATCCTTAATTAACATATTCTTCTTCTTTTTGAAAAGAACAAAACCTAGGGTATATGTCAGTGTTTTTTAAAAGACCTGTACTGTGTTTATACAAAATATTGTCCTTACTTTATATTATGAAGGAATACAAGTGAGTAAAATTACACACCTCATAGATATTTATTTTTTAAAAAAAGAGGGCTTCAGGAGCTTGATTTATAAATATAAAATTTTGGAGAGTTGGGTAAATACTTGTAGATGTATAATTTTAACATAATATTGTCAAAGTCGACACAAATACGCCTGGCAAAAAAAAAGAACAAATATGGATACGGTTTTCTGTTGCATTGATGACTTAATGTACATCTGATCTCGCGTTCCATGTGCTTTTCTCAAACTTCATATACCATGCGATTCCGAAGTACTTTCTTCGCGGTGGTATATATATGGTTTCCATTTTGCTCTTTTTGAAACCGACATGTATGATATATATTGACAACAACATTCTGAAGCCTATATATGTTTATCCGTTGCGATCTTGGAGAACACATACCGAAATTTGCAGCCTAATTAATCCCATGTACAAAAACAATTGCGAGCCAGCTACGTGCTCATACGATATATGTACAAAAACAATTGCATGCATGTGGGCAGGGACGGATACGAACTATAGGCAGTGCGTACAATGGCTTCACATCTATATGATGATCATGCATGCATGCAAGAAAGACTTGATATGTATGTGAAAGAATACATCTACTTACCAATTGCAGGAGGGAGCTCCACCTTGGGACACTCAGCTCCTAGTTAGCTATAGCTCTACATACGCCGGGGGTGAAAAAGCTTCGACTCAGCGAGGTACGGACGGGTGACGTACGCCGGATACCACCTGCGCCCAAAAAGAGGGGGGGAAAGAAGAGGAAAGTACTCGTCATCCTGCCGGAGATCAGGTCAGACGATGGAGCTCTGTCATGGCAAAATCCCCCGGACGATGCGCATCCCGTGAGCCACTCACAGGCCGCAACCTGCTCGATCCGCCATGTGCATGCCTGCAAATGTCGAGCTTAATTAACACTTCCTAGCCTCAGAAATTAAGGAAAGATTCGGACTAATGTCTTTACTACTTTCTTGGATGGATCATCGACAGGCAGATAGCTGCAGGTATCCTGAGTCTCACTCCATTCAACAGTAGTAACTGATGAGAAAGAAACTAAAGGTAAGTGTGTGTGTGTGTGCAACTAGCTTGCTAATCTGCCCTTTGGTAGCTTGTAAAGATCTCTCTGCTCTGTGTTTGTGCACTTTTCTCGCAAACACGACAGATCGATCAGGCAGATGCATGGGATATTTTGAGCGCTTTTTGCCTGGCTCAACTTGCTCGCCGAGAGGTTCGTCCCCCTTTGGATTTCCAGGAGATTTATCTTCTGATACTGTGGGCGGGCCGGGAGCGAACTTTTTATTTATTAATTAACCATTTTTTTAAAAATTTATTTTAAAGTTAACCTAGGACGAAATTTATTTTCAATTCTGATCTCTTTGGTCATACCATAACCCGTGACATAACAAAATAATATTATCACGTCATAGAATAAGTCCGCTAAATAGCACTTTCTGTCACGTCACCGATCGTGAGCCATGGTTATTAAGGCGGTAAGGCGTGAGGCGACCCAATAACTCTCGTCCTAAGGCGCCAAGACAATGAATAAAATGAACATTTTAGCGACACATGTACCTTGTTGTTGCCAATTCTTGAGCTCATGTAGCACCCATCCCCCTTTCCAATTGCTCTCATGTAGCATCCATCCCCTTGCCTTGTTTGATGGTAGAACCTTGAATGAAAAGGCGTTCTTTGGCGGTGCGTCACGAACTTGGCACAGTGGAGTCTTGGGTCTCGATGCCTTGTGCTACCACCTCCACATCTTGATCTCCCTCTTCATCCTCATCATCTAGGAAGATTGGTCTACTCCTCTTTTTTTTTCAAATAATCTCCCGTCTCCTTCCTGATTTCTGTGGTAGTATTGGGACACATTACCACATCTGAGTAGCCACCTGCAAGATGCTCCTTCAACCTTTTAATCCCTCCTGAACTTGGGGTGTTACAAAGGATACACATCACCTTATCTCGATTGCCAATTTCGGCCAATAACCATACTTCCATCCGGATCATTTGACTTTGCCTTCCGTTTTGGATCGGTCTTTGGATCATACACGACGCCGTCGGAGGATGCAATACTTGCAACTTGCAAAACAATGCTTGAATGATTCAATAAGTATACGATTACCACAGTAGCAATCCATGAATCATATTAGTAGCCAGCAACTCCGTCCTAGCGTGCCAATAAGCTTGCCTGAATCTGACGCATCCGGACTCCCTCCCTCGGCCTTCTCCCCGTGGCGGGAGGGAGAATCTGGTCGCCACGGCCGTTTTGTTTTATCACATCGCGGGTGGTGGCGTGGCGCTTCTCTCGATTCCAAAGAGCTATGGCGTCGCCTTGAGCGCATCAAGCGCCCTAGAAAGCTAACTTTAAAATAAAATTTAAAAAAAGATTAATTAATAAAAAAATCGCAAGGAGCCCTTCGGATTTCCAAGAGATTTATCCTGTGATACTGTGGGCGGGCCGGGAGCCCGGGACCAGCCTTGCTTGCATCGCGTGCCTATAAATAGGGCCCGGAGCTAGGTCTGCTAGCTATTGGTGTACACACAGATGACCAGGCTGTACTGCAGCTTAATTAGTATATCATATAAAGTAGCTTTAGGAAGGAAGGTTCGAGAGAGTGAGTCCATTTGTCGTAAGGGAATGCCTTGGCGTTTAGCGAGACAGGCAGAGCACCCCACGGTACGTAATGATCTCTGGCTACCAGCTGTTGGTTAATTACTTGGTTCTGCCTTAATTTTCTATTGATCAGCACATATTCATGAATTGATCCTTAATTGGGGCCCAGGAGTTCTGGTGTGTGTTAATGTCAATTATATGACTGTATTTGAAGTGTTAATTTGTGCTCTCTGTCACTAAAGGCTGGGTAGATCACCATGACAAGCTAGCCATGGGGCATGGGTTACCTTCGGAGATTCGCTAAACAACATCCGACTGTTTTCTTTTGTCAAAATAGTCGAATTTTTATCTGTCCGATATGTTTTGAGTTTTACACTTCTTCTCATATGATGAACTGTGTCCTAGTTTATTATGATTTTTTTGGAATATAACGGGTTCACCATGTTGCCGTATTTGGTTCGTATAGAATTTTATTTTTTTGTCTTTGTTTTTGCTCAATATCTCAAAGCATATGTTAGATTTTGAATCATGTGATGGAAATATGAGTTATTAAGGCTTTCGGTAATAATTATAGTGACCAAGAACATAAATTACAATAATAAAGTACTATAATTTATATATAATAAAGTTGTAAATGAACTAAAAATTGACTGTTTTGGGATGAGAAAATGAGCGAATCTTATATAGACGATGCAACTACGTTGCATGGGCAGGACAGGGGCTAGCTAGGTGCGGACGTGCATGTCTAAACTACTACCTACTGATCTGGTCTAATTTCACTGACTGGCGTCTGCATGCATGCAGGGTGCTCTGCAGCGGTCGAGCTCGGGCGGCGGCGAGCCGGTGGGCGAGGAGGGGAAGCAGCAGCAGGAGGCGCGGAGTGTGCAATGCGAGTGCTGCGGGATGGCAGAGGAGTGCACGCCGACGTACATCGGGCGCGTGCGGGAGCACTTCCACGGCAAGTGGGTGTGCGGGCTGTGCTCGGAGGCCGTCAAGGAGCGGCAGAAACGCGAGCCGGCGCTCACCGTGGGCGGCGCCGTGGAGGCTCACGCCGCGCTGTGCGAGCGGTTCAACTCCACCGTCCGGCTCAACCCCAAGCTGTCCCTCGCCAGCTCCATGCGCGACATCGCGCGCAAGAGGAGCCAGCAACGCGCCACCACCGGGCTGCCGCTCCCCTCCGCCTGCGGCGGCGCCGCCCCCAAGATGAGCCGCACCACCAGATGCGCGCTGCCGTACGTCTGACGATGATCGATGACCCCATCCCGAGACCAACAAATTAACACTAGACCAACAACTTATATTTGGAATAAGAGAAAGTGCGTATGACATGCATGCATGTGGTCGACTGGTATAGGACCTAGTGATTGATCTTGCACGTCTTTGAGATGATATATGTAGGTGAATGACATGTGCTGTACGGTCATGGCTATTATCCATGCATCCTGCCGACCAGTAGGATACATCATCAGATTAATTAGTAGTGTATTGGTCTATTGGATAAAGCAGGTAGTCATGTGTGTTGTGCACTTGTGCTAGATGTATGCATGTTCTTCTATGGGTATGTGTATCAGTGTATGTACGTATATGTCGTACGCTTAGATCATATGGCTCATGTAACCGCGACCTCTCACCTAACAGGAACGATGCTTTATTTGCTAGTGCTCCATTTGGGAAACCACGTACGGTTCCCCAACAACGGGTATGCAGTGTATGGCATGTTCAGATCCTGGAGAAATTAAATGGCTCTACATTGCGCGCTGCTCTAGTCATTGTCCCAGGGTGTTATGGTCGGTGACCTTGATTAGAGAACTCGTTTGGGCCTTGATTGCGTCCTGTTGGAACAAACGCTGTTATTTACGTGACGTACTTCATCTGATGGGCAGGTGTGCGTATTCAACAAAATCTGGCTCTGTATAGGCCCAAAACTTAACGAACCCCAAATACGATGAGGGGCCCGTATGTATATGGCCCAATCTTTTTCTTCAGAGTCCAAAGTACCAGCCTTGCAAGTTGCAAACACGTCTCCATGTGATGTGATAGATCAGGATCTCACCCAAATGCTGCAGCTGCGATCAAGAGAAGAGGCCGATCGATGCGGCACGCGGACACGACCACGAGTCCACGACGTCGCCGTCGCACGCATCCGCATGATGCACGATGCCGGCCGGCACGGCTCGCATTACGCCATTACCGGCCGGCGTCAATCGCCGGCTTCCTCAAGCTTGTGTTTGTCGGCGTGTCATGGGCTCATGGCCAACTCCACCTACCGTCCGCTTCATGCAACTCCAATATATACGGCGAAATCGACGCATGCTTCCTTGCGAATACTAATCATGTAACTAGGCTTCACCTCGGTTAGGTAAGATTCACGTGGTAGCCTGTTCCTTTCCGCTGATTTTGTTTTTGTCGAGACTGCTGCAATTGTGACGATGCTATCATGAGTTTTCAAAAAAAAAAGCGATGTAATCATGTAGAAAAATAGAAAATAAATGCTTCACTCAACCGTAATGTTTTGTTGTTTGGATTCCCGAGAAGAATCGATCTTTGTTTTGTAGAACGAACTAGAGGGAAAAGATACGGTTCCAAGTTCCAACCGAGTAATGTCCTCCTACGCATTCCCGGGAATTTTTTTGGCATATACGTCACTTTTTCGTCGTGTATTTGTGGATTTAACCACGCTAAGATCGCATTTGCAGATATAGCACTGCTAACGCACGGTGGTCGTGCACCAATGCCAGCCTCGCCGCTGCGTGTCCGCCAGCCGAGCCACGTCGGCCGCCACCAACCGGTGGCCATGCGTCAGCCGTTGGTGCATGGTGACCATGCGCCAAGTCCTTGTCCCCCGTGGCGCTTAGTGTTAATTAGTTGTTAGGTCAGTTAGTGTTAATTAGTTGTTAGGTTAGTTAGGGTTAGAGGATGAAATTTTGAAGAATTTTAAAATATAGCAAATGAGTCCAAAAAATTATGAAATTTTTTGTGAAGTTCTCCGACACCGTGTACTTGCTTGTGTAAATTTTTCATAATTTTATTCGTTTAGAATTTTTATCGCTATTTTCGTATAAGTGTCATGTTCGTACGAATCAACAGAAAACCGTGCCATGTGTTGATTGTCCAAACATCTGAATGGGGCCCTCCCTCAATTTTGCCTTACTTTTCCACCAAAAGCATCAATCACTCATCATCCCGTCACCTCTTTGTCTCATCCATCAAATCTTTGTCCTCCGAAATGCATGGCTTAATTAGCGCACGCGGGATAAGGATTCCCTTCGAACAGCAGCTATAAATTAGAGGGAGTGAGCGCGATTTCATTTCGCAGTCACTCGCTCACTCTTCTGCTTGTTCATTTCATTTTGCAGTCGCTCGCTTGCTCTTCCGCTCTTTCATTTTATTTCGCAGTCGCTCGCTCGCTCTTCCACTCACTCATTTTATTTCGCAGTCGCTCGTTCGCAGATACTTTGGTCGTAATTTTTAATTTACAATGTTTATTAGTTACAAAATAATTAGTAGTAATTAATTAATAAAGTAGCGCACATTAATTTGTAGTGTTAGTTTAGTCGTAAAGTGAAATCAAATAATAAGAAATGCATTCACCGAAGAACAATAAGAAATGCATTCACCAAAGAACAGAGGAGCATAATCTAATTAAGTTAGCTTATCATGTAGCTTATCACCCCCAGAAAAACTACTTTGCAATTAATTTACAAATCTTTTATGTTTATTAGCCACCTTCTCACTAATGTTCCCTCTATTCCATGTGTTGCAAGCCATGTCTCTACCGGAGCTTCTAAAACACTTCTACGATGAGAAACATCGGTGCAAGCTATGGCACACCGCTAACGCGGATGGCCTTCCGCCCCTGGCGCT
Source organism: Phyllostachys edulis (assembly GCA_036346405.1). Lineage (NCBI taxonomy): Eukaryota > Viridiplantae > Streptophyta > Magnoliopsida > Poales > Poaceae > Phyllostachys > Phyllostachys edulis. The sequence goes on along the minus strand of CM070554.1, from coordinate 9,412,699 downwards.
TCGGGCGGGGAGGGACTACTGGGCGCTGGACGATCGCTACGTCCCAATCCTCCGAGACACAAACATGTTGTGTGATTTTGTTTTGCTATATTTGTACGCGTATTTTGGTTGTTACGTGTGTACTCCAGTGCCATATTGTATATCGACATCTCCAATGGAGTTGCAATATAGCTTTTTTTACATTCTAAGTCACATGAAATCATGAAACCCTAATTTTCGAAACCTAAAATCAAAATTTTCGCGACCTAAATCCTAAATTTTTGAGACAATACCAGAACACATATAAAATTGGTGAAACATTACACAATCAAGCCCACTGCGTGAGGACCCTTCAAAATAAAATTCATAATTTTTAGAGATCATTTTCTACATTTATTGATTCGTACGAACATGACACTTATATGAAATAGCGATAAAAATTCTGAATGAATAAAAGTATGGAAAATTTACACAAGCAAGTACATGGTGTCAGGAGGCTCTACAAAAAAATTCATAATTTTTTGGACTCCAATATTGTACGTGGATGGCACATTCCCGACCGAGAAGTACAAGGGCGAGATACTGACTGCAATAGCGACGAACGGGAACAATCAAGTTTTTCCCGTGGCATTCACTTTCATCAGGTCACGTCGCTGCGCAAAGCTGCCTCTTCAGGTCACGTCGCTTTGCAAAGCTGCATTGTTAGGTCACATCGCTCTGCAAAGCTGCCTCTGCGAGTATGTCAGAGGCTCAGGCGGCCGAAGTACCCGACCGACGCGAGTAGTAGGAGGTGGTGTCGCCACGTTGTCTTGCATTGGGTGGGTCGAAAACGGGGCACAGTGCAGCTGTGAAGCCCCCAAGGAGACCTGCATGCCACGCTGGTCCAAGTCGTAGTCCCCGCTGCGTGCCTCGTCGTGCGCCAAGAAACCATCCTCCCAAAGCGGTGGTTTATCTATGAATCATTATGTTACACATGTAATCATGATAAAAATCACGAAAAAAGACGTTACGCAAGCAAGCAACGTACTCATACCTAGTGGCACGAATGCTGGTGCCAACGACGACGCGTACTCGTGCCCCTTGTATTGGTGGAGCTCAGGACCTGCAAGAGAAGATTACCGTTAGTAGCTAGTGGGGTTCAAAATAAAGAAGCGGAAGTGAATGTCTCATGCTAACTGGGAAACTGTCGCGCGGTGCTTCTAGCACGGTGCCAGTCGGATGCACCCACCACACCCAGGGGAGGAAACCATGGCTGTGAACCACAATGACTGACCCCTCCTCCACGCACTGGTGCGTCCACCGGGTCCCTCGGCCTGCGACAAGTCACAATCTGGATCGCTCGCCTCGCCCTCTTCGTGATCCGCTGCAGGACCCCTCTGGTGTCCCCCAAGCGTCATCTGCTGCGTGGAGGCTGTCAACTCGAGGACCACCCAGTGTAGATCGACCTGTACACGTAATCAACAAGTTGGAAACCTAAATCTTCAGTAAAAATAAATATGAAATACAGACCGTTCAATACGTACCACGTGGTGGAATGCGAACTCCGGCTGGGTAGGGTATGTGACGGACGTCGTAGCCTCGTGTCGCGGTGGGTCATTCACGACCCAGACGCAGCGAAGCTTCGTCCGACTGACATAACACTCCATGTACTCTGCGTACTCCTTGGGGTCGTAGTCAACGTTCTCCAAGACGACGTCACTATAGGCACCAATCCAGCCCTCAATCGAAGGGAACATCTTTTGCGCCCAGGAGGTAGTAGGACGTACTCCTTTTCTAGTGTACCTGTAGACGACAAGACAATTATTAGGTCGGTACGCAACGTAGATCGTACGGAAGAAGTATAGCGTGAACTTTCCCATGAATGTGGGCCAACACTCGCTGGCCCAAGAGGGGTGGGACCTCCTATCTCAGACCGAACTAGCACATGACCCGCCCCACCTGGTACTCCTCCACGAAGACGTCGTGCACCAAGGCCCTCCACGTGTACCAGTATGCGTAGTCTCGCGTGCACAGGGTCGACAGTCCTTCGGGCGCGCATGCGTACACCCTCTCCTGAGTGTACGGTCTCCAGATTGACGCGGTCATCCATTAGATGATCGAACATCACAACGTACTCCAGGTAGGACCCTTGCAAAGTGATCGGTGTGTAGGTGATCTGTGGAATAGAACAACGAAAACTTAGCACACGAAATTGTGATTACATTACGAAAAATATTAAATGGTCATGAAACTAACCTGTCGGTGGCACCACACCGTGCCCATGGTCATCCTATCCACGTCGTCATCCTATGCATACAAGCTGACCGTGTACGCTCCCAAGTCCAGTTGTGGTCGTCCGATCTAGAAGCGCTCGAAGCACCACAGCTGCAGAAGTAGCAGGCATCCAGACAGGATGGAGTTGTCCTGGGCTCGGTGGCACGCATCGCACAATACGTGGTACGTCGCACGCAACACGGTCGGACCCGAGGCGTAGGCCTGGATCTCGTCCACTGTCCTGTCCCAGGCCAGCTGACGTGCGTACCAGACATTGTGCTTGTTGACGTTGTCGCCATGGGACCGCAGGAACATGACCCACCCGAACAACCACAGCAGGTAGGCCTCAAAGTGTCTCCTAACAATGTGGTCGGGTGTGTCCTACGCCATACGCTCGGGCTACAAGAAGACATGTACACGTCAGCAAAGTTCACAAATGAATTGATGCGATAGAACAATAGTAACGAATACTTACGTAGAACTGGTAGATCTAACTTAGCGTCGACCCGTGGGGACTGCTAAACTCCCTGTACCCACTGCCTAGCAGTAGCATATCCTACAAGCTCACCAGGAGGTCCGTTCTCCACGTGGCCGAGATGTCGTATGCCGCCATGGGGAAGCATGTGTAGGGCAACTTGGTCAGGAAGCTCACGTCCTGCAGCGTTGGCGCTATCTCCCTGCACGGAAGGTGGAACATATGCGTCTCTGGCCTCCAACGGTCAACCAGGGCCGTCACTCGCCCAATGTATGGGCGACTAGTTCTAGGTCGCCCAACGACTGGGCGATTTAAGGTATTAACAGCACTGTTATTAATCCGATTGAAATAATTGTGTGGGAATAATTATGTGGGAATAAATGTCAAATTTTAGCAAATCATGTTCGTATGTAATTACTTTTTTTTGGAAATAGAAGGGTGGTGACAAGGTTGGTTGGTCTCTTTATGATTTGCGTAGAATCTTAAGGGTACGAAATTTGTCAGACTCGCAATAACATTTTTTGACCGTCGTATGTTATTATAGTGCAATAAATTTGTGAAGAAATAATCCTCAATCACCTTACCGTTGATCGACTACTATAAAGTCGTCAAACCATTGGGTGATTTTAAGTATTTTATTAATCTGATTGGAATAATTGTTTCGAAATAAATGTCAAATTTTGTAGGTAATACATTTAGCAAATCAAGTTTCTTTAAGGTTATTTTTTTGAAAAATAAAAGGGTGGTGACAAGGTTGGTTGATTTGTTTGTGATTTTTTGTAGAATCTCAAGGGTACGAAATTTGTCAGACTCGTAACAACAATTTGTGATTATCGTATGTTGTTGTAGTGCGCAAAAATCCTGAAGAATTTTGTGAGGACGATAGATGTAGCAATGATTCATAAGTACAAAGGTAAGTGATATTGTGATGTGCCAGAAAATTCATACACGATGGAGAAATTTAGAGAAATAACGCAGCGATAACAATACGACAGTTGATCCGACAAGGTGTTACATGGCAAGCAGGCTAACGAACCAAGGACAGTACACGCATGTCTTTAGGGAACTAGAAATATATGCGACATATTGACGAAGAGGGTCGGACTACTGCGTGGACCAAGGCCATTTGCCCTTCCTTGCAAGCTCGACGCTGTTCTCCTCACCAGCCGCCTTGGCCTGGACTATCATTTCCCTCTTTTTCTCATGCTCCCTCTTGCGAGCCTCGCGCTCCCTGTGTCTACACGCCTCGAGATGGGCCTACGTCTCTCGCCAGATATGCTAGTTGTGCTCTTCGGTGCGGCGTTCCTCCTCCCTCATCTCATGGTCCTTGTTGGTGCCCCACTCCTCACAGTCGAGAGTCCATTGGTCGTGTGGGTGGATGTAGGATCAAGGATAACCGACTAGAGGGGGGTGAATAGGAGGTTTTTAAACTTTTTAGCGATTTAACAATTTTGGCCAATAACAACTTAGTCTAAACAAGTTATTCTTCTAGCTAGGCAAATTAATCACAATAAACAAGCTAAAAAATAAATATGAAAGTAAAGACTAGAGATAACCACAAAGACACGACGATGTTTTTCTCGTGGTATCGAAGACTTGCCGGTCTTCACTAGTCCACGTTGAGGGAGCTTGACGTCTCAAGCCGGCTCCACAATTAAGCCTTTCCTCAAGTCACTATGGTTGTTCTTCCTCCGCTCAGGAGATGGTGAACACCAACCACTCACAAGCTTGCACCTGCCTCTTCACAATCTTCTTGAAGAGATCACCGTGCCCCACCGCTAACCGCCTAGGAGTGCGGCAACACTCCAAGAGTAATAGATCAAAGTCTTCACTTGACGGCACTCAAGTGCACATGGATCAACTGGGAGAATGAATGCACTTGAATTAATCTCAACAAGCTCACAATGAATGCACAAGAGTGTTTTGAGTGTTGAGTGAATGCAAGGGCTCTCAAGGCTCTATGAATGTCAAATGGGCACTAGCAGCCTTGACATGAGCAGGTGGGGGTGTATTTATAGCTCCCACCAACAATTATGACCATTGGAGACGAAATCCAAGTTTTTTAGGCGAAATCGAACGATCAAGAAGATATAAAGTCTTGATGCAAGACTTCCGACTTTTGCATCAACGGCTAGAACAGATACTAAAAAGGAAAAAAGTAGTCGTTGAATTCGATCGAACGACCGCAGTACAAGCGCAGACGTCCGATTTTCCCGATCGTCTGGTTTTATGCGAGCGATACGACCGTTCATAGGGTTTCGTGATTTGTTTGAAGATTTGCATTGGTTCGGAATTTTTGTACCGCCAGTAAAACATCGGAATGACCGCGAGCGATCGATCGTTCCCTAAGAGCGAACGTCCGATTTCGATTAAGTTTTAGAGCAGATTTGCACTTGTTCATTTTTATTGAACCGCCTCACAAAATTGAACGATCGCCAACGGCACGACCGTTGCCCATAAGCTGGTACAACCGATTTTCAAGAAAGATTCTCGAGGCGATTTGTAACGCTTCGGTTTTATAGAACCGCCAACTAAAATGCGGAATGATCGCGATGCGATCTGACCGTTCAAGGAGCCGGCCGTTCGCTTTGAAAATTTATTTGGTTGTTCCTTCAAAATGCGTACTACCGCCAAGTAAAATCGGTCATACCGCACCAAGCTGATACGATTTGCAAGTATAATCTTGCAGTACTACCGATTTTGGACAGAAACACTGAGAACTTTTCAATTTCATTTCAAGTTTAAATTCAAATGCATGCATGATCCTAAATTGATCCATATTGCACAAGACCATGCTATCAAGCGACTAGCCATGATCCCTCTTAATAGTACGGTGTTTATCCTATAATCCGGTCTTTCATCCAAAACTCCTAGACCGGTAAAATGAAAAGGAGATCCTAGACTACTTGTACCTTGTCTTTGAGCCAAAAGATCCTCGTGTAGTCCATTTCGCATGTCACTTTGTATCAACACATTCACCAATGGGATTTAACCTTGTAAATACTCAATAAACAGTGTGATGAATGGAACACGTGTTGTATATTCCATACCATGCGACGTTACATAATCCTAAGACACTGACAACAATCACCGCGCGGTTGTGTGTCACACAGTCACTTAACCGCAGAGCAGTTGATACTTTATCAACTGTCGTCTCGCTCCGACTAGTCGCAATGCTTCACAAAGGACGCCTTCTCCAGGAGCAACTGACACCCCTTCGGAAACTATATAAGGATGGAGCGACGACGAGAAGGAGAAAGGGGAGATCTGATCATCCTGTATCAGATTAAAGCAACGCAATCAACCTTAGACTCATGTTTTAAGTCTGATTGATTAGCATTGCAGAAGATATATTCGGTGTAATTAAGATTAGTCCCCAATTGAGTGGTAGATACCCCCTGTAAACATCCAGTTCATATTAATAAAGAGCAGTCCCATTCTCTCCCGGGAGATCTGTGTCATTTTCCTCTATATTTTTGTAAGATCGGCGACTCGATCGTCGACAGCTGGCGCCATCCGTGGGGAAGACAACGCAAGTTTTCTAAAGAATTTTTTTGCTCATCAAATCCTCGTCCATTCCTCATAATCGCACATGCGGCTATGTGAGGAATTTGGGACGAGGAGAGCAGGTTTGACTTGGCGGACAACTCCAACCTCGACATGGAGGGATGCATCTACGCCATGCAAGAAAACGGAATGTCATCATCCTCTTCCTTCGCCGGTTCGCACGTCGCCGACATTAGCGAAATCGACCGGATGGATGAGGATACACCACTATGACAAGTGGCGCTTTCAGAGGAACCAGCCATTCCGACCAGTTCGGAATGTCCAAAGACCTCTCCAAGCCCGATCCTTTCGACCGACGAAAAAGGTGACGAAAATTCAGCACAACAACTCGAGAATCACTATACTCTCGATGAAATCATGGCTGAAAGGTACTCACCTACAGCTTCTGGCGATTCCAGGAGCCAACCGACATCTGGTAACGGTGTTGATGAAACCCTCACTGGTCATGGGCCAAGTAGGGATGATAAGACTCAGCATACGATCGACAATCTGAGTTGACTGGTCCGACCTGTTAGCTCTATTCACCTTCTCCTTCCTTTCGTTGCGTCACTGCTGACGCAAATGTCCTTGAGCATTAAATGATGTTGTGTCGTATTAAATGCTACTGCTTTTTGCAGTACCTGTTTCCCCCTCTTGTCTCCTCCCCGACCTGCTCCCATCTCCTCCTTCACCTACCCTTAAACACGTGTGTCTCTGAGTCTTTTAGTGTCTCTCCTCGTCTCTCCTGGCTATAAAAGCCTGAGCAGCCCTCTTTCATCATCTTTTTCTCACCCAGCTCTCCTACTCTTTTGCCCTCACCCTGTGTCTCTGTGCTTGAAGTTTCGCCAAGGAGTTCACTGGAGCTGCGCATGCCGACCACCTCTTGCCACGGGAGTTCACCGAGCGCCTTGCACTGCTCACCACGCCCTCCTCCCATCTTTTCTCTTTCTCTCTCTGTGTGTGTGTGTGTGTGTGTGTGTCCGGGTGAGTTCCTCCGTGCCTTGTTCTCTTTTGCTCTCACGACCACGTTGCGTGGTTGTATCTCCTTTTACAACCACGTTGCGTAGTTGTGTCCCTTTTACGACCACGTGAAGTAGTCGTATCCTCCTCAAGACCTCCTCCTTTGGACCTCCTCCTCAGGATCTCCTCCTTAGGACCTCCTCCTCAGGACCTCCTCCTTTGGATCTCCTCCTCAGGACCTCCTCCCTAGGGCCCGTTTCTATTTCTGTGCCTTTTCTTTTGGTTTTATTTGAATTCGTTGTATTTATTTGGCTCTTTTCGTACATGCAAATTCCGGCTTCTCTGAAGAGTTCTTGGACCCGGCGACCTGTACCCAAGAACCCCAGCTCTTCATCGAAGGCAAGTCGTAGACCTTTGATCATGTTGTTCCTAGTTTATAAAATTATATTCTTTTATATCAACATGCATGGCTATTTATATAAAAATGGTTTGAGAATTAGTTAAAGACCTAATTGACAGTATGACCCCTTGAATACTTGTGTTAAACATGTTGACATATACCTTTGGACCACCATAGGTTGGGTAATCTTAGTTGGACCTCTTTATTGTGATAACCAACATGGGTTCATATATTGCTTAGACCTGCTGTAGTTATGCGATGTCTCTCGATCACCTGTTTCATAATGATAAATTTGACTAAGAGATTATGGAATTGTGGTAGGTGTTGCCTCGGCATGTGTTGTCTTGGCATGCGTTGCCCTAGCCTGTGTGGCCACTAATAAACTTGTTGTGCCATGACCAGGGTGGTCATTTGGCCGGGTTGAACCCAAAATATTTTCGCTCGGACGAGTGATCGTGCAGTAAAAGGTGTGCAGGAAGCACACTGGGATGAGGAGGTCTCGCCTGAGCATCCACTAAGGACTTAACCTTGTAAGCCATTGATTCGGGCCATACCGTGCAACCACAAGACCATTATGGGGTGGTCCTGACCAACTAATTGACAATGCTTTGCTTCGGTTCCGTTTTAGTGGAAGTGTGTAAGACATGGGATGGACACGCACACTTGGCGTAAGAGAGGACCGGGAGGGCGAAACCTTAGCGAGCGGAACCGAGTCAAAGCAAAACCTTGTAAAGGCTTTGTCACGTGCTCTAGGCTACTGAGCAGGGGCATCGACAGGTGCCAAACAAACTAGAGAACTCATGTCTTGTGGGTAAAGTTGTGCAACCTCTGCAGAGTGTAAATCTATTCGAATAGCCATGTCCCCAGTTATGGACATGCCTGGTGATTTCACGCAAGAGGTAGACTTTCTCAAAAACTTGTTGGTCTCAGTTGGTTCCGAGTGGTCTGGGCCGTGACCACCCTTGGTCTCGGTTGGTTCCAAGTGGTCTGGGCCGTGACCAGGGTGGTCACGGGAGGTCTGGGCAGTGACTAGGGTGGTCACAGGTTGTTTTTAAAGGAAACTTGTTTACTTATGTATTAATCTTTCAACTTGTGCCTTGCAATTTACTTACTGTATTTCAAGTCAATATTGCTTTCTGCAAAGTAACCATAAAGCTATCCTTATTGAGACTTGCATGTATATTATCTGCATACATTTCCCTACGGCTTGCTGAGTACATTCAAAGTACTCACGGCTTGTGCCCTCTGGTTGATCAGCAGCTGAAGAAGATGTCCCAGGGTGCTCTGACCTCTATGAAGAGGAGGTCTTCGAAGACCTTGCATGCTAGGATGTCCTCCACTCGATTGCATGTGGGCATGTCGAATGGCCTCCACGTGTTTTTTGTTTTCGTTGTGAGCTCTTTTGTTGTAGCCCTGTGCGGCCGACCTCTGTAAAAATCTTGATCATAAGGTCTTTTGCTGTTATTGTTGTTAATTTGTCTGCTTCTTCAATAGTTTGTTGTATGGCTGTGATCACATCGTTGTTGAACTGTGCGGACTAGCGACTGATCATGGCACTAGTCCAGTTTGCACAGTGGGTCCTAGTCTTTTCTCATGATTAGCTATTCTTTTCTCATCTTATTCTGTTCTGCTCTCATCTTATCCTAGTCTCTTCTCACCTCATTCTTAGATTCTTACCCCTTATCCCCTCTTAAACTTTGTTTTCCAATTCAACTTGATCTCCCTGATCTCAGTGACCTTAATAGGATCGAGTTTTGCTTTAATTTGACCACCCAGATAAGTAGGGTTAGATGTGCTTTAGTAGAATTGCCCCCTCAGTTTAGTACCGTTTAGACCTCCTGTTTGAGTTTTGTTGCCTCTTCTAGCTCTCAGGCTATTTGCTCTTTGGGTTTAACCGACCTCCCCAGTTAGGTTGTTCCGTCTTTCTCCCTTGTTCTTTCTCACCTATGTGCTTTTCTCTCTTACCTAGTGTGCTTTCTTCTTCTCATCTATTAAGCCTGGTAGGTTTGTGTAGATGGTCCAGACTCACAACTCGGAAAGTCAAGATGAGCTAGTGGACCCTTATTCGCAGCCACCACCACCTCCTCCGGCAGCCCCCTCAGATCAGGGTTTGGGTCAGTTCATGGCAGCCCAGACGCAATTGATGAATGCCATGATGCAGAACATGAATCAAATGATGAATCAACAAAATCAGACAGCTGATGCTCTTCTTATAATGTTGAACCAGAACCACCAAGCAGCTGTCCTGCCACCATCGTCACCACAAGTTGCTCCTCGGTCAAGGCTGACAAAGTTTATGAGGACTCGACCACCCACGTTTTCCAGCTCCTCCGAGGCTTTGGATGCAGATGATTGGTTGCGCTCAACCGAAAAGAAGCTTGCCATCACCCGGTGTGACAACCGTGAAAAGGTCCTCTTTGCTGCACACCAGTTGGAAGGTTCAGCCGCAGAGTGGTAGGAGAGCTTTTGTGCTGCCCATGCAGACCACCAGAGCATCACTTGGGCTAAGTTTTCGGAAGCTTTCCGCCACTCTCGTGTCCCTTATGGGAAGGTGGAAATGAAGAAAAACGAGTTCCAAGAGCTGCGACAAGGCAACATGTCAGTGGGGGAATACCTGAACAAGTTCACTCAACTCTCTAGATATACTCCAGAGGACGTCTTCACGGATCATGCGCGTCAGAAGCGTTTTACAAGAGGTCTCAACCCTGGTTTGAAGGTCCAAGTCGTTGGCAACGACTACAAGGATTTCCAGCACCTTGTGAACAAAGCCATGCTTATAGAAGAGTCTCGACGCGTGCTTGCAAAGTCTTATAAGAGGAAGATGGTGCAGCATGGTGCTCATCAAGGACATCCTTAGAGAGCCAGGACGTCTGCGCGACCTCCTACTCGCTTTGCTCCTCCTGTTGCTCCCAGGACCACCCCTGCGACGACGTCTCACCTGGTTACCCCAGGTCTTCGTAGCCCCGGCAACAGCAACCAATAGCCAAGGACCACCAATCCAACCGTAGGGATCACCTGTTTCTATTGTCGGCAATTGGGACATTACGCCAGCAATTGTCACATGAATCAAGGACCTCCTTAGGTCAAGACCAACTCTGGAACTCCTCCGACCAGGACCTCCCTGCCAGGAGCAGGATGTGGAGCTCCTCAGACCTCCGCTGCACCAACCAAGACATTCCAGCCATTTGGGAGAGGTCGTGTGAACCACGTCATGGTGGAGGAAGCTTAGACAGCCCAGGATGTCATGCTATATAAGTTCCTAGTACATTTAGTACCAGCTACTGTTTTGTTTGATTCTGGAGCTTCCTATTCATTTGTTTCTCGGATTTTTGCTACAAAGCATCAGTTGAAGGTTTTGGCTCTTAAGACATCCTTGTTGGTCCAATCCCCTGGTTCAGAGTTAAGTACGAACCAGGGATGTCCACAAGTTAAGGTGGTCATAGAAGGGGTAGAATTTTTGGCCAACCTGATTGTCATCGACACCAATGTAACAGCCCAAAATTTCAAATTTTATTTAAGTTGAAAATTTATTTGAATTTGTGAATTTTCTGCAATTTAAAAACTATTCTTTAAATGGTGGAAAGCTAAATAGAAATTCTAATTCAAAATCTATTATCAACTTTAAGTGAGAGTTATTTTATTTAAGTCCAGAAGAATTCTAGAATCATCCGTAAATTTTCCTAGAATTTTTAGGATTTATTTGCCATTTTCTAGAGCCTAAATGAATTAAACTAAATATTTAAAATAGAAAAACAAAAGAAAATCGCATAAGCAGTGTGTGGTCAAACCCAAGCCGCCCACCTCCTCTTCACCCGCCTCCCTCTCTTCCCACCGTTGAGCAGATCCGTGCGTCGCGATCGCGCCACGCCCGCCTCATCCTAGCCGTCGGATGCTAATCCTACTGCCGCTTTCTTCTCCTCACCTTCGTTCTCATGGGCAAGGCAAGCCGTTTAAGCCGCCATTGCCGAAGCTTCACATTCATTCGCGCCCCTAACCACCTCGATCCTTGCGCGTGCGTCTTGACGAACCGCCCGCACGAACCGCCCCACCCTCTCGCCTCTCTCCCTTTCTTCTCGCCACGGCGCCACTCGCCCGAACGGTCGCAGACGATCCCCACGACCCCACGCCGCCTCGAGCTCCCGGGCCTATAAAAACACCCGGTGCGCCTCCTCATGCAACTCAACCCCACCATCCATTGCTCTCCTCCTCCTCCGTGGCGCCGAATTTTGAGGTTCTCAACGGCGGCAACTCCGTTCTTCTCCGATTCCGCCATTGCCGTCCACGCTTCGACCCGCCGACCGCATCTTCGCACCGCCGCATCGCTCTGGCCGTAGCACCCGCCCACGTCGCCGGAGGACCTCGGGATCAACTACTTCGACGACGCACCGAAGCTCTCGCCGCCGAACCTCGCCGTCGACGACACTCCGCCACGCCCGCCGCACCTAAGGTAGCCACTAGGATCGCGAACTCCCTCTCTCTGTTGATGCCACCGCCGCCGCCATGCAAGATAGAACGCCGGCGAGGTTGCCACCGAGCACCACCGCCAGCAGGCCGACGTGGCGTGCAAGCACGCACGCCACCCACCTCGGCGCCACGCCAAAGATCGATCCGCGTGGCGCCACGCGTGGCGACCACGTCGATCTTGCGCCACCCCACCCGTGAGCCAAGCCTGGACCAAGTCCATATGGACCGTGTCTCGACACGAGGGTCCCACCTGTCAAGATTTATTTAATTTCCGATTTAACTCATCGCTGATGTCATCTGGCGCAATAATTAGAACTTCCTTTAGGAGAATAATTCGAGAAAATGGTTTAAATAATGATTTAGGTTCAAATTTGTAAAAATTCATAACTTTTGCATTCTAATTCCAAATTAGGTGATTCCAATTTCTAAAATTTTATAAAATTAACATCTAGCTAAATAAAATATAAAAATTTGAATTGGAGTAGGTTTAAACTGTCTGTTTGAATTTGAAATAATTCAAACCACCAATTTGGGAATTAAACTTGTAAAATTCATACCTTTTGAACCATAACTCCAAATTAGATGATTCAAATTGCTAAAATCTTAGAAAATTATTATCTAACTAAATAAAATATATTCATTCAAATTGGAGCTTAGTTTAGTTCTGTTTTAGAGTTTAGGAATTCATTTAAATTCCAAATTTAGATTAAAATGTGTAAAATTCATATCATCCTAATTCCAATTCCAAATTTGGTGAATTAAAATTTCTAAAATTTTATAAAAAGATTATTTGGCTTAATAAATTAGAATTGATCTATTTGGAATTTGTTTAAACTGTCATTTTAAATTAAACTATTTAATTTGCCAATTTAGGATTTAAACCTCGTAAAGGTTATATCTTTCATTTCCTATTTTTAAATTGAATGTTTCAAACTTATAAGATCTTATAAGATTATTATCTAGCTAAATAAAATATAATTATTTTATTTGGAGTTAGTTTGAACTAGTGTCTTGTCCTTATTTGAATTGCAATTGATTGTCGATTTTCACGCTTAGATTACTGACGATTCCGGGAATTTGATTCTTCCGAAGAATTAGAATTTCAAGACTTCAGCGAAGGCAAGTTATACTTTGATCATCTTGCACCTACTATTTTAAAGTTATTTAAATTCAGTTTTCAAATTACTAAGTGCATGCATACTTTTATTCAAGTATTTTAAATTCCTGTTTAAATGATTAGATATTCCAACTGTCCTTGTATGACCAATATTGAATATTGAAATGTCATCCCTTGTCCCCATAGATAAAATGTTTGGAAATGCTTAGCAAATACTTAGACCATGATTTGATTTTGGGGAGGATTTAGCCAAATCTTTACAAACTTGTTTTAACTTGAACCTATGGTATTGTCTTACCATAGATTTGTTGAAAAGGTGGTTTTACTAAATAAAATAAAGATGGTTTGGACTTGGGTGTAACGGATGAAAGGTGGGTGCAGGTTTATGCACGGGTTTAATCTGGTTAGGATTAAAGCCCAGGGTTTAATTTGAAAGACGCCCAAGTCAGTTAAGGACCGGCCTTTGAGCGTTCCTTTGCTATGCCTTATCAGACCACCACACGTCTGTATGGGCAGGACCTGGCTTATTAATTTGGGATACCTCATAGATATTCGTGCCATGTTGTATGAGTGGGTGTTGGTTAGACAGTAGTCCCACATGGCGCAAGAGGGGGCTTCCGGAGGATGGTTAGTCCAATGGAAGCGAAACCTTAGCGGGCATGAGTACTTTGAGGTAGATCATTGTAAAGGCCTTGTCACGTGCTCTAGACTGCTCACCTTAGGTAGTGAGCGGTGGCATAGATATATGCCGGATAAGCTAGAGAATTCGTGTCTTGTGGGTAAAGCTGTACAAACTCTGCAGAGTAGAAAACTATTCGAATAGCCGCGTCCGCGGTCATGGACATGCTAGCAAAGCCACTTTGAGTTAGACTTGTTTTTGGTTTTAAAATGGTTTCAACAGATGTTTTCAGGATGGATAGTACTGTGGGGAAAATTGGGCGGTTAGCCATTGTGATTGGAGGATATCCATCACCTTTCGTGGAGGTTATCCACATTATTCTATTGTCATTTAAAATATGATTTTAATTAATGTATGAAAATGGCCTTGCAATCTATTACGATTATTTAAATTAAACTGCTGTTTACGCAAAATAACCCTGCCAATGTCCTTTGTTTACCTTATGCATGCATTACAATTCCATATTGGGTGTAACTTGCGAGCACGGTAGTTGTGCTCATACTTGCTTTATGCAACAAAATTTCAGGAGAAGACTACTATCGGGACGGTGAGGACACCGATGCCTAGGTTACGCCCCTGCATTTATTGCTGTGGCGGATCGTACTGGCCTACTACTATCTTTTCATTTCCGCTGTGTTATTTACTTATTTATTTGGCTTCATGCCCCATTTGTATCGAACTCTGATTTACTATTAATGAAATGCGAGATTTGGTTATGTTATCATTTTTGTAATCGTACACCGGAAATCTGGATGGTGTATGAACACGAGGATTCGGGATCTTTCGCTCCGGTCCGACAAAAGTGGTATCAGAGCCATGTCGTCTGTAGGACGTGGCCCTAGAATTGTCCTAAGGACTTATTTTCAAAAACAAAAACTATTTTGAGTCTGTCTAGAGTCATTCTCAACCTTTCTCTTTAAAATGTTTACTAACTTATCTCTTTCTCAAAATTTTAGATGGTCAAATACGGACGCTACTTCCCACTTGAGCCTTTATCGAAATCCGGCCGAGATACTTTGGGAAATGATCCAAGACTGGTTACCGAAAGAGGCCAACTTTTCAAGGATTTAAGTACCAGGTGGAAGAACAACAGCTGTGGAGAGTAGAGGTGCTCATCTACTCCAACCTTGCACCGGACACCGTCTTCCACGTCTTTGACGCTCCGATCCGTCGCGACACCTTTGATGATGGCATGCGAGATGCGGCTAGGAGGCGATTCGCCACCTTCGCTACACCTACAATCATCGCCTTCATGGCACCGGGTTCCATTATTACCCGATGCACATTCCAACTCGGCTTGACAGTACTTTCAACTCCGCTAGAGACGAAGATTCCCCCGAACTGACACACCAGGTGGATCTGGCTAAGGCTTTGGATTACGCCTCTAAACACCTTGAATGACTTGTTCACCGCCGTAATGCACTACAAGAAGTCAAGAGAAGTCAAGATCGTGATCATGAGCTAGCTAGCTACAAGGCTGGCCGGGCTAGCCCCAGTGCACCAGATTATACCCCTAGTACCCCATAGTTATTATCTTTCCTTTAGTTCGATCTTTAGTTGCGAATTATGAGCTACTAATCACTTGTGGTAGCCATAATCTTGAATAAAATAAATTAATGAAAGAATTTCTTGAAAATTTGCTTTTTGTCTTGTATGCTCTTTGTGTTCTTGGGCTATTAGAAGTCACCTTTCCCTATCTGTCTACTTCTCCTAATCTTTGGAGTTCTAGCAGATGGTGACCACCGTCATCGAAGGCGCGTGTCCAAGGTCGAGCAACAAAAGCCTTGACATCGAGGATCCTGCAAAGAACCACCACCGCCACCACCGAAGGACCAGATTACGCCGATGATGGAAAACCGAATCATCGATTAACCTCCTGCTCGATCCCTCAACAATAAGAGAATGTGCAAGCAACAACTCGGATCGCACCACCACCTCCACCCGCAGCAGAGATTGACCATGGCAGATTTCATGCGCATGCGCCCAAACATTCTCCAAAGAAAGACAGAGCCGATGGATGCCGATGATCGGATTCGTGCTATCGGAAAGAAGCCGGATATCACTCGATGTCTTGATCGTGAGAGAGTCCTGCTTGCCTCTCACCACTCACCGTCCCTCATCGGAATGGTGGGATAACTATAACATCTCCCATGCCGACGCTTACAGACTATCTCTTGGGCGGAGTTTGTGCGAGCTTTCCGCCATGCACATATCCCGCAGGATAATGACCCTAAAGAAGAAAGAGTTCCATGCGCTCAAACAAGGCAACCGCGACAAGGTGAATACTGCACAAGTTCAACCAATTTGCTCGCTATGCCCCAAAGCAGATGTGGCTAGTGATGAAGAAAGGCAGAAAGGTTCATGGATGGTTTGAACGATGAGATCTCGATCCACCGGTCTCCAACGACTACACCGACTTCCAAAGCGG
The DNA here is from genome assembly GCA_036346405.1 of Phyllostachys edulis. Taxonomy (NCBI): domain Eukaryota; kingdom Viridiplantae; phylum Streptophyta; class Magnoliopsida; order Poales; family Poaceae; genus Phyllostachys; species Phyllostachys edulis. The sequence continues at coordinate 9,396,398 of CM070554.1, read as the reverse complement.
TTAGTGAATAAAGCTTTTCGCCAGAGGCCAAACATCTGCAGATGGAGAACTGCAGCGGAGGATGGCCGCTCGAAGTTCAACTCGAGGGCAACCCAAGCCTCGCTTTGCTCACCTCGGCCACCTCGAGTGGAAGGTTCCATCCTCTACACCCAGAGCTCGATGACGCAAGACAAATAGCTCCAACTCTTCCGGCCAGAATAACGATTCTGCGGAAAGGCCAAATAGAAGAACCCACTTCATCGGCGGCAGGAGTGACATGCTTCCATTGCAACGAGATCGACATTATGCCAACAAGTGCGAAGAAGCGGCGATCAGCAACATCAATCAAGCCCGAGATCGAGTACCAGCCACGGCGGCACCCCAAAGCGGCGGGCGATTCACGAAGGGCGTGTGAATCACGCCACAAGAGAGGAAGCTCAGCAAAGACCAGATGTCGCCCTGGTACGCTTCTCGTTAATATGATACCGTGACGCTTCTGTTTGATTCCGAGCTTCGATTCTTTTGTATCCAATAAGTTTGTGGGCAAAATGGGTTACCTATTTCTCCATTAAGTAATCCTATGATAATCCATTCCCTGCTCGAAATGAGAACCGCTTCTATGCCCGAATCTTACCTCGAGATATCCGAGTTTCCTTCATGGCGAGACTTGATAGTCTTGCATTCTCAAGGTCCGGATGTAATACTTGGGATGGATCTAGCCAGAATCAAGGACGGATAGATTGTGCCAATAGGTCTATTACTCTCACTAATGAGGAAGGAGTCACAGTTGAATTTAAGCCCAAGACACCTTGCCGGTGGAAGTTCCATTCGAACAACTTGAAGGAGTTAAAGCTTGAAGAAATACCAATAGTGCAAGAATTCCGGATGTTTTTCCGATGAACTACGGATGCCACCGGATAGGGACGCTATGTTCTTAATTGACTTAGTCCTGTGGACCGCTCCAATCTCGGCGACCTTCTGAGAATGCCTACCAATGAATTGGCAGAGATGAAGAAACAGATTGAAGAATTGCGGAGCAAGGGATATATTCGACCAGTTCATCACCTTGGGAGCACATCTGATCGCTTTGTTAAGAAGAAAGACAACAAGATGAGGATGTGTGTGGATTATAGGTCACTCAATGAAGTGACGATCAAGAACAAGTACCGCTACCTAGGATCGACGATCTGCTCGATCAACCTGAAAGGAGCAAGTGTATTCTCGAAGATTGATTTGAGATCCGCTATCACCAATTGAAGATCGCACGTAAGATATTCAAGACGGCTTTCACCACGGATATGGGTTGTACGAGTTCTGATAATGTCTTTCGGTTTCACGAATGCCCCGCTTATTTCATGAATATGATGAACAAAGTGTTCATGGAATTCTTGGATAAGTTTGTGGTTGTTTTCATCGATGACATTCTTATCTATTCAAAGAATGAAGAAGAACATGAGGACCATCTCAGATAATTTTGGGAAAACTTCAGAGAGCACCGACTTTATGCCAAATTCAAAGAAGTGCGAATTTTGGCTAAGTCGTGGCATTCCTTGGACATATTGTGTCATCGGGAGGGTGGCGAGAGATCCAATAAAAGTCGAAGCAAGAATGGATTGGAAACAACCCAAGTCTCACACCGATGTGAGAAGCTTTCTTGGATTGGTGGGTATTATCGCAGATTCATTGAAGGTTTCTCCAAGATAGCAAGACCCATGACTCAACTTTTAAAGAAGGAAAAGAAATTTGAATGGACAGATGCTTGTGAGGAAAGTTTCCAAGAACGAAGACGAGATTAGTTTCAAAGACTCTTGGTCCTACCGAATATACACAAGGATTTTGTGATTTTCATGACGCATCTCGTCAAGGACTCCTACTGTGTAATCGATGCAAGAAGACAAAGTCGCCGCTATGCATCCCGTCGATTCTGCCACATGAAGGGAATTATCCAACTCACGACACAGAGTTAGCGGCGATTATACATGCCTTGAAGATTTGGCGACATTACCTCATCCAGAATCACCGTGAGGTTTTCACGGATCATAAGAGTTTGAAGTACATCTTTACCCGGTCTGACCTTAACCTCCGTCAGAGAAGATGGCTGGAATTAATAAAGGATTACGACCTTGGAATTCATTATCACCCGGGCAAAGCAAATGTGGTTGCAGATGCCCCGAGCAGAAGGCGATTGCAATACCATTTTGGTTCAGAGAATCACCAGAGTTATATGAAGAATTGAAGCATCTGAACTTGGAGATTGTTGAACAAGGATGTGTGAATGCGTTGGAAGTTCAACCAACACTTCAGAGTCAGATCAAAGAAAAGCAATTAGTAGATGAAGACATCAAGGAGATCAAGAAGAATATGAGAAGAGGCAAAGCTTGAGATTCACCAAGATGAGGAAGGAACAATGTGGTTCGGGAACCGCATCTGCGTCTGGATCGGCAGGATCTAAAGCGATCGATTCTCAAGGAAGCCCATGAGTCACCTTATTCCATTCACCTGGCAAGACCAAGATGTACCAGATCTTAAGGAAAGATATTGGTGGAGTCAAGATGAAGCGGAAATTGCCGAGTTCAGAGTCTTGTGATGTTTGTCACGAGTCAAGGCGTAACATCAAAGACCCGCCGGTTTGTTACAACTGCTATCGATCCCCGAGTGGAAGTGGGAAGAAGTAGGTATGGATTTCATCACCGGACTTCCTAGGACTCGATCAGATGTGATTCCATCTGGGTGATAATTGATCGGTTAACTAAAGTGGCTCATTTCCTTCGAAATCAAGACCACCTACCCGAGCGATGAAGTGGCGTAATTGTATATGGCCAAGATAGTGCATGCGCATGGAGTACCCAAGAAGATCGTGTCCGCAGAGGATCACAGCTTACGTCAAGATTTTGGCGAGTCTCGATGAAGCCTTGGGAACCAGACTCAACTTCAAGATCGCATATCATCCGCAGACGGATGGATGATGAAACGAGTCAACCAGATTCTTGAAGACATGCTTCGAGCTGCGCCTTTAGAGTACGGACAAGGTTGGGACAAGAATCTACCCTATGCGAATTCTCAGATAACAATAGCTACCAAGCCGCTTGAGATGTCCCCATTTGAGGCTTTGTATGGCGGAAATGCGAACTCCGCTTCTATGGGATGAAGTAGGAGAGCATCGAGTTCTTTGGGCGAGTTGATCAAAGAAGTGAAAGCAAGGTTAAGGCAATAAGAGAACATCTCGAAAGTAGCTCAAACCCGATGTAAGAGTTATGCCGATAATCGTCGGCGAGAGTTGACCTTTCTCAAGGAGATTTTGTTTATCTTAGAGTTACTCCACCCGAGGAGTAAGAAGGTTCCAACCAAAGGAAAACTTGCACCCAGATTTGTGGGACCTTACAAGATTTTGGCAAGAAGAGGTGAAGTCGCATATCAACTTGAGTTACCAAAGATCTCTGCCACCAGACACAATGTCTTCCATGTTTCACGCTTAAAGAAGTGCCTTCGAGTGCCCGAGGATCGCACCCTCTAGAAAGCATTGATCTTCAAGAGGACCTCACTTATGTGGAGCAACCGATCAAGATTCTCGGATGTCGCAGAGCGTGTCACACTAACAAGATCATCCGCTCATACAAAGTTCGATTGAGTCACCACCCGGAAAGTGAAGCCACTTGGGAGCGAGAGGAAGATATTAAGACAGATATCCCCATCTCCTTGTTTGATATGTCTCAATCTCGGGTCGAGATTCCCTTAAGGGGGAGGTTTGTAACAGACCCAAAATTTCAAATTTTATTTAAGTTGAAAATTTATTTGAATTTGTGAATTTTCTCGCAATTTAAAAACTATTCTTTAAATGGTGGAAAGCTAAATAGAAATTCTAATTCAAAATCTATTATCAACTTTAAGTGAGAGTTATTTTATTTAAGTCCGTAAGAATTCTAGAATCATCCGTAAATTTTCCTAGAATTTTTAGGATTTATTTGCCATTTTCTAGAGCCTAAATGAATTAAACTAAATATTTAAAATAGAAAACAAAAGAAAATCATAAGCAGTGTGTGGGTCAAACCCAAGCCGCCCACCTCCTCTTCACCCGCCTCCCTCTCTTCCCACCGTTGAACGCAAGATCCGTGACCGCATCGCGCCACGCCCGCCTCATCCTAGCCGTCGGATGCTAATCCTCTACCGCCCGCTTTCTTCTCCTCACCTTCGTTCTCATGGGGCAAGCCGTTTAAGCCGCCATTGCACACATACCGAAGCTTCACATTCGCGCCCTAACCACCTCGATCCTTGCGCGTGCGTCTTGCCACGAACCGCCCGCACGAACCGCCCCCCCTCGCCTCTCTCCCTTTCTTCTCGCCGCGTCGCCACCTCGCCACATAGCGAACGGTCGCAGACGATCCCCACGACCCCACGCCTCGAGCTCCCGGGCCCTATAAAAACACCCCGGTGCGCCTCCTCGCGCAACTCAACCCCACCATCCATTGCTCTCCTCCTCCTCCGTGGCCGAATTTTGAGGTTCTCAACGGCGTCAACTCCGTTCTTCTCGATTCCGGCCGCCGCCCACGCTTCGACCCGCCGACCGCATCTTCGCACCGCCGATCGTTCTGGCCGTGAGCACCCGTCCCACGCCGCCGAGGACCTCGGGATCAACTACTTGACGACGACCGAAGCTCTCGCCGCCGAACCTCGCCGCCGACGACACTCGCCACGCCGCCGCACCTAAGGTAGCCACTAGGATCGCGAACTCCCTCTCTCTGTTGATGCCACCGCGCGCCTCCATGCGCATAGAACGCCGGCGAGGCCGTCACGAGCACCACCGCCGTTCAGGCCGACGTGGCGTGCCACGCACGCCACCTCGGCGCCACGCCAAGATCGATCCCCGTGGCGCCACGTGGCGCCCACGCCGATCTTGCAAGACGCCACCCCACCCGTGAGCCAAGCCCGTGGACCAAGTCCATATGGACCGTGTCTCTGACACGAGGGTCCCACCTGTCAGTATTTATTTAATTTCCGATTTAACTCATCGCTGATGTCATCTGGCGCAATAATTAGAACTTCCTTTAGGAGAATAATTCGAGAAAATGGTTTAAATAACAAATTTAGGTTCAAATTTGTAAAAATTCATAACTTTTGCATTCTAATTCCAAATTAGGTGATTCCAATTTCTAAAATTTTATAAAATTAACATCTAGCTAAATAAAATATAAAAATTTGAATTGGAGTAGGTTTAAACTGTCTGTTTGAATTTGAAATAATTCAAACCACCAATTTGGGAATTAAACTTGTAAAATTCATACCTTTTGAACCATAACTCCAAATTAGATGATTCAAATTGCTAAAATCTTAGAAAATTATTATCTAACTAAATAAAATATATTCATTCAAATTGGAGCTTAGTTTAGTTCTGTTTTAGAGTTTAGGAATTCATTTAAATTCCAAATTTAGATTAAAATGTGTAAAATTCATATCATCTAATTTCAATTCCAAATTTGGTGAATTAAAATTTCTAAAATTTTATAAAAAGATTATTTGGCTTAATAAATTAGAATTGATCTATTTGGAATTTGTTTAAACTGTCATTTTAAATTAAACTATTTAATTTGCCAATTTAGGATTTAAACCTCGTAAAGGTTATATCTTTCATTTCCTATTTTTAAATTGAATGTTTCAAACTTATAAGATCTTATAAGATTATTATCTAGCTAAATAAAATATAATTATTTTATTTGGAGTTAGTTTGAACTAGTGTCTTGTCCTTATTTGAATTGCAATTGATTGTCGATTTTCACGCTTAGATTACTTACGATTCCGGGAATTTGATTCTTCCGAAGAATTAGAATTTCAAGACTTCAGCGAAGGCAAGTTATACTTTGATCATCTTGCACCTACTATTTTAAAGTTATTTAAATTCAGTTTTCAAATTACTAAGTGCATGCATACTTTTATTCAAGTATTTTAAATTCCTGTTTAAATGATTAGATATTCCAACTGTCCTTGTATGACCAATATTGAATATTGAAATGTCATCCCTTGTCCCCATAGATAAAATGTTTGGAAATGCTTAGCAAATACTTAGACCATGATTTGATTTTGGGGAGGATTTAGCCAAATCTTTACAAACTTGTTTTAACTTGAACCTATGGTATTGTCTTACCATAGATTTGTTGAAAAGGTGGTTTTACTAAATAAAATAAAGATGGTTTGGACTTGGGTGTAACGGATGAAAGGTGGGTGCAGGTTTATGCACGGGTTTAATCTGGTTAGGATTAAAGCCCAGGGTTTAATTTGAAAGACGCCCAAGTCAGTTAAGGACCGGCCTTTGAGCGTTCCTTTGCTATGCCTTACAGTACCACCACACGCCCCGTGGGGGGGACTGCTTATTAATTTGGGATACCTCATAGATATTCGTGCCATGTTGTATGAGTGGGTGTTGGTTAGACAAGAGTCCCACATGGCGCAAGAGGGGCTTCCTGAGGATGGTTAGTCCAATGGAAGCGAAACCTTAGCGGGCATGAGTACTTTGAGGTAGATCATTGTAAAGGCCTTGTCACGTGCTCTAGACCGCTCACCTTAGGTAGTGAGCGGTGGCATAGATATATGCTTGGGATAAGCTAGAGAATTCGTGTCTTGTGGGTAAAAGCCGCATAAACTCTGCAGAGTAGAAAACTATTGAATAGCGCGTCATGATCATGGACATGCTAGCAAAGCCACTTTGAGTTAGACTTGTTTTTGGTTTTAAAATGGTTTCAACAGATGTTTTCGGGATGGATAGTATCTTGTGGGGAAAATTGGGCGGTTAGCCATTGTGATTGGAGGATATCCATCACCTTTCGTGGAGGTTATCCACATTATTCTATTGTCATTTAAAATATGATTTTAATTAATGTATGAAAATGGCCTTGCAATCTATTACGATTATTTAAATTAAACTATTGCTTCACAAAAATAACCCCGCCAATGTCCTTTGTTTACCTTATGCATGCATTACAATTCCATATTGGGTGTAACTTGCGAGCACGAGTTGTGCTCATACTTGCTTTATGCAACAAAATTTCGGAGAAGACTACTATCGGGACGGTGAGGACACCGATGCCTAGGTTACGCCCCGCATTTATTGCTGTGGCGGATCGTACTGGCCTACTACTATCTTTTCATTTCCGCTGTGTTATTTACTTATTTATTTGGCTTCATGCCCCATTTTGTATCGAACTCTGATTTACTATTAATGAAATGCGAGATTTGGTTATGTTATCATTTTTGTAACTGTGTACACCGGAAATCCTGGACTGGTGTATGAACACAGAGGATTCGGGATCTTTCGTTCCCGGGTCCGACAACCAAGTCCTTAGATGTGATCTTGGGAATGGATTGGCTCACCGATCACCAAGCCATTTTGGATTATGGTGGGAGAAGCATCACCTTGGTCAGTCCAGTTGGGATTAGAGTAAAGTTTGAAGTCTCCTCGGAGAAGCTTGAAGAAGCAGTGATCTGTAGTGTCAAGGTTGTGTCTTTAGAAGACGTCTCAGGCTGATCGTATAGCACGAAAAGCCAAATCATACACTCTGATCGAAAGTACCTTGTATAAACGAGGATCTTACGGAGTGTTGATGAGATGCATATCTCAAGCGGAAGGTATTAAATTGCTAATCGACATTCATGAAGGAGTCTGTGGAGCACATCATTCCTACAGAACATTGGTCGGTAAAGCCTTTAGACAAGGATACTATTGGCCAACTGCCCTTCATGATGCAAAAGAGCTCGTGACGAAGTGCGTACAATGTCAGTTTCGTAGCCGACAAGTACATCAACCAGTACAAGCTTTGCAAACAATTCCTCTTTCTTGGCCTTTTGCAACCTAGGGACTGGACATTCTGGAACCTTTCCCAAGAGCGCCCGGGGGCTTCGAATTCCTTTTCGTCGTGATTGACATGGTTACAAAATAGATCGAGGCTGAGCCTATTGTAAAAACAACAACTTTGGCCACTAAGAGGTTTCTTACAAAAAATGTGATCACACGATTTGGTGTACCCAGTCATATAATCACAGACAACGGTGCCTAGTTCTCAAGCGGTCAATTCCAAGAATTCTGTGAAGAACTTGGCATCAAAGTACATTTTGCTTCTGTTGCTCATCCGCAAAGCAATGGAGCAGTTGAGCGAGCCAATAATATCATTATGTAGGGGATCAAACGCCGAGTATTCGACCAGTTAATCAAACGATCAGGAGCTTGGGCCCAACAACCCCCTTCTGTATTATGGGCCGTTCGAACCACGACCAGTCGTGTGACCGGTGAAACACCTTTCTTTTTAGTTTATGGTGCTGAAGTCATGCTTCCTCGAGAACTAAAACATGGCTCTGCTCGAATTGATTGTTTCAACGAAAATAATCAGAATGAATAACGACTTGATGACATCAATTTCCTTGAAGAACGACGAAACCAAGCCTTGATACGATCAGCGGTCTACCAACAAGCCATGCGAAGGTACCATAGTCGTAAGGTGCAACCTCGCAGCATCGTTGTAGGTGATCTGGTTCTCAGAAAAATTCAGAACCAAGCAAATCGCAATAAACAACTTTCTCCTAAGTAGGAAGGTCCTTACACTGTGGTCGAAGTCACCCGACCAGGTTCTGTACGACTAGCCATGTCTGATGGGCAAGTTTTGTCTAATTCTTAGAACATTGATCAATTGCGTAAGTTCTTTGTTTAAATTATTTCGTACATTCTTTCAATTCTTTTTCGGTTAAATAAAGATTAGTCATTTCTTTTATTTATTTTGACAAGTGATATTGTTTATATATTAGTACTTATACTCTGGTTGTCTACCGTTGTTATTTACACTGGTCGGAGAAGACAATTTTCTCTCCGACATTCTTTACAAGGATCTCTATTACTCTTTGACAACGATTTCTAAGTCATGAGCTGTATGGGTCCTTGTCATGATCATTCCTTGAATGATTCTCACGCGTGACCATACACTTTTTCTCAAAGAAATATACGAGTAATCAGAGCATAATACAAATAACTTCATGTAGTGACTCATATGCTCAAGATTGTGAAGGCTATATTTCCTTATTTCAAGATTCTGTTCTACTCTCGTTTGACCACTAGTCGGGACACAAAAGCCTCCTAGTCGAAGTCTCTCCTTTTTCGCACGTGGTCCTGCCCACTGGAAGGAGCTTCCTAGCGACGGTTCTTTTCCTATGATCCTCGCTGCTAGTCGGACTTGAGCCTGAGCACGTTTTGCGAAATGTCTTTCATGTCTTCAGTTCTTCCGACCAGTTTTAGATACTATATATAAATAAGATTAGCGACACGTCGACTAGTCGCTAAACCGTTCGATGACTTGGTATTTTTGGCCCAACGGTTTAGCGACACATCGACTAGTCACTAAACCATTGGACGACTTGGCAGCTAGTAGTGGTCTTGTTTTTGCTGCCAAGTCGTCCAACGGTTCAGCGACTAGGACACAAATGATTGGTATGTAATACCATAAGTTATAGTACAATGCAAGAGGGAATGCATAGATAACCATGTCATAGTAGCTAAGAACTAAAATACGTAAACACATAATACAAGTACACAGAGCACAACAAAGACCCCCTACTGGCCACCCGCTACGCCACCTACAGCACCTCCTTTGTTGTCGCCACGTCCCACACCCGGTCCGCACCCACCAATACGGCACCGCTTGGGCTTCCGAAGCGTGGGGTGGCAGGGTCGGGGCCTAAACACGAAAAGCCGCTCAGAAGCCCTGCTGACCTATGCTCCCAAGGCCTCGGGGGTCGACTCCACCTGTGCCTGCATGCCCACTGGGGGCCCACTGAGCTACGACCTAGAAAGAACCTCGATGGGTGCGGGCTAAGCTGCTCCCTTGATCTCCCCGGGGTAATCCATGAAGAAGGCGTCTACGGCCTCGTGGGCGTCATCGTGCGGGGAGAGCTAAACTCCTGCCTGCAGCGCGAAACCTGCAGGACAAATAATGTTAATCCCTACATTATATCGAGGACCACAAACCTGAAGAGAGGAAACGTACTTTCGTCGTGGGCTATACCACGCGACAAAGGGTCATACGCTCCGTACTGTCCATACAGATCGGGGAAGAAAGGATACTACCTTGGCGTTGTAGGGTAGATGTCCAGGAATGACGGTGGTGGTGGCGGCGGTGCGCACTGCATCGCGTGCGCCTGGACCCTCTAGCTGCGTGGCGGAGGCGAGGGGGTAGCCACGTGTCGGTCGACCTCCACCGCACAAGCGAAGGCGGGGCATGTGTCCAGTCTAGCCCTCCAGCCTGCCTAGGGGCAAGCGGGGCACGTGAACGTGCCCTTTCTGAGCATCCTGATTGGGCTGTAGGACGTGTCGGTCTCGATGTATGCGCTGACGTGGCCACCTCCTGGACTGTCCCGCATGATGTCATGGTCACTACACGCCTCGCCCCACTGTAGACCCGACGGGCAAACTGCACCATCTCGTCCCACGTCACATCCGCGCCGTGGGTGAGCCTATCAAGGATCAACCGGGAGTCCCCGACCATCCCGACGTTGATGTCCGTCTACAAGGAGTACATGAAAGCGTCAAACTTATAATTGAGGTAATCATACTTAGACATTTTGAAACACGATCGTACATACCGCGAGGTGCACGTTCCGCGTGAAGTGTACGGGGTACGCATCGATCGGTGCTATTACATGAGCAGGGGGAGGGTCAATGACATGCACCAGTCTAGTGCGTGTTTGCGAGGTGTACCAGCGTAGGTAGCCGTCGTACACGCTGGGGTCGTACAGGGCGTCCTCCTGCACGTAGTCCTGGAGGGCACTCGCCACTGCGCCACCCACGGCTCCATCTTCGCCGACCATTGCGTCCTGGTGGTACCCCTCCTACTATGCCTATGAAACGTACCACTGCAATTAGAAGTCGTCGTAACAGAACTGGCAAAAAAATATACGAAAATATGTTGTGTGTAACTCACACGTGGGTCGAGTCAGGCACCCTCGTCCCGACGGGAATTGAAACAACCTGGCAGAGGCCGAACTGTTGTATCACCTTGTGCACCGTGTAGTCCTCGACGAACACATCGAAGACGAGCTTCTTCGATTCGCCAAGACGCCGGCCACGCTTAGCACAAGTGAGGATACCCAGGAGCACGGTCCTCCGCTCTCGATCGAGTACATCTCCCAAACAAGACGCCGTCACCGTGGGCGGTCCAACCGCTCCACGAAGTGCTCGTACACACGTGTCACCTGCATGTGTGTATACTATGCCTGCGAGCCGGAACAGTGGTTTCAAAGGATGACCCATATTATGACTGAAGTAAAGATAGAGGTAAGTACGTACCCGTCTACGACACCAAAGGGACCCTATGGTCGGCTGGTCCACCGTGTCCCTATGGTACATGTCCGCGCCGTACGGACTAGAGTTTACCAGCATGGGCCGTCCGAGGGAGAAGCGCTCGAACGACCATAGCTGCAGCAGGAGGGGGCAGCCTATGAGGATAGATGCCGACTTCATCCTACAACACGCATCGCACATGCCGTGGTACGTCGCGGCAAGTACGGCTGATCTGCAGCTCCTCGCCGTCGGCGATGGCCCTCGCGTACCCCATGAGGCGCGCGTCGATGGAGTCACCGCGACTACTAGTAAATAGTACCCAGCCAAAGAGCCACAGTAGGTACACCTCTAGGTGTCGCGACACCTGGTTGTCGGTGGGCTCTGGGACCATCTGCTCGACCTACGCACAAACGAATAATTAGTACGTCCATCATATGACTAGGATAGTGAATCGCTAAATATGAAATATAGGTAGCATACGTACTCGAAACTACGAAAGCCTTCGCAGGGGTGGGCCATCTTCTTTGCCGCTCCCGAAGTCGAGATGCGGGCGCGCCTCCACCGCAAGAACCCTTAAAACACGCCAAAGAAGTCGTCGCGCCGGTCGGCGGTAGCGTCAAGCGAGGTTGCGAGGGCACCCATGATAGGCAGCCGGCGCAAAGAAGCGATATCCTCAGAGGAGGCCATCTCCCCGAATGAGAGGTGGAAGGAATGTATCTCGGGCCGCCATCGGTCCACCAGTGGTCGCCAGAGCAACCGGTCGAACGGAATCGCTGTGACCGCTCGGGACGGCTCGACCTCCTGTTGTCCTCAACCGGAGCGTCGTCCTTCGCGTGAGAGGTAGAAGACTAGCATGGCTTAGTCTGTAAAGCACGAAGAAGTAACTACATAGCGGACATATGGCACAAAGAAGTGACACAGCTTGCAAACAAACCTGTCTACCCAGCGTGGGTCCAGTCTCCAAGCCCGTTGGGGTGTCCGCGTACGAACCACCCCCAAGTCAGTCGCGTCGACCAGCCGGTCCAACAGGCCGAAATGCCAGTCCGAACCACCAGGGTCGTGAGCCATACCTACAAATCAATTTCCAGTTAGCAATTACGACACAATTAGTGGGTTCAATTACTTATAGCGTAGCTCCGGAAATTCTAAAAATTAAGTTGCATTCTTATATAAGTCTAGTGATTTTTTGTTCATAACCTACAATGGTTTCTAAAATAACCTACCATGATTTTATATGCAAACCTACTACTACGCCATTTACATCTATTAACAATATGCATGGACTCTATCCAGGTGGGGTGCCTGGTATGCATGGGCACCAATATTTTTTAACAAAATATTATCTAATGACTACAAAGTTTTTATTAATTTGTTCACACATATTTAAAACTTATTTATCGATGTTAGCAATTGTTATTATCAACACTCCATAAAATAAAGTTGTTTTCGCTACTAAATGTGTGAAGCAGTGGCTCCATTGGGGAAAAAAGCGCTACTAATTATATATAAACATTAAGTATGATCTGAATACAATTTTTAAAATGTCTGGTTTACCCAACCCTAACATTCGTTCAGCCAATAATTGCTAAATAGCCTAATCTTCACCATCACTGCTACACCCCTACACAAATTTTCTAGCTTCTCCACTGATAATATGACACTACACAGTACGCATCTAAAGATTTTTTAGTTAACCTATCATTATTTTATTTGCTAACAATATGTCAATACACATGATGTTGCTTACTAACCTACCATGATTTTGAAAATACACGCATACAAAATAATGCTAGAGACTCACCGTCGTCGTTGTCGTTGCGAAGACACTTGTTTTTCCCATCTCCATCTTCCTCTCCCCCTCTCCTCTTTCCATTCCTCTCTTCTCCTCTTTCCCTTCTCTTTCTCCTCCCGATCACTTCTCTAGAAAGGAAAATGGCGAATCGGCGTTGGCGGGGCACGGGTGCGCCTTATAAACGCCTATAGTCGTTCAACTGTTGGGCTACTAGGGCCCAACGTTGAGCGACAGGTGTCCTAGTCACCCAACTGTTGGACGACTATAGCCTAGCGGTGAGCGACATGTGTCCTAATCGCACCACCGTTCGGCGACTAGTAGGCGAATAGACCAATCGCCCAACGGTTAAGCGACTTGGACACTTGTCACTCACCTATTGGGCGACTAGCCCAAGTCATCCAACCGTGGAGCTATAAATGATTATTTCTGTCAAAAAATAGTATTATTTCGAAATAAAAAAACTGATTATTAAGAAAAAAAATTCCCGGGTTCGTGCTGCAAGAAACACAGCGTGGTGTGTGGGTCTGGACCTAATCTGAGGCCGGACCGCCCGGACGGACCAGTCTACGCCCATCTGGGCTCAAATAGAACAACTGGGCCGGCGATAAGGGATCGAATTTTGCTCACGTCATGGCACTACCTCGAAATACTAAGGCCTTTTCGGATAGGGGCCATGCAGATCAAAATCCTTAGGTTTTAATTTAAACTTGATCTAAATCCTAAAATTTCCCAAAGAAATTTCCTCGTCCAAAAACAGAGCTTGGAGTCTAACTAGCTAAGCATCTCCGAGCCAGAAAATGAGAGGGTTACTTTAAGTTGGTCAAAAGATTGACCTTTTTGCCTCGCAAAAAAAAAGATTGACCTTTTTAGCTTAGCGTTAGACTAACCCAATAGCAAGGTACGTGGAATAGGCTAACCCTCAAAGTAACTCATGTATGTATAGCTCCCTAATAAAGCTAAAGAATATTTTGGACTAACCAGATCTCTCTTTTTTTTTTTGCCAAACAAAGATCTAAGTTATGCCAACCTAGTTGGGTTAGCCTAATTATTTAATTTGGTTCCCAAATAAACCATACCTAAGTCTCCTGTTCATAACTACAATCACCACCAGATCGACCACCAGCCACATTTCTGGACCTCGAGCGAGTCTTAAATGCCACCAAAAAATATCTAGCTTAAGTGTTCAACCTCTCAAGTCGACCAAAATTGACGAAGACGTATTGTACATGCTTGGAGAAATAAGAATACCGCTCGTTGCATAGAACTTTCTCTTTCTGCCTTTTTATAAAAAAAACTTTTCCGCACGAATTAAACCCGTAACTTGTACGAATTAGTCAAGCTGCTTAACTTACCTGCACACTTGAGTCACGATTACAACTTTGCTAAGCAAACATAATCCAAGTAGTACTGTCGATGGAGCTTATCATCATTTTTTAAAAAAATTAAGGGAACCTATAAACTATCGTAACACTTATGATGGGTTTGAACCCGCAACCTCAGCAATATTAAATAGGTGAAAATTGTTCTCCTAGCACTATTTGTTTCTTACTTTACAAATATGCCATTTTTTCTTCCACCTTGCTCAAATAGCACGTGCCTAGATCTGTTCACGGGCTACTCAACCCGAGCTCGACCTGTTTCGGGCTAGGCTTAGGACTCGATTTCCGGCTCAAAAGCCTGATAATCCCGATAGAGGTAATAAAAATGAATATATATATTTTTTATTCTAAAAATAAATTGAATGTTTATTTTTATTCAAAAAAAGAACTAAAATAATAGTTTTAAATCAAAAATTCAATTTTTGGGCTGGGCTCAGGCCTGCCCATTCAAGACCGAGCTTTTCTGGGCGGGCCCGGCCCAGCGTTTGAACAGTTGACTTGACACACTAGCATTATAGACATTTTTGCCCATGTCTCCTCACCTCTCTCACTTCATTACCCTTCTTCCTCTTCTCCTCCCCAGTCCAGATTCTCTTTGGCCCCTCTTGTTCTCTAGCCCCGGTGGTGAGCCTCCCGCATCCTCTCTCTCTCTCTCTCTCTCTCTCTCTCTCTCTCTCTCTCTCTCTACCAGCTTGACGACCTCTCTTTCTCCCCAACACCCCCTTCTCCACCAGTTTGGTGACCAGTGAGCCATAATGGAGGAGGCAATGTCTCCTCTCCTCGCCATCCTGTCTTGCTGACGAGGGCCATCGGCTGCCAGATTTGCGCCGGCGAGGAGCACACGGTCCAGATCTAAGCTTCACTAGCCCCTTCCCGTAGGGGTGAATCCACCAGCGGGCTTTGTCAGGCCGAAGACCACCCTCCGCCGACGCCCGTCCAGCAACAGCCACGGCAGCCTGCACAACACGCGGCCCCAACGCCATTTTTCAAATCAATTGACTCTGGTCAAAACCCAGGAAGAAATTAATCCCACCTTTTCTCTAGACAGATCCATCAAGATAGGGAGAAATGAATCAATTGAAAGGAAGAAGCCAAGAACAGGAAGCTGTCGCTGTGACTCTGCTCAAAACCCAGGAAGAAAATGATTACCCAAGAAAGGAGGAGAAGAAAAAACAACTCAAAGCTAGGAAGAAACTGCAAGGTCATGGAGGAGCCCTTCCCTCCTACCGCCATAAGGCCCCCTGCGACTCTGCGAGCAAAGCGCACACACAGAGAGAGAGAGAGAGAGAGAGAGAGAGAGAGAGAGAGAGAGAGAGAGAGAGAGAGGATTCCAACCGGCTCTACAAAAGTAATGGAAAGCAAGGAGCTAGAGCCAGAGAATTAAAGAGAGAGCAAGAAACAACAACAGCGGCGTCCATGGAGAGAGAAGTAGAGATAGGACGAGAAGAGGTGAGGAAGAAGATGAAGATGAAGTGGACTAGGGGATTTTGGCTATATGCCATCTAAGGAAATTTTTTTAATAATATTAATTTAAAAGATAATTAGAAAAAAAATAGTTGATTTTTTTTTTTACAAAAATAGGCTACCGTTGTTATTTGAAACGACGAATTTGTCCTGTCGTCATTCCAATTGGCGACAGTATCCCTCTCGCCATTTGGAAAAGTGCCGAGAGGGTTCTGTCGCCAATTGAAATGGCGACATGACAATTTCACAGTTTTAAATGGTGACAGGAACCTATCGCTAGTTCAATTAGCGACAGGAACCATTTATTCTCAACATTAGGAGAAGTGAGGAATTTCATGGATGTCATGATATTTCAAAACATACTCAACTGATGGTTTAAACTTGAAACAAAAAAAGATAGAACTTTTCCATTGGTATATCGCCTCATTGAGCTGATATTGACCCTTCCAGTGGCAACGACATATGTTGAGAGAATATTTTTGGCAAATAATATTATCAAAGCAGATTTGCGCAATAAGGTATTAGATGCGTGGCTGAATGATTTTAGATGTATTGATGATGATAGAATCATAAGATCCTTCCAGGGCATGAAATATCGCAGAATGAATTTGCCTCGTGAAAGTTGTGATTCAAGCTAGCGTCTTAGTGGTATGGTTCTTTTATTTTGAATGTTCATAATCATTTAAGTACAATTTGCTATTCTATCACTAATTTTTCTAATTTTGATGTGCATGTTGTTACCTACTGAAACCATATTTATATGTTTTGGGGATACACTTTCTATTAGTGAGGTACATTCATTGTATTTCTCTTTTTTTGCTTTGCTTTTATTCATGTATGAATTTGATTGCACAAGAATACATGAATATGTTTGTTATAAATTAGTTTAGTCATTCGAGGCTTTGAGCCCACCCGCCTTTTTCATCCTGGATTCGCCACTGCCTTCCCGTCACCGTTCACCTCCCCAGATCTCGTCGATGCCGAGCCCACCACCGATGGAGCACACCATTCCCTACCCCATCATCATCGAATCCCAGTGTCTCTAAGACCACTGCCGCTAGATCTGTTAGAATAATCATGACAGAACGTGTGTGCACGAGATTGGAGTAGTGCGGCAGATGGGCTCCTGTGTGTGCACGTTGCTCAACATACGTACGTGCGAAACTCGGGCTGGGTTTGTTAGTTTGAGCTAGACGAATGCATGAAGTTGGTTGCATGTTGAGTTGGTGTTAGCGTGTAGAGTTAGTGGTTTGTCTATTAGATAAGCGTGAGTTAGTTGGGCTCATGGAGCCATGAGTTCAGAACGTGGCGTGAGTCTGGTTCCATGCATTTTTTTTTGTTGGAATCGACTCCTCCAATATATTGAATCGATTCAATGTTTTCTCTGTCCTCATTTGAAGCTAAAACACTACATTGGAGATAGTCTTAGCTTTTTGTTTGAGCTGGACAGAGGCTGTGTATAATTGATGGGGTGTCCTTAAATTTGGACAGTGAAATAAAACTTAGCAGCATCAGCCAGTGCTTATGGACCCCTCCCTGTTATAACTGTAGTGCATAAAACCTTTGAATTAATGAACAGCGACTTGACTACTCCAGCTGGTGACACACAAAAATTCCTCTTGTTTGTGTGATAATTCATGGAGGGGAGAAAGACATATTTTACCCTCCCCTTTTTAGTAAAATTTACTCATAACTAAATCGATTGACGCAATTCATCTTCGATACTCTATTTTCTACTATGTTTGCCACGCACAATTCATTTCTATTGTTATGCTAACCAGCTAAACTTTTTTTAATGACAAGATTTTTTGCCAAGAAAATATAAACAGAAATGTTTCTCGCTAGCTAGCTAGATCCATCGATCTGGCATCTGACGTTGATTCTCTTCAATGTTAAAATCCCATCGCAAAAATAAAATAAAAGAAAAAGATCCCATCTTATCGCTAGTTTGCCGAACGTTCATGGCGCTGTTCTTTTAGATTTGAATACGGCATCGATTCATCATGATGATCCCGGCCGTATGGACTAATGACACTAGTTAATGAAAAGTTCAGGTGCCCTTTTCTTCGTATTCCTATCGATGGGCCCAAGCATGCCCACAATGATTGAGGATTATCTAGCTTAATTAGCCATTTCTTCGCGTCGACCTACGCCCAAACACTCGAAAAGATCATAATCGTCTTAACCTAATTTAAGCTAGACGATGAAATCAAGGAAAGCCTCCGTATTTTTCTTGATTTCATTCAACCAAGATCTAGTTTTTTCTTTTGAAAACGATTACTACGCAAAATAGCAAAAATTAAACAAACAAAAAGACAATTTAATCTTCGGCGAAGTATAGAAACACTACTCCCGCGGAGCTTTTTGTTTTTGTTTTTGCCATACATGTGCTAAATGAAACAATGCAAATTCTTTATCAAGTGAATCCTCAAAAAAAGAATAAATATTTAGCAAATGTTCTCCTATATTCAACCGTACAAGATATTGGACATGAGTCAATCGACGACTATCACCTAATTGATTTTCACCGGTTTCTAATTTTACAAACACTGTATATATCATACTAGTTACATTGTTACTCCACTTACAATAGCACAAGTGGTATTTCTTTTTCATTTTCTTGAAGAAAACAAGTGTTATATTTGATCGAGCTTGTCCAAAAAGCTGGTTTCGAAGCTACTACTCCCATGCTGCCATGCATATATACGCTAGTATCTGATCTGACACATAAGCTTGTGCTGACCTCCTGCCTAGCTCCACGTCATGAAACAAGCAAAGCAAAACACAAAAAGAACAAAAAGAGGACATTACGTACGTAATACACTATTACACCAATAATTTTCCTTGGTATTAATGTCCAGTGATCTAGCCATCTCACCACTCTCCTTTAAATACCCTCTCTCCTTTCCTCCCTAAGCTCCAATCCTGTCACAAACAAAGGACTATAGCTAGTAGAGGAGTACTAGTCCTAAGAACAAGGCCAAATTAAAACACCGGAATTTTCCAAAACGAGAAAGGAGACAAGGTAGCCGAGTGCCGAGATGAGCAGTGACCAGGCGCCAATGGAACCGGGAGGTGGCCCCCATCACGAGCAGATGCCAGCAGTGAGCGGCAAGAAGCTCTGGCGCGTGCTGCGCGCCGTCTACCTCGTCCTCGTCAAGGGCCTCGGCAAGCACCAGTCCAAACTCGCCGCGCTCGGGGTCCACCTGCACCAGCTTCTGTCCAAGCGCCCCCACCAAGACGGACACTACGGCCTCGCCGCCGCCGTGCGGGAGCACCCGGCGTTGACGTACCTGTCGACGCTCTCCTGCCGGTCCATGGACCCGGCTGCGGCTGCGATGCCCCCGTACCCGCGCGCCGGCGCTGGCCACCACGGAGGTGCGACGGGCGGCGCCTCCGGACTCTCGTCGCTGTCGTGCCGGTCCATGGACCCCGCCGCCGCCGTGTACCAGTACCAGTACCGCCCCCGCGAGGTCGAGTTCAGCTGCAGCAGCACGCCGCTGCACAAGCGCCGGCGCTCGCAGCGCCGCCTGCGCCTGCAGCACGGCGCCGGGGGGCACGACCATCCGGCGGCGGCAGAGTACGGCTCGGCCGCGGCGGTGACGAGGCTGTTCGAGCTGATGGACGTCAAGGAGGCGACGGACGACGACGGCGACCTGGATGGCGCGGTGCCGTGGGCGCCGGCCGCCGGGCATGCGCCGCGGCAGGTGCGGATCACGGACTCGCCGTTCCCGGCGAGGGAGGAGGACGAGGAGGAGGGGAGGGGCGTGGTGGACAGGCGCGCCGACGAGTTCATCATGTGGTTCCACGAGCAGCTGCGCATGCAGCAGCAGCGCGCCGCCGCGAGGGAGCGCAGCACGTCCTACTGGGTTAGATAGACTCAGTACAGAATACGCGCGGTCTCGATCTAGTCTCGTGAATAGTTCATGCATGCATGGATTATTGGCCAGTACATACATAGAGATCGATATGTGAGCATCCTCTAATTAAGTTCGTCCAGTTTTGATGCTTGTGTTTGTTATAAGAAAGAAAGATTGGGAAGAATAAATAGCCTTGATATATGATCGAGTCTGCATATTTGATTTTGTTATTTCGAGCAAACAATATCTGAACTTGTTTATCTCTCCCTCTTTGGGTTCTGTTCAAGCTGGGTAGTTTCTTTCATGCCACTACTTCAATTGCATTTTCGGTTTGTGCCATTGTTCTTTAGCTTATTTTTCTCATGCCACTGCTTCGCAAAAGTTCTTTGGAAATTGCAACTGCCGTCACCCTCCGCCACCCTAGAGTCGTAACGGTGTCAAGTTCGCCACGTTCGCCACCCCTCCATCTTTCCCTCCCTCTCTCATAGAATCGAGCCAAGCCGCCCACCCCTTTGCCTTTGCGCCGCCACCCCAATGAGCTCGTCCGTCCCCACTGCAAGATCACCACCGCCTCGGCCAGATCCCCGCCCACTTCCACTCCTCCTTGGCACCAAGAAGAATAGGATCGACCCGCCTTCCTCCCTATGGCAGCTCTTCACTTCATGTCAGCCGCAGATGGCCTCCTCGTTCCAACTGTCTCGGTGAGTTCCGCCCAAAACCGCGCATGTCACGTTGTGTTCCCAGCCATCCTCTGCAAAACCCCTCAATGAATTTCTACCGCCTCCTCGGGAGCACCGCGAGTTGCCTTCTTCCTCGGTTTCCGCAGAACTTCGCCGCCGCCATTGCCATTCTGGCTCGGGTGAGCTCCTCTCCAATTCCCTTTACCTAGAGCATCCCTGTGCACCCCTCTATCTCCTCCCACCACTCATTCTCCCCCCCCCCCAGGTCGCCGCCTCCACGTAGACCTCACCGTGCCGCCTCTGGTCTATATCGCTAGACCTCCCTGGTTACTCCCCACCACCATTGACTGTGCTAGTAAGCTACCCTCAGCCCTTGGCGCTCATGCTCCCTCAAAATCCGCCCCTCTTCCACATGTGTGTCGTCGCCACTCTCCTCCCCCCATCCTGCCCGCCATGCACCACCACCCGACCGCCACCGAGCACCTCGGGCCGAGACATCACCACCCATTGGGTCCCCTCCCTTCCCTGGTTCCATTTTAGCGCTCTCTGCCATCGCCTTCGCTTGCCATCGCTGGCGTCAAGCCCCACCTTGGCCACCATGGCTGCTGAGTAAGAGAAGGATAGGGGGCATGATGGGAAATTGACATGTTTCAGATAGAGAGGCGAGTCAAACGGTTTGACTTGACACCGTTACGGCTCTAGTGTGTTAGAGGTTGATAGTAGTGGCAATTTTCGAAGAAATTTTGCGAAGCAGTGTCATGGGAAGTATAAGCCAAAAAACAATGGCACAAACCGAAAGTGCAATTGAATCAGGGACATGAAACGAAAAATTCCTTTCAAGCTGGGTTGTTCCAATTTACATGTTCATAGTTGAGGGCTAAATTTGTGATTAAATAATCGAGTAGAGTTGTACTTATTTGGATCTGTCCGATGATGAGCTAGCTAGCTAGGGCTGGCAGGTTGTGCGATTTTTTTTCCAAAATAAACCATCTATAAAAAAAACACAAATAAACCACATTTTAATATTTTTACAAAAAATAACCCACAATAGTCAGGCCACCATGCGACTGTGCCCAATCGCACGGTGGCCCGGCGATTAGCTGATGTGGGAGGCTCAGTCGCACGATGGAAATATGATTAAGGCCTTCGTCTGCCACGTGTCTCAGACATGAGCTGGTGGCGCGACTGAGACCCGTGCCGGGCACAGTTGTAGGGCCAAAACGCGACTGAGACCAATCACACAATTTTTAATTGTCAAAACAAGAGCTTTATGTAAGAGTGAAAGCTCCAAAAGGTGAATTAGGAATTTATCTGGTAGGAGATGATAGTCTTTTCCCCTGGAGATGGAAAATTCGTCCACCCGGTTTTATTAATTTGCAAATTCTTCCTCAACTAGTTAAAAAAATGAAATTGACTGATATTGTGATGATATTAGGCAGCATAGGTATCATTATGGACCAGAGACTTAGCTCAATCGTGTTCTCACCCGACGATAGTAGGCTAATTTTTTTAAGAAATCATCTAAATAAACTTAGCTTTAATTTGACAACATTAAATGGTTGGACGGTGTTCGTGAATAATTGTTAGTGGTAAACAAGCTGAAGTTTGCTGACTGCAATTGTTTGTAAATAAATCACGTTTTAATCGTTTTACGTGGATGTTCACCCTTTTAAGTTTTTACACAAATAACCTAAAATTTGGCAAAATATTTTGTAAGCTTCGGTTTGAGCGAGACGAGAATGAAGCAATAAAGATGAGATTGCAAGCCCAGAATAATACTTGACCAAGAAGGTCTGAATTACACAACGCATAGGGTTTAGTTAAGTGCATATATTTGCCTAGATATTCTTATAGTACAATGACTACATGCACGAACCTTCGACCCAAACTACAATTACGATACATACATGCCTTTTAGAAAGGAAAATACTTAGGCGTGGAAATCAACTCATGCTTGCGGACATACGTCCTACTCCCCCTTGCGAGCACGGGCCTCCCAGTACTTGGGCCAAAGGTCTTTTCGGGCCTGTCCTCATCCAAAATAATCTTCGGTGCAACAGCGGCATCAGGGACCATCGATGCCTTTCTTTTGTCTTCCTTCCTACCGGTTGAGTAAGGTTTCCAATGGGTAAGAGTGCAACTGCGTAGTTCAGCATGTATTTTTGCTGGATGATGTCAGATGCCAGGCAATCACACAACGGGTGTGTAACTGGGCGACGTGGCTCAACGTCATCCGCTCGTCACACCACTAAGTGTCGACATGCCTGAGTTACGTGATGAGTTCGCGATTGTGGGCCAGTTGGGCTCAAATCGTTGGCCCACAGCGCGATTGAGCCTAGTCGCTTGGTGGGCCATCGACTAAGGGTTATTTATATAATAAAAATAAGTCATGGTTTACTTGATTAAAAATAGTTTATTTAAAAAAAATCCTGGTTGTGCAGCTTTTGCTAGGAGCTAGGTGTTGAGGTAATTGATCCTAGTAGAATTAACTATAGAAAAGAATTGAATTTGTGATCGTCAAGTTAATTGTCACCTATAAATTTTGATGTTACTGTCGTAACATCAAGGCTAGGGGGACAAGATGTATGCTTCATAATTCTAGGTTTTATAATTTTTTAAACAATACATTTTTAATAGAACTACAAAAATAATTGTCCATTTAATAAAATTACAAAAATAAGCTACTGTCACCGATTGAAATGACAACATGCCCCTGTCACCATTTGGACTGGCGATAGGAGCACTATCGCCCACCAAACAATATTAAATGTTAGAATCTCACGTATAAAAGGACCAAAAAAATGGGGCAAAATTCACTTTTAATCCGAAAAATGCGACAGGGGGGAGGGAAGGGATAGGAGGATAGGGGAGGAGAGGGGCTAGCGAAGCGCTGTCCATCCGTCTCGGAGGAGGGAAGAGAGGGAGGAGTAGATCCAGTCACCCACCTTGCAGGTTTTGTTTTGTAACTTTATATTTAATTTCAAAACTCTGAGAAGGTTAGCAAATAAAACTAGAGGCCTGAAATTGAATGGATTAGATAATTTTAGATTTATGGTTTTGTAGTATAGTTTGTTGTAGTACATCTTTTTATGTGTGTATAGTTTAGTTTTAGATATATGGTTAATCGTATAGATCGTTTTTGTGGTGCAGTAATTGAATGGATTAGATAGTTTTAGATGTATGGTTATGTAGTGTAGTTTGTTATAGTACAACTTTTTAGTTGTGTCTAGTTTAGTTTTTGATATGTGGTTAATCTTATATATCTTTTTTATGGTGCAATATGAAGATATGTTGGGCGCATTCAATTTCAAAATTTACTAAGGACAAGGGATTATTCTAGAGGGTCCTGAGGGGGTTGATTTATGTTGTTTATAATCGGTGACATACAGCCTAACAAGACTAGAGCAGCGTACATGGGGCGCTGTTATGCGGTGATTATGTTACACCTTCAAGTTGGACCATGTTCTGCACAATTTGAAATTGAGCTGCATTGCCACCCAGGAACCATAGGACACACATTGGGAGTTAGTGCAGCTGAAGGGAATGAGGTCATGGTAGTCATACCTAAGCATGACAAGTTATTGCAGATGGGATTTGGTCCTTCTTGCCCAGGCATATGTTAAAACTTTGCCTGCATATGCGGCTAAACAAGGGGTAGTTGGTGGTGGTGCTGAAGAAGTTCGGGACTCCAGCCACAGTACGACGCATGCAACGACTGAAGGTTGGAGAGTTGCTGATTTCGCTGATGAAAATGGGTCGAAGAAGCTCGTTTGGCCCGGGAAGCTAATGGGATTGCAGACGAAGGTGAGGATATCGAAGTTTTAGTCGAAAGGATGGCGCTCAAAGACCAAGACTATGAAGCATTGTCAGAAGATGAAGGTTCGGATGACGACGATGGTGTGGAACAGCAGACGGTTCCATCTGAGTGGAACACATACCAATTCGACAACCTCGTCATGGACGAAAGATCCCGTGTATTGTGGGAGTATCACCAGAACGAGGTCAGGCAAGGAGCCATATACAAATGCAAGGAGGCGATGCAGGAAGCTATGAAGTTCTGGGCCTTATCGCTGTGGCAGACATTCACGGTAGTGAAGTTGAACCCAAGTGCGATGACATGAAGTGTGGGATAGCAGGATGCCTACTGGAAATGCTCTATAGTAATCCCTCACACATGTGTTGTCTCTGAATCAGTGCAATCCCATAAGGACTTGTCATCAGGCTTCATTGTGAATGTCATGTATGGCGAGATCATGGATAACCTGGATTTTGAGACACGATCCATCATTCGGGCAATAGAGTCAAGGTTCCAGTACATAATCAGTTATGCTAAGGCGTAGAGGGCACAGCAGAAGGCATTAGAAGCAAGGTTCGGTACGTTCGAGGACGCGTACCACAACCTGCCCAATCAACTCCGAGTCATACAGGACAGGAATCCCGATACTGATGTCGACATTATCGATTCCACGCATCTGCGGTTTGTTGGGAAGAGGGTACTGAAGTGAGCTTTCTTTGCCTTTGGTGCACGCATCAATGCATTCCGGGATTGCCATCCGATCTTGTGGTTGGATGGCATGTTCCTGACTGGGAAGTACAAGGGGGCAGATACTTACTGCAATTGCGACGGACGGGAACAACCAAGTTTTTCCCGTGGCGTTTGTATTCGTCGAAAGCAAGAACATGAACAATTAGTTGTACTTTCTGAGGAACATGAAGATTTATGTTGTACATGTCCATCATAACGTATGTGTCATCCATGACCGGATGCCGATCTGTTGAGTGCAATAACTCAGCTATAGCAAGGAGAACATGAGCCACTTCCATGGGTGGATCTACAGAGTAGGTGGTGCATGAGGCAATTCAACGTTCACTTGTAGCTCCATTTGGTCCAATGGTGAACATGTCATCCGCAGACGAGCGCCTTGACAAGATTCTTGGCCATCTGAAGTGGATGGAGAAGCTTATGTGTGTTATGTATCCTTGTGGTAGTGTATGCAATATGTATGAAGCAGTTTTTGTTGTCTGCAGCAAGGAATTAATGTATCCAGGATGTTGTATGCTTATGTCATACCAGATTTGTATGAATTGCAAGATGGTTTTAACTTTCAGCAACTAGATTTGTATGAACATAACATGACAGGGGACAATTGCATTACAGTATTCAGCATAGATCCAAAATATTATAGTGACATAATATGATAACATCATAAGCCTAAGTACCATATGTTGTATGACGTTACAATACAAATATGAAACTAAGTTATCAAGTCATGTTCAATTCACATTATAATACCAGAACATTACAATACCAAAATGAAATTAAGCTATCAAGCCAGGTTCAATTCACATTAAAATACCATAATAGTACACCCCACCTTCGTTCTAGCCTTTAGCATTTTTTTAGACCGAATTGACCACACCCTATCAGCCACATTTTCAGACCAAATGGACAACCCGAACCCGCTTTTAGTAGTGAGTGGACATCACTCACCTGTAGCTGCCATCTTTTTAGACCAAAGGACAACTCAGACTAGCTTTTCTCAATGAGTAGACATCACTCTGTTGGCATGACTTTTATACATATTTCATAATCATCCACAATGTCGTTTCCTGATCTTTTTTTGTTGCTAATGCTACGTATTGTGCTACTAATCATCCATATTCGACATATACGTAAAACAGTGTTGTATTGCAGGAAAACATAACTTTTCATGCCAAATCACTCATTTGGAGAAAGTCCATGCCTGAACCGACAAATCAATTGGTTCCGAAGATCCTTTCCATGAGCGTTCAATGACAAACACATCTTAAAATCCCAATTTGGATGCTCTCATGAATATGCACCCATCGAGACGATCGAAACGCATGTATCATTTGCCCAATTCAGAGTTCGGACAGAAAAGTTACGACGGAAACACCGCACCTTTGATGGGTCGGCGACATGACGTGGAGGATGCTATGTGCATGCCAATTTTTGAGGAGAAATCAATGGTGGGACGCACAATTGAGTAGATAAACTTATTCTCTCGCTTCTGGATGCTTCCACACAATTCTTAATGAAAGGAAAGCCAAAGAGATAAGGAAATTGAGAGATTTCATATTTACCACGCTAACAAACGAGATGGAATCATTCCGTTATATTGCAACACAATGTTGGTGGCCTAAACGGATTCAAATGGAAAAAACTAAAAACTACATAGTTGTAGCTACTTTCATGGTGTACAATTTAGAGTCCCCATTGACCTAATTTGGTGTTCTGACATAAGAGATATTGGCCCCACAAAGTAGGCTGCACAAAGAACCAGAGTCCGCAACAAAGTCAACTTCCAAGGCGAATGTGGCAACGAATACGGAGTTTTCAGAAAACCTCCAGCAATAGAAAGTAGAATTCATCTTCGTTAGCTAAACGAGATTAAAAAAAACTCACAATATTGAGTTCGAGAGAGACGGTTATGGCCTCCAGAATGTTCGCTGCACAGAAGGAAATCAAAAAACCTACTCTAATTCAAAGTGTACTTCGAATCAAATTCAATGCCAGTTATTTCCAACTCTACCACATCCAAGCCACGACTCTCCATCCCCTTGACCTTGAAATAGGACCTCAGGGGTGCCCTCCAAAGCATCCAATCTTCGAGCTCTTCCCTCGCTGCTTCGGCAAGGTCGGAGCAATATTCCACCATGTAATTAGATCTAGATTAGAGATTAGAAATTAGAGAGGGTTCTAATTAGCCTCTCTAATTAGGATTCTAATTAGACTATCTATTAGAGGGGGCTCTAATTAGGAATGGTTCTAATTAGAGCTGGGATGGAGAGCGTCTATGCTGGAAGGCTGCCGGAGTCTACAGCTTCTATAATCTTCTCAGTTGTAAGCGTTCCTCTGTACTTCCTATATTTTCATGCTTTTCTACGATGGATGTTGTATTTTTTCATCTTTGATTATCATATTGTGTGTCTTCTTGATATCATGCTTGTTTCTCTGTCGGTAATTAGATCGATTTCATTATCGATTGTTTAGCTCTAGGTTTAGCCGTGTTATTTAGATCCAGTGAGCGGAACTATATCAAGTTGTATTGGACTTGCCACACTAAGATTAGCCTTAACATGTAACAGGTGAACCGGTGAAAAAGGTGGTATTGGACTGTAGGGTGAGAGCCACCTTATGTATTGATCTAATATCTTATTCTTCCATCAATTTAGCATTGCAACCTTTGATCCTAGTTTTTCTAACCTTACCCTAGTTTGATCGTTCTAGCTTTAGGCTTATTGCTCTGTGCCTAGCTATCTTTCTGTTGAAGTTGGACCATATTTATCACTCCTATCCGTTTATCCTGGGTAGTTAGATGAATTTTAAATTGTTGAACCCTAGGCGAAGTTAGTCCGTTCTCTGTGGATACGATAACTTTGGAATACTCCGAGTGAAAAGCTACAATTAACTCGTGCGTTTGCAGTTACATTTGATAGCATGTAGTCAGTGTCAACACACTCACCAACCATCCAACCTTTTTAGACATAAATGACCACACCCTGTCGTGCCACCTTGTCAGACCGAATTGACTACAACATGCCATGCCACCTTTTCAGACCAAAAGGATAACCCAGTTCAGCTTTTCTCAGTGAGTAGACATCACTCACCTGCCTTCCCATCTTTTTAGAAAAAAAATGACTACACCTTGTCATTCCACCTTTTTCAGACCGAATTGACCACACCATGTCATTCCACCTTTTCAGACCAAAAGGACAACCTGGACCAGATTTTCTCAGTGAATAGACATCACTCACCAGCCATCATACCTTTTAAGACAGAAATGACCACACCTAGGCACGCTACCTTTTCAGACCGAAATGACCACACCCTGCCATTCCACCTTTTCAAACTAAAAGGACAACACAGATCAACTTTTCTCAGTGAGTAGATACCACTCACCAGTCATCCCACCTTTTTAGACATAAATGACCACAACCTGTCATGCCACCACACCCTGTCAGTAGGATCCTACCTAGATCGTTCAATGAAGTATGCGCCTGTACCACCAGAGTTTCCACACCCATAGTGCGACTGCAGTAACCCGAGGCATATCATTCAGCCCATACACCCGGCGACCGCCGCTCGGGTGTACTATACGTGCTCGGATATCAACGTAAGAGAACCTCACACACACGTTGATTTTCACATTGTACGTTGTATTTCACATATCACTAACTTTATCCGTGCATAATGGCAGCCAGAGGAGCGTTGTTTTTTCTTCCAATGGATCAACAACCAGGACAAGTATGATAGGACATTCATCCCGCAAAAGTACATGCTGAACTACGCGGTGCCACGCGAGATCTTCACCCACTGGAAACCTTACTCGAACAAGAGCGGGGAAGACAATGAAAAGGCAGAGATGGAGCCCAAGAAAATAGGGTGGTGGTGGAAGACCCCCGAAAAACATGCTGAGGACGACTGGGTTGAGCGTGCGGTGGACAAGGGGAAGGCACCCACGGTCCCATCGGGGACTGGCCGAGCTCCCGATGCTCCTGCTAAGCGGGTGGTTACTCCAGAGGAGAACCTAGAAGCACATGGCTACCTTCAGGACTGGCCACGCTTGCAGGTCTACAGTAGACAAGGAAAAGGCACCGATGTTCCGTCAAGACTAACTTATTTCAGATCCGCTAGTTTTTTCGATTCCAAAAGGCATACATGTAGATCAGTTTTTCCGATTCCAAAAGGCGCACATGTATCCTATGTGTAGATCGGGTTGATGATTCGTGCATGTTGTCGTTCCGACCGTAAGGGTAGTGGGATAAACAAATGCATGTAATCAAACCCTCCACGCTATGTAATTCGCACCTAGATTACGAAGTCTTATTATCGCTGTTGAAATCTCATCTTTTAAATTTAATCCCCTAGTTGTTCTCTATTTAATATTTTGTTCTCTTTTTCAAAAATAATCGGTTGTGCCAATACTACACTCGGTAACAACAACTTGGGTTCAATTAACATATATGGGGTTTATCCACGCAGTCAACAAACTCCAGCTTCTTTGAGCACTACAAAATATTACCAAATAACTTAGTAAAATCTTGTAAAATTTGAAGCCGCATTATCTCAAAATATAAATATAAGTTTATTTCAATTTTTCTACCAAAAAAATTACAGTCATGTCACCATTTGGTTTGGCGACAGAACATTGTAACATCCCAAGTTATGTTACCAAAAATAAAATCAATAAAGTTATTATTTCATTGGATTTTCTAAAATTTAAAAGAGTTTTATTGCTTTTCTTAAATTTCCTAAATTTTAAAAGTCAAAAATAAAATTTATTGAGTTTTCGGGTTTTTATTGTATTTAAAGTTAAAAATAATTTTTAATTAATTTCTTGAATTTTTTGGATTTTAAAAAGACTTTTTCTATTTTCAAGAAATTAAAAACAATTTATGTGCAAAATTAAAAACCAACTTTAAGTTGGAAATAATTTTATTAAGTTCAAAATAATTCAAGGAATTTTTGTTTTTTTAATAGAATTTTTGGACTATTTTTGCCATTTTCTAAAAGCCTTTTCGATTTGTTTAGTCAAATGTTATCCCTTGCCACTGAACTTAGGTTAATATCCCCGCTAATGAATTAGAGCTCCGTGGATGAGTTATGGTCACAATATACTGTATTTGAGTCAGTACCGCTTAGCAATGCTTAGAACGGTAGACTGGGGATCATCGCTTCGGCGATGGTCATTGTATCATCACTTTAAATACTTGGGTCAGGGTATCCATGATTATAATGTATTTGGAAAAAAACTAAAACTGAAAATAAAATATTTTAGACTTGGGCACATTGGTTGGATGGTGTGCTTTTGGGTGTGTGCTTGGTGCCCGAGTCAACAAGGACCGAATTACTTGCGCCATTGATCCAAGCACCTTTGCGTGCAACCACATGAGAGACATATGGAACCCCTCTTGACTTAGTACTTTGGCGTGTGTTTGCTCTGAGTCACAGGTGGTAGGTGTGTGTGTGTTGTGTTAAAAAAATGTGTTATGTGTGTGTTGGGTGTGCGGGAGTGGGTTCCTGTCAAGGTTCTCCACATTGAGGGGCATCGGTAGTTGTCTAAGGCTTTACCCCAAGGGGTAGTTGTCCGAAGCTTTACCGATGACTCCGACACAACGTATGGTTTCCATCATACGGGCGACTCTTAGTTAATGCATTATATTGGAAAACGTCTCGTAGGACTTAGCTCTGCCGGCATACCTAAGGAAGTATGCTAAATAGCTTGGCATAAGGAGCGGTCTGATATGTGGGTAAAGTTGTACACCCCTGCAGGGTTCCAAACTATTCGAATAGCCTCGTCCTAGGTTATGGGTACACTTGGTTATTTCCCGCAAGAATTAGACTATAACATTTTGATAAAATTTGAATTCAGGTGGTACGAATGAGCAATTCATGCTATGTTGTGGTGGCTGTTAGGAAGTCACCACTAGAATGTTAATTATGTCTATAAATGTTGTGTCACTGTTATTTAAAAGAATAAAAATAGTCTTGACAAATTACTTTACAATCTATTACTCTATTGCAAAGAAAATCCGCTTTATGCTGAAAATTGTTTAGTGTAGTAGCCTTCCTTTGATAATGAATGCATCTATATATTTCTTTTGCTTATAAGTCTTGTGAGTACAACTTTGTACTCAGCTGCATTGTCCATGCTACAGAGGAGGTTGACCCCTAAGGGGTGAGCCAGTGTGAGAATGACTACAACATTGACGACTAGCTCAGAGTTTTCGATCGGTTGCCTTGTGGGTAAGGGCAAACCGGTTAGCTTTATTTTGCTGCCATCTTATGGCTCGTTCTTCCACTATAAACTTGATGTTCTATTATGCTATTTGACCAGTTGACCCTTTTGCTATAACCTGAACTCGTATGTTTATCGTGTTGTAAATTATAAGGACTCGGTATTGTAATAACTTGTGTATGAAATTGATGCTTGATTTTGTGAGGTGTATGTGTACCGCTGTCTTGGGAGGTACATGTTGCACCTAGAGTCGGGTTATTTGATTTGTAATGTTATGACCAATTAGATGGTTAAGTATTACAAGTTAAATACCCCGGGTTCTCACAAGGTTGGTACAACAATAAACACATCGGGAGGGCCAATTGTCGAGATGAAGTTTCAGAAAGGTTTTGTTGTGATCATCTCCGATCATGTTGTTTGCATCTTATGAGTAAAGTGTACAAACCTCTGCAGAGTGTTAACAATCTATTAGAATAGCTGCGTCCGCGGTCATGAACATACTCGGTGATTTCATATGAGGGTTAGATTTTTATAAAACAATTAGGAGGGGCAGCTGTGTAAGTAAACTTATACAGTTGTGTGAAAGAATGGATTTAGACTAAATCAGTTTTTTGAAATACTTGTTAAATTATTTTTATTATTTGTTTTCAATTATATTTTCGATCTATTATTCATATTTAACTGCAATTGTTGTTTTTATGCAAAAGAACCATAGATGTCATATCCTTTGGAATAAGCCATCATCTATAATTGCATTGTGTGGTGCAACTTGCTAAGAACTCTATGTACCCACCTTGCTATAAACAATGTTGTTCAGTTGAAGAAGGCTACATCGGTTCATCGTTGGTCAAAAAGGTCTTTTTCTAGGATCGTGGAGAACTAGATTGTGCTACCCTAGTCGATTGCCTTTGGGCATATGGATGGGCTTCACTGAAGTTATTCTGTTTTCCTCCGCTGCGGCTTATTTGAGCTATTCGCCTTCTGAGATATTAATTGTAAGTTTTGACCTTAAGGTCGTTACTCTGATAATTATTGCTAATTGATTATTTTTTAGTTATCTTTGCTTATGGAATGATATTTCATCGATGTTACTACTATGTGCACTAGCGTATTTCTGGACTAGTACAGTATACACAGATGATCCAGATTTGCATATTTAGGTCTCGACAATACCAAAGAGAGGCCAGGTTTGATGTGTACTTGCTTATCATGCTACTACGCTAGCTATCATCCTGCACATATCATCTCCCATTTTTTTAGACTGTACTTGGCCTTATTTCCGGTAGCACCGATGAAAACTAACTTTTGTTAGGAAAGTATACAATTTTCTCAAACATTTCAAATCCATGAATATACTACGCCCGGTGCAAAATAAATACGTTGTTTTGTCCAAAAAATGATAGATTTAAATCCTCTTTCAAACTAGTCCTTAGCAATTGTGAGGGAGGACACTTGTCATATTTTGTTGAAATAAAGTCATTGTCTTGGTGTTTTTCGTTCTACCTTTCCCAGCCGTTCTACAAGTATATACTGTTGTTTCTGGTGCTTTATTGTAACAAGTATGTGTAGCTTTCTCTGATTTATTTTCATTGTGACAAGGTGAAAGTTCACGGCCTATAGTCCGTGCATTATTAGTTTGCTCGTTCTTAAAGAAATGAAGGAATTGACAGCTGCTTTGAATGACATCTGCTTAACGTTCACAATTTCGATGGAGCTGCTGCTTTTGCTTTCAAGAAATCGCACGGGAACTTTTTTAAAACGTAATTGCACCGAAACATCTCATTTGACACTGCAGAGGAACTGATATGATGGTCTCAGTGTTAATCTCTACTGAGGACTGATTTTCATATTAGTATATCGCAATTTCTTTCAATTTTAGTTACCTTGTATTCTGCTTGTATATTGTTCAGTACTTCTTGATTACCTGAACATAAGTAATTTTAACTTACAGTCTCTACAACTTGGTAAGCAGTTAAATGCACATCAAAACCATTGGTTCCAAAACAGCACACAGTACCTTGTCCGGCTTCTCATCCTGTGTAGATATGGACGGCTTCCAGCTTGATAATAACTTCTCCTTCCATTTTAAATCGATCAGAAATTCAGAATTCATAAGCTATCATGAAGCAGACAATTTAACTATGATTGTTCTCCCAGACCTATAATTACACCAGCACAAGCAAACGGCAGGAGCCCTTTTCTTCTGCCAGGATCACAGAGGAAAAGCGTCAATTGCATGCCTCGCATTTAGTTGGAGCAAACCACTGACCATTCAGTGTTACGCATCGACAAATTAGCCATACATGGCGAGGCGAACGAATTAGTACCGGTAATTATTGTTTCTGGCTAATCATTGTTAATTATTATCGTTCCTCCAAAGGCCGGAAGATTCTACATGTATACATACGTTCGTTCTCCATGATGAGGAGAAAGTCTCCACCGTACATGATGGGGAGAAAGTCTCCACCGTATATATGCGAGCAAGTCATCGACCGGCGACAGCCCAAATCATGACAGGTTCCGCCCGGAGAAATATCACACACATGATTAGCCTAAGCATGCGCTTTTCGTGTGAAATTCCTCACGCCGAGAGCGAGTGAGAGCATACGGCTCGAGGGGCTTTGAATGTACAAAGAAAGAGCACCGAAACGAAACGGTAGACGTAGCCACCTGCGGTGCTCTGTGGCGTGTCGGATGCTACAGTATCGCTGGAAAATTTGACGAATCATACGACCGAATTGAATTCGTAGTGCGATTCCCTCCACAAGTCGGGCCGTGGCAGGCACCTAACCATGGTCATTCCCCCAGATTGCTCTCTCACCGCGCAACGATGCACTGCTCGATTCATACGGGTCGGCGCGCGTCCGATTTATTGGCCCCCTTGCTTGCACGAGTTCGACGTGAATTGATGAGCGGAAAGGGATCGGGGCGGCGAAAAGAGGAGCAGGGCAACCACCGCCGCAATGATGCGCGCGCGCGATGAACGACCGGCGCGGCCGAGCTCGGTGGCTTCGAGGTGGCGGGATGGGAGGGTTTCACCTTGCGGGTCCGTTGCTTTCAGGTTGCCCTGGACGCCGCCCCGGCACACGCCGTCACGTGCCGGCTCGCGGGGAAACAGCAAACAGTGGGATTTTTCTGGGTGAGTTGATGTCGTTGATGAACTGTACCGGCGAGTTTAGTTTAAACGATTTGACAAACATAGAATTGTATCAAATAATACGAGAACAAATAGTGGATCGAACACACAGAGAGATAAATGTGTATGGGGTATTCTTCTTCTTTATTTTTTCATCAAGTGATCAGCCTTTTACAATAATTAGTACCTCATATTTATAAACTATAGACCCTGCTAGGGTTTTGTATAGAACACTCACCCATGGGCCGGCTGCTGGGCTAAACCCATAGTTTCCCAACATTTCCCCTTGGGCACACATCCTTTTACATGTTCATGCATCGTCAAAACTCTATAAAACCCCGTGTAATTTTTTTGAAGAAAGAGTACATGATACACGTTATGCTGCGTTGCACGAATTATCTTGTTAAAAACCTTAGTCAATAAACTTCAGGAAAACTCGTCAAGGGAAAAAGAGTACAATCCACTCAATTTCATTTAATCTCCTAGATTTATTCTTTAGGTACTGGATCTTCGTGATGAAGTTTCAATAATGAGTTCGTGAATATTCTCCCCTTGAATTCTGTACTTCTCTAAGTCTCATCATTCCAATTCCACGTAATGAGTTCGTGAAGATTCTCCTCTTGAATTCTGCACGTTCTAAGTCTCATCATTCCAATTCCACGTATGCATTTTTCAAAGCTATATGCTGGAAGTGACTTAGTGAATAAATCCGCAAGATTTTCACATGACTTAGTATGCAGTACTTTAATTTCGTCCAACTTTTGCAATTCATGAGCATAGAAGAACTTGGGGTTGATATGTGTCGGTAATCTAGAACCGATCTTATGTATGATTGTTTGATTCGGGGGGTCTCCTAGATAAGAATCACACAGAGAATGACACGGAGATTTTATACAGGTTCAGATCTTCTCCGGAGAGAATAACAATCTTACTCCTGTGTGGCTATATTG
This sequence comes from Phyllostachys edulis, assembly GCA_036346405.1. Lineage (NCBI taxonomy): Eukaryota > Viridiplantae > Streptophyta > Magnoliopsida > Poales > Poaceae > Phyllostachys > Phyllostachys edulis. The sequence goes on along the minus strand of CM070554.1, from coordinate 9,361,087 downwards.
AGTATGATTATTACAATCAAGAGAAAGACTAGGGCTTGTGCTCCAAATTGTGCTTTTTTTCTCTTCTGTCTTCTGACTTCAACCTTATAAACATGGCGCATAATATTCCCTAACTGATTAGGCCCACAAGTCAACAAGCCTTATCAATTACAGGGCTGTTGAAGCCAAGCTAGTCGAAGCCAACCGAGTCGTAGAAGATCTTACAACTACTCGATAGTCGTAGAAAGGCTTACGACTATACCATAGTCGTAGAAAGACTCACGACCATAGGGTGGTTTACGACCAGACAGCTTGACCTCTCCCTTATAAATATTAAAGGGTATATTTAAAACTAATATGGATATATCAATATCTATAATAAGAATTACAGATAAATAAATAAATGAGGATTATTAGATCCTTGTCATCTAGCCCCCCAGCTTCAAGTGAAAGTAACTTACTTAGAAAAAGAGTCGTAAAAGGTCTTACGACCACAAAGTAATCGTAGAATGATGGTCAGAAGTAAAAGCATTTCCAAATGATATTTCATTTGACCAGAAATAAACTTGGTCAAGAAGATAATTTCGCTTAGGGTGTAAAGACAGACTCGATTTTCTCGAACAGGCAAATTAAAGAATCTCAATAGACTATTACAAATTTTCCCGTTGCAGCGGTTCCCGAACAGGTGGTAACTGTTGAGTTCCCATGATCTTTTAACTCAAGTGTGCAGTTATAAGAAGGCACCATAGGTGCAGCTTACGGTTTTTACTTTTCCCCATTTGCTTGCATTGTTCATCGAGTTCTTGCGCTCTCCGCTGCCAACCAAATCGTTCTCTCTCTGGAAATCCTTCCAAACCCAAATCACTCGCACTTAGATAAAATGGCCAGGGCCGCTTCTAAATGAGCGAAATTGGAGATGGATTCATCCAAGATAAAGGCTTTGGTCGCTGCCGAGAAGATTCCGAAGAAGAAATTTGTGAAGTGGATTAAACCTGCCAGACAACATTGGTCGTCAGGGGAGATCGGTCATATCCCCGTCTTTCAGACGTGCTGCGAGTGTGGCTTTCGAATGCTCGCTCATCCCTTCATTACACTCGTACTCGAGTACTTTGGGGTAGAGTTGGTCAATCTTGTTTCCAATTCCATCATAATATTAAGTGTGTTCATGTACTTGTGCAAAGCTTACCTTGGGATCCTTCTAGACCTGGAGCTCCTCCAATACTACTATGGAATGAGCAGACAATCTCGAATCGCCGGGAGCTGTGGTCTGAAGCTCCACGATGGAAAGACCAAGGAGTATATTCAGATGTTCACCTGGTCGTCGTAGCTGTGGTGGAAGAAGAAGTGGTTCTATTGGGAGACGACCAGTGAAGATAGCCTTTCCTTCGTAGGAAAGACTGCCAAGAAGATTTCTTCCTAAGATTCGATTCCCAAGGATCTTAGCGGGATCGCCCCTATATTTAAGCCATAAAAGACTTGAAGGAAGAGGGGCTCACCGGATAGCATGTGGTGAAGGATTTCATCACGCGTCGCATCAGCCCTTTAAAGAAACGAGCACATCCCATGTGGAAGTGGTCGTTTCTTCCAAAGCAATTATGACCACTAAAGTGGTTACGAAGGCATAGGCGAAGACGGCGAATGATGCGGCAGAAGCATGTGGGCAAAGTGGTGGAACTTGCAATCATCGTACCGGAAAGGAAGTCATTGCAGACGTTCCCACAGGCTCCCAAGGAAAAATTACCGACGCTATCATCACCGAAGAAGAAGAGTACTTTAACTTCTTCTTTGAGTTCTTTGGACCTGCTTCCATTGTGAGATCTTTCGCATTCAAGTCTTGTAACCGAGTTCCTCACCCTAAGGATATTCCTAACATGGGGAGTATTTTTGATGACAAGCGTCTCGAAAATGTGTGGTGGAACCGAGTCAAGGAGATTGATGAATTGAAGGATCCCACTAGGGTATTATCCATGTTTGCTCGAACGAGCATAAATGTAAGCATCTGATGTCAAACATTTACATATGTGGTTTGTTTCTCGCTTTTCATTATCTTTCTTTATGCATAAAGCTTTGGAAAAAATTATCACTGTTAGTGAATACAGCCGACAACTTATACAGCTACGATAACAAAAAGCGAAACTCTGTGAGTAGGCAGAGAGATGGTAAGCTACTGTCATTCATAATTATTTTTTACTCGACTACTTGTGTAGTTCTCATGTCTATCTTTACCCTTTTGCAGGTTTAAGAGTGACGAAAGATCCCTGGCTGATGCACTCGACCACGAGAAAGTCGAGACGAAGAGGCTAAGGGATGAAAATCTCGATCTAATGAAGAAACTTCAGGAGGCTAACTCTGCAACTCTTGATCTGCAGAGTGAGATAAATAGTAAGTTCTGAACTTAAGACTGCTTATGATAATGAACTCCTACTTTTTTTTCTCTAACTCTTGTTTCTTTTCAGAAAAAGAGGTCGAAATGGGTAGGCTCCAAACAAAGGTCAACAAAAAGGCCTTGGTGATAAAGTCATGGGCAAAGCAATCTGTGAAGAAGGATGCCTCCTATGACAACGAAATTAATCAACTTGATGCTCTAATGGTGGGTAAGTAACTCTTTACTCATGACCAGTGTTGCTTACGAGTTGTTTAGGAATATGCTTCTGACTAGTCGTACTCTATTTCAGAGCAAGCAGTCGAAATCAAGCGACTCCACGAAGCTTCGACTCATAGTCAGGAGGAGACGAAGTCGTTAAAGACCAACCTTTAAGACAACATCTCACTTCTAAACAACGTACTTGGTGGGCTTGGTGCTGAGGAAGTTACTCCTCTTGAAGACACCCTAACTGCTCAATCGAATATTGTTGGACAGCAAATCAGAGCCTTAAGGGAGCTGATAACGACTCTGAATGCCAACCAGGCTGACTCGATAAGAGAAGCGGTCGAAGGTTGTCGACGATCGAGTCGCCGATCTTACGAAATAAATAGAGAAAAATGGCAAAGAGTTCTTGTGAGTGAATGGGACTGCTCTTTGTTACTATGAACTGGCTATTAGAGAGGGTGTCCTTGACAAGGCAATGGACTAATCCTAATTGCACTGAGCGTAATGCTTGTATGCTGCAGAATCAGACTTGAAACATGAATCTAATGCCAATTGTTGTGCTTCAATCTAATGCCGTCTCATCCGCGTTCCATCTTTTAATAACCGTCGAAGAGGTGGCAGTTGCTTCCTTGAAGAGACGTCTGTTGGAAATGCTACGACTAGTCGGAGCGAGGAAACAGTTGACAAAGTATCAACCATTCGGCGGTTGTGTGTTTGTGAGACACTCAACCGTATAGTGGTTGTTTTCAGTGTCTTAGGACCATGAAACGTCGCATGGTATGAAGCAAATATAAAATATGTTTCATTCATCACACGGTAAGGAATATACTTGGAATTAGATCCGAATGCTAGTTCATGGCTTCTACGAGCAGTCATCTGGTCGGGGATTAGGTAAAGAATCTCGTCCGACCAGCATACTTATTATGTAACATCTGGAATCCTTACGACCACAGGGGTCGTTAGCCTTAGGGGTTACAACCATGACGACATATGGTCTTTTATTATGTATTAAAGTAATACATAGAGATTTTAATCCTCGCCAAATATGCAGTAGGTTATGCTTTGGAAAAACTTAAGGCACACGACCGTAATCTCGATCTTCAACCAATCGAGGATGACTTCGACTGCTCCGAAGCAGAAGCAACTCGTCTGATCGAAGAGGTGAAGCCAGTCAGCCAAAAGGTCGTGGAGATGCAAATTAGATCTCCTTCATCAGAGTAAATTGTAATAGGAAAACTTGTAAAGATAAGTCTTTTGGTTATGAATATATATACCAGCTTTTTTCTGTAAATTATCTTGTCGAGTAGTTAGTAACTCATAAGATAATGAATAGAAAAATGAAATTAAACTTAAGACTAAGAATTGAAGTCATATTAATGGCTTTATCCTAACCCTCGACTATTTGCTTAGTTTATATAGATAAACTAAGTTAATAGTGTATATAAGGGTTTGCTTAAAAGAAAAAGTTTTTCCTACTTGTGTTGTCGATCTTGATTGTCATGTTTTGGTCGTAAGAGTTTAGTAACAGATAGATACTAGGAAGTTCCTTCTAGTGGGCAGGACCACATGTAGAGAGGAAAGACTTCGATTAGTGAAGCTACGTTCTCCAACTATAGTAATCAAATCAAGAGCATCAACACGAGTGGGATAAACTCTTCGGAGTGCCTTTAAAATTTATTCAACTGTGTCCCTTAAACTCAATTTGTTTGACACTGATTGCAAGAGTTGGAAACAGTACGATGCTAGGAAGTTCCTTCTAGTGGGCAGAACCACATGCAAAGATGAAAGACTTCGACTAGGTGTTGTGTCTTTCTCTGACCAGTTTAAACGCATTTGAGGTTACTAAAAGGAGTCAAACAAACTATAAAATTATACTCCACTTAGAGAATTTTTCAAAAGTAATGAAGAAATAAACTAAGGTTAAAAAGAGTTAGCTTTCAGAATGTTTCAACTAGTTTTGTTAAACCTAGTCTCTTTGTATTGGTAGCAAAAGTTAGGAACAAGGCAACACTAGGAAGTTCTTTCTAGTGGGCAAGACCACGTGTAAAGAGGAAAGACTTCGACTAGGTGTTGTTACCCTTCTATGACCGGTGTAAAGAAAAACTGAGTGTATAAAAATGATTGAAAGACTATCCAAGCACTACTCAAAAGTAAGATAATAAAGAGTGAAGAATTCTGAAACTTTATTGATATAGTAAGGAGTTACACATAAAATTTGTGTAACTAGTCAATTTTTCAAGAATTGGAGAGAACCCGACCACCTTCCATTGCTAGTTGTACCGAACCTGGTCGCGTAACTTCGACCACTATGTAAGGACCTTTCCACTTGGGGGAAAGCTTATTCCGATTAGACTGGGATTGAATCTTCTTCAATGCCAAGTCACCTACAGTAAGGCTGCGAGGTTAGACCTTACGATCGTAGTATTTACGCAGGGCTTGTTGGTAAACTGTTGAACGGATTAGGACTTGATTCCTCTTCTCTTCGAGCAGGTTGATGTCATCCGCTCGAAGTTGTTCCTGGGTAGAGTCGCTGAAGGTTTCGACCCTTGTCGACCGGATCTTGAGTTCTGGTGGAAGCATGGTTTCAACCCTAAAAACTAGGGGGAAAAAGGTGTTTCACTTGTAGCCCGACTTTCAGTCATGTGAAATGCCCATAATACTGAGGGTAATTCTTGTACCCAAGCCCCAGAGTGCTTGACAAGCTGGCCAAACACTCGGGTTTTTATTTGGCCATTCGCTCTGTCGACTGCCCCATTACTCTGTGGGTGGGTAACAGAAGCAAAACATAACTTGATACCCAACTTGTCGCAAAATTCCTAAAATTTTGCGCTCGAAAATTGTTTACTATTATCTGTAATTATTCGACTAGGAACACCAAATCGAGTAATCACGCTTCTCATCATGAACCTTTTTGCAGCTTCCATTGTTATCCCAGTCACAGGTTCAGCTTCGATCCATTTTATGAACGTATCAATAGCCACAAAAAAGAAACTCAAAGCCCCCTGGTGCTTTTGGGAACGACCATAGGATATCGAGATCCTAGGTCGCAAAAGGCCGTGAAAGAGGAATAGTTTGCAATGCCTGGGCCGGTTGGTATATTTGTCTACTATAAAACTGGCATTGTACACACTTTTGAACCAACTCTTTGGCATTATGGAGGGGCCCGTTGGCCAATAAAAATCTTGCCGGAAGGCTTTGCCGACCAGCGTTCTATAAGAAGCATGAGTTCGACAGATGTCCTCGTGTATGTCATGAAAGAGATTTAACCCTTCTTTCTGTGATATGCATCGCATGAGAACCCCTTGAGTACCTCTTTTATAGAGGACTCCTTCGACCAAACTATACATTTTGGCCTTCCAAGATAAACGATCTACCTCGAAATCATCATCAAGTAGTGTACCCTTCTTAAGATAGTCGTAGATGGGATTCTTCCAGGTATTCTCATACTCTAGAGAGGTTGTCTCAATAGGAGGTGTTTCTAGTGCTTCGACCAGAGACGGCTTCTGGCGCTGCTCCAAGAAGACTCCTTGTGGCACTTGAGATCGGGAAGAGGCTATTCGAGCTAACTGGTCAATGAGAAAATTATCCTTTCGAGAGATAGATTGTAACTTGAAACTGAAAAATGCTTTTCAAGCCTTCGGAATTCCGATAAGTACTGAGACATGATCGGATTAGAGCACTGGTACTCTTTTCTGACCTGATTCATGACCAGTTGAGAGTCTCCTCTCACGAGTAGTCATCAAATCTCGAGCACTTTCGTTGCTTGTATGCCAGCCAACAAACCTTCGTATTCCGTCATGTTGTTAGTGGCAGGAAAGTGTAATTAAATAGCATACTTTATGGTCTCTCCGGTAAGAGATTTCAGGACCAGCCCAGCCTCTGAGCCACTCAACGTAAGCGACCCGTCAAAGTATATCGTCCACTGGTCGTGGGTATCGTACTGAGGATCCTAAACATGTTCAGGATTTGTCCATTCGACGATAAAGTCTACAAAGATCTGGGATTTAATGGTCGTTCGGGACACGAAATGGAGCTCGAACTCACCAAGTTCTACTGACCATTTTGCCATGCGTCTCACTGATTCTCTGTTCTGGAGGACCACTCCTAAGGGAAACTCAGACGACACAATTATCTTATGTGCTTGAAAATAATGTAGCATTTTCTTCGAAGACATGAGGAGGACATATAGAAGTTTTTGAACCTAAGGGTGTCACTCCTTAGGCCCGTGTAAAACTTCACATATGTACTAAACTAGTCGTTGAACATTTTCACGTTCTACGACCAGTACTGCGCTCACTGTCTATGGTGTGGCAACTAGATAAATTAAGAGCGTTTCTTCTGGTTTTGGAGAAACCAAAACAGGAGCACTTGTAAGATACCTCTTGACATCCTCAAAGGTTGTATTTGCCTCTTCTGACCACTCGAAACCCTCATGTTTTCTTAGAAGTTTGAAGAAAGGAAGGCCTTCCTTCTCCTAGTCATGCGATGAAACAACTTAAAGCCGCCATGCACCCTGTGAGTTTCTGGACTTTTTTCTTCGTGGTCGGAGGACGCATTGTTTTAATGGCCTTTATCTTTTCAGAATTTGCTTCAATTCCTCGTGCAGCGACAAGGAATCCAAGCAATTTTCCTAAAGAGACTCTTAACATGCACTTTTCGGGATTGAGTTTCAAACGGTATTTTCTGAGGTTGTCGAATGTTTCTTGCAAGTCGGAAATATGATTAAGTCACTTGGTCCTTTTTACGACTAGATCATTAACATAGGCTTCCAAATTTCGACCTAGTTGAAGTGAAAAAAATCGTTTGCATCAAGCGTTGAAAAGAAGCGCCATCATTTTTTATGCGAAATGACATTTTAACATAGCAAAATATTCCAAATAGTGTAATAAATGTGGTCTTTTCTTCATTATCTAAACACATACTAATCTGATGATAACCAGAGTATGCATCTAGAAAACTTAATACTTCACAACCAGTAGTAGAATCAACCAACTGATCGATACGAGGTAAATGAAAATCATCTTTTGGACAAACTTTATTGAGATCAGAAAAGTCTACACACATACACCACTTACCATTAGACTTTCTAACCATTACAGGGTTAGCCAATCACTCTAGGTGGTCGACTTCTCTTATAAAGCATGTTCTAAGTAACTTATTCAATTCTAATTTGATGGCTTCTCGTCGATTAGGTGCAAATCTCCGTAATTTTTATTTTACGGGTTTCTTGTCAGGTCATAGAGCTAGACTATGCTCGATCACTTCCCTGGGGACTCCGGGCATGTCGAATGCTTGCCACGTGAATATATCTACATTAGCTCGGAGGAAAGTGACGAGGGTGTCTTCCTATTTGAGGTCGGAAGTAACCCCGATGCGAATAGTCTTCGAGGGCTCCTCTGGATTCAGAGGGACTTCCTTGACTTGATCGTTCAGCTTCGGTGTAGCTTTAGGCTTCGACTGCTTGGTCGAAGGCTGCCCCTTGCTTGCTTCCCGAGTTGGTATCTGGCCAACCATCTCGAGGGACTTGTGGTTGCATGTAAGCGTCATCTTCTTGTCACAGCGTACTGTGATCACTCATTCGGGACCTGGCATCTTAAGACATTAATACCCATAGTGAGCAGCCATTAAGAATCGTACCAAAGTTGGTCGTCCGAGTATGGCATTATACACCGTATCGAAATCGACCACATCAAAGGAGATTTTCTCTGTCCTAAAATTGCTTGAAGAACCAAACGTGACAGGAAGAGAAACTTGGCCAATAGGTTTGGCTGAAGACCCTAGTACAATCCCATGAAATGAGTATCGTACAAGTTTTATTCTGGTCCAAGGTACTTGCATCTCATCCAGGGCACTCGTAAATAGAATATTTAATGAATTACCACCATCAACTAACATGCGATTCACTCGACAGTTGTTGATGGTGGGCTCGACTACGATTGGATATCGAGCTGGTCGAGTGGAAGGGATCGGACAGTCCACCTTCTCGAAAGAGATGGGAACTTCCGACCACTTCGGTGATTTAATGACAAGAGAAGGGCCAATAGAGTTTACTTCTCGTGCGATGGCATTGAACTATCGCTTTGACTCGTATGTCGAAGATCCCCCAAAGATGTGGTCGATGGTATGCTTTGGATCTTGGAACGGCATCTCCTCACAATCGTCCGACTGCTTACGACCACTCGTTTGTCCCACCTCCTCGAGTGTAGGGAGTGGTCCTTTGCCGGTGTAGTAGTCCTCAAGTTTTTTTTTGGGAAAACCCGGCAGTTGCGAAAGTCATGTCCTTCCTTTTTATGGAAATGACACCACATGGGCTTGTTGTTCTTTTGTTCAGGGCGCTTACCTTTACCTCGTTCAGAGTACAACTTCAAACTTCATGGCTCCTTATCGCTTACGGCCAAGACTTCCTTAGAACTGTTGACATGAGACTTTTGACCATTTGCCTTGTTCTTGGATTTCTTGACCTTCTTTCCTTCTTCTTGCTACTTTCGCCTGCTTCTTGAGGATCTTTGTCATCCCGATCGATGGTTTTATTCCACTCGACTGCTTCAGCGGCAGTCGTATATCGATCGGCCATCTCAAAGAGCTCAGCAACGGTAGCCGGGGGATTCAAAGTGATGTCCTCCGTAATCCTTCTTCTATGAACTCCTTACTGGCTCTGATAACAGATGAGTCAGAAACCTCTGGAATCGAATTGTGAACCTAACTGAAACGCTTGATGAATTAGCGTAAGGTCTCATGGTCATTTTGTCTCATCCTGTACAGCTCGTGCTCTTTTCCAGGGTGATTGTAAGTGCCCTAGAAGTTTGCCAGCAAAAGGTCATAGAGGTGTTGCTACGAATAGATCGACTCGAGTGGTTGTTTTAGCAACCACGATCGAGTGGACCTTTCGAGCACAGTTGGAAGGTAATTCGCCATGACATGCTCTCCTCCTGCTGCTACTCGGACAGTGGTCGTATAGATTTGAAGGAATTCGATGGGATTATGTGACCCATCAAACTTCTCCATGTTCACTGGTCGAAACCACGGCAGCCAGCAAATAGCTCGGAGATCAGGTGAGAACATCCGACATCCGGTAATGACATCATACCACCTTCCTTGTAGAAAAGAATGGTTGATATCACCAGGTGATCGTAGACGCCGATACCCGGTCGTGGGTGGACCCAACCTATGATAGGTCTCCATCCTACAAGGGTAAGACTCCTCGTATTCCATCTGCCATTGCATATTTTTGGGTCATAGTGGTGAACGATCATCTCCCCTGGGAGCTTGTCGATCATCAGATGTTCGAAGAACTCTTCTCTGACTGGAGTTAAGGTTAGGCGAACAACGTAACCTATTGTCGCGCCGATCTCTATGAGGCAAGTTGTTTGAATGACTGGTAGTCGATGGAGTCGTATCGTTACGACTTCCAGAATGATGTCGGGAAGGATGCTCAAGTCTTACCATCATACTTCGGAGCCTTCACGCGATCTCTTCGGTGAAGAGGTTGTACCCTGGCGCTCATACGAGTTCTTGAGTTGAGTTCTCGAGTAGATCATTTATGTGCTAGAGTTCCCGAGCCACCTCTGACTGATATTGAACGCGTCCTAGTAAATTTTTCTGAGCCGCCATTCTTTTCCTTCGGGTTGTGTCAAGATCATCTACATCTGATCCTTGAGTTTGCCAAAATAGAGTGCGATCATTTCAAGGATTTCTCCCACGCTCATCAGCGTGCTGATCCCATTCATCGGTGGATGCATCCTCATCATAGCCACGAGGGGTCGTAGATTGTGATCGGTGGGGAGTATCCTCAGCCTACTTCTAGGAGAGAGATCATGATCTGAGGGGAAGGCAAAGACCTCCTGTGTATAATCTCCACTTGCGCTTGAGACCTTCTGGCTTGAAGAGTGGTCAAATGACATCGTTTGATGACTTGAAGTAAACCCCTCCAGGAATGAGAACTCCGGGCTATAACCGTCTGTGTCCGCAGGTGAGCCCTGCAAACATGTGCTTGAACTCGTAGGAACAGGGTGCTCCCCCATATCCTTTACGAGGGTAGCCGCAAAGTTACAACCACCAGATGTTGATGGAGTCCCAAAAATGATGGCTTCCAAGATTTGCCTTGCTAGGTTGGACTGCCTCAGGTGGACTCGAACATTCGGAGGGAGAACCCTTGTCATGTTGTGAGCCTGCCTGGTTGTAGTCATGATTGCGGTCGGATAGACCCTTGCCCTCTAAGGAAACTGATCCCTCAGTTGGACGTACTGTTGTGGGGGGAAAGGATCCCTCCTCAACTCCATCGGTGGCATGGTCTCCTGGATCTGACGAATGATCTTGGGAGACGGCATTGCCATTGGATGAAATAATACTCGGCTCGTAGTTGAAGCCAGCATCCATGTCGATGTCTGCGTAGTCGGCCAAGTTGAACCAATTCTCCTCATTTCACTCTCCTACAATGGAAGTATTAGAAAAAAAAGAATTTGTTAACAAGGAACCGAAGAGTCCCTACAGACGGTGCCAACAATATGATTTGTGAGAGGACTCTTCACATAATCCATCTGCACTTATGCAACACAACCTGTGTTAACTTCATAGATAATTGTAACATCCCGTTTTTCAGGTCTTTTTGAAAATTTTCAAAAATAAAAATAACCATTTGGTTTTGTTGAAGTCCTAGAGCTTAACTTGAGATTTCGGATTTAAAAGTGATTTAAAATGAGTAAATCGAACTTCAACTAATCCAAAAGTTTGGTTTATTTTGAGTTTGTTTCAGTTCTCTGGTGTTGATTTTCCCTTTCTCTGTTCGTTCCGTCTTCCCCTCGACCCAGCTCTTTCTTCTGTCCAGACCTCCCTCTCGTTTGGACCTCTCCTTCTATCCAGACCTCCCCTTCTGTCCAGACCTCCCTCTCGTTTGGACCTCCCCTTCTGTCCAAACCTCCCTCTCATTTGGACCTCCCCTTCTGTCCAGACCTCCCTCTCGTTTGGACCTCCCCTTCTGTCCAAACCTCCCTCTCGTTTGGACCTCCCCTTCTGTCTAAGACCTCCTGGGTGGTCCTAAGAGACCTCCCGGGGTGGTCCTGGAAGACCTCCCAGGTGGTCCTAAGAGACCTCCCGGGGTGGTCCTGGAAGACCTCCTCTTTGGTCACGACCTCCTCGCTGGTCATGACCACCTCTTTGGTCACGATCTCCCCTTTGGTTGGACCACCCTCCCGAGTTTTGACTAGCCCCACCTGTCAACCATGCTCACCTTCTTCTTCCTCCCGCTCCTTTGAGTCTTTCAGTGACTCTCCACGTCTCCCCTGGCTATAAAATCCTGGGCAGCTATCTTTCATCACCTTTTTCCACACCCAACTCTCTTGCTCTCGCCCTGTTCCTTCATGCTTGAAGTTTCGCCACCGTCCACTGGAGCCTGCACCGTCTTCAACCACCTCGTCGCCAAGGAGTTCACCGGAGCGTCTGCGCCATCTTCGACCACCGCCCCCCGTCCACTGTCTCCCCCTCCTCCCTCAATCTCTCTCTAGGCCCTGGTGAGTTTCTCCGTGCCCTGTTCTCTTCTTTTGTTCCCACGACCACGTTGCGTAGTCGTATCCTTTTTGGTATTCTTCGTACGACCACGTTGAGTAGTCGTATCATTCGCAGGACCTCCTCCTCAGGACCTCCCTCGACCTCCTCAGGACCTCCTCCCGACCCGTTGGACCTCCTCCCGAGCGCTCATTTCTAATTCAGTTCCTTGCTGTTGGTCCTAGTTCGGTTGGTTATGGAGTTCATTTGGATTTTATTTTATCTTTATTTGAATGTGCTTCATTCTCACGTGTAGATTTCGGCAACTCTGGAGAGCCCGAGTACTTCAAAGAAGTAGACTCTCAAGATTTCGAGCAAGGCAAGTTACACTCTTGATCATATTGAATCCCAGTATCTTAAATTATATAAGTATGTTTCAAATTATTATTGCATGCTTATTTAAATTTAAGTAATTTAAATCCATGTTTTTACTTTGTAGTTATTCCTAATTCCTTTGTACATCTAGACTTGATTGTTTATTCAACCACCCCGTGTTACCTTAGTAAAGAGCTAGTTGGTACATTAGTATGAACTAGCGTGTTGCAGAACTCTATGCTTAGTCAAGTTTAGACCCAAAAATCTTGATTTGGGGAATTTACCGCCAAAGACCAATGTTGTAAAAGATGTTGTAGCCATGACATTGGGTTGTCGTGGAAGTTTGCAAATGTTTTTGAAAAGCAAAGCAAAATGAAAATTGGTTTGGACTTGGGCGAATTGGTTGTTTGGAAGGGTGCATGATCATGCACGGGATCAACTCGGGTAGGGTTGAGGCCCAGAGTTTTGTGGACAGTCGCCCAAGTCAGTTAAGGACCGATCTTTGAGTGTATTTTGCTATGCCCTACCGTGCAACCACATGTTTTGAATGGGTAGAACCTGGCTAACTAATTTGTAACGTTTCACCGTGGTTGTTCCATCTAGTTGTGTGGGTGTCTTGACGATCTACTTTTATGTATTCCCACCTGGCGCAAGAGGGGCCCTGAACCCAACGGATGGTTAGTCCAAAGGGGGGCGAAACCTTAGCGAGGGGGGCTGCGGTGGAATGACGCTCTGTAAAGGCCTTGTCACGTGTTGTAGACCACTTACCTACGGTAGTGAGCGGTGGTATCGACGGATGCCAAACAAGCTAGAGAGGTCGTGTCATGTGGGTAAAGTTGTACACCTCTGCATAGTGTAAAACTATTCGAATAGCTGTGTCCACGGTCATGGACGTGCTGGCAAAGCTACTCCAAGTTAGATTTTGGTTTTGTTTTTTAAAGACTTTATGAAATGGTCTGGGATGTCTATCCAAATGGGTTTTGGGTAGGGAGCCTTGTGATAGGAGGGTATCCTTCACCACTTGTTGATGAATGTTATCTGACTATAAAACTGAGATTTAGAAAATAAATTTTAGTTATTGTATAACTGCTTTGGAACTTAGTACAAGTATTTGGAAAGAAATATGGCTTTATGCAAATCAACTCTATAAGCCTTCCTTTAAGATCTCCTTGCATGCATTTCAATCTGTTACTTGACGGGTATGACTTGCGAGCACGGTTGTTGTGCTCACTCTGCTTAATCTAATAATTGAGCAGGAGAAGAGGTCTACGAGGAGCCTAAAGACCAGGACGTCTAGGCTACGCCCTCCAAACGATTGCCTGAGGCGAATCGTGTGGTCTACTGCTTTTGTCTTCTGCTGTGTTTGGTTTTGTCGGCTCGTGAGCCGTTCTTGTAATCAACTCTATTGTTATTAATAAAGTTTGCGTTGATGGTTGTTACCACATTTGTTCACTGTGTGAGCTAGCAGTTGATCTTGGAACTAGCTCGGTTTGCACAGAGGTTTGGGGTGATCCTAGGTCCGACCACGACAGAAGTGGTTGTGGTCGCGACCGTTACAATAATAATGGGACTTTGTGCGGTATTCAATCCACACGACTACTGAATGTGGTGAATCATCCACCAAAACCAAGCACATTCTCGTGGGGCCTTGTATAGTGCTATGATTTTCGAGTGGTTTATCGAAGTCGATATAAGACTTTGCTTAGACGATTTCTATGAAATTGCAGTTCCACCACATATGAATACATAGCATGTTTGCGACTTAGTTGTATGCTGGTTCAACAGGTACCCGACATCTGTATAGCCATTCATGGTTAGGTCTTGATTCTTTCTGTAGAACAGATCAAGGTTTTTGCTTCCTTGGAGGTATCGAAAGATGTCCTTTATTACCTGCTAATGCCTTTGGTAGGTTATGCACTATACCTTGCTAATAGGTTTACGACAAATGCAATGTCTGGTCTAGTACAGTTTGCTAAATACATGAGTGCTTCTATTGCATTTAAGTATGGGAATTCCGGCCCCAGGACTTCCTCCTCCTCTTCTCTAGGTCTGTACCAGTCCTTGTCTTACTGCAAAGATCTCCTGACCATTGGCACTTTTGAAGAATATGCCTTTTCAAAACCGAACATTTCTAACACCTTTTGAGTGTAAGTTGACTGATGCACTAATATCTCTTCAGGAGCATGCTCAAGCTGCAAGCCTAGACAATGTTTGTTTTTACCCAAATCTTTCATTTCAAACTCTGACCCCACGTAAGAGCTTGTTTTCTTAATATCCTCCAGGGTTCCGATGATATTCATATCATCTTCATACACTGAGTGTAATATCCCGTTTGTCGTTAGTGGATGCAATAAAAATTAGAGAGGGAATTAAGAGAATTAAAAGAGAAAATTCAGAAATTGAGAGAGGAATGGGCCACACAGCCCATAGTCAAGTGGGGGAAAAGCAGGCATAGTGGCCCATGGCCCACGGGGAAACCAGATCACCAACTAAAGAAGAGGGGGAACCCTAGGGTAGCTACAGTACCGATGCTACAGTACCACCGCACGGCTACTGTAGCACATCCCTCTCCTCCATGGTGGTGCCCCCTCTCCTCCAGTGCCTCTCCATTGTGGTGGCCGGCCAAGAAGAAGGAAGAAGAAGGAAGGAGGAAGGAAGGGAGAAAGGGGGAAGGTCGTCTTCGTAGGGATTGTTCATCATCTTCCTGCGATTCTTCAAGGGTAACGGAGAGACTTCTTCGCTGTATGATTGGTATTATATGCGTTTATGATTTTGTTTAGTAGATCGATTACAATTGCTGCTAGATCGCGTTCTGTCCAGAAACTTGTACGACTGTTTTCATGTCCTTAGAAGCCGAATCTGAGATTCCCATCTCCTAGAGATATTTGGGAATTGTTCTTAGCTTTCAGTAACCGCCAAGAACACCCAATTTCAATTTACGGTCTATGAGTTATGAATTTTATAGCGAGTATGTCTTGTTAATCTGTCGGTATCCTGACAGCAGTTAGTAATCTAAATTAAGCGGTTACTTAAAGGGAAAATTAGAGGAGTTCAATATAATTAAAGTTGTAGATTATTGTCTCAGCTTTCCAGAAAGCTCAATAATGCAGAATTTCGACAATCGTACCATAAGTTATGGTAGTTTTGGTATTACTGCCCAGAAACCCGACGCGAATTCAATGTGTTGCTAATTAGCTTGGTAGGGGTATTAGATGGCTGATTCAGAGAGGCTCATCAACTAGGTTTAGTTGGGGAAATTGATAGCCTTTCCAGAAAGTCCAAACACACCTCATTTGGACTCCTGTACTAAAAGATATGATTTTTTTTAGAATGTGACTGTCCACAGAGGGGACAGATCGACATTTAGGATTTGGAGTTGGGATCGCGTTAGAATCTATTGCGAGTTCGTGCTTACTTATATAGTTTGTTTGGTATATTACTGTGGTCTTAGTATGCTTTTTTATATATTCAGTTGGGGGATTGGTCCTGGGGGCAGCACCCTCTTCACATCCTCCGTTCTCACGCGGTTAAGGCAAGTACCATGATAGATAGAATTATTGTGATTGAATGGCTTTGTTTGCTAAGATTATTATGTGATGTTCATGTGATAGAATTAATTATGGGCATATGTGCTGTTCATGGTTGCTAAGATTATTATGAATGTTAGTATTCATATTTTCTAGTGTAATGAATTATATGCTATTCATGAATGCTTGTAGTATGAATAGGTTTATTCATATGCAATGTTGATACGAATGCTTGTTTATGGTGATATAAGATTTCATTCATATGCATCATGATGGCATATTGAAGCTTGGTCATGTGATGACCAAGCAATTGTTGAGGTCCCCGTCATGATTATGACGGGCTAAAGGTCCCCATGCTCGTGGAGCATAGGCTTAGGTCCCCATACTTGTGGAGTATGGGCAATGGTCCTCGTGCGGATGGCACGAGCATGGAATGTGCATCGACGGATGCACGCTCTGCATTACCGGTAAAATGCAAAAGAGAAAGTTAAAGAGTATTTGAGCATATTGCATATCATGAGTATGTAATAGTTTTGATGTATATTTTTGTGGATAATGGTTGATGATTTACAATTATGTATGCTGTTGATGCCATGTTTTGTACTTGCTGAGTCTTTAGGCTCACTCTTGCTTTTGTTGTGCTTTCAAGTACCACTTGCAGAAACGACATGCATGGGAGGGAGTAGACTTGTCTTGGATTCACTCACTACCACACATATTTAAAGTTGAATAACATTTATATCGTACCTTAATAATAAGGAAACCGCTTAAGGATTTATTATTGGTTATGCTTCGTGCAATGGATTACTTGTAGTAATGAGAGTAGCATATTTTTTGGATATCCTTGTTTATCTTTGTGGTGATTAGCACATTTTGAATGCTTTGATGAATTCTGGATGTTAGAATATTGTCTTTGATATATGTGACTGTTGGAACCTCCAGTATAGTTAGCTATACAAAGGAGGTTCTGTCGAAATTTAGAATTATATCTTAGTTTTAATTTGTTATCATGTTTAAGTAGTAGCATTTCAGGCTCATGTTGGGCTAGGGTGTTACACTGAGATTATACAAAATCCATCCTGGGATCATCGTATAAATACACAGGAACAATTCTCATTGTTCGTGTAGCCATTCTTGCATAGAAAGTCGCTCAAGCGAGTATACCACGTCATGCTTGATTGCTTAAGTCCACATTGTACAGATTTCTATTTGCTCTGTCTTGGTTTGGAACAAGGATACATTCAGGTACCTTTATCTAAATGTTCGAGTCTAAATTTTCGTAAAGGTATGTAGTTACCACATTCATCAATTTTATTTCTAAATTCAAGTTTACTGCCATTAAAATTAAATATCTAAAGGTAGTTCCACCTATGACCAGTGAATAGGTTTCTTAATAGTCAACTTCTGGACGTTGAGTGAAACCTTGTACAACGAGCCTTGCTTATTTTTATTTTTCTTTCGAACAAATACCCACTTATGCCCTACGGGGTGCACATGGGGAGGCGTGCGGCTTACAGGCCCAAACACCTTCAAATCCGGTACGCCTTTCCTGAAGGTTCCATACTGGTGCCAGGTCTCAACTGGCTCCCCTTCTAATTCTAGGAAACTTCGGTGACTGGCTGTGTCAAGTCCTTCTTATCTTTTTTCACTAGGCGTCTCCGGTTACTTGGGATTCGAGGGACCGGAGTTCTCGTCCTTTTCTGAGGCCTTATGACGGGATTAGGGATACCTTCAATTGTCTTCGGTATTTCAACCCTCTTCGATGCATTGCGTGCAGACACATGCGACTTGGTCACGCTCTTCAAATCACTGAAGTGGTTAGGCAATTGATTCGCTAATGCTTGCAAATCAATTATCTTCTGGACTTCAATTATCTTTTGGACTTAAATTGTCTTATGAAGTACTCTATTTGCTTCACTAGTGTGCGGCTCCTATGCATGGATTCACGTGCTTGCCATGTTATTTCCCAATATTTTTCATGAAGGGGTTGATTTCCTCCCCCTAATGACGGAAAACTATCATCATCTAATATACTATCAGCGAATCGGGTAGTATGCAAATCTCCAGTCATAGGGTCCAAATACCTAATTATGGATGATGTCTCATAACCAATGTATATCCCAAACTTTCAAATAATGCTCATTGCAGTTCGTTGTGGTGGTGGTATAGGTACATAAACCTTGCAACCAAATCTGCGAAGATGAGAAGGTGCTGACCCTTGTGCTAGTTGCATAGGTGAATGGATGTTATATGCCAACGGTCTAAAATTGATGAGAGTTGTTGCATGCAGGACTGCGTGTCCCCAACATGTAGTTGGTAAATTATAATTCTTCAAAGATCTGTTAGTCCATTCTGGATGTGGATATACGGTACGGAATGCTCATCATTAATTCTCGTTGCCATGCAAGAATCACCAAATGTCTTCGAAGTAAATTATTTGGCATTGTTCATTCTGATGGACTTCACATGATCATCAAGAAAATTATTTCTAATTTTAATTATCTACAAGATTAGCTTTGCAAAAGCGTGTTTTCTCGTAGACAATAAACATACGTGTGACCATTTCGAGGAAGCATCGATGAGCATAATAAAATACCTAAAGGGCCCTTACAGGGGTTGTATAGGACCACAAAAGTCTTCCTGTATATGTTCCAGGATTGCAGGGACTTCATCCTTCACTTTCAAAGCAGAATGTCTATTAATTAATTTTTCGGTGGCACATATAGGGCACATAAAATCTTCTTGATTCGGAAAATTCTTTACATCGATATTATGTCCCTATGAATTGTTAATTATCTTTCTTATCATCCTAAGTCCTGGGCGGCATAATCTATCATGCCAGAGATAGAAAAGTTCAAAGCTTCTAAATACGGTTTTCAGGACAGTATAGGCTGCAGGTGCCTTAAACTTAGTGTAGTATAGCCTAGTTTCATACGAAGAAAGTTGTTCTAATACCATTTTCCACTTTCTTTACGCTTTGCGATGAGCAGGTATTTCTTACTATATTCTTCTTCAGTCTCTACGTAGAAACCGTTAGCGCGGATATCCTTGAGAGTTCTAGTCGATTCTGGGTACAACAAGACTTCTTTAAGGACCAAAGTTGTGTCCATTGGGAGTATAATTATGGCCCTTCTTGACCCTATTATATAAGTATCGCTGCCTGCGATTGTCGTAAGACTACCAGCATTCTTGTTGATCGACTAAAAGAATTTTGTCTCTCTCAAGATGGTATTCGTTGTGCCGCTATCTGCTAAGCACACTTCCTCCATAGGGTGCCACACGCGTTCTAATACTTCAAATATCAGAACATAACTTGCTGTTATAAATACGAGAAAATAAGCCTTGCAGGACTCATCATAAGAATTTAATATTTTGCCCTCCTAGAGCTTACAACCATTATTCAAAGTTCCATCACAATCACAAACTGCAAGTGACTGTAAAAGTTTCAAGTGCAATGTGTGCACTAGATCGAATTAGCGAAGTATTCAGAAACTTCTGCCTCAATCTGCTTCATAGCAATCTCTCATCTTGGGCAACTACAGCTGCGGCCGCTGCGATGTCCAAAGGAGGGATGATGAGGACTGCTACTGGGTTGTCCACATCTATGAGTGCAACTAATGGATGTGGATCATCCGTGCCTGCAATGATGAGGTATGCCTCATGTTGTCCTTTGCACTTCTTAGACTGGAAAGTATGAATAATGTGCGACCCATGATCTTACCTTTCTTGCTCCTCTCCTTTATGAGAGGCTTCCTCACCTTGTAGCTTCTAGTATTGGCTTCATGGCCAATATTGCTACTAGGCAGCTGTGAGTTGTAGTTCTTCCGTAGAACATCATCTTGAGCTTCTGCAACTTGCATAATGTCAATCTATTCGGCATACTCCTTGTAGCCGTCTTGACGATAGTTGCGTGCGGATTGCACCGCATTCGGGTGTAGAGAGAGTCTTCTCAATCTTCTGCTCATCCGTGATTACTTTACCACAGAGTTGAAGACTGGTACAGACTCTATACAAATTCTGGTCATGCTGGGTCAGCTCTTCGAACTCCTGGTTCGTGATGCCAACCATTTCCATATTCATGCAAAGAGTTCATAAGATTACTGCCGGTAATCTACATAAAATGGTTGCAAAATTCTCATAATGCTCTTCAAACTCCCGGTTCGTGATTCTGTATTTTTCTATGCATTTTTCATTATTCACTGCTATTTTCCGGGATTTTTCTTTTCTCCTGTTTTTTTTTCTTTTCCTGAGTTTCCACCCGGAATTTCTTTTGGGCCAGGTCATTTCTTTGCTTTTCCCGGTTTTAAGCTGGGCTGGGCCCATCTGGCCTTTTCGGCCCGTTTGGTCGGATCAAAAGGGTGGGGGGTCTTACGGTTCCCCCTTGCCCTGTGCTTGGAGGCGGCGACGCTATGCGTGCGCACAGGAAAACACGGAGGCATGCGGTGCGGCGGCGGCTACAAGCCGACGACGAGGCGGTGTAGTGCGGTGCACGCGGCGACCGTACGATGGCTCGCGGGTGGTCGGAGGCGCGCACGACGCGGGAGGCCAAGCGGTGACGGGCTGGCGCGATTCAGCAAGCAACCGACGCCATATGCGGTGGTGCGCTTCTGGTAGGCGCTTAGCGTGGTGCTACGTCTCTGCGGCCGTGTCGCGGCAACGACGGTGGCACCATGCGGGCGGTGTAACACCGCAGCGGTGGCAGTGGGGCTGGCAGGTGGTGCAACCACGCGGCGGCGGTGGCCGCGAGCACACAGCGTGGAGGGCGGCAACGCTTCTGGTAGCGTGGCTTGGTGCGCGTGTGGCGGCCATTGTGGGCGCGATGAGCCGGTCATGCGGGAGGCACGAGGTAGCCCGGCATGCGAGCCAACCAGTCGCGGGGCGGCGGCGTGGGTGCCGTGCGGGAGGCGGCGGCGCTGCGGCGTGAAGCGATTTTGGGCAGCAGCATGCAAGGCGGCACGCATGCGGCGTAACCAGGGCGGCTTCATGCGGCGCGAGGCGGGCGGCGGCGACAGGGGCCCATGTGGGCGACGCCGATTTGAACATCTGACATGGCGGTGGCGTGGCTTCAAGCCGACGTGTGCATGCTTACCACGTGCTAGCAGTGTGGCTCTGTCATTGCCTCCGTAGCGATGCGTGGTAGCAAACTAGCCGACCGGTAACGTATTGCGGAGGCGATGACGGCCGCTTGCAGGCGGTGCCATGCACATGGTGCCTTTCATGTTATTGCCTTCAATTTTCCCAGCATCTAGCTTGACCGATCAACATTGTGCCGACAACTACGTGTCTGCACGGCGGTTAGATGGGGGTTTCTTTTCTTTTTATGTTCATGAAATCTACAAACTACAGTGCAATCTTCATCTACTCTTTCATGCAACCCACCAATCGGCTTGGTCGGCGACTTCAAGTCGGTTCGCAATAGATTAGAGCGGATTTTCACTGTAGGAAATAATCTAGAAAGCCAAATTTGCGGAATTGAAAGCGACCTAGAAAAGCAATTCGATCTACGAGCGTCGTGCTATGACGGTTACCTTTCGATCCGAGTAGAGTAGGCCTAGAGGTAGGCCAGAGTCGATTGTGCTAATAACGTGTTGAGGAACCGTCGCCGGTGGTCCAGTCCAAACGATTACCCCATAGACAAGCGTAGAATCACTTAGAATAATGCAAGAACACAAGTACGGAATAGTAGATTGAACACAGAGATATAGAGGGGACTTCTTGCTTCTCTTTATTTCTCTTCTCATTATTAACTTTTTACAATAACTAGCACCTCCTATTTACAGTCTAGAGTCCCTGCTAGGGTTTGGATGGGGCGTCCATCCATGGACTGGCTACTGGGCCAAGCCCATGGTTTTCCAACTGTTTCATGGTATCAAAGCCCTGCCACTGAGCGCCTCTCCTTCTTCTTTCCTTCCTCCTTCCACATAACATGGCCGATGTATGCTAAAAAGGTTGCCAAAGCCACCCTCTGGGCACAAGCTATCAGTGTTGCCAACATCAAAACGCTTGTAGCAATCACCCTCTAGACCTATCGGGCCTTGTAGTGATCCAGGGATCCATCAGGCTTGAGTTTGTGCCGGAATATCCATTTACTGGATACTACGTTAGCGCCAGAGGTTTGAGGAGCATGGAACTAGGCTTGCATGGTAGCCAATAAGTTCGCATCTTTGAGAACAGAGCGAACTGATTTTGGCAGAGGAGAGACGGATGAAGCCAAAAGGTTGAGCCTGTGAATCGGTTAGAGAAAATTGTCTTTGCCACGCACGGTCGTCGAGTGATCATTGACGACGAGCGAAACGGCAATGGCAGCCAGGGGCAAAGTTGGTGCTGCCACGGCAAGAAAGGGTATTGTCGCTAGGAGCGGGGCTACCGCAATAGGAGATGGCTCTACTATGGCAGGGAACAGAGCTGCTGCGACAAGAGATTATGCTGTCGCGGTAGAGGATTGCGCGGCAGTGACATGCTCGGCCAGGGAAGGGGGCAGCACAATGGGAGAGGTGGGAGGGGTGTGAAATCAAGGAAGTCTAGATCTGTAATGGGGGCGAGGGGGCCTACTCGATGAAAGGAAAGGAGAACTCATCAAAGACAACCGACGAGAGATGATGATGCAGTTGGTGGCGAGGCTAAGGTAGCGATATCCCTTGTGGTTAGAGGAGTAGCTAAGAAAAACACAAGGGGTGGAGCAAGGCGCTAGCTTGTGAGCAGCAGTGGTGGAGAGATTAGGATAGCACTGGCGACCAAAAACATAGAGATGGTTATAGGATGGAGGAGAGCCATAGAGGGCCTCGTGTGGTGTAGAAAAATGGAGTGTTTTGGTGGGGTGGCGATTGAAAAGATAGGTCGCGGCATGTAAGGCCTTTGCCCAATAAGCCGGTGGCAACCTAGCTTTGAAGAGAAGGGACTGAATGATGTTATTTGTGGAATGGATCAACTGCTCGGCCTTGCCATTTTCGCTATGATGTGCGAGGACACGACATGCGAAGGGTTGCACCATTGGCATGGAAGAAGGTGTGGGAGGAAGAGTTGTCAAACTCACGGCCGTTGTCACATTGAATACTTTTGATGGGAGTACTAAACTGTGTGACAACATGCGCAAAGAAGTTGGTGAGAGTGGGAAACACTTTGGATTTTAGACGAAGAGGGAACGTCCAAAGAAAATAAGTGAAGTCATCAAGAATAACAAGATAGTATTTGAATCCAGATATGCTCGCAACATGAGACGTCCATAGATCACAATGAACTAAATCAAAAACTTTATTAGCACAAGATGTGGAAATAGCAAAAGGAAGTCTCGTGTGGCGCCCCAACTGACAAGCATGACAAAGGAAATCACCAAGCTGATCATGATTACAAGAAATAACATACGACAACGCTAAGTGTGAAAGAGCATCATGCCTAAGGTGACCAAGTCGCCAATGGAAAAGAGTTACAAAAGCATTGGATGCCGTGAGGGCGTAGTGGATGGAGCGAGGTGGATGGACAGGATAGAGGTTGCCCGAGCTATTACACCTAACGATCACGTTCCTGGTTCGAAGATCCTTCACAAAAAGACCATATGGATCAAACTCAACGGAACAACAATTGTCAGTTGTAAAATGGGGAATGGAAATAAGGTTCTTGATAAGATTAGGAGTGACAAGAACACTACGAAGGTGAAAATCATGTTGAGGGGTAGTAACAAAAGCATAGACGGTGGAAGTAATGGGGAAGAGGGAGTCGTTGCTGACGAAAATGTTTTGAGGAGAGGAAGAGCAAAGAGTGCTGGTAGAAAGAAGGTTACCGGTGTCGTATGTAATGTGGGTAGACACACCATAGTCCATGTATCAGTCGTTGCTCACCGGCGAGTTCAACGACATGGTGTTGAAGGATGACATCAGGGATTGTTGGTCCCAAGTGTTGGTGATATGCCCTAAAGGCAATCATAGAGATGATTGTATCACATCTATGTTTGTGAGTTATCAAATAAATGTTATTATGTTTCTTGAATGAATCATTGGTTATCGAGATTAACAAGTATGTGACTTCTTGGTGAAACTCTTTAACTTACATGATGTCGTTCTAAATGTATCCCTGGTCGGATGTCACTGGTCGGAACACCAGTGACTCTACGACCAGCACATGAATTGATTGATGACCATATTTCACCGGTCATGGATATAGGGATATAGAATCGATAATGTGAACACATGTTAGAGAACATGGGGTTAGATAGACCCATCTTGAGATACTATTGAGATTGTTATAAGTCTATGTGTCATTAGTTGGTCTCAAGAAATGATGATGTATAATCCTTAGATCTAAGATCAGCATGGTTCCCTACATGTGTAATAGCACTCTTAGGGGTTGCCAAACGCTACTCGTAACTGGGTGGTTATAAAGGTAGCTTTTTGGTATGTTATGAAACATACGGAGGGATGTGACTGGTCGGATATAGGATTTGCCCTTCCTAACATAACAGGAAAGGTATCTCTGGGCCCCTCGATGTGGTTGGATAAAGAAAGTGCATGGCCATGCCACTGGTGATCGAAGAGTTCGACCACATAAGGTTATCCGATACTCAATCGAGAAAGTATTGAACAGTCTATGGATAACATAATATCTCACCTGGAGTTCAACCAGATATCATGAGGCAAAGGAAGAATACACGAGTAGTTCGCTTAGTTCGATCAGTTACGGACTGGTCGTATGAAGATACGAGCTGGTCGTAGACTAGTCAAAGGTAATCACAGAGTGGTCGTAAGAGTTACGAACTGGTCGTATAGTGATAGGACCTAGTCGTAAGTGATGAGGACCTGGTCGTAGATCATATTGCATTAAGTTTCGTCCGATATAATTTGTGTATATTCGGGAATTGTTATGTCCTGGTAGGTGCCGCTAACAACTCGTGGTCGGAAAGGTGTTTTCGAGTCACAACCGAATACGCATAAACCTAACGGGTCACACACTTAACGAGTTAGAACAAACCAATACAAATACGATTCATCAAGCGTGTTCGGATAGGATCTGTCACGGGCACTATATAAGGAGATGCTTGAGGCTATTGGATGGGGGGACATACGTGAGTTGCTCCATCGAAACCATAGTCACCATCTTTCTGAGAGCTCTGCTGTACGACTTGGTGCTAGCACACCGGTGTACGGTTGTTCCTTCGCTAGACATGTGGATACCATAGAGACGCTACTACGGTTGCTGTTGCATTTGAGGGCGATCCACGATCTTCATAAGGAACTGCAGAGGTTGCTGGAGGAGACAATCGACTCGCAAGGACGCCGGCCGATCGATTACGACCACTACATCGACGTGCTCTATGATTGGATCAGGCTACTCCAACTTTTCTTCCGCTGCTCTGCGCGTCTGGTGGTAACAATCTGTTATCATGTTCTTGCTTGGCTTCCTAGTTTACATGGTAGAATTTTTGAATTATTGCTATCGTAGCCTACCCGTATCCCTTCACCAAGATGGCAGTGTCGGTTGTGGCGTGAACAACACCTGCCATGGCATCGAGGGGGCAGGACCGCAGGAGGCACAGGCGGGAGCACGACAGTGAACACCTGCTGCTGCTGCGGAGTCAAGGGAGGACGTGGATCGAGGATGCCAACGGCCTACTGCTGAGGAGGCTACCACTGGTCGGACCACATCTGCGCAATGTCTATCCATGGGTTACAGATGGATGGCCAAGGCGTCGTGATGTTGGTGACGGGACCCCATCCATCGTTGTTGTTGTTGCTACCACCATAGCCGCGGTCTTCGTTGTTGTCGTTGCCGCCGCTGTAGTCATAGTTGCCGTGGCGGCGGTGGCCCCCATCGTTGTCGGGGTTGCCACGTGAGTTACCACCATTGTTCCATTCGGAGGACGAGCCCGAGGAGGTGTCGTTGTCGCTGCCACTGCCTCCACCTTTGGTTGTGCCACCGGAGGGATTGGTGGTAGAGAGTAGGGCATTGTCAGGGCAACATTGCCCTTTTGACTGAGCTCCTCGAGAAATAGTTGATATCGGGCTTCATTTTGTGCACAAACATGTTGCTCTTGGTGATGTCTGAGTTCGCCATGTGCCGACTTCTTCTCAATACGTGGACATTTCACAAAAGGTCTTCACATGGCAGTCTTCCTTGACTTTCGTGACAGCCTGAACATCTGACCTCCTCATGTTCCGACTGTGGGGGGTGTTAGACCGACGTACGTCCATGCAACGTGCGATAGCAGGACTCCTTCCGTGATTATCACAACGCCTCTCCTCAATTTTTGCCACGCACCTTCTCCTTCGGTAGGATTTGTTACAAATATTTCTTCAGATTGTTGCAACACTTTTTTAAACTTGTTGCATGAAGTGTTTTGATTTTGTTGCAATGTCTCTCCTCAATTTTTTGCCACAAATAGATATTTGTTGCAATTGACACTTTGATTTGTTGCAAGAAAGTTCTTTTGTTGCAATAGGGATGCCTATTTGTTGCATCAAGGAATGTGTACTTGTTGCATCATGTTGGGGATTTGTTGCAAGAACATCATTTTTGTTATGCCTCTAAGATAGAATGTTGCAATGTTATAACACATTATATTTGTTGCATCGAATGGTGATTTGTTGCAGGTCTATTAAATAACGGATTTGCTATTTCGGTGGCACATGATATTTTGCAAAATCACTATCAATTTTCTCACCTTCGGATCAGCGTGGAGACTCGTGCTCTAACGAGGTCGTATTCCTCCTCTCCGGCGCCCCACGACGGTGGTGGTGGTGGCCAACGGATTAGAGTTAGGGTTCACCCATTTAGGGTTTGGGTTCATCGGTGCCCCGGGGCTTAGAGGGAGGCTGGGTGGCGGCAGACCGATGGTGGGCATCGGCAACGGCGGTGCGTCGAGGCAGCGGTGGAGCCGCCGGATGCGGGCGAGGAGGAGGGCGGTGTTTAGGGTCGGCGAGGGGTGACGACGACTGAAGTGGTTAGGAGGCGGTGGGAGGTGGTAGCGGATCCAGTGGCACGGGGGCAGGGGCGGCTGGGTGTGGAGTGAGTTAGGGTTAGGGTTAGATAGGGTGGGTTATACAGGTAAGAGATGGAGAGATGTGAACCACATGATCTTGATGCAACAGTGAAAAAAGTGACAGTGATTTCATAAATTTTCAGTCACATGTGAAATAGTCGCCCTCATTAAATAATTATGGCATCTCGCTGATTGATTTTTGTTGCACCTGATTGGATTATTGATATCAATCCTTTTAAATCAGATCTGACGATAGAGAAGAGCAGACGATAGATAAGCTCTCATCGGACGTTGGATCCCTAATATTCACATGAAAGAAATGTTCAACTTCGGTGCGATTCGGCTTAGCACACCTAGGAACGTAGGCAGTAGGCGGCTTTATGGGCATGCAGAGTTGAGCGGCGGAAGACCTACTGAGAACTGTTCATTATGAACGGTGAAATGTTGGTAATATACGCCGATATTCTTCTATTGTCCTTTTTTATATAATTAAGTGGGGTTTGATGAGTATGGCATTGCCTTTCCTTGTTGATACTTAAGCACGAAAGGATTCAACATGGCAACGTCGATCTTTCGGATTTTTTTTCCTTTTTCTTCACTGTGGTGCAGATGAATATGGGATATTAGGTGAGGTGACATGCAAAAATTAGATCCTAAATATCAAAACTAATTGCTAATGTGGCGGTACAGATGAATATGGGATACTAGGTGAGGTGACATACAAAAATTAGTACCTAAATATCAAAACCAATTGCTAATGTGGCAGTGTATGTCGATTTTGCGGGTGTTCGGATTCGATTAGAATTAATAATTCCTGTTTCATATTTAGCAATGTTGTGGGGATAGCTCAGTTGGGAGAGACGCTCACCGCATTTGTTTTTGTTCTTTGCAGTTTAACTTCTCCCATTTTTTTTAGTTTCCAGTTTTGCTTCTGCCAGTCTACCGAGGTAGTCGTTTGTGTAAACAGATCAATCAGGAAAGCTGTAGTAGACCAGTTGGCATCAACGTGATGTATATTGAAAGAGAACCAGTAGCAAATCAGTTGCCTAAGTGCTTTTCAATCCTGCTTGTGATCGGAATTCAAGATGAACACACAACGTTGAACCCTCGTCCACCAAACCAAATTCCAAATACTCACGGTCCACTGGAGATATCTAGTATATCGGAGCCCAGATAAGCTCAAAATTTGGAGGTGACCCAACCGTGCCAAAATCTCAAAACATTGCATACACACAAGGAAAATAGGCGAAACACAAGAGGGCATTCCTTGATGTTTGATATGTATAAGCAAAAGATGAGACATCGGCTGCTCATCTTTTGTCAGCATAATGTTTCACATCTTGAGTATAAAACCATTCATGGTTCCTATTGCTACCCCCACCTACTTTCACATTTCTCGAGTCACAGTGGACATACAAAATACAACCGAGCAACTGGACCGTGCTCTACTTCTGCAACCTTTTGGAGGCCCTGGCTGAAGAGCCTCCTGTCAACTGGCTGGATGGAGCTCTTGTATGACCTGCTGAGTCAATATGATTCTCATTAGCATTACTACAGGATAATGTAACTATCGGGTTCTAGTGTGAATTAGCACACATCATGTCTAGGTGTGAGAACTATCTGGACAGAGCAACATGCCATTTCCAAATTCTGAATGTTCATTGGGAGCTAGTACAAAAATTTTGCAGGCAATACAACAATAGTTGTCAAAGTGAATTAAGTCCTATGCTTGGATGGTTTACAATACATACTTGGAGTTTTCAGAACAGCATCCCTTGGTTTTGATCTGGACATTGCTGGCAGCGCATTCTTTGTGATAGTGAATCTAGATATTCGTGATGAAATTCTCTGCCTGCAATTATTGAGCTAGTAAGCATCCTTGTAAAAAAATATGAAAAACTCTCATTATGATGCATATAGAACAGAGCGAAATTATAATGAATAGTCATTGTAATGAAAGAAAACAATTAACAGCTGCATGTTGGTTTGATGGAAGTGCTATAGGAAATTGAGAGTACATTGTCGTCTCAGCAGTTCTATCTGAGTTGAAATTCCGGACAACTCCAGCAGCACTGCCAACAGAATACTCTGTTTCTCCTGCTGATAAGACATCTTCGGATACATTGTCTACATAATCTGCTTCATCCAAGCCCACAGACGCAAGGTCAGTGGGTGCAGGATGACTAGCATCTCGATTCACCTCAGCGTAACTCTGAGGATCTGTTAGTTGGCTCTGTCGGTTTATTGTAACCAGCGATGTCAATCCCAGGTTGGAATCAGAATTCTTTGGCATGCTAGCACCATTTCTGTCGACTGCTAAACTTGGGGATTTGGCTTTGTCTTTCATGAGCTGGAGCTGCTCAATTTCCGTATCTTTTCGTGCAATCGTGTCTTTCAAAAATGCAACCTGGATAACATGCGTAAAGTGAGATGTCAGAATATTCATAGTAAAAGACGGAATTGTCATTATGACAGTAATGTGTATCATTAGCAAGCATGAACCATCAATATGGAGTTTAAACTAGAAATCTACACCATTAGCAACATGCAGAAAATCAAATCATTACCAAACAACCATACTACTATATGTCCTCGTTTTCTATCTAAAATTATAGAAAGTTGAAAGATGTACACATGGTCCTATGAAGGTTCAACAATTGATATTTTTGCCTTTCTGTTTGTTTTTACAATTGATCCAAAAGTATATTTGCAGAAGAGTTATGTAACCTATTTCCAGAGCCAGCTCCTATAGGGCTGATGGTACTGGTTTCTGGCCTATTCGTGGTGGTAACGGGTATCAAGTATTGAACAAATAATAGATAGAAACTTAAAGAAAACTCAGCAGGGAACAGCTTGGAAACTGCTGATGCTTCGCAATTTTGGAATAAATATTATGAAGAATAGTATTAGCATCAATGAACCACTTTGAGTAACTAACCAATTGCAATCACAGCAATTACTTCAGTTCTAAAATCGGCTCCAAGCTGAGATTTGAAGTGATCATAAAAGGAAAAGAGTACTTTGGTCTTTGTGAGATAAATTTGGATAAATATTAACATCACATTTATATATAAGGCTGGCTTCTTTCACAGTATTCTTTCTAGAACTAAAATAGTTTAGCAAGGACGCAAAAGGAAAACAAAGAAACAGTTTCATGACAAGTCAGACAGACGCAAAAGTGCAAGAACCTGTTCTAGCAGCTCTTTTATGTCCTTTCCTTCCTTGTTACTTCTTGCAGCACCTAACTCGACTCCAGAAACCCTTTCAGCAAACTTTAGAGTGCTTACAGTTTCTGAATATGACTCAACATCAGGATTTATTTGAACAAACATTAGCGTCTTTGCCTGTCCACCTGCAAGAAAAATATTTTAAAGAAATACATAAATTTACTCCACACACATAATTTACCAACAAATAAACAAGTCATTACCTAAAGAGCTTTGAAGAACTTGTGTTAGCTTGCTGTTTCTGTATGGCACATGGGCATTTTTCTGTGCCAATGCAAAAATCACATCACCTAAAGCAGAGAGTGATTTATTAATGTGTTGAGCCTCTTTTAGTCTCTCTCCAGTTGCTTCAGACCGCTCAACCCTTTCACTCCCAGCAAGATCAATGAGATGTAGACATCCCCTGGAGGTGGATCCATTCTTCACATCCAACCCTCGAACATGTACAGTTAGAATGCTGCATGGAATAACAGCTCTTAAAATAAACTCATATAGAGATACACAGACAGAATAACTTCAGTTAGCAGTTCACTCAACCTGTGGGACCGGCTGCTTCTTTCATTTAGAGCTGTTGAACCAACCGCTCTATTTGCCTGTCCAATTTCCATTAAGTCCAACACATCTGATGTTGATTTAACCGGATGTAAGCTTGCATCCGGGACAACGAGTCCATTAGGTTGAGAAGTGCTCCAAATTCCAAGTGTTTATTTATGTCAAGGAAATTAGGAAAGTACCATCATTCCTTTACACTTTTAATAACATGGATACAAGAAATATAATGAAAAAAAGCAATCGTGACAATTTGAAAAAGGATATCTTTTCTGCGCAATATCGTTTGACAGCAGATCACGCACTTGTTCATTGTATATCTCAACCATCTGGACTCCCACTTCGTACGAGAAAGCATTTCTCCTACTTAGTGAGATATCAAATAGATCATTTAAAGCCCGGTAATTGACCCCCCAATCTTGCTTTGACGTGCTGGGTCCACTCTAAGGTACAAATATTACAGATAACAAAACATCAATGATTATAATCAGTAACAGTACTAGTACAGTACAAACAAAAAATTTATTGTCATGCTTAAGATCAAAGGTTAGTACCATTGTGTAAGTTTTTCCAGAACCAGTCTGGCCATATGCAAAAATACACACGTTGAATCCATCGAGAACTGATCGAATCAACGGTTGAATGTCTGAGAAAACCTCAGCTGTGAATTGGAAAGAGATTAGTTAGTGACAAAAGTTTATTAACACGCAAATAAGCTTACGCTGAATTTTCATTCCCACGAAGATGTACCTTGCGAAGTAGACGGACTAAAAACTTTGTTAAACTTGAACATCCGATGTCCATCCTTTCCTTGCTTAAATGGATTTGAAATCAGAAGCTCACCATTTTCGCCAATGTAATCAACTGTGGTTGATTTTTTATCTTGACCAGGTAGAAATGGTCTTACACGACAATACACTCTTATATTACCTGAAAAAAGTTAGATATTGAAACAGAAAATGTTAAAGTAATAGCTGTGTTCTGAAGTTAGAAGAATATGAGATCTCAAAGAATATTTGATCAGTGAATACCTTTTAATTCTTGCACTTCATTGAACAACTTTTGATTTTCAGCAAGAACTTTGTGATAGTTTTCGGCGGCATCAACCAAACATTTTAAACCAGATCCTACACGAGTTTAAACAACAAAAATATTAACAATCAAAGTAATTGTGTTCTTTTGTACAGCACAAAACAAATGCAACAACACATACCTAAATTGGACATTTCATCTCTCCACTTCATTTTAAGAGCATTCATGTCATTTTTTATAGACCGCGATGATATCCTTAAACCCTATCATTTTGAAGTAATAGCACATAAATAAACTAGAAAAAAAAAACAGAAAAGGAATTTATAACAAGTTAAACAAACCTTGACATATAACTGTTGACTATTCGTGTAATTCTGAAAAATGTTCTCCTTCTTGTTCCACAGCTGTGATTTTAGCTGGGAAGCAGCCTCAACTTCTTCAATTTTCTTGTTTGATTGCAGTAAAAGAAACTCGACCTCCTTAACTTTAGTAATCAATTGTTCTTCCATTTGCTTTGCCTTTCTTTCAATTTGCTCAAGCTGTTGTTCATGTGTCCTATTCATGACTTGCATTTCTTTCTTAAGACTCACTATCATATTTTCAGCATTTTCTTTTTCTTTCATTAACCGAACAACATCTTGCTCACCGAGTTTTCTTCTCTCTTCAATTTTTGACTTCTCTTCCTGTAAGAAGCAAAAAGAAACTACAATATGTTATCCTATTCAGTACTACTATTATAACTTCTAATAGTATAAATGATGAACAAAGTTACTGTCATGTATGGGATTCAATATCAGCGTCGGAATCGGGAGCCGCAGCCACCGCCTGCAGCGACAGCATCAGGAAACGTAGTCATCTAGAATTCTTTCTTGTGTTGTATAGGCTACAGTTAGTCGTTTTGTTGTAGGAGTCGTAAGAGTCAGAGTTAGATTCAGTTTGAGTTTGGAAAAGACTCTATTTCAGATTGTAAGAAGTCTCTATATATTGAGGCTCAAATTATCAATGAAAGCAGACAAGAACTAATCTCCTTCTTCCCAGTCTATTCAATCCCTTCCCTGTCTACTACGCATCTCTATGCGTTGCTGATTGCCGACTATCATCACGGTGCCTCATCATAAGCCAGGGCCAAAGCCACCAACAACACACAGCTATCCGATTAGATCAATAGGGCGTGACAGTTACAGTCCAATATCATCCTCATTTTTATCTGGTCAGATGTTATATAGTCGATATTTCAGTGGTATAATATATTTATACTATTATTGAAGCAAACAGAATGTATTAAGTGAAGAATAGGGAAGAAACTTAAAAAGTGCAGGAAATTAGAATATTTTGAATATGGGTCGAACCTTGACTATCTGAAGCCAATTTATTGCCATCTGAAGAAGAAAACTATACAATATCAGCATTAAAGGAAAAAAAACTTCTAAACTATTATAATTTCTTCTTACCATCAGCAAAAAAAATATTTACCTGGTTTTCTTCATTTGTCCCATTTACTAATATTTCAAGTGCTTTAATTTTTGAACGGTACTTATCTTCCCTCGTCTTGATGATAATATTTTGCTGCAACAAGGTATCATCTGATTCAGGAGTTGTATTTATAAGTCCAAAAGAAAATACAAGTTTCAGACAAAGATTCTCTTACATTTCTTATGTGCTCTGCTTGAATACAGAGACGGTGTTCAATCTCTTGAACTACTTTCCTCAATAGGTAAACTACACGCTGAGGTGAGGAGGTTAAAGTAAGTTGTAAAAAGTATCAACGAAAAAGAGAGGGCGTGCAGTTCAAAACAAAGGCATACGTGTGGTATTTCTCCTTTTTTCCTCTCAATGCTTTCGTCCAGAATGCCATTAACAACGCTAAGAAGTGACTGAGTTGGTGCATTCTGTGCGAATATAATTACTATTAGGAAAGGGACACCAAATAACAAGATAGAACAATTCGACAAACTTAAGCAACATCCTAGGTGGCAATGAAGAAGTTACGTCTAAACTGTTAGAATGCATCATCTCTGAAATCTTGGCAGCCGGAAGATCAGCATAGGATCCACGTTTTAATTGGAAAATCTCACGAAACTTCTGTCCTGCAGGATACATAACAAGCTACCATAGGTTAAAGGATAATAGAAAAGTAGCAGCCCAAACATATACATGGTACTCAGTAACTCGAATTGCAACAAACCACAATATATTAACAATATTGAGAGTGTGAAGCGATCATGTTAAAGCCATGCCAAAGCACCATACCTAATCAAATCAAGCTTCATCATTATGTTTACATAACCATTAAAAGTCTAATATGAATATAAATATCTGATTTACTACTCCAATCATTGAGGCATCGACCTCCCACAATATGGTCAAGTGGCAAGTACCCCATGCCATTTTCCCCTTTGACTGCAGTACATAATTCTGGAGCCAAATCTTTTTCAGCTAACATATGGAACTACGAGCAAAATAAAGAACAATATGTGCATACCAGAAAAGACAGGAGTTTTCTGCTGGGACTTGGGATCTGGAAGGTCATTTCTCCTGTCCTCTCCAGGGGATGTTTTCACTTGTGCTGCACCAGGGACTAGAGGCCCGTCAGTTTCCGGAACTCTCCATTTTTTTCTTGAAGGAGTCCTGGATACATCCCCTGAAATATCATCAGCTAATCCAGGATTCACACTGTCCCTCAGAACCAAGAGGCAATCCACTACCGAAGACATTGGTCCCTGCAATCATCAAGTCCATGGGACATAACATAATGTAACAAGCAGTCAAGCAGGAAATAGTACATAGTATTTCACAGTTTAGATTCACAAATAGTGAAATTGGTTCATTTACTCCAAAGCCCACGTGTTACATCCACTTGCAAATATTTGAATAGCATGTTATTTTATGAGGTACAACTATGTCATGATACATGAAGCACGTTTCAGTCAATCCTTTTTACAGATTTGCTTCCTAAGATTGACAGCAACCAGAAAAGTACAAAAAAAACAGGACTAACAATCTAACTTTTATCATGGAACCTTGAGTTATTACTACACCAATTATAACTAGGCGATGATCTCGAGAGGCTATTTCTCACCAAATATAGTGCAAAGAAATCTCATTTAGAAACATAGTTTTACTTATACGTACACAAGTGACTAAAACTCGTCAGCAATACAAAACCATGACCAACAATGCTAAGCACCTTATCATGCAATATGACAATAAGATCAACATCCAGGCTAAAAGAAATTAGTTTCAATCATTATCGCAATTGAGAACTCAAGCATGCATACCAACTACTTAATATGACAAGAGCAATCTCACCTCTTCAAGATCTTTCACGCTGAAGCCTGGCAGACCCATATCAGCAACCACCGAGAGAAATTTCTTCACATTGCCTGACCGCTGTTCTAACGATGCATAACCACCCCATGACTCCTAAACAAAAATACTCACATTCAATGCATCTACATCAACATCTCCACAGCTCAACAAAAACCCAAATTTTCCAAAGCGCGAAATCCTCACCTCAATAACACCAGGAATGAGTGTGTTCACAGTATGGCACAGGACCACGCCATCGCCGAGCAGCTCCCGCAGCTCTTCATCAGAAGAATCCCATGGCAAACGATAGTCTGGGAGTAAGGCATTGAGCCATTCAATCACCTCCGCACGCCGATTAGCTACAAGGTTTTTACATCGCCATGCAAAACAAGTATGAGAAACATGTAAAAATCACAAGTACGAGATCAACAGCTCAAAACCAACATCTCAGAGCAACAAACGAGAAATAACAAAAGGAATCAAATTGTGAACGCTCCGGGAATAAATGTAGCGAACTAAAGCTTAACAACAACGGCTTAACAGATCGATACTTCTTCTGCAAACATCTCACTACCGAAACAGAATTAAACATCGAGATCGAAACACTGAGGTCGCCTAGCTAAAATTTAACTTCAAAACACTAAAAATCAGAGCTGAAGCATAGCCGGGTTGGCTATAGCTGACCAATTCGCACATATTTACCCCCAAAAACCACGAGAAAACTCGCAGAGACCCACTTCGAGCTCCTAGGCTGGAATTTAACAACACCAGAGCATTCGGATCAGCCGCCTCACCTGCCTGGAACCCCTCGAAATCGCCATCCATGCTCCCCATTCCTCGCCTCCCGGACCGGCGCACGGCGGCCTCGGCCCAGATCGAGCCCGCCGCCGGCGAGATTGGGCCGAATCGAGCTCGGATAGGGCCGAATCGGAGGGTTTCGGGGCAATGCGGGGGGTGGGGTTTTGCCTCCTCCTCGTGCGCCGGGCTGCGCTTTGGCCTCTGTGCTTTGTTTCGTTTTGGTTCGTTGTTTTCTCGCGTAGGTCGCGGGTTTTTCATTTGTTTTTGTTCGTGCGTTACGGTCTGGTGTGTTGTCTCTCTCTCTCTTCTTCGTTAACTCACGCTCCGTTACCGTTAGTTAGTGAGGCTGAGAGCCTGAGACGAGTGAGGGAGTACTTTTTTCGCTCTCTTCATCCCTGTTTTCTGAATGTTATGTTCCAACAAACTAGGAGGACTCCACATTTTGAATTTCAGAATTTATACCTCAACAAAATGTGTCGTTAATTATCACAAGAAGAAAAATCAAGATGGTTTGTTGAAATTGAAGAAAGAAAACTCTGAATTATGTCCAGGCTAAAAAGTTAGGATTTTTTTAGAAAGAAAGTAACAACTTCCGGTCTCTGCACCAACTAATGATGTATACAGCCAAATAGGTATCCAAATTCACCTAGAAGAGGACTAAAACCTGGGTAGTGGGGGTGTACACTCACACCTTCCCACCAACTGAGCTATGCTCAGTTCCTAAAAAAAGTCGGGATTTGATATCCTTACATCACATATGACGCTACGCGTGTAAAATATACGCATATTTGATTTCATTTTCCTTTCTAATGCCAATGGATACATCGAATATCAATAGAATAAGCATAAAAAAGTGTTCGGTCAAATTTTAAGATGCGGCCGGTTGACTATACAGTTGATGTTTTCAAAGAACGAAAAATCAACTCCACATATACAAGGAGTAACTCCACATATCCATCCATCCTGCTCCAAGATTTGTGCTAGTCCCCCTCTCTACTCTCTCCAACTCTCTCCAACTCTCTCTCTCTCTCTCTCTACTCTCTCTCCCCCTCCCCCCCCTACTCTAGGCTTTGTCGAGCTCTGCCACGCACACTTTGCCGTAAAGCTCGTGCTTGCCAGCCGAAACTATGTCACCACGCAGACACCGCCTAACCTCGGCGGTTTACATTGGTGGTTTTTCCAATGCACGAAAGCGAGGTTTCCAGCGGCAGTGGGGACAGTATGGCTCACCGAAGCTAGCCGAGAGGGAGGGCAAAGAGAAGGGGAGGGAGTGTAGGAGAGATACAATGCGAATCTTGGATCACAATCCAACGGTAGATGTAGTGCATGGAGTTACATGCAGTGGCGTACGTAGGACAAAAATAGAGGAGGTGCTCATCGGAGAAACAAAATCTAGCAAAATCGTACCAAACATACATCCGACTGTCTAGCAATCAAAATTCATACATATATAAATAGACAAGAGACAAAACTAGAATGTAAAATACACTTAAAGTAGTACTTTGCTAATGAATAGAACGCCCCAAATGCCTACAAATGTGTGCGAGAAGTAATATGTAGAATAAAAGTAGCTAAATTAGGGAGACAATCAGAAAATTATGAGTAATTACAAATATAATAAGTGAGGGGTTGACTAGTTGGGACTAGAGAACATAATTATTTTTTGCACCCATTTGACAGCAGTTCACAAATGTACAAGGTCATCACCTTAGTCAGTATAGTCGCGTCGCATGCTGGTTGCTACGTGTTGCCTGGCTATTGCTGCTTTGTGCAGCTGCCATCGCCCACCGCTCAGCGCTCACCCCTCCGTCGCCACTAGACAGCGGTTGCCTCACCGCGTGCACGCCAGCTCGCCCCTCCTTGCTTCGCCCGATCGTCACTGGCCAACCCTCTATGCGACCATGCACCAGCCCCGCCGCCACTCACCACTGCTTGTTCACACGCGGAGCACCCGTCGATGTCGCTAGGCCGCATACTTGTGTTTGCCAGCCCACAGCTCAGCCGCATGCCCGTCGCTCAATCACCGCCGGGAAGGAGCACAAGAGCAGCACAAATTAGAGATTTGGGAAATGGGGATCGAGTTGGGTCTTGGTCACTTGGGGTTTCACTCGTGTCTCTCCCATCCCATGGGGCTTATGTGATGTGGCACCAAGTAGCATAGTTACTTTGAGTAGTGTTTCAGCATTGCAAACTGAGGTTATTTCACAAAGTAGTGATGTTTTGTGTAATGTAAAAGAGAAGCTATGTGTGGCCGAGAGGGAGGGAGCTGAGACAGGCCAAGAAAAGCAAACCCTAGTGCATCAATCGCATGAGGAGAGGAGCATGAAGTCCGGGCCACATGGAAGCAAGCAAGCGCATGGGCATGTGATCCAAGAAGAAAGGCAACCGCCTGGGGGGGCGTGTGGGAGCATGGAGCCGTGCAGGTGCAAGAGGGAAGCAGCACTAGCTTGAGAAGGAAACACATGATCCCAGAAGAGCGGTGTGGGAGTCGTATGGTGTGAGGAGTGGCTAGAGCCGTGCCAGCCAAGCGCAAGAAGGGCCCAAGCCAGGAAGGAAGCCAAAAGGGGAGCTGAGCCAGGAGGAAAGCCAAGTGCCAAAGGGGGTAACCGTGCCCTATAAGGACGACCAAGCTCACGGTTTCTATGTTGGTTCAGTTTGGATCAGAATGAGGCTTTTAAATTGGAATCAATCCATGAGTTAGTTTCTTTCTCTAAGATTGTTTCCATTTAAAAGAGCTGGAGTTATACTTAGGATGTTAAGTTTGTTTCGAACACTATTCACGTGTACTATTCACACGTGGTAGTTTTCAAAATAGGAGAGTTTGAGTTGTGTGCGTTTAGGAGGCTGAGTTAGGTTCGGACACTGTTCACGCGTGTTATTCAAGCGTGGTCACTGTTCATCCGAGGCTATTGTGCTTGCGTGGGAGGCTATATAAACCCCCCGTGGTCGCACCTTGTAGGGTGGACAAGTTATGATATGATTTGAGAAATAGATACAAGAAAATCAACATGGTTTTGGTGGCCATTGATAGCGTGTGTTCTTGAGTTTTCCAATTAGGAATTGCTCTTTGTGTGTTGAATCCAATTGAGGTGTTGGATTTTGCTCGCTGGAACTTCAGTTCTACTACCCTTTGTCCACGTACTGTGATGTGCGTGGGAGAAGGTTTATCAAAGAGGCCTTGTTGTTCTTGTGTTGCACAAGGGTTAGGGCTGTGAAGAAGCTACCATCAAGGTATACCGTGAAAGATCAGGGCCAAACAACGTGATCCCACTAGCTTGCTAGTTGGATCCACATCATTATGACACGGAAATAAATGTGGCCCAAAGCCCCAAACAACCCAACTCTCCCCTCGAGGCCTCAAGTTTTCTTCAACCTCACCCCTCAATCCTTTGCTTCTCACCCAAGCTATACTTCTCTGCTTCTTGCGCCATGACCGACCAATGATCCACCATGAACACCACCCAAAATAGGCCAAAGCATCAGAGGTACCAGGGGTGCGACGGCCAAAGCCAGTGCGCTAGCCCCCTCACGCCCCTTGGTGCGTCCGCCACTGGTTACATGTACAAGTGGGAAAGCCTCTCTCTTTCGAAGAAACATCTTCTACTTTGTAGAACCACAATTCTGTAAAGCAATGTTTCCTAAGAAATCATAAAAAAAACATATCCAATAAACCTTCAGAGAGCAATGCTTATCAACAATTTCACTAGATACGGGCAGCATATCAAGTGCACATGGTGCAAACCCTGAACATGTGCACGAACTCAATCCGAGCTCTCCATCGCCAATCGGACGGTGCGCAGCGCGGGTGAGCGCGCCTCTAGCCATTTTCCATTTTCCACCCCCCCACTCGAACCAGCTTTTCATTTTCCACCCCCGCCCGATCCCCAAATCAGTTAGCACCCTGACAATTCCTCTCGCCCTCAATCCCAAATCCTCTCGTCATCGCCCCCACCCTCACAGTCGCCCCCACTCTCGCCGTCGCCCCCTCCCCCGCCGTTGAGCTACTCGCCGCCTCCCCTTGCGATCAGTGCGCGTCCGCCTCGCTCCCACCAGGGCTCCCAAACCCAAAACCGAGTCTAGGGTTAGGTCCGTGCGCCTCTGCCTCGCTCCCACGAGGGCTTCCCTCTCCCGCGCGTTGCCGCACCATGGAGAAGAAGAAGGATCGCGCGGAGGTGCACTCCGAGTGGTCATCGACCGCGACAGCGTCTACCGGTGGGCTCCCTCTCGTGCCATGCCCAAAGTGCCACGTGAAGATGATCTGGACCGTGTCTGGGAGCTCGAAGAATCGAGAAAAAGAGTAATACAAATGTCCTATAAATGACGGGGTAAGATACTCCCTTTTCGGTTGAATTTGATGTTCAAATTTGGTTTTTGGTTTTGCTTGGCGGTTTATGCATTCTGATGATGAAACTCACCAAAATGTTGGTCCAGATATATTGGGGGGTGCGACACATTCATGTGGAAAGACCAATACCTCAGGCATTTGAGTGGGATGCACCCTGTCGAACAACAGAGAAGAGATGAGTCTCCTGTCAAGTTGAGCAATGGAAATGAAGTTGTTTTCAGAGTCGACCACTGTGTATTGGAACATTTTGCTGGGATGAAGATCTCATTGGACCAGACCAAGACCTCATTGGATGAGATGAACAATTCAGTCAAGAAATCCACTGCTAGAGATGAAAAGTTAAAAATAGTTATAGTTGCATTTGTATTGTTGGTGTTAGGAATTTGCATTGATAAGATTGTCAACTGAGTTTCTAATTTTATTATCATCCAAGTCTTTTGTAATGTAATATCTAGTCTTGCTGTCCTAGGAATGTTAGTTGTATTGAAAAGTTTTATAAACTCTGTCTGAAATGGTGTCTCAATGTACATTCTGAAATGTTCTTTGGATCTAAAATGTGAAATGTTGTCTCAATTGTGCTGAATGTTGTTTGATTGTAATCTGAGCTCCAGATTGCATGTTGGATTGCATTTTAGCTGGAATGTTTTGATGTCCATATTGCACTTTAGAATGCACTCCAGATTGCATGTTGGATTGCATTTCAGACATGTTGCCTGATGCTGTTTTTGTTTCTTGAAGCCAGCAATTTTGCATGCTTATGCTGTTGTACCATTTGTTGGCATTCTTCAATACCAGAATTCAGTATGTCCAAGAACCAGATTTCGGTCAACGGTAACCACCACATATCTATCAGAAGTCAGTACAAGCAAAGCACTAGATGGCATTTGACATTGGCTCCTGAACTGAAAGGTGCATATTACAACAACAGGATGCAAACGTAGAGCTGCTGAATCCCATCCCATATTGAAGAATGCCAACAGCGGCCTGGCTATGAATGCCAAATTTCAGACAAAAAATGGTACAGTAGCATAAACATAAATTTTGGTGGCTTGACCCAGGCACCCTTGACCCAAGGGGTGGAGTTCTGCTGTTACTGTGAGCAGTACCATTAGGAACACCATTTGTGGTTGTTTTGGCAGGATCTGCCTTAGCCGCTGGCTTATCAAGATTGACAGAAGGCTACACCATTTCAGATACACACAACATTTCAGGATTACAAATATGAATGACATACATTTCAGTACAGAATTCATAGCAGATTACACACAACATTTCAGGATTACAAATATGAATGGCATACATTTCAGTACAGAATTCATAGCACATTACACACAACATTTTAGGATTACAAATATGAATGGCATACATTTCAGTACAGAATTCATAGCAGATTTGATGAGGACATCCCTTCCACTGATATAACCACCCCTACTACTTCTGACGTGTAAGGACCAATTACTAGAGCACGTGCTCGCCAACTAAATTATCAGGTAACTTCGTTTCTCGAAGTGCATCCATATTCTATGAACTCTATTATGCTGCCTAAAACAAGTGATATTATTTTACTTAGGAATCAAGGATCGGGAGGTCAGCTAACGGGAGATGAGGGTCCACGACCTCCCAGGAGGTCCCAGGGGGTCTTCCACGTCTTCCACGACCTCCCAGGAGGCCCCAAGAGGTCCTCCACGACCTCCTAGGAGGTCTCCCCATAACCTCCTCAGGACCTCCCCAGGACCTCCACCAGGACCTCCCTCCAGGACCTCCCGGTTCGCGACACGTGGCAGGTCCGTGCCGCACTCCAGGACCTCCCTCTAGGACCTCCTTGGGCCTCCTCAAGACCTCCCCAGGACTAGTCCTGCGACCAGGTCTTCGACCAGTCCGTTATAGTATATATCTTTTAAATAAATTAGATGTAATCTTTCCATAACTGTATTAGGAAAGAATCTCTGTGTGATATGGGAGTTAAGAGATAGAATCGACATTAGGTCGTGCGTGAGGCGGCCGCCAACCCGCCCTTACCCTTTATATAGTGGCCACCACCCTTAGGGTTTGGTGGGTTTTGTTGATTAAAGTTTAGCTTTGCTACTTTATACATAGTTTGCTTGTGCGGCTAGTACAACCAGACCTTGTCTTCGGAACCCCAAATTATTCAATACATCTATCATTGTTCTTCAATTCCTATTCAGCAAGTTCATTGCTTCATCTATTTTTCTTGCTTGATTCTTGATTGCATGCAGGAAAAGACCTTCGTGGTCAGGTCGATCTCGCTACCGGCAAGGTCGATAACGAACGTGAAGTTGGTTCAGCGATTGTGGGTGCAACGGTCGTCGCACGGTTGTAGTCTGGATTGTGAGAGTTAGCTTCCACCAAATCAAGTGTATCATTCTCATCGAAAGATCGAGATAATTACCCCATTATTTGGTATCAGATTTTCGGGTTGATCAGTGAGGAATTTCCAGTTTACCATAGATTAGATTGCTTTTCTTTACCTACAGCACACAAAAACCAAAAAAAAAGTAGTAGATCATCCTGTCCAAACCCGTCTTAGCCTCGTAAATTTTCTTTTCAGTGCATTGCATTGTTGAAATTTTGGTTGCATCGTCGTGTCGTTTGCTGGTCTTAGTGTCTAGTTCCTTTAGAGTTCGAGTTCTGGTCACGTTTGGTTTCACTGTTGTGGTTGGATTCGATCTGCCACGGCAAGGGAAGCAAAGAAGGAGAAGGGCACCGACTGCAGCAAGGAATCGGACTTCCCATCTAGAAAGGCTTTGCCCTAGTTGGTCTTGGACACGGTTTCTACCCCACAGTGCCAATTCGGAGATAGCAAAAAATAGCGTGTGCTGGGAAAAGAAAAGAAAGGGAAAGGGAAAGGGAAAGGGAGGTCTTCCACGACCTCCTAGGAGGTCTTCCAGGACCACCCCTGGTGAGTGTGCGACGAGTCAAAAACAAAAACAAAAGGCAACTTTTGCACACGACCACCGCTTGGGGCGATTCTTGATCCGTTGGAAAGGAAACGAGTATTTTTTTTAAAAAAAAGGAGAGCAGAACGGGCGGGTTTTCCAGGACCACCCGGAGGTCCTCCTCGATCACCCAGGAGGTCTTCTAGGACCACCCAGCGGTCCTCCAAGACCACCCAGGAGCTTCCGAACTGAGTGTGCGACGTTCCCTAGTTCTGCCGCGATGTGCTTTCGTTTGTGTTATAGGCTCACGTCTCTAGTACAGTCTAGCCTAGGGCCAGCACTAACCGGCGTTGAAGGAGTTTTCAGCTTGTATTCTCTGTTTTGATAATTGCTACTCCTTGCTACCATATTTAATCCTGCCTAGCTCCACAGCATTACTACACTCGTACAGGCTACCTTCACTTGCAATCGCTCCATTCAATCTTCGACGACTAGTTTGATGCCGACACCGGTGTGCTGATCACCACCTGCTGCTCGATAAGAATTGGGTAAGAGCTTTAGTGAAGTTTGAGTGTCCGAGTGTT
The DNA here is from genome assembly GCA_036346405.1 of Phyllostachys edulis. Classification (NCBI taxonomy): domain Eukaryota; kingdom Viridiplantae; phylum Streptophyta; class Magnoliopsida; order Poales; family Poaceae; genus Phyllostachys; species Phyllostachys edulis. The sequence continues at coordinate 9,317,426 of CM070554.1, read as the reverse complement.
TTTTTCAGCCCCACATATTAGTAGTATTAGGGCCTTGCTACTTTCACCTTCGTTTTTTGTTTGCTATTGCCATGTCAGGGGTACAAGGAATTGAAGAAAAGGGGATCCTCACCCCACGTACAATTGGGCTACGACAACACTTTGCAAAGGTGGTCAACGACCGTTGTGAGCAACTAGAGAACGCTCACGATGAGACCATTACAAGACTCGATGGAGTAAAAGCTGGCCAAGATGAATCGAACGGGAAGCTCGATGCTATCTTGGCACGTTTGGAGGGTTTAGTCCGAGCCCCTCCACCCCCGCCTGTGGCACCCCTTCGTGCTGCTCCCGCTACCACCGGCGCTTTCGGCCATCGCCAAGAAGAAGACGAGAACAATTTTGCTGATACTGAGGACGGGGACCTCAACTCCAATGACGATCGTGCTCACCATCGACGTCATTTCAATAAACAAGGTATGGGACGTGATCCACAACCACGGGAGGTACGTGACCGTGATGATGCCTTTTCGAAGATTAAATTTACTATGCCTCTGTTTGCTGGTAAATATGATCCTGATGTTTATCTCACTTGAGAATTACAAGTAGAACAAAAAATTACTTGCCATGATTTCCCTGAGAATAGGAGGGTTAGAGCAGCTACTAGTGAGTTTACATACTTTGCTTGTGTATGGTGGAGTGAATATTGTCGTATTAATCTCAATGACGTACCTGCCACCTGGGAGGCTTTAAAAAGAACTATGCGTCATCGTTTTGTTCCCTCATACTATGCTTGTGACTTGTTGAATAAATTGACCCGTTTGAATCAAGGTAGTAAAACTGTTGAGGAATACTATCAAGAATTACAAATTGGTTTGCTTCGCTGTGGTATAGAGGAAACCGAAGATGCTAAAATGGCCAGATTTTTAGATGGATTGAACCGTGAGATACATGATATACTCGATTATAAGGATTACAATTCTATCACTCGCTTGTTTCACTTTGCTTGTAAGGCTGAACAGGAAGTGCAGGGACGTCATAGCAGGCAAAGGAACAGCTCCAGAGGTATTTTTGCAGGTCGGAGAAGTCAATTCTAGAACGGTACTCCTACTGCCACCTCCAACCGTGCTGCTGACATCAAACAATTTCCGACGTCCAACGGCCTCTCCTACACCTTCACGAACACCCGAGGCGAGCAAAACAGCCCATTCGGCCCCTGCATCGGGTGCATCTTCAGTGGCATCAACTGGACGAGCACGTGAGACTTAATGCCATCACTGCAAGGGCTTTGGACACATACAGAGGGACTGTCCAAGCAAGCACGTCCTCTTCATCAAGGATAATGGTGAGTACACTTCTGCTAGTGACATATAAGAAGAACATACTTTGCTTGCTGACCCTGTAGGAAACGACAACGATTCTGATCGTGAGGAGGAACACATCAGCGCTGACCTCGCGGATAAGTACTTGAGCATCATCGCACAACGTGTACTTAGTGCACAAATGGAGCGTGCCGAACAGAATCAGCGTCACAACTTGTTTCAAACAAAATTCGTCATCAAGGACCGCTCGTGCCGTGTGATCATCGACGGGGGCAGCTGCAATAATTTGGTGAGCATAGACATGGTCGAGAAGCTTTGCTTGGCCACTCAACCACACCACCGTCCTTACTACATCTAGTGGTTCAATAAGTGCGGTAAGCTCAAGGTAACACATGTTGCGCGAGTACACTTCTCCATTGGTTCATATCATGACTATGCTGAGTGTGACGTAGTGTCTATACAAGCTTGTTCTTTGCTGCTAGGTAGACCTTGGTAATATGATAAAGATATTGTACATCATGGTCAAACCAACCGATATACTCTCACATTTAAAGGGACGAAGATTAGCTTGCTGCCCATGTCACCTGAGGCTATTTTAAAAGATGGATTAGAGAGAGCTAAGCGCGACAAGGCTAGTAGTAAAAGTGAAAATCAGATTGTTCCGAAGGATTTTGTCTATCAATCAAAGAAAGAACCTAGTGCTGCAAAAAAGAAAATTAAGTTAAAGGGTCATGTTCTGCTTGCAACTAAATCTGAAATCAGTACTTTGCAGCCCCATGACTCTGTGTGCTATGCTTTGGTTTGTAAGGATGTTTTATTCTCATTTGAGGATATGCCTCCATCCTTGTCCCCTGCTGTTGCTAGCCTTTTGCAGGAATATGTTGATGTATTTCTGAAGGAGGTGCCACCGGGGCTGCCACCTATTCGAGGAATAGAGCACCAAATCGATTTGATTCTTGGTGCCTTGCTGCCAAACCGTGCGTCATATCGGACCAACCCAGACGAGATGAAAGAAATTCAGCGCCAAGTATAAGAATTGCTCGACAAAGATTATGTGTGCGAATTTCTTAGTCCTTGTGCTGTTTCTGTCATATTAGTTTCTAAGAAAAATGGTTCATGGCGTACGTGTGTAGATTGTAGAGCTATTAATAATATCACCATTCGTTATCGTCATCCTATCCCTAGGTTAGACGATATGCTTGGTGAATTAAGTGGTTCAACTGTTTTCTTTAAAGTTGATTTGCATAGTGGTTACCATCAAATTCGCATGAAGTTAGGAGATAAGTGGAAAATAGCGTTTAAAACTAAGTTCGGACTGTATGAGTGGTTAGTGGTGCCTTTTGGTTTAACTAACACACCTAGCACTTTCATGAGATTAATGAACGAAGTTTTGCGTGCTTTCATTGGCAAGTTTATGGTAGTATACTTTAATGATATATTGATTTACAGCAAGTCATTAGAGGAACATTTGGAGCATTTACGTGCTGTTTTTCATGATGCACATCTATTTGGTGACCTAGAGAAGTGCACCTTTTGCACCGATCGAGTATCGTTTCTTGGCTATGTTGTTACTCCACAGGGCATTGAAGTCGATCAAGCCAAGATCGTCGCTGTCCAGAGTTGGCCGCCTCCTAAAACGGTCACACAAGTGTGGAGTTTTCTCGGGCTCGTTGGTTTCTATCGGTGTTTTGTTCGGATTTCAAGACCATCATTTGCCACCGAATGAGCTTACAAAGAAGGGAGTTCCTTTCACTTGGGGCACCAGACAACAACAAGCTTTCGACGCTCTCAAAGATAAGTTGACACATGCTCCTTTGCTTCAACTTCTTTATTTCAACAAGACTTTTGAATTAGAATGCAATGCTAGTGGTATAGGTCTTGGTGGTGTGTTAATCCAAGACGAAAAACCTGTTGCTTACTTGAGTGAAAAATTAAGTGGGTATGGTTTGGACTATTCTGCCTATGATAAAGAATTATATGCTCTAGTTCGAACTTTGGAAATATGGCAGCATTATTTATGGTCCAAAGAGTTTGTAATACATTCTGATCATGAATCCTTGAAGCATATTCGAAGTCAAACCAATCTGAACCGTAGACATGCTGAGTGGGTTGAATTTATTGAGTCTTTCCTTTATGTCATTAAACATAAAAAGGGCAAAGACAACGTCATAGCTGATGCATTGTCTAGGAGATACACCATGCTTTCACAACTTGACTTCAAAATCTTTAGATTAGAGACAATAAAGGAACAATATGTGCATGATGCTGATTTTACATATGTGTTGCTCAATTGTCAAGAGGGAAAGGGTTGGAATAAATTTGTGTTTTATGATGGGTTCGTGTACTGTGCTAACAAGCTGTGCATTCCAGCTAGCTTTGTTCGTCTTTTATTGTTATAGGAGGCGCATGGAGGAGGATTGATGGGTCACTTCGGCGTGAAGAAGACCGAGGACATGCTGACCCAACATTTTTATTGGCCAAAGATGAGGCGTGACGTCGAACATTTCATTGCTCGCTGCACCACGTGCCAAAAAGCTAAGTCACGACTTAATCCTCGTGGTTTATACATGCCTCTGTCTATCCTAGGCACACCTTGGGAAGATATTTCGATGGACTTTGTTTTAGGACTACCTAGAATAAAGAAGGGGAGCGATAGTATTTTTGTTGTCGTGGATAGATTCTCTAAGATGGCTCATTTTATACCATGTCATAAAAGTGATAATGCTACAAATGTTGTTGATTTGTTCTTTAAGGAAATTGTTCGCTTGCATGGTATTCCGAATACGATAGTTTTAGATCGTGATGCTAAATTTCTTAGTCATTTTTGGAGAACTTTGTGGGCTAAGTTGGGGACTAAGCTGTTATTTTCCACTACTTGTCATCCCCAAACTGATGGACAAACTGAGGTAGTCAATAGAACTTTATCTACTATGCTTAGAGCTGTGCTTAAAAAGAACTTAAAAATGTAGGAGGAATGTTTGCCTCATGTGGAATTTGCTTATAATCGCTCGCTGCATTCTACAACCAAAACATGTCCTTTTGAGATTGTTTATGGTTTCATACCTCGTGCACCTATCGACTTGTTGCCTCTTCCAACTTCGGAGACGGTAAATTTTGATGCTCAACAACGTGCTGATTTGATTCTTAAGATGCATGAGACAACTAAAGAGAATATTGAACTTATGAATGCTAAATATAAAGTTACTGGTAGTCAGGGATGCAAGCATGTTACTTTTGAACCTGGTGATCTTGTGTGGTTACACTTGCGTAAAGAACGATTCCTTGAATTGAGGAAGTCTAAACTCATGCCTCGTGCAGATGGTCCTTTTAAAGTGTTAGAAAAGATTAATGATAATGCATATAAACTTGATCTACCTACAGATTTTGGGGTTAGTCCCACATTTAACATTGCAGATTTAAAGCCATACTTGGGAGCAGAAGATGACATGGAGTCGAGGACGACTCGAATTCAAGAAGGGGAGGATGATAAGGACATCCCTTCCATTGATACAACCACCCCTACTGCTTCTAACGTGCAAGGACCAATTACTAGAGCACGTGCTCGCCAACTAAATTATTAAGTAACTTCGTTTCTCGAAGTGCATCCATATTCTATGAACTCTATGATGCTGCCTAAAACAAGTGATATTATTTTACTTAGGAATCAAAGATCGGGAGGTCAGTTGACGGGGGATGAGGGTCCACGACCTCCCAGGAGGTCTCCCCAGGACCTCCACTAGGACCTCCCGGTTTGCTACACGTGGCAGGTCCGTGCAGCGCTCCAGGACCTCCTTTCCAGGACCTCCCTCTAGGACCTCCTCGGGCCTCCTCAAGACCTCCCCAGGACTAGTCCTGCGACCAGGTCTTCGACCAGTCTGTTATAGTATATATCTTTTAAATAAATTAGATGTAATCTTTCCATAACTGTATTAGGAAAGAATCTTTGTGTGATACGAGAGTTAAGAGATAGAATCGGCATTAGGTCGTGCGTGAGGCGGCCGCCAACCCGCCCTTACCCTTTATATAGTGGCCACCACCATTAGGGTTTGGTGGGTTTTGTTGATTAAAGTTTAGCTTTACTACTTTATACATCGTCTGCTTGTGCGGCTAGTACAACAAGACCTTATCTTCGGAACCTCAAATTATTCAATACATCTATCGTTGCTCCTCAATTTGTATTCAGCAAGTTCATTGCTTCATCTATTTTTCTTGCTTGATTCTTGATTGCATGCAGAAAAAGACATTCGTGGTCAGGTCGATCTCGCTACCGGCAGGGTCGATAACGGACGTGAAGTTGGTTCAGCGATTGCGGGTGCAACGGTCGCGCACGGTTGTAGCCTGTATCATGAGAGTTAGCTTCCATCAAATCAAGTGTATCATCCTCATCGAAAGATCGGGACAATTACCCCATTAAGATTACACACAATATTTCAGGATTACAAATATGAATGGCATACATTTCAGTACATAATCCATAGCAGATTACATCAAAGCATACCCATATCCATAAATATGTCCATATACTGCTGGGGCAATCTCCACTCCATATGCATTTGTGTGTTCGAGATTGCATTTGGAAAGTAGTCCAGACAACATTTCAGCAGATTACAAAACTTCAATTCTCACAACATACATATAGCATTTCAGAAAAATATCCATATAGCATGTGGACCACAATTTGAACTACAACTCAGACCACAATTCAAAATACAACAAAATCTGAACTCATCTAGAATTTCAGATACACACAACATTTCAGGATTACAAATATGAATGGCATACATTTCAGTACAGAATTCATAGCAGATTACATCAGATTACGTGAGAATTCGGACTGCATTTCATTACAGACTTGAGACTGCATTACTCCTAGATTTCACAGCGGAATGCACATTCAGTCATTTGCTTTGCCTACCCACATGAAACAAATACAAATTTTGAGTTAGTATGTAACAAGAGGAACCACAAGTGAAGTGAAAGAAATTAAAATGCTTACATCATTATTTTTCTTGTTTCTTTAAAGGGCAGTTGCGTCTGTCATGGGTGCTGATCTCATTGTAAGCCCTGCACATGCGAGCCACATTTCCCTTCTACTTCTTCGGTTTGCTCTTCCCAGGCCGATTCCTCTTGTATTTGCCTCTAGTGAGATTGTCAGTAGGCGGCAATATATCGATGTCATGAGGGATGCCACACCCAAGATACGCTTCAACCTCCTCCACTCTACTTTGTGGTCAGGCAGGAATTTTCTGGTTTATGTCCTGCATAAACTGTTTAAGTTTCCCTCTCGCATTCTGCATGTAAGGTAGTGACGGTGTAGCTCGATGTATCAATTCTTCTAAGTCCTTGCGCATCTCCGAAGCAAACTTTTTAATTTCTTTCTCCGCGGGATCTTTTGGTTTTTCCTCAAGAACATTGTCATTCTCATCAAACACAACCTCCCCCTTGCAATCTACAGTCCACCTTTTCAAAATATAATGACTTGGAAGCTCATTTAGCAATGCACCTCGTAATACGAGGATAATGTGACGGCAAGAAATCCCATAAGTGCCAAACAACATACAGGAGCACTGGGTAATCATGGTGTTAGTGTCACAAGTGACTTTTCTTACCCTCTTGCCATCCTCATTGACCGCTGTTATTTTAAGGTCACATACTTGCACCGTGCTCTTGACAACACACTTGTCCCTTGCCGCAATAACCTCCTTCTGAAATTTAGCAAACACCATATGGGTGAATACTTCACTGCCATGCTACTCTAATGCCCATGGTGTCTTCAACCGAGGCTTAGTGTAAAAGGTGGCATGGTCTTCTCTTAGCTCTTTTTGCCTTTGTTCATCAACTGCAATGTCGAACCGGATCCATAACTCAACCAATGCATGTTTGTAACCAATAAAGAGATTGAAAAAAGAATTGGCGCTTTCATACTTTGAAGTTGTTCTAAGAATTCCTGCCAAGGGTACATCCATAAAGTAGGCTGGTACCCAAGAGGCCCGAATCCTACACCGACCAGCAAGCCACTCATTATCTTCCAAACCGAACTAAGAAATAATAGCTACCCACTATGATTCAAATTCTCTTGGAGTTTCTGAGGGATATACATATGAATTGACATGACTGTAAAACATTTGGTTATCCCTCAAATCTGGCCTTATCTTAGTTGGAAGTTTGTTTAATATTATACATAACCTATGCGTGCTAGTTGGGAAGACATGCTCAATTGCCTTCATGGCTGCATCTTCGTCAGTTATTATAAGTCTAGGAGCAACACTTTCCATACATCTTAAGAAAGTATGGAACAACCATTTGAACGTTTCGATCATCTGATTGAGCAGCAATACAGCCCCAAATAGAACACATCTCCCATGGTTATTCACTCCCATTAATGGTGCAAATATCATGTCGTATTGGTTTGTATTATATGTTGTATCAAATCAGAATAACTCACCAAAATGAACGTAATTCTTCCTAGAGGTTGCATCCGCTCAAAACACATGCACCAATCTACCCTTCTCGTCAATAACATAGTCAAAATAAAATGCAACGTTATTCTCGTTCTTTCTAGCTAGATTATCAAGAAACATCTAAACATCTGATGACTTTATACTCTCTCAAAGTACGATGATAATTTTGCAAGTCCCTCCTTGTGCATTCTACATTTTAAAATCCACCCTCACTTATATGAAGATATCTAAATGCCCCGGAAGTCCCAATGCTAGCCTGATGGCATGCTAACAGTGTAGTCTTAGCCTTCTCAGTTACTTGTCTATTAGAACGTATCAAGTGCTGTTTACTAGGTGAGACAAAACCATGGTTATGCACTTCTACAGATGTCTATAATCCGAACTTATTATCCTTAGTCCATTTGATACCAAACATGGCCTCACAACCGCACCTACTCAATTTAGAATCATATGTCCTCTTCACTTTTACCTCCACCTTGTCCTTGCCTCTTTATTCCTTCCAGCCACGTTTGGCACAATAGTACTGTCTCCATTGCAACACCCCATTCGTAGTTGTCCGCTGTCCAATACGAACGGAGAAGCCTGCAACATGCGCATATGCTTTGTAAAACTTCAGGGCTGCGTCCTCATCTTCAAAAAGCATCCCCTTGGCTGGTGTCAGATGGTCAGTAACTATCGGTGTGGATGAGGATCCCTGCAGCGATAAGGATGATTTAGCACTAGAACGATATTAATCATGCAAGGTAACAAATTGTGCGCACACTCACGCAGAATGGGATGCTAGACGCCTTCCGAGGGGTTTGACAAGCTGATAGCGCAATGAGAGAGTGTGCATCAGCCATTTCGAGACTAGGCAAAGCTAGTGGCCGCACAGAGCTACTCACATCTTCCATTTCGTCCATGCGACTGCACATCAAAACAAAGATAATTGTTGACGATTCATTTAGTAAAGCACACACATCAAACCCAAGGGCATCACTAATTCCTAGTGCATTACTTATTCCTAGTTCATTTTGTATTTTCTAATGCAGAGACATCAAAACATTCCTAGTGCATTTTATAATCGCCCATTACTGTTGCTTGCTAACAGACAAATCAAAACAATGATGACTCAAAACAAAGTAAAGCTTACACAGGGGGTGGCTCGACTCCTAATATGAATGCTGCCACCACTATAGGGAAGGCGTGAAAGCCTTGAAAGTGGGCGACGAAGAGGCGCACAGACAAGAGCGGCAAGACCTGGAGGTGGCTCGGCTCCTGGTGCGAACGCGCACGACCACTGGAGGGGAAGGCGTAGAGCGACGGCGAGGGTGGTGACGGCGAGGGTGGCGCACAGGAGTGGCAAGACCTAGAGGCGGCGCACTACGAACCCTAGCGAGGAGCGAGTGAATCAGAGAAGAGCTCCTCGTTCGTTTGGGCGGGAGGGGTGAATTGCAATTTGGCTGCCTGTGCGAGCTCGTTTGCCCGTGGCCTTGCGCGCGAGCGGGGGGGTGCAAAACGGAAAATGGCCATAGACGCGCTCACCCGCGCTGCACGCCGTTCGATTAGCGATGGAGAGCTTGGATTGAGTTTGTGCACATGTTTAGGGTTTGCACCATGTGCACCTGATATGCTACCCTGGATACGATATGTAAGCATGCAGATAAAAAACAAAAAGTACAAATTTTCCTCAACTAAGATGGTTCACATGACTTTGGACTGTGTGCTCCAGCAATGCCAAGCAGCTCTCCTACATTTCAGCATCCTATCTGACGGCGTCGAAAGCAAATCACTGTCCCTAAGAAAGAAAGAAAGCAAATCACTGAAGATTAAAGAAAAAGAAATGAGAAGAGAAGAGAAGGGCTCACGGACTGACGACGTCAAATCGCTGCAGTGGGCTGTAGCCACGTGACCATGGCTCCAACGTTCGTACAACGCGCGCGGCAGACACTTTTGAAGCTTCAGGGAGGGAGTCCAAACTCGACTCTGAAATCGAATCCTCGAAAATTTACGATACTGCCCTTTCACGACGCCTCCCATGGTATGGGCAACAATGGCATTTCCGTTATTATATCACGTTAAGGGCCTAGTATGGTTTAGCCAAGCGGTGATCTGAGACTTTTTTTTAGGTGGGGACCACTTGATGGCCGGCACGTTTGGTAGAGTTGACGACGTCAAACAGTTAAATCATATTGCCGCCAGTGGCTATTCGCACCGTGAAGCCAAATTGCCAGAGTGCTTCACTGCATCCATGACACACGTATAGGCATACGTGCAAGTGCAACACGAGAATTTTATTAGATGCTCAAACAATGTAAACTATTTTATGTATCATTCCTACGCTCCAAATAGACGATGGTTGCGTTTCAAAATAGACCGAGGGTAGTTTTGGAACACATGAATTTCGCGGAATTTCGTTCGAATCAATTTAATTCATATGAGATTCCTTCCAATTCGCCGTGCTCCGAATAGGGTTTGGGTGGATTGAAATGGCCAAATTACGTGTTTGTGTGACTGTTTAAAACAATTTTGTAAAAGGAAGCGATCACAAAAACGTGCTGTATTTCAATTGCTGTTTGCGTGGAAAGCTATGCGACGACATTTTACTGTTCTTCAGCGTTTTCAGTGGTTGCGACTTAACAGTCAGGTTAGAAAATAGCGCATTTATAGACTTTGCAATTTTGCATACTGAGATATATACCCTTGTTATCTCAGTCAGGTCTATCACAGAGATTTACTCCTATTCCTGTTAGTTCAGTAATCCCAATCCATCACCATCAGGCCTTGATTGCATCCATCGCAACTTCTCGTCGGTCCAACACTCTTTTAACTCTAGCTTAGCACATCAATGGTTACCGACACAAGATGAGATTAACCCTCTACATTGATGCATCGCAATCTGGACGACAGTTGAGGCAAAATAAGGGCACAAGGAAGCGATCTCATGATGCAAACTTGCAAGCTCCAGCGGTTTTATTTGATCGTATATATAAGCAGACGTGACATAACACGTCAACCAGACTATATCAGTATCACCATAGGGCACCAACAGCCTGCTCTTATGTACCAGCCCAGTTGCGCCCAGGGCAACACCAAGCCTGGCTCCTATTCCTGGACCGTATTCTTCACTGCAACTGCCCTGAGTGCCGATGGCCGATAAATTACTTGCTTCCAGGCCTGGTTGCAGTCCCAGCAGGACCGGCTTGTCGCAGCAGCAGCACATAGCCATGTTATGTTATTAGCAAATGCGGTGATACAAGATAGGCAAGGTGATGAATGGTTCTCAAGAGATGAAACTGGGTATGAAGTGGTTGACAAAGATTACCTGGAAGTAGGATTCTAGCTTCTGCCCGAGGACAGCATGCACCCTCTTCACCTTTTGGAAGGATCTCATGCAACTGCATAACAAACATATATGATGTATCACTAATGAGTAATGGACAATAAAACAGTTACTAGCCCATGAATGAAACAGTAAATAGCCAAGAAAGGCTAATGTCAGTCCACTTGGGAGTTTAAACTGCCAGCCTAACACCAGAGCATGTGTAACTAGCCACAGGCTGCACTGACAATTCCACATGCTTCGGCTATGTTAACTTCAATCGAGACATGAAGTGCTCAGTGCTCTTGTAGTATTTCAGAGACAAAAACACATGGCAACACGCTAACCAACTAAACAGTAAAGAGAGAGATATACCCTTCAGCACTTTCTTCTCCACAGCTGTTCATGAATGATGTGCACTCATTCTTCATCCTGGAAGCACCAATGCTGTTACAAGTTGTGTTATGTTAAGCATGGGTAAACTATGCAAAATATTACAATAGATAACCATGTAAAATTGTCAGCTCCTTATATCATGTAAAATAAGCTGTTAGCCTGTAATATCATGATATATCTCTTGTACAAAAAGGTTGATGTCTGCATGCATAGAACTTGTAGTTGGTATAGACACACAAGGAAATAATACAATTGGTCAAAATAGATAATGAGGATCATCTCCATATCATTTCCAAGCAAACAAGAGAAGTAAACTAACTGCAAGTCATTGTTTCAAGAAGTTGAGGACACAAAAAAACAACAGTGTTCAGGCACACCAGACATCTAGAAGCAGTCTGAATCCTGCAGGAGAATTCTGGTGGCTCATGAAACAAATGGTGAAGTGTTGTTTGATATTTTGCCTATCCTGGCAATAGGAAGGTAGAACAACTAGGCCCAACTAGAATGATTGTTTCATTTTCTCACTTTTAAGGGCAGGGTTCCTTAGCTGTGTGTAGATTCTTGGCAACTAAATTAGGTTTGATGGTAAATTTGTTGTATATCTGTACCGTTGTACACTTTTACGTAGTTAAAAGTTCAAATTAAGTTCACTGAGAACGTATGGAAAAAAAAACCTAAACATTCTCATGTTCGCCCATGAAACCAACCTTGGCCATGTGTGCCTCTCCTTCACCAACCGATATTTTTCTAAAACCAAGTTGGATAGTTTGTTGGGAAAAGCAGGTTTTTCCTTCCCCCACCAAATAGGTAACCAACAGCACGCAAGAACTTGCCTAAAGTGGCAACAAAATTCAAATAGCCTCTAAGAGTCTGTCACCACCATCTGTCACATAGGCATGCTTAATATGTAGCCGAATGAAGATATTCAAAATCAACTACCTGGAGCTACCTAGAACAGCTGCCTTTTAATTGCTGCATGTGTGCATCCCATCTATCGAAATCTCTGGGATACTTCTCCCTGCACAGTGTTGTTAGACATACATGGCATATATATCCTCTTGCGTGTATCAAGTTTATCTATACCAATGGCTTGTGTCAGCTAAGAAAACAAGGTAATTAGCACGCTCTCTATAGTAACAACAGATGCACCTTCCCAATCAAAAAACTAGTATTCACACAAAGCATAAACTTTATATGGTCAACAGTACACTTCAAAAGCTCTTATTTGCTTTGTTTTCAGAAGATACTTATTTTATTTGGTTTTTTGTATGTATGCTCTTATTTGCTTTGTCTTTAGAAGATTATTCTTTTATTTTGTTTTGTATCATTGTATGTACTTGCTTGCTTTTGCCACTATAATTTCAATTACGGAGATGAAACTGGCTCCAATGTATTAACTTCTGGTGCGTGGTGGACAGCCAAAGAATAGTGCATGATCCGCGACAGCTTCTCACGAGTATGCATTTCAGTGCTCTATATAGCTCTAGTAACTTCCATAGTTGAGTTACTAGTGACTCCAAAGTCCAAACATCACCACAGTAGAAGCACATAGAGTGATAGAGCGCATGTACAGTCCCTACTCGGCGATGCACACAACATGCTTCTAGCGGGAACCCAAAGCTAGCTCAACAAAATCTATTACTGGGCCAATGCATGTCGTGTTGATACACTACCTCTTTTTAGATATTTTGATTCCTTGGTCGATGTGATGGCACAAGACAACCCATTCCCGCCTAGCGACATCCAAATCGGGGCAAAGCTGCAGTGATGCCTGCACAAAGTGAGGGATTGGCAGACACACGATTCTCGGATAGGAGCCTCCTCAGCCACTAGGGTCCCCAATTTGCCGGGAAATCCAGCCGGTTCCTGCACGATTCGAAACAAATCAGCGTGGCTACAGATCTAGCATCGTAAACTCCGAAATAATAGCAGAAACGGTTGCTTTGCTTATCAGCAGGAGCGCTGGTGCAGGTGGTGCCTCTTGCCAGGAGAACGAAGGCGCGCAATTAAGCAGGAGAGATGGTGAAGGGGATGCACTAGTGGTTACCGTCGGGAGGAATTGGGACGCCGGTTTGACACCGGCGGCCGCGGCGGGTGGGTTGCGCTTGTGCCCTGACTCCTTGAGGGCTGAGGCCGCGATGGAGGAGTGAGTCTGTACGGACCAGGTGGGCCGGGACCGGGCGCCTGGGAAGTGAGTTAAGATTTGGCTATGTATTGGGCCGTGTACACGTGGACTTGATGTACGAGAAGCTTCGCGTCGTCGCGAAGCTTCTGTAGATATCTGGGCCATGACACGGCCCAAATAGGAAGGTGAGGAGAGGAGCCGAAGAAGCCAGATCTCGCCTGCGATTTTGGCGTCTCCGTCCTTGGCACACGGCACCGGCGGCGTGATGGCGGACTGGGACGGGATCCCGGCGAATGAGCGGCGGCAGATGGAGGAGATCATGCAGCTCGACATGGAGGAGCTCAACGTCGAGGTGGTCGACCACGACGAGGAGGACGACGATGGCCCCTTCACCTCCGTCGACGCCTTCCTCAGGTCACTCAACGCCGCTTATCGCCGTTTTTTTACCTTGCCGTTGCGACGTAGGGTTCCCAGGTAACAACCGCGCTGTAGCCGTGTAGCGTACTTAACTACCTAGAGCCGCGGGGGGACTGTTCATTTGTACTCGTAGAATTGATACTGGATTTCGAGGCTGAGGCCGGAGTGCGTTACAGTTGGATAAGCTTTAGGTATGAATGGATGTTTATTTGCCGTAGTTTCGCTTATAGAGAAATACTATTAGAGCATGTGCATCCTTCGTGCGAAGGCAATGCTAGAGGTGAGAAATTTCTTAGCACCGATGCCAATGAATGGAGCAGTGGGTGCTAAGCCTAGATTGCATGACACCGAAGCAAACCTTGGAAACTGGTGCTAAGGTCAGAAAAGGTGAACGTTTTTCAAGCTAAATATCTGACTTTAGCACCTATAGGTGATGCTAAGGGTTAGAGTAGCTAACAATGGCCTTGTGGAGAGAGAGGTGATGTGTCTAGCTTAGCACCTACTTTAGATGCTAAGGGATGTACATGCTCTTTCAATCTAGACTGGCGAGAGCGTGGGGATTTCAGGGAAAGGAGTTACTCTGCAAAGCCTTGGTGGTTGGGCATACTTTACAGCGTCCTTGACCAAAGTTTCACTTGGGCATCTTGATTTGCTTCTTAATTATTCATTTTATCGGTGTTTGTGAGCTATAGTTCATGATCAGATATGGTGAAGGATTACAGTGTAGCTTAGAGCAATGTTCAACCTTTTATTTTGTGGTTATTCACTTTATTAATATACACAAAATGGGTGCCCTGGAAGATTGTCTGCAACTTTTCATTTCCTGTTCATTTCCTGATTCCAATGTATCAGAGATAACGATGGGGATGGAGTGGCTAGTACTTCTGCAACATTCACATTCGACGCGTCTCTAGCCTCACTGCACACCTATCTTGGTGGTAAATATCCTTTGCTAACCTCAGCATTTTTATGATGCTGGCTACAAAGTGTAAAAGTCACTTTGTGTGTAACTCAGAGGTTGATGATACACGTGGAAGAGTTGCCCTCTTAGATGCTGGCACAATCCTTAGCTTGCCAATGCTCTATCTCCAAGGTAACGTTTTTACATGTTTGTGTTTTATTTTATCAATCCACTCTCATATGCTCTTTATTTTAATTATCTTGTCAATCTTGATGAGACATGGATAAATGCTTACTCAAATTTATCATACCATTCCCTTGTTTCGAAAAAAAATCAGCCATCCTTTATCAGTTTTTTTTTGTCTGTCCTCAGTCATTCTAACTTGCTTTTGTCTCTTTTGAACTACTCTGATACAAGTCAGATCCATGAAATTTTTGCCATTGTTTCTGTTATTGTTAGCAAAGTTTGAGTAATCTGTCTAGTTTTGTAATAACTAATATGTGCATTTTGGAGGTATTGAAGGTATTATTATTAGTCACTATGTCCTCTATAGTGCAGATTTGCAGATGTACAGACATTTGTATTGACATTCTTGTACATGAAGCCAAATAGGTATTTCTAGTAGGATCTGCGGTTTCTCTTGATAATTGATATTAATTTCATACAAGTATATGACTAGATAAGATATATGCAATAGTCCATAGGTAACCCCCAAAAAAGATCTATACGTTGATTGCTTGCTATTCCGATCCTGTAGGTTTATATGGTATGAATGCTGGATATTGACTGCATGGCCAGCGAATATATATTCTTAGCTGCAAAACTAGAACAATTCTTTCACCTAACTCATGCACAGCTACACATCAATAGTCATGGTGTAAAGGCAACAGGATTTTTCTGATAGACTACAAGTATGAAATGTCACGGTGCTATGAATCTTTTGCAGGTGTTGTCCTATTTCCTGGAGCTACCCTGCCTCTCAGACTAATTCAGGGTAGACTTGTGGCAGCTGTTGAGAAATCTTTGAGGCAGGTTGATGCTCCATGCACAATTGGCGTGGTGCGTGCCCATCATGTTGAAGTCAGCTACTTTTACTTGTGGGTTTACTTTTTAATGACCATGATCCAATGTTCAGGTTCTCATGTACAGACAACCAAATCATCGTGCTAATGCATTGGTTGGAACAACAGCAGAGGTGCCTTACACTTTTTCCTGTCATGCTTCTGGTTGCAATTTGCAGTCTTGCAGATCAGTTGGCAATTGCTGACCATCTTTCATGTGCTTGGATTGTTCATTTGGTTAGCTTGTTTTTTGTGCCAAATTCCAGTTGAACTTTTTAGTAACCAGCTCCATGGGGTGATATATTGCATCCTTATTTCCATAGGAATTATTAGTTACCCTATGGCACATTATATAATACAAATTATCTGTCAATAACAGAGAAAGTTATCTATATCTTTCAAGACCAAGGCTTAGCGTACATTTAACATGCCTGGTAAAAGGGGCACAATCCATTCGTTGTCAGAATGCCTTGTATTAGGTTTAAGTTGAAATTTTCTTCTTATAACTAGCTGAGTGCCCGTGCGATGCAACGGATTTCAAATAAACATAATATAAGTTATAAACTTAGAAAACCAATATGCATAAGGTAATTATCCCCACATATGAAAGTTTCATACATAATTTGTATCCAATCAACAAGCCACATAAAATCTTATCACAAGTCACATGCCGTGGATAATTATCCACAGAAGATCGATCCTTCAAGTAACATATGCATATATGCACATATGTATCCACAAAAGATCCTAACTACTCAAGAGGTGGAGAGGTAGGCAGATTCACCATTAACATCAAGTTCTTCTTTTATAATAGTAAAGATAATCACTTAATCAAAGTATATGTACCTAACTTTTAGAGAACTATGTAGTCATCTGATACTTTTCAAGATCCAAAAGACCAGAAATACATACATGCATTGTGATGTCTCATTTATGTGTCTTCAGGCCCATTATTGTTAATCTATTACTACATGCGATAAATTTCCAAATCAACCATTTAGTATGATTTACAAAGATTTAAATGTTATGTATAATCAGCTTTAAAAAAATTTGGGTTACACAAATACTTCCGAACAGCCTGGCCAGGTCAGCTGATATTTTTGTTTGTTATAATAGATACGGCAACTTGGAAGATTGGATGATGGTTCATTAAATGTTGTAGCCCGTGGGCAACAACGATTTCGTCTGATACGGCATTGGATCGATGTTGATGGGGTGGTGAGCCTTATATTTAATTGTGAATATCTTGTTTATATTCTTTTGAACTAAAATAAGGACATAACATAGCTTCGTTTTATTTTACAATATCAATAGGTGTGGGGTGATGTCAAAATTATTGAAGAAGATACTCCTCTAAGAACTCCAAGAGATGCATTTGGACAGCTAGCTGCATGTAACAGTTTCCGGCTGCACACTTCTTCACCAGCTATCAGTTTGGGCGTGTCTCCAATCAAACAACAGGATCATATTGATTCAGAACCAGATTGCGATACTCCATCACCCAAAAGTACTGCAAGTGATCATTCAGCAATGGAAACAAGGATGTGCCATTCAGGTTCACAATCGAGTAACTCAATAAAATCCTCAAATGAAGATGGAGAGCAGTTTTGGAGCCAGGAGTTACATTCTGTGAAAGGAATTGGTGTATCAGGTCATTCAGGCAAGAATACCAACATGGATGAGAATGATATTTGCTTGACACCCCTTAGATCCTTGTCAAGTGCAAGAACAAGAGATACTAAGCAGCAGCGGCGGCACCATGCCACCAGTTACTCAAAGCAACCTTTTCAGGCACCGCTATCATTTTTGCCTCGGTGGGCTTATGAAATGTACGACTCATATGTACTTGCTCGTAGGGCTGCAGGTAGTGAAGCACTCCTTTTGCATCACACTGATTTGTTATGAATCTTACAATGCATTCTTGCCATTCAGACAATGGCAAATTATTACCCTGTGTTTTTCAGTAGGGCTCTCCCCTACTGTTCCCATAAAATAAAACCCTGACCAAAGTAATTAAGACTAAGTGTGAACATCCTTAGGTATGCTTGGTACATTCAGTCGATTATGTTTTTTTACACTATCCCCTTTGTTGCAGATTTGTGGAGACAGATAATCACAAACCCAAGCATGGATGATCATGTGAGAAAACCAGACCTCCTGTCATTTTACATTGGAAGCAAACTTCCTGTATCAGAATCTGTGAGACAAAAATTGCTGGAGATTGATGGAATTTCATATCGCCTACAAAGGGAGATTCAGCTTCTAAAGGCCTTTAATCTCATAAAATGTAGAATTTGCAAGGTAACAATCTACTGTATTTGGAATTTCTATTCTGACGAGTGTCTGATCAGAACTAATGAAATTTTCACTAGGCTTTGGTCGGTATTTTTCGTCTAGTCCATCTGTATCACAGCAATTTTTTTTACTGGACTATGACCTGCTGATTAGCTCTATGTAGACCCTCTTTCCCTTTTTCGGCAAGGTCTGGTTTACAGTTGGTACAAGATACTGGAAGTCTCATTGGTTGCTGTTGCATGCTGCAGTTGCATGATAAGTAGTGATATTATTAACGTATAATCAAGCTGGTTCATATTTCTTATTGACTTGCAGTGGTCGTTCCTCAGGCACATGGGGCCGCAAGGCAAAACATGTTTCATCAAATGTTGCTAAATCAAAGAACTTCAAAATAATTTTTATTACACTGTGCTGACATGTTTGTTATTATGGTAGTCTCTTATAGCAAAACGTAGTGACATGGTGGTGATGTCTACTGATGGGCCTCTCGGTGCCTATGTCAACCCACATGGTTTTGTCCACGAGACTATTACAGTCGGCAAGGCAACTGGGCTTGCTCTTGATGGCGATCCTTCAACGGTTCACAGCTGGTTCCCAGGGTATGAGCTTATGTGTGGTGTTTGGTATTCTTCTTATTATCCTCCATTGTCTATCATACCACCTTCAACTGTGAAAATAAGTCTCGCATGCTTCCTGTAATTCTAGTAAGCACATTTTTTTTTTGCTATGCAGATACTCGTGGACGATTGCAAATTGTGCTGAATGTGAATCCAGCATAGGCTGGCTATTCAGAGCCACAAGGAAGAATCTGCGACCGAGATCCTTTTGGGGGGTCCGTAGTTCCCAAATTGCAGATGATACACAGGAAGTAGATCAGGACGAATGATGCTCCGTGTATAGTACTGTAGCGGAAGAGTTAACTCTGTATGACTTGTTTGATCTGATAACAATCCATATCGTTCTCCCTTTTCTTAATTTTCTAGTCCACAGATCCAGGCTTTCCTGCCTTTTTATTTACCTTCGCAATGGTCAGAATGGAGATTTGTAAAATAATCACTTTCTCTGGTGTGTCTTGTACCCAAGTTCCGTTGCAGAAAAATTTCTGAAATGTATGTACACCCCAAGTTTGGATCGTGACTTTTCAGAGTACTCACCTCTTTCAGTTCAGCCGTTCCGTCTCTTCTTGGATTGCAATATCTTTTGCCGTCTCACGCTCGCCCACCCTGCCGTCTCTTTTGTTCATCGTCGTCGTCGCCATCTCCCTTACCCGACGAATGCCGTGCCTCGACAGCTCCCGACGGTGGCGTTCGGAGACGCCGCCTCTGCCGAGCCCCACGTCGGCCTCCGCCTGAGCGGTGAGCCGTGCCGTGGGGTGGTGCTACTGCAATGCTGCCCGTACGCGGCAAACCTCTCAGCTACAGTGTGCGACTGCACGCTCGACCACCTCCGCTACGGTGGGTAGTGGACTAGTAGTGCCCAGCTCCTGTTTTAGTTAGTACCGAGCCGGAGCCAATCGCATGAGCGTAGCTAGGCAGCTAGCTAGCAAGTAGCAATGCATAAGGCATACCACCGCGATACTACGTATCGTCCTTTTGTTTGAATTTTTTACTGTTCTGACACTGTAGCAAATTTTAATTTCAAAAATAACCCTCATTCGCCATAATTTGTAAAAATAACATCTGCACATTACTCCTACCATGGTGCCGGGCGGCGACTGCCTCACCCAAGGCGTGTGGTCGCCGCCCGATGGCGGCCACGGCAGGTGGTGCCACCTTGCACAAAATCTGAATTTTTGAAAAAAAGAATGAAAAAATTGAAAATTGAAAATTTTAAAAAATATTTAATTATATTTGATTCAAAAAGAATATCGGCACTGAGATTTGTAAAAAAAACTTTCATTAAGATAAAGTATGGTTTCCTTTTTAGGGCATAGAGATAAAGTAGGGTTTCCTTTTCTCTGAAATCAGGGTTTCGTCGCAGTTTGTAGTAATTTCAAAATATAGTAAATGAGTATAGGAAAATTACGAAACTTTTTGTGGAGCCTCCCGTCATAGTGTTGTTGCTTTGTATAATTTTATTCGTTTAGAGAAAGAATGATTGATAAGCATCAGACGAGGTATAACCTTAAGGATGTCGTCGAAGCAAACTATCTGCTGAAACACTTGTTGTCTTTTAGAAGTTGGATAAAAAGGTATAAGGACTATTGGAGTCTCTCCTCGATGAAGTCGTCTGAACGTATACGCGTATATAGGTAGGCAGTCGATGAAGTACTTTATGAAGCTTATACATAATATGATTGAAGGGGCTGAGAACACTCGTTTTGATGATAAAGATGCCCCAAAACATGGAGTCTGTCCTCGATCACAGGAGGCAAGCAGCAAGAAACCGATAGAAAAAGTGAGGCCACAATAACAGACTGACAGGAGAGGAATCGATCAGATGGGAGGAAAACTACACTGAAAAGGGATGCACTTCTCTACGTCTGTATATGCATCAGATAGGAGGAAAACTACACTGAAAAGTGATGCACTTCTCTGCGTCTGTATATGCATGTACCTACCCTTTTTATGAGAATTTTTTTTATCTATTAATCCTTTTCAAAATTTTATTTTAAAGTTAACCTCCGCAAACTTTATTTCCAATTCTGACCTCTTTAGTCACGCCACCACCCGTGACGTGACAAAACAACACTGTCAAGCCAACCGGTATCTGGACAAGTTCTTGTCACGCCACGGGTGGTGGCGTGACCGTATTGTTTGGTCACGCCACCACCAGTAGCGTGACAAAAAGTGCTATTTTAGCGGACTTATCCTATGGCGTGATAATATTGTTTTGTCACGCTATAGGTGGTGGCATGACCAAATGGGTCAGAATTGGAAATAAAGTTCGCAGGGTTAACTTTAAAATAAAATTTAAAAAAGGGTTTAATTAATACTTGATGGTAACAATCTGAAGTACCAGTAGATCTCCTCTTGTGTTAATTGTTGAAGCTGCAAGAATAGTACTTGATGCTAACCATGCTATATTGATTTTTTTTTGTAATAATCTATTTTTTATTCAGACTTACAAAAATAATACCACCTTAATTTTTTTTATCAGAAATAATCATCAGTCGCTGTACCGTTAGGCGACTTATACCTAGTCGCCAAACCATTGGGCGACTGGCCATAGTCGCCCAACTACAGCGCGACAAGAGTTAGAGTCGTCCAACTACAACACGGCAAGAGTTAGAGTTGCCCGGTAGTTGAGTGACTTAACTAAGTCAACCATCTGATGGTTGAGCGACTTAGATCAAGTCATCCAATCACTGGACGATTTTAAGTAGTTGTTGTACTATTTAATAAATCTGATTAGAATAATTGTGTGGGAATAAATGTTACATTTTATAGGTAATGCATTTAGCAAATCCTGTTGTAGGATGTTATTTTATTGGAAATAAAAGGGTGGTGATAAGGTTGGCTGGCCCATTTGTTATTTTCGTAGAATGTCAAGGGTACAAAATTTATCAGACTCGCAATAATATTTTGTGATCGTTGTATGTTGTTGTAGTGCGTTAAATTTCTGAAGAATTTTGTGAGGACGATAGAGGTAGCAATGATTCATAAGTACAAAGGTAAGTGATATTGCAATGTGCTAGGAAATTCATACACGGTGGACAACTTTGGAGAAAAGGTGCAACGATAACAACACGACAGCTTGATCGACAAGGGGTTACATGGCAAGCGTGCTAACGAACCAAGGACTGATGACAGTATGTCTTTAGGGAATTAGAAATACATAGGACATATAGACGAAGAGGGTCAGACTACTGCGTAGACTAAGGCTATTTGCCCTTCCTTGCGAGCACGGCGTTGTACTCCTCGCTGGCCGCCTTAGCCTCGGCCATCATTTCCCTCTTTTTCTCGCGCTCCCTCTCGCGAGCCTCGTGCTCCCTGCGCCTGTATGCCTCTAGATGGGCCTGCGTCTCCTACCGGATACGCTGGTTGTGCTCTTCAGTGCGGCGCTCCTCCTCCCTCCTCTCGCGGTCCCTATTAGCATCTCACTCCTCGCAGTCAAGAGTCAACTGGTCGTATGGGTGGATCTCTAGGTCGATCCACTTGCGATAGCTACATAGCAGATCCGGGAACTACGGGTAGACGGGAGAGGTTGTTAGTGCGGACTTTGAAAGAGAAATGGTAGTGGAACATACTGCTACATGTCCTTACCGGCTGCCGATAGCGGCTCGTGTCCCAACGGCAGTCGAGATAGTCGTAGGAGTAGTTCGCGCAACCCCAGTAACGCATGTCTAGGCTAAGCCGGTGCTTGAACTTAAAGAACTTACATCCGTCCCTGCACCAATAGAGGGGTGGCGTCTCCCCCTCGAGTGGGTGTTGTGGCGAATGCTCGGTTGGGATGTTCTAGTAGGGATTGTTGCTACGAGGGGCGGCGTCATTGCGGGGAGGTGGCCTTCTGGCACACTCCCTTTGTTCCTCCTGGGCTGTATATTCCCTTTGCATTTCACGGATCTCCTCCCAGTGCTTGTCCATCTGAGCGGGATTGTGTTGAAGTCTGGATGCAGTCATCCCTTGTCAGCAAACATTGCATGAAGCCAAACCTCTGTCCCATGGTACTCCCACGGTGATTCGTGCTCGTCGTGCACAGCAAGACTCTCAACATCCACCCTATTCCATTTCTGCAGGATGGGACCTTCGTCCTCCTCAGGAGAGTCATCATCATTCTCTTCTAAAGCTTCCTCATCCGTCCGAGCTGTCAAGTCATCGATCTCCATATGACGCACTATGCTGTCGACACGCTCCCCTGCATCTGCCTGTGCACTGGACTGAGCGTGTGCTGTGCGATATTCCTCTTCTGCCTCAGCAACATCCGGGTGTACCATACTGACTTGCTGGAAACCACTTAGGTCAACACTGCATGGACTTTCACGAACCGTGCCAACACCATAATGCACTTTCAATCTTATGGGCTCCGACATGACTGATTTATCACTGCAAGTATTTCTTGCAACAAGCGATTTCTCAACATACATTCTCGGAATACATGCTAAACCAACAAGTAGCTACACGTCGCCTACCTTCGGCCCAGAACAAGAACAAATAAAACTATTATCTTCATGCAGAGACCTTCTCTTCTTATCAACGAGCTTCCTTCGTCTTTCTCTTTCATGTCCTGAGCTCCTCTCCTCCCTCACCCCCTCTCCCGAGCTCCTCTCCTCCCCTTGTGTACCTCTCCCAAGCTCCTCTCCTCCCCTTCTCTCCCTCTCTCTAGCTCCTCTGCTCCTCCCTCTCCCTACCTTCTCCCCCTCTTCCCTCCCCTTTTCTCCTCTCCCGATCTACTCTCGTTGTCTGCCAAGAGAAATGGCGAAAGAAACCGTGATAGGACTGGGTCTGGCTTTCTATACAACGGTCTAGTCGCTCAACCGTTGGACGACTTGGCAGAAAGTAGTGGGCCAACGGTTGAGCGACATATCGACTAGTCGCTCAACCGATGAACGACTTGGCAGCAAGTACTGGCCCAACGGTTTAGCGGCACGTTGACTAGTCGCTAAACCGTTGGACAACTTGGCAACTAGTAGTGGGCCACTTTTTGCTGCCAAGTCATCCAACGGTTCAGCGACTAGGGCACGAACGATTGGTAAGTAATCTATGAATAAATTATAGTACAATGCAAGAGGGAATGCATAGACAACCATGTCATAGTAGCTATGAAGTATAATACATAAACACATAATACAAGTACACACAGCATAACGAAGACCCTCCTACTGGCCACCCGCTACGCCACCCGCAGCACCTCCTCCATCGTCACCACGTCCCACACCCGGTCCGCGCCCACCAGTACGCGGTGATCGCTCTGGACCGGCTTGGACCTCCCCGTCGTCCACGACTGGAGTGCCGTCCTCTTTGGTGGCCTCCACCATCCGCGCGAGAGGTAGAAGACCAGCATGGCTCAGCCTGCAAAACACGAAGAAGTAACTACATAGCGGACATATAACACAAAGAAGTGGCAGAGCTTGCGGACAAACCTGTCTACCCAACATGGTGTGAGAGCCGTTGGGCGATTTAACTTGTAATGCTTAATCCTCCAAATGGTCATAGCATCACAAATTAAATTTCCCCGTTCTTGGTGTATTATGCAACTCCCAGGAGCAGTACACATACACATTCACAAACAATATCAAACCATACACGTGTTATCACAATATCGTAAGATAAAATATCAAGTACGCAACGAAAAAACAATAAATGAACTGAAATAAAATCATAAATTAACCAGTACTGAAGTCCCAACGGCTTGCCATAACCCATAGGGCAACTGACTAGGGTTCAAACCTTAGCAAATCGACGTTCCTGCGCAAACTTTCCTTACCTGATTCAACCTCAACACCTGTTGTCAGATTAGTAAATAAAAGCAAACAATGAGTACACGAATGTACTCCGCAAGACTTTACCAAGCCTATACATAACTATATACAAGCTCTATTCAATGGAGAAGGCTATAAAGTTTATTTTTAGCGCAAAGCAATATTTTCAATTTGGATACAATGTAGTAGATTAAAATTGCAAGTGAGCAAATATTTTTAATACCTTAAATAACCGTGAGTAAATAACATTAGACAACAACTAAACCTTTACAGGTGGCTGCCCCTGCAGCACACAACAATAGTATGAGAAACCATTCTCAATACCACTTATCAAGTTTTAAATTTTAATTCCAAAAAGTTGAATCTAACTCTTGAAAAACCTCTCCAAGCGTGTCCATAACTAAGAACGTTGCTATTCGAATAGTTTAAACCTTGCAGTGGTGTACAATATTGCTATTCGAATAGTTTAAACTTGCCTAAAGGGGCAACAAAATTCAAATAGCCTCTAAGTCTCTGTCACCACCATCTGTCACATAGGCATGCTTAATATGTAGCCGAATGAAGATATTCAAATCAACTACCTGGAGCTACCTAGAACAGCCGCCTTTTAATTGCTGCATGTGTGCATCCCATCTATTGAAATCTCTGGGATACTTCTCCCTGCACAGTGTTGTTAGACATTACTTACCAGCATTAATACTGCTGAATGTGCAACAATTATTAAGACTCGACCTAGTTTATGAAATTGTCACATTGTCACTGCTTACATAGCTTGCTCAATGTTTGTCATTAGCCTGGCTGAGTCCTTAAAGAACAAGGAAACAACTTCTGAAAAATTAGGACTTGCTTCATCCTGCAAGTCACCAACCTGACAAACTGTTCATCCAACAACCCCTGTCATTACAATATAATTTGCTAAATTAGCATATATTTTACCAACACATTAAAACAAGGTAAACAGTGGAAAAGGTGATTTCCAAAATGGTAAAACAATGTAGATCTTGTGTGCTAAGTGGGGGTCCACATAAGTATATAATCAGAATTTGAAGTCTACATAAATATCGCTAACACACTTATTTCAATATTTTGTGTTTCGTTCAGATTCTTAGCTTTGTGTCAAACTAAGTGGTATTGACCCTTGTCTTGGCAATTGATATGGCATGACTATAACATGATCTACATCAAAACACTCTCTTCTACTGCTTGCTGAATGCTGAATAGAACATATCATGCAGACAGAAGGGGATATAGCACAAGGACTGATAAGTAGAATTGCATCGCTTCGAAAACTGAATCTTTCCTGTGGTGCATGGGATATATTGGTAGCAATAGTGGAATACTTCCAGATCAAACATGACATGATTATTGCCTCAACTAAAATGCTTGAGATTTGAGGTGAATAAAACACAAGCCTGATCGAAGAGGCTCTTTTTCAAGGATGCTGCTTGGCGTCACAAATTAGCATACTCCATTTATAAGTATTGACTGAAGGGCAAAGAGGCAAAAGTGAAGGTCTTAAAGGTGGGAGCCGACCCCAAAATGCATATACAATTTGGTCGATCACTTTGGTTACAGAAAGCTGAACATGAGGTTCGTTTATATAGCTGAGGAGGTTGTTACTATTCCTCCACCAACAGAAGTGAAAGTGAAGATATTTTAAAGTTTGGAAAGACAAAGATTAGCCTCACATAAACAAGTGATTTTCTTTCCAAGGTGTGCAACAGCTATCCACATTTTGGACAAGGACTTGAACAGCTGTAGATTCTGATGCTCCTTTATAAGATGCATTTTGTGTGCGCTTGGTGTGCAGAAACCATAAGTTCTCTTCTTTGAACTATGCAGATGGGTTACTGCCTCCGGTCCAAAAAAGATAGTCATGTTTTGATTTGGCACAGTATCCAGTATACAATTTTGTCTATTAATTTTTATGGTTATAAACTTATATGCTGGTAAAAATTATAAAATTAATGAAAGCACTTGCGATGGAAAATATGCCCGTATCTTATTCTCATGGTCAATCTAGATATTTATAATACTTTTTACTGGCTAAAGTATTAGTTTTTTCCCTTATCAACTCCAACCTTCACGACCTCTGCTGCTTAGGAGTTGATGTTTCCTTGCCCATGACAGGAAACAAAAACTGCCAAGCAAGAGAGCAACCCCAGATTACAACTACCTAAATATATTTTTACTCCTCAATCTTAGAAGAAAAACAAAAGAACCCCTTCTGACATGATTTAGTTTAGTGTGTGATAACCTGATGAAGGTATCTAAACTCCCATTCTGTAAAAAGATAAAATCAGTACCTGTCACATAATCGGATACATGTATGCACGTGACGACTTCTGATAAGCCCTAACAGCTCTTTCAAGACTTGACATCATCAAACTTAAATCTGAAAAGCAGAAACAAACGACCATTCCGTTGAGGGCAAAACAAAACGACAATTCTTTTCATGGTGAGAAAGTTTTAAATGAGTTCATGTATATTCGATTTTACAAAATCAAGACAGTGAACACAAAAAAATATTACCTCATCTGATATCATGTTTCAGCTGGTAGATGCTTTTCTTTTTCAAGAACGCGCAAAAGCTTTGCACATCATTCCATTAAGAAGATAATTCGAATTACAACCATAGGAAACAAGAGGAGAGAAAACCCCCGTCAGATCTGGCCCAACACCAGCCTAGACTGACCACAGCAATAACCCAAAAACGACCTAGGGACAGCCAGAAGCAAACTACTCCTGATGAGAGGGCGCCTCCCGTCCATGAGCACTTGCCAAGCGCTAGTAACAGTGCTCCTCATGAATACGCTGTAACATCTGATCAATGGATCATGCATCGTTGTTGAACACCCTGTTATTCCGCTCTTTCCAGATCATCCAAGCGACTAAAATGAAGCAAGAGTCAAACTCCTTTCTCTTTTGAGAAGGTAGAGAACCCCGAGAGGAGAGCCAATGCTGTTCGAGCGTGGGCTATCCTACCGGAACAGTGCCACAGCAAACCCCACACGAGCTAGAAAGCGCACCCAAACTTGTGATGTTACTGCACAACCTACTAGAAGATTGTCGATAGTTTCCTGGGAGTACCCGCAGAAGACGCAAACTCTGTGATTTTGGAGACCCCAGCGCTAGCGCTAGAGTCAATCCCCTGTCCAGTAACGGCGATGTGCTACTAACCACAAAAAGAATTTGCATTTCAAAGGCGCCTGCGCTGTCCAAATGGCCTCTGCGCATGGGAAAACCAGCGAACCTAAGAAGGCGGCCTTGTAAGCCAACTTGGACAAGTAGTGTCCTGAATGTTCCCAGCGCCATGAAATCACGTCATCCTGACCCGACCTTAGCTGGATAGATTGCAAGGTCCCCCAAAGGCGAAGGAATTCTCTTGACACATTGGACATCAAGAGGCCCTCTAATGTCCGAAATCCACACACCATTGTGAAGAGCTTGTGCTACCGTTCTTTTTTTCTACAGGAATGGAGGGATGGGCTTAAATAGGCAGGGAAAGAGGACTGGGATGCTACCACCATCCAACCAGCTGTCCGACCAGAACAAGGTGCCCTCGCCGTTGCCAATTTGCACGAGGATAGAAGCACTAAACATGCCTTCCTCCGCTCGGCCAGCTTGCGCAGGCAGACCCCTCTATGACCTTGACGGCCATGTCCGTTGGAGCCACAGCCAGCGGATTTGTAGAGTCTTTCCTAACACATGCAAATTGTACAAACCCAACCCACCACACTAAATAGGCCGGCACACCGACGACCAGGCGACTAGACAATGCTCTCCAGCCACGTTTTCTGTTCCTTTCCATAGAAACACTCTTCGTCTTTTGTCGATCTCTTTGATAATCGATAGCGGAGGATCTAGGGACATGAAACTGTAGATCGAGATAGCTATCAGCACCGATTTAACCAACATGAGATGGCCTCCTTGCAACAGCAAGCCGGCTTGCCAGGCTTGGAGGCGATTTGTGACCTTGTCTATGAAAGGTTGAAAGTCACCCTTGGAAGGTTTCCTCCGGGATAGTGGAACGCCAAGGTATTTACATGGGAAATCAGATATGGTGCAACCCAATTCACTGTTGATTAGCTGGACCTCTTGCGTGTTGCACCGGATTGGTGAAACGACACTCTTGGCTAGGTTTGTCCGCAAAACCGACGCTTCTCCGAATAGCTGCAGAATTTGTTTGATGACGTGCAAATCCGAGCTGACCGGGGTTAGGAAAACCACGACATCATCCGCGTACAAGGACAGACAGTGCGGTATGCCCCGTCGCCCTCCGATCGGTTGGAGCAAGGCGGCATTATCAACCGTACTAAGTAGGCTGTTAAGTGCATCCATCACGATGATGAACAACATAGGCGATAGGGGATCTCCTTGTCGAAGGTCACGACCATGCCAAATTGGCTAGCTCGGATGTCCGTTAATGAGAACACAGGTGGAAGCCGATCTAAATATGATACTCAACCACTCACACCATTTCAGCCCGAAACCCTTACGCCTAAGGATCTCCAACGGGAAGGGCCATGACACGGATCAAAAGCTGGGCGATGTCGAGTTTGAACAAGAACGTCGCTTTCTTTTCTCGGTGCAGGAGGCGGGCGGATTGTCTCACAAGAAGAAAATTGTCTTGGACTGATCTTGCTTTGGCGAAGGCTGCCTGGTTGGGCGAGACAACCTGGGCAAGCTCTGGTGCCAACCTCCTGGCGAGGACTTTGGAGAGAAGCTTAGCAAAACTATGCAACAGACTGATGGGGCGGTAATCACGTGGTTCCCTGTGCACCAGGCATCTTTGGCACAAGGGTTAGCATTGCTTGATTCAGTAGATCAAAGTTATTCCCTGTCAAGTGACCTAGGCACTGGAATGACGCCATAACGTCGGTCTTTATGAACTCCCAACACTGTTGGTAGAAAACCTGTGAACCCATCCGGCCTCGGTGCCTTCCCTGAAGCTAAACTTTTGATAGCTTCCCATACCTCCGTTTCTGAGAAGCTAGCGTCTAGTGCCAGAAGATCCAAAGAAGGCACATTCAGGAAGTCCAAATCCAGGGTATGAGTGCGATGCGCGGGCATGCCAATGAGGTTAGCGAAATGGCCGTGAAAGTCCTCCAGCTCAGCTTGCGAATGAACCCAGGAGCCATCAACCCTTACTTTTGAGATGAGCTGGTAGATGCTTCTCAAATGAAAAGAATATATGTTGGGCATGAATATATGAATTGTTCTAATAGAAGAAATTTTGCAGGGCAATACGCTGCAGGAATGAATCGACAGACATAAGGGGAAGGATACAACAAGACTTGTGTTTGTGCATCTTAAAGTTCAAGCATAATGTGGTGGTAAAATCATCGAGAACAATGGAGGATTAGAATAGGTCTAAGATATGCCTACTTTGTGCACAGCCAAAAAAAAGTTGAGAAAGAAAACGATTTCAATAGCTCCTTTCAACAGTTACAAACCAAGACTCTCTCAAATAATTGGGCCACATGGCAAGTCAGAAACCTTTGCCAAAAGGAATAAAATAGATCCATTCAATGATTGGTCCGATGAGTGCTCTTCACCCCTTCAATCAGCATCACATCTTGATAAGAGAATCTGACGTGGATTGAAATATCCAGAAAGCCTACTGATGGAACGGGTTAAAAAGGGCAAATTCTATGCAGATCAAACTGCCAGGGCAACGAATGATGAAATGAATGGACAACAAAAAATTGTCTACATGCAAGTTAAGCAGATGCTACCTTCCCTGAATGCTGCATGTGTGCATATAAAGATCCTATAGCATGGTTTCACTATTCATCCTTACAGCGGCATCACTCTCCCTTTACCTATGGAACATTCTCATGATGACATCCTTCTAAAAGAGCATGCGGACCTCAACATGCAACAAGCAATGAAATATCTCTCAGGAGAAATTGCACAAGCAGACGGTAGTAGTATTGTTTTTTGTGAATCACATTGAAGACAGTGCAACAATTACATAATCCACCTGTTGCATTTTTAAACAGACACCAATGGCACCTAACTCATTATAATGTGTAAGGTGCAACTAAGGAAGTCTACTGTAACCAGTACTATATGACATATAATGTCATGCTGGCACTTCATGCATGATTAGTACATAAAAAATGATAGTCATTAACATAGCACTTATGGAGTTATGGTCCCACCCGATTCATCACAATGTCATGATGATGTCTCGTGGTCATTGTATTGTATATGACAGGGTGCATATCATGTGGTAATTGCTCACTACTTACTGCTGATTGAAGCAATAATCATTACCCAAGTTTTGAGACCATGCTCGAGTTTTTTCTTTTAGTTTTTGGAGAGTCTAAGTAACCAGTTTTATGGGAAGCTATGTCGTCTCGGGAAGTTTTACACACTTCCCCTCAGATGCATTCAACAGCATATCGAAGATAGAGGACCACTGTAATATGATGAGATTCTCCCATCGTGGCTGGAAGATGTACCACATACATGGCATATATATCCTCTTGCGTGTATCAAGTTTATCTATACCAATGGCTTGTGTCAGCTAAGAAAACAAGGTAATTAGCACGCTCTCTATAGTAACAACAGATGCACCTTCCCAATCTAAAAACTAGTATTCACACAGAGCATAAACTTTATATGGTCAACAGTACACTTCAAAAGCTCTTATTTGCTTTGTTTTCAGAAGATACTTATTTTATTTTGGTTTTTTGTATGTATGCTCTTATTTGCTTTGTCTTTAGAAGATTGTTCTTTTATTTTGTTTTTGTATCATTGTATGTACTCGCTTGCTTTTGCCACTATAATTTCAATTACGGAGATGAAACTGGCTCCAATGGTGCGTGGTGGACAGCCAAAGAACAGTGCATGATCCGCGACAGCTTCTCACGAGTATGCATTTAAGTGCTCTATATAGCTCTAGTAACTTCCATAGTTGAGTTACTAGTGACTCCAAAGTCCAAACATCACCACAGTAGAAGCACATAGAGTGATAGAGCGCATGTACAGTCCCTACTCGGCGATGCACACAACATGCTTCTAGCGGGAACCCAAAGCTAGCTCAACAAAATCTATTACTGGGCCAATGCATGTCGTGTTGATACACTACCTCTTTTTAGATATTTTGATTCCTTGGTTGATGTGATGGCACAAGGCAACCCATTCCCGCCTAGCGACATCCAAATCGGGGCAAAGCTGCAGTGATGCCTGAACAAAGTGAGGGATTGGCAGACACACGATTCTCGGATAGGAGCCTCCTCAGCCACTAGGGTCCCCAATTGCCGGGAAATCCAGCCGGTTCCTGCACGATTCGAAACAAATCTAGCATCGTAAACTCCGAAATAATAGCAGAAACGGTTGCTTTGCTTATCAGCAGGAGCGCTGGTGCAGGTGGTGCCTCTTGCCAGGAGAACGAAGGCACGCAACTAAGTAGGAGAGATGGTGAAGGGGGTGCACTAGTGGTTACCGTCGGGAGGAATTGGGACGCCGGTTTGACACCGGCGGCCGCGGCGGGTGGGTTGCGCTTGTGCCCTGACTCCTGAGGGCTGAGGCCGCGATGGAGGAGAGAGTCTGTACGGACCAGGTGGGCCGGGCGCGTGGGAAGTGAGTTAAGATTTGGTTATGTATTGGGCCGTGTACATGTGGACTTGATGTAAACCTGGGCCATGACACGGCCCAAATAGGAAGGTGAGGAGAGGAGCCGAAGAAGCCAGATCTCGCCTGCGATTTTGGCGTCTCCGTCCTTGGCACCCGGCACCGGCACCGGCGGCGAGATGGCGGACTGGGACGGGATCTTGGCGAGTGAGCGGCGGATCATGCAGCTCGACAACGTAGACCCGGGGGTTGTACTCGTAGAATTGATACTGTTCATTTGTACTCGTAGAATCTATACTGGATTTCGAGGCTGAGGCCGGAGCAGGAGCTGATCTAGGATATTCAAGATGGGTTGTCGAAGTTACAAAAATATCGATGTCAATATAGAACATAAAGATCCACAATAGTAATAATGGATAATGGAAGTACTAATTGTTTGTACGGAAGATAACATCTCAATTCTCAAATAATTTAAAGAAATTACAAAATAATTAAAAAATTACAATTTAACTCGACGGTGCTTCATGCCTTGGAAGCGAGATATGATGACATCATCCTTAATTTGCATGAAAAATTCTCGCTCAAGAAATATGACCAAGCAGTCATTCAAGTATTGCTCACCCATTCTATTTCTTAGCTTATTCTTCACATACTTCATTGAAGAAAATACTCTCTCAACACTAGCAGTTGCTACTGGAAGAATTAGCACAAATTTGAGAAGCTTGTAAACAATTTTATAATAGAGGTTCTTCTTTGATTGAACAAGCAGAATTGATAGCTCGACAAGATTTTTCACTTTTTTAAACCTTTCATCTTTACGCATATCAGTAATGAAGTGTGTAAGTTGAAAAGGAAGATGCATCAATTCTGTGTTTGAGAAATCTTTAGGATAAAATTGAGCAAGTCTAACCAGATTTTCCTTGTTATAAGCAGCGAATGAATCAACAGGATTGAATGAAGACATGCAAAGAAGCAAATCTGTGTTTACCTCATCAAACCTGTCATTAAGCTCGCGGAGTTGTCTATCAACGGCACTTAAAAACATTTCAACATAGAAGCGATGGAGATTCTTGACTTTATTGAAGAACCTTTTGGATCTTACAACCGGCTTATAGAAAGTGTGCCATGAAAACAATCTCAAATGACTCAAATGATGTCAACATAGTTTGAGCTTGTATAGCCTCCGTGCTAGAAGTGCGATCTTCTCCAATCTTTATAAGAACTCGCCGGATTGAAGGATACAACAAGATCACATGCATAACAGTTTTATAGTGGGATCCCCAACGAGTATCACCCGGCCTACCTAGGCCCATCTCTTGATTCAAACCCCGGCTAGTTTCAATGTCACCTAATTCTAATGCCTCTACAATCCGCTGAGCTTGAGCTACTCGAAGCATTTATATCTTTTTACAAGACATCCCTAGAACATTTAACAAATATGCAAGTTGCTGAAAGAACCAAACACAATCACCATTCTTCTTAGCAACAGCAACAAGAGTTAACTGGAGTTGATGGGCAAAGCAATGAATATAATAAGCAGAAGGAGACTCATCCATAATTAGTTTCTTTAGACCATTAGCTTGGCCCTTCATGTTACTAGCTCCATATCCCTGTCCACGGATCCGTGTCAAGCTCAGTGAATGATCCATAAGCAAAAATTCAATTGCTGTTTTAAGTGTCAAAGCGGTAGTGTTTTCAACATGGACGATGTCGAGAAACCTCTCAATAACTCTGCCTTGTTTATCAACATAACGTAAGCAAAGAGCCAATTGCTCCTGTTGGTACACATCACTAGATTCGTCGGCAAGTATTGCAAAATAATCATCACCAAGGTCATCAATGACTAGCCTAGTGGTTTCTTTGGCACAAGAGTTGATGAGATCTTTTTGTATCATATGAGAAGTCATTTGACTAGTCTTTGGAGCATTTTTTAGAACAACTTTGTTAACTTTTTCAAAATTTTCTACCAACCAATTTAAAAGCTCAAGAAAATTTCCTTTATTTTGTGAGTCTTCACCTTCGTCATGTCCACGGCAAGCCAACCCTTGACGCAAAAGAAACCTCAAACATTTAAGTGAATATGTCAAGCAGGATTTATACAAAGCCCTCAGTTGCTTGGAGTTTGAAGCAAAAGACTCTTCAATTGATGCTTTAGGTTTAATGAAGAAATTATATTTCTCATGAGCTTCATTATGGGCACTACTAATACTACCAACATGTTTGTCAAATCTATCTTTATAGTTCCAATTTCTAAATCCTCCTTTCACAAAACTATCTCCACCAGTATAATTAGTTTTATCCTTGAACAAATAGCATACGAAGCAAAAAACGGAATCTCGTTCTACACTATACTCAAGCCAATTATATTGGTCAAACCAACTAGCTAAGAAGCGACGCATACCTCCAATATTTCTTTTTGGAAAATCGTGTGCCCGTGGTTGACATGGCCCCAATGCAATATATCCCCTTCTCACTGCATCTTGTTCATTGACATCATAGCCTGTGATGGGAATCCTCTTTCCGGGATCATGCATAAGCAAATCAATATCATAAATGGATTCATCATCTTCTATATCATCTTGTATATCTTCTGTTATTGGGGATAATGGGGAGTCTGAGCCTATCTCCGGTTCTGTGCTTGCGCCTATCTCCGGTTGGACCAATTCTGTCCTTGGGGTGTCACTATCATTGTGTGTATACACCACCAATTGCAACTCATTGGAAGGACATTCTATCTGGTTCTGAAAATTGCTTTCAATAGATTTCAGTTCTGGCGCCGAGGTGAGTGGTTTCTTATGTCTCTTAACAGCTCTGCACCACAAAGATTTCAAATCGCCGGACTTCTCCATTTTTCAAAGCTCTAATATCTAGTTATCTACAATATGCACAAATACAAGATTGAAGATTCAGAATCAGGACCACAATTCATTTGGGTTATCTACAATCCTTCGGTCTTAATTCGAGGCAAACTTCAGCGCCCCTCGTCCAGGCCACGTCGTCTTTTTTTTTTGACCGTCGGATCATTTTCCCTTTGTTTCTCCGTCGTTTGATCGGGCGCTGCGGTCTGCCTTCGCGTTTGCTGGCACAGGCTCGCATGCTTCCCCTCAACGTTTTTCGGCGAAAAATTCTCTAGGACGGGGCCTCGCAGCCGTCCTCCTGAGGCCCCGTCCCGATGCTCACCACGTTGCTGCAGCACTAATCTCAAAGCTCTGGTTTCAACTACCCCAGATTGCCTCCTCCTCTTCGCTTCCTTCCGCGCGAAGCTGCCTCGTCCTCGTCGCTTCCTTCCGCGCGAAGCCGCGAAGAGCTCCGCCGTCTTCTCGCCAGCGGCGCGCCGCCGGTGCAATCCGCCACTGACCTCACCGACGATCGCGGCGGGCGGCGGCGCCGCCGATGGAGTCCGCCGACGGACTCGGCGCCGTCCTCGCGCCTGGAGCTCGCGCGAAGACTCGACGGTGGAGTCAATCCACCACCGCCTCCGCCTCCACCGACGCCGCGCTGGCGGCGGCGCCGCCGATGGAGTCCGCCGACGGACTCGACGCGACTTCTGCTGAAAACACCGCCGTCCCAGCCGCTTCGAGCTCGCGCGAAGACTCGACGGTGGATCAGGTCTTGCCGGGCGACCGGCGGAGGGGGAGGACGGCGATGGCGGGAGAAGGGAAGGTGGTCTTGGCGAGATGCTGCGGAGGTTCCACGCCGCTCGTCGCTCTGGCCATGGACGCGACTCCCCGCGGTTTCGACGGCATCGACGCGACTCCCCGCGGCTTCGACGGTTTCGACGCCAGCGACACGCCTCCTCTCATCCCTTCGTCTTCACTAACCCGACCGCCGTCCCGATCACCTGTGATGGAGAAGATGATGTTGTCACCATTCAAAAATTGCACCCAACAATCAACGCCATTGCCGGCATCAACACAATCAGCGCCATTGCACCCAACTTCAGAAAACGGAGTGCCTGCACTGGATTCAACGATGCCCATATTGGTGGATTCAACTACATCACTATCACCTACGGAGGTAATTAAAGATTTAGTTGTCCTCTGTTGGAATGACTTTCAAGTTGAGACGATTACTACAAACTATAATTTTCCTCTGTTGGAATGACTTGCAGGTGGATGATAAAAATGGCGAATCTATACACGTTCCTGAAGTTGGAATGAATTTCATGTCAGAGAAGGATGCATATGATTTTTATAACTGCTATGCTGCAAAGATTGGGTTCAGTGTTCGGAAGAGCCACTCAAGGTTGAGACGAGATGGCACTATATATCAGTAGTGTTTAACTCTGTGGATATGAGCATATCATGTTTTTGTATAAAGTTTGAATCTATAGGTACACTTGCTGATTTTAGCAATTTAGTAGTTCATAATGTTGATTTTAACAATTTACTAGTTCTAATTTACTTTTCCTATCTTATAGGTTTGTTGTGCAGGCATGCTATTCGAGTGTTCAATATCAATGAAGTTTTCATCTTGCCATCTCGATATATACTGCAGAGGTGGACGAAATATGCCAAAAGAGCTATATTTTATGGAAAACAAGGACGTGAGAAGGAAACTTTACAAACACATGCTGCCCGCATCTCTCGAAAGGCAACATCTATTGCAATGAAGTGCTCTGTTTCGAAAGAACTTCTTGAAAGTTTGGAGAAATCTATAGATACGCTAGATCTGGAAGCAGATAATTCACTAAGCCAAAGAAGACCTATTAAAGATTGTGGCATGTCTCTAAATTGTAATGAGTGTGGTGAAGATATAACAAAAGGAAAAGTATCATTTCGAATTCCATAAGTGTTAAAAGGTCCAAATTCTAAAAGAATGAGAAATGTACTTGAAAAAAAGAAGGGAAAGAAAACAAACAGTGGGAGGAAAAAAGGTAGTTCTACCCCCATTAATCCCCCCCCCCCTCTTGTCATCCTTGTGTAGCCATTAATTTTTTGTTTTTTTTGTATGTACAACCTGTAGGAGAAGCTCCAAAGGAAGTAACAAACAATAGTTCAGTTGATGTTTGTTCGACCATGTTTGATTCGTTGATCCGAGGAGAATATACAAATCTTTTACTTGGAACTGATCAAGATGTTGAATTGTTGTCCATCTCTCGAAGATTAGATTTTGATGTAGTGAATCCTACAATATTCGAGTAGTAGGCATTCTTCTACATTTGCTTGGGTCATAGACTACTTTGAACGCAAGTATGGGGGTGGGGGTGATTTTGGGGCTGTCTGAAAGTAATGCTCCTGGTGGTAGCTAGGTTAACATGGATATTTTGTGATGCATGTAAAAAAGGATGCTCCAGTAGCTGTTCCATGTTATTTATATTGTGTTTGCTGATAGCTGTAGTATTATGATGTAGTGTTGTGTTTTGTGTTGTGCTGGATGTTACTAGTAAGTCGTGAACAGATGGTGTACTACTTATGTGCAAATCTGGATGCTAATAGTAAGTGCTGAACTGATCCTTGAATGGAAACTGCATGTGCAATCTGTGTTAAATATTGTGTACTGATGTATATTGTTTAAGCATTAATTCCTCCTCTCTGACAAATGGTTCTGCCAGCTTGGCTGGACACCTCTGCATATGGCAGTGAAAAATAGTTCTTGTGAATCAGCAAAATTGCTCCTTGAACGTGGTGTACATATAGAAGCCAAAGCAAATGTAAGATTTATCTATTTAGTTTTTATTTTCTATTCTGGATTTTATTTGAGTGCATGCGCAAATTTAATCTGTTTAACCCATACTGTTCCAGAATGGCATGGCACCATTGCATTTAGCTGTCTGGCATGCACTTCAAGCTGGAGATTGCACCACTGAAGCTTCTCACTCACCATATGGAAGAGCAAAGAAAACGGAAAGCCCTCATGTCATGCCGTAAAGGAAAGGCAATGGCGGAGTTTGAAGAAGCAATATCACAAATCGTAGGATTGCAAGAGCTGAAAATGCAATTGCATCGATGGGCCCAAGGTTCATGTAACCGGAACCGGGCCGGTTCCCGCTCCCTGGCCGGTTACCGGTTTCCCGGGACGAAATTCGCCAAAATTTGATAAAAAACCATCCGAAATTCAAAATTTAGAATTTGAATTTGAAAAAACCGAGAAAACCGGCCGGGATTCCCTTTCCCGGCCACCCTCCGGTAAGCGGTAACCGGCGGTTACCGGCCGGGATTTTAATCCCTGGATGGGCCAGGGGAATGCTTTTTGATGAAAAGCGACGAGCTATGGGCTTAGGGATTGCTAGCAGAAGAGCTCCCCATATGGCATTTCTCGGCAATCCAGGAACAGGTAAAGATGCCCAAAGAAGCCACCTTTTCTCCATTACCAAAATCCTGTTTAGCTTGATAATTAAAGGCATGATTTTATTATTATGGTATTATTGTCATAAACTCATAATGTTGTCTATTGGTGAATTGGGTTGGTATGGTACAATTAGAAATAGCTATGCCTTGACGAACTTATAGGGGGCTCATCCTTTGAATGTGAGCTGAAAGCATTTGTCCTGAAGCTTGGGAAAACAGGCTTTTAAAGACTTGTGGGCTTCATAAATGTGACCATTACTTATTGCCATAATACATTTACACTTGTTAATACAATACACAAGGCTATATACATCATGCAAGTGTTTGTAAGCCTTCAATACTCAGTGCATAATATTGTAACCTCTAATGTAGGCAAAACAATGATTGCTCGAATTCTTGGAAAGCTTCTTCATATGGCTGGAATTCTCCCTACCGACAAAGTTACTGAAGTTCAGCGAACTGATCTTGTTGGAGAATTTGTGGGGCATACTGGACCAAAGACTAGTCGAAAGGTATCCATCTTTTCTGTTCAATTGCGACCTCTCAGCTTTGTTTCTGCTGTAACTACCTTGACATGCACAACTCTATGCTTGATGTGGGAGTTACGGGATCACAAGCTCCAACCTTTTTTTTGGGTAGTACTGTCAATGATTTTAGCTGTTTTTTTTTGTTTTTTTATAGAGGCACTTAGTATTTTCATCCGTAAGTTTTACAAATGCTTGTTTTGTTCAGAAAGACTCATTCAATTTCTCAATTAACAATGTGATATAAACTGGGAAATGAATTATGAACTTGGAAGTAAATTGGGTTATATTGGGGCATTGAAGATTGGCTTTTCTATAGAGTTATGGCTATTGGCGTGTGTCTTCACTCTACTTAATTCATTGTCATCACAATTGTGTCTACACTCTACAGATACAGGACGCTGAGGGAGGGATTCTGTTCGTGGATGAAGCTTACAGGTTGATACCAATGCAAAAATCCGATGATAAGGTTATGGTGTTGAGGCCTTGGAGGAGATTATGTCTGGAATGGACACTGGCAAGATAGTTGTCATATTTGCTGGGTACTGTGAGCCAATGAAGCGTGTCACCTCGAACGATGGTTTCTGTAGGAGGGTCACGAAGTTCTTCTACTTTGATGATTTCACCACGACAGAATTAGCAGAGATCCTACATCTGAAGATGAATAGCCCAAGTGACGCTAGTTTGTCGTAAACAGATGAATGGAGGACTTGTAGACACGCTGCTTGTCAATGCCCGTGAGAACCTGGATCTACGTCTTGATTTCAATTGTGCTGATCCCGATACCATGATCACAATCACATTGGAAGACCTGGAAGCAGGCCTTAGGCAGATCTCGAGACAGCGTCAGTTGCAGTGACTTACAAATTTAAAGCATTCTTTTCTTGATAAACTGACGGTGATCTGCAGCAGACCAAGTTACAGGCTCGGTTTTTTTTTAATTTAAATGACGTGATTTGGTCCATTTTTTGAATTTTTTGGCTTTTCTTTCTGTGGTATCAATTCACATTGCTAGATTGCTGCCCTTCTACAATAGCACTAATATGTAGTTCCTTCTGAGCTCCTTATTGTGTCACAGTGAGGTATATAAAACATGTGTATATACATTCCTTGCACCATAAACATTTTTAGAGGTCAAAATTGTTGCTTGTCTAGAGAAGCAAGACTGCAAGAGATCCTTATGTCTTCTGCACAAGTATTGTCTTAATTCCTGATCTGAAAATGGAACAGAGCAGCTTTGACACCAATTCTATCACCAGGATAATATGGTCACTGCTCTGATACGTTA
Organism: Phyllostachys edulis; assembly: GCA_036346405.1. Classification (NCBI taxonomy): domain Eukaryota; kingdom Viridiplantae; phylum Streptophyta; class Magnoliopsida; order Poales; family Poaceae; genus Phyllostachys; species Phyllostachys edulis. Next base: position 9,277,124 of record CM070554.1, on the reverse strand, counting down.
TAAGCAAGAATACGATACTGCAGGTGGCAGGCATCTCGCCAAGACCACCTTCCCCTTCTCCCGCCCGCTGCTGTCCCGCCCCTCCGCCGGTCGCCCCGGCGTCCAGCACCAGCTCCACCGTCGAGTCCTTCGCGCGGAGCTCCAGGGCAGCTGGGACGGCGGTGCCTTCGCGCGGAGTCGCGTCGAGTCCGTCGAAGGCGGACTCCATCGGCGGCGGCCGCCGCCGGGCGCGAGCGTCGGTGGAGGCGGAGGGCGGTGGCGGATTGGACTCCACCGTCGAGTCCTTCGCGCGGAGCTCCAGGGCAGCAGGGACGGCGTCGAGTCCGTCGAAGGCGGACTCCATCGGCGGCGGCCGCCGCCGGGCGCGATCGTCGGTGAGGCTGGTGGTGGATTGCACCGGGCGGCGTCGCTGCGAGCAGAGAAGATGGGCGGAGCTCTTTGCGGCTTCGCGCGGAAGGAAGCGAAGAGGAGGAGGCAATCTGGGGTAGTTGAAACCGGAGCTTTGAGATTGGTGCTGCAGCAACGTGGTGAACATCGGGACGGGGCCTCAGGAGAACGGCTGCGAGGCCCCGTCCCAGAGAATTTTTCGCCAGCGGCTTCTCAAGTAGCGCCGCTCGTCCCGCGCGTCCGTTCAGTGCATCCTGTTCGCCTCCATTCCCGTGCGTGCCTGCTGCCTTCGCGCTGCAGCGCATCCATGCCCATGCTCTTGACCAGCGGAGCCCCCGAGGGTCCGAGTCCCTCCCGTCTCCAGCTCGAGCAGGATGCCTACCGCAAGCTCGCCGAGCGCAAGGCCTCCTCCTCCACTGCCTCCACCGCCCCCGCCACCTCGCCGCTCCCACCCCGCGCCCCCGCCACCTCGTCGCTCCCATCCCGCGCCCCCGCGCCGGCAGCCACGGCCTCTTCGCCGCTCAGGAATAACCACCCCGCCTCCAGGGCCTCCCTGGACTCTCACTTCGGCAAGGTTAGGGTTTTCTCCGTTTATTTGCTGTTTCGGGGAATTCGTGGTGCTGGTAATGTGGCGCGAAATTGTGCTACGAGTTTAGTTCAATACATATATGCCGTAAATTTGTTAACTTTCTCATTCTTTGTAGTGGAGTTCTTTGGGAAACTGGGTTTTCTGTTTGTGGACTGCCGAATTCGGACATGATTTTTAAGCTCACCGTTTTGTGCACACTTAAATTCTAACAGGTCTGAAACTCTGTATAGTCAATGTCTTGGAGCGTTGGGAGGTTTGTGGTTCAGTTTTGGGTTTGGTGATAAGGAGCTAAATCGTGATGTAGGAACCTTTTTAGATTTATTCACTTCATTTTGGTTTTGTAGAGTTTTGTACATGTACTTCTTTGCTGTATGAAAGGCAGAAGTCAGAACTTTGTTTCTCTTGGTCAAAACATTTGATGGTTTCTGGCTGAAGAACTGCTGGTTTGCTGCCAGGATGAACAGTGATATGATTTGTTCATTGTTTGTTTTGCCAGTTGATCTGTTAAACTTAAGGGCTGTGAGTGCTACATTGCAGCTGCAGTGCTGTACAATATCGCAATGAGCCTGTATCTCCTTATATTCAGAGAGTTAAGAGGTTCTTGTTTAGAAACTCATGAGAGTACAATGAGGATGAAAATCTACTGTTACAGTGTCATGATCCTGTCATTTTCTTCCACTAAAGCCTCATTGAAGAATTAAATTTAAAATGCTTAAGGTATTTGATCCCATCTTTTGATAAATTTGAGAACTGTCTAGCCTGTGAACTATGAAGACCATTTGGAAGTTTGCGATTGTATCGTTGAAGGGCTAGGACCGCTGGGTCTGGTGATCGCAAACAAAATTCGGTGGCTGTAGTTGAACATTTCCTTTTTAAGTCATTAGTAAGCATTTTAGTTTCTCTTGCTTACCGTGTTACATGGAGCATTGAGATTCCATGCTTTGGAAGTATTGTTAAGGACAACTTGGAGTTCATGATGCTTTGTTTTAAGTTCTTTTCAAACCTTCGTGTTTTCACATGATGGTCAATTTGGAAGTAAGTTGATGTTTTCTGACACACAGATATCTGTAAACTCAGGATAAATCTTGATGAAGGTATAGTCACGTCGTCTTTTTTAGCCGTCCGATCTTCTTTCCTCCGTTTCTCGGTCGTCTTTGTGCCTTCATGCTTGTACAAAGAAAGCCGAGGGAGACAAGCGCACGTGGATCCATCGGAAAGCGCTAGAGCTAACATGGATGGATGGAAGCGATGAGGCCGGCGGACAAGCAATCACGTGGCGCGGGCAGCCCACACCTTGCCGGGTGCGGATCGCCGTTTTTTCCAGCGCCATGCGGCGCGCACAGGTCGCTAGTAAGCATAAATACAATATTTTTCTCTCATCTCTCCATTGGGTTATAAACTTATTACTTATACCTGCCTCACTGGCTCACTGCTGGGCCTCCTCCCTAGTACCTCCTGGCTTGCTGGCTCGGCGTCGGCGATTGAAGAGCATGATGGGCAGCCGCGCGCCCGGAGCCGGGCGGCAGCGACAATGACCAACCACCGCCTCGGCTCCTCGCTTCGCTGGGCACACGGCCTGGTGTGCCGCCATCACACTCGCCCGCCTCGCTTCCCTCCGCTCCTTGCCTTCCTCCGCGCCATGCTCGGCGATCGGCGCCTCATGGCCTCGCCAGCTCCCGGTCGCCAGGCGCCTCGCCTCCTCCTCACTGGCCATGCGCGAACGCCGCCTCGCCTCGATGGCCTCGCCCGGCAGTGAGCAACAATATGAACGGGCAGATCAGAAAAAGCACGAGTGATGGAGTATTGGAGATTTCAGATTCGCTGGAGCTGATTTGGGGATTTAGCAATTTAGGGTTTGAGGTCTTCAGGAAATGAGCTTGGGAGTTGGGCTTTGATTCTTTGAAGTTTGAACTTCCGGAATTGGAGAATCCGGAGTGCCGACTGCAGCTCTGGGCTTGTGGCACAGGCGCTGGCTCTCTGCTGTCGGCTGTGGGTGTGGTTTGTGCCCTCGGTACTACCACTGGCCTTGTGCACGACGTCTTGTGGACGGGCGCTGTGACTGGAGTGGCCATGATGCTCCCGATAGTCAGCCGAAGTGCCGAACGATGAATGAATTCAATTTTTAGTGTATACATATATTATATCTCATATATACTGATTTTTTGCTCAAAATTTTTGGGTGTTCAGCTGAACACCCATGAACCAAAGAGGATCCGCCCCTGGGCTGGAGTGCGTTACAGTTGGATAAGCTTTAGGTATGAATGGATGTTTATTTGCCGTAGTTTCGCTTATAGAGAAATACTATTAGAGCATGTGCATCCTTCGTGCGAAGGCAATGCTAGAGGTGAGAAATTTCTTAGCACCGATGCCAATGAATGGAGCAGTGGGTGCTAAGCCTAGATTGCATGGCACCGAAGCAAACCTTGGAAACTGGTGCTAAGGTCAGAAAAGTTGAACGTTTTTCAAGCTAAATATCCGACTTTAGCACCTATAGGTGATGCTAAGGGTAGAGTAAAAGTAGCTAACAATGGCCTTGTGGAGAGAGAGGTGATGTGTCTAGCTTAGCACCTACTTTAGATGCTAATGGATGTACATGCTCTTTCAATCTAGACTGGTGAGAGGCTGAGAGCGTGGGGATTTCAGGGAAAGGAGTAAGTAGTAACTCTGCAAAGCCTCGGTGGTTGGGCATACTTTAAAGCATCCTTGACCAAAGTTTCACTTGGGCATCTTGATTTGCTTCTTAATTATTCATCTTATCGGTGCTTGTGAGCTATAGTTCATGATCAGATATGGTGAAGGATTACAGTGTAGCTTACAGCAATGTTCAACCTTTTATTTTGTGGTTATTCACTTTATTAATATACACAAAATGGGTGCCCTGGAAGATTGTCTGCAACTTTTCATTAGTTCGTTTTAAATTATAATTCTGATATATTTATACCTGTTCATTTCCTGACTCCCATGTATCAGAGATAACGATGGGGATGGAGTGGCTAGTACTTCTGCAACATTCACATTCGACGCGTCTCTAGCCTCACTGCACACTTATCTTGGTGGTAAATATCCTTTGCTAACCTCAGCATTTTTATGATGCTGACTACAAAGTGTAAAAGTCACTTTGTGTGTAACTCAGAGGTTGATGATACACGCGGAAGAGTTGCCCTCTTAGATGCTGGTAGAATCCTTAGCTTGCCAATGCTCTATCTCCAAGGTAACGTTTTTACATGTTTATGTTTGTGTTTTATTTTATCAATCCACTCTCATATGCTCGTTATTTTAATTATCTTGTCAATCTTGACGAGACATGGATAAATGCTTACTCAAATTTATCATACCATTCCCTTCTTTTTGAAAAAAAATCAGCCATCCTTTATCAGATTTTTTTTGTCTGTCCTCAGTCTCTAACTTGCTTTTGTCTCTTTTGAACTACTCTGATACAAGTCAGATCCATGAAATTTTTGCCATTGTTTCTGTTATTGTTAGCAAAGTTTGAGTAACCTGTCTAGTTTTGTAATAACTAATATGTGCATTTCGGAGGAATTGAAGGTATTATTATTAGTCGCTATGTCCTCTATAGTGCAGATTTGCAGATGTACAGACATTTGTATTGACATTCTTGTACATGAAGCCAAATAGGTATTTCTAGTACGATCTGTGGTTTCTCTTGATAATTGATACTAATTTCATACAAGTATATGACTAGATAAGATATATGCAATAGTCCATAGGTAACCCCCAAAAAAGATCTATACGTTGATTGCTTGCTATTCCGATCCTGTAGGTTTATATGGTATGAATGCTGGATATTGACTGCATGGCCAGTGAATATATATTCTTAGCTGCAAAACTAGAACAATTCTTTCACCTAACTCATGCACAGCTACACATCAATAGTCATGGTGTAAAGGCAACAGGATTTTTCTGATAGACTACAAGTATGAAATGTCACGGTGCTATGAATCTTTTGCAGGTGTTGTCCTATTTCCTGGAGCTACCCTGCCTCTCAGACTAATTCAGGGTAGACATGTGGCAGCTGTTGAGAAAGCTTTGAGGCAGGTTGATGCTCCATGCACAATTGGCGTGGTGCGTGCCCATCATGTTGAAGTCAGCTACTTTTACTTGTGGGTTTACTTTTTAATGACCGTGATCCAATGTTCAGGTTCTCATGTACAGACAACCAAATCATCGTGCTAATGCATCGGTTGGAACAACAGCAGAGGTGCCTTACACTTTTTCCTGTCATGCTTCCGGTTGCAATTTGCAGTCTTGCAGATCAGTTGGCAATTGTTGACCATCTTTCATGTGCTTGGATTGTTCATTTGGTTAGCTTGTTTTTTGTGCCAAATTCAAGTTCCCAGTTGAACTTTTTACTTTTTAGTAACCAGTTCCATGGGGTGATATGTTGCATCCTTATTTCCATAGGAATTATTAGTTACCCTATGGCACATTATATAATACAAATTATCTGTCAATAACAGAGAAAGTTATCTATATCTTTCAAGACCAAGGCTTAGCGTACATTTAACATGCCTGGTAAAAGGGGCACAATCCTTTCGTTGTCAGAATGCCTTGTATTAGGTTTAAGTTGAAATTTTCTTCTTATAACTAGCAGAGTGCCCGTGCGATGCAACGGATTTCAAATAAACATAATATAAGTTATAAACTTAGAAAACCAATATGCATAAGGTAATTATCCCCACATATGAAAGTTTCATACATATTTTGCATCCAATCAACAAGCCACATAAAATCTTATCACAAGTCACATGCCGTGGATAATTATCCACGGAAGATCGATCCTTCAAGTAACATATGCATATATGCACATATGTATCCACAAAAGATCCTAACTACTCAAGAGGTGGAGAGGTAGGCAGATTCACCATTAACATCAAGCCCTTCTTTTATAATAGTAAAGATAACCACTTAATCAAAGTATATGTACCTAACTTTTAGAGAACTATGTAGTCATCTGATACTTTTCAAGATCCAAAAGACCAGAAGTACATACTTGCATTGTGATTTCTTATTTATGTGTCTTCAGGCCCATTATTGTTAATCTATTACTACATGTGATAAATTTCCAAATCAACCATTTAGTATGATTTACAAAGATTTAAATGTTATATATAACCGGTTTTCAAAAAAAAAATGGTTACACAATTACTTCCGAACAGCCTGGCCAGGTCAGCTGATATTTTTGTTTGTTATAATAGATACGGCAACTTGGAAGATTGGATGATGGTTCATTAAATGTTGTAGCCCGTGGGCAACAACGATTTCGTCTGATGCGGCATTGGATCGATGTTGATGGGGTGGTGAGCCTTATATTTAATTGAGAATATCTTGTTTATATTCTTTTGAACTAAAATAAGTACATAACATAGCTTCATTTTATTTTACAATATCAATAGGTGTGGGGTGATGTCAAAATCATTGAAGAAGATACTCCTCTAAGAACTCCAAGAGATGCATTTGGACAGCTAGCTGCATGTAACAGTTTCCGGCTGCGTACTTCTTCACCAGCTATCAGTTTGGGTGTGTCTCCAATCAAACAACAGGATCATATTGATTCAGAACTAGATTGCGATACTCCATCACCCAAAAGTACTGCAAGTGATCATTCAGCAATGGAAACAAGGATGTGCCATTCAGGTTCACAATCGAGTAACTCAATAAAATCCTCAAATGAAGATGGAGAGCACTTTTGGAGCCAGGAGTTACATTCTGTGAAAGGAATTGGTGTATCAGGTCATTCAGGCAAGAATACCAACATGGATGAGAAGGATATTTGCTTGACACCCCTTGGATCCTTGTCAAGTGCAAGAACAAGAGATACTAAGCAGCAGCAGCGGCACCATGCCACCAGTTACTCAAAGCAACCTTTTCAGGCACCGCTATCATTTTGGCCTCGGTGGGCTTATGAAATGTACGACTCATATGTACTTGCTCGTAGAGCTGCAGGTAGTGAAGCACTCCTTTTGCATCACACTGATTTGTTATGAATCTTACAATGCATTCTTGCCATTCAGACAATGGTAAATTATTACCCTGTGTTTTTCAGTAGGGCTCTCCCCTACTGTTCCCATAAAATAAAACCCTGACCAAAGTAATTAAGACTAAGTGTGAACATCCTTAGGTATGCTTGGTACATTCAGTCGATTATGTTTTTGTACACTATCCCCTTTGTTGCAGATTTGTGGAGACAGATAATCACAAACCCAAGCATGGATGATCATGTGAGAAAACCAGACCTCCTGTCATTTTACATTGGAAGCAAACTTCCTGTATCAGAATCTGTGAGACAAAAATTGCTGGAGATTGATGGAATTTCATATCGCCTACAAAGGGAGATTCAGCTTCTAAAGGCCTTTAATCTCATAAAATGTAGAATTTGCAAGGTGACAATCTACTGCATTTGGAATTTCTATTTTGACGAGTTTCTGATCAGAACTAATGAATTTTTCACTAGGCTTTGGTCGGTATTTTTCGTCTAGTCCATCTGTATCACAGCAATTTTTTTTACTGGACTATGACCTGCTGATTAGCTCTATGTAGACCCTCTTTCCCTTTTTCGGCAAGGTCTGGTTTACAGTTGGTACTAGATACTGGAAGTCTCATTGGTTGCTGTTGCATGCTGCAGTTGCATGATAAGTAGTGATATTATTAACGTATAATCAAGCTGGTTCATATTTCTTATTGACTTGCAGTGGTCGTTCCTCAGGCACATGGGGCCGCGAGGCAAAACATGTTTCATCAAATGTTGCTAAATCAAAGAATTTCAAAATAATTTTTATTACACTGTGCTGACATGTTTGTTATTATGGTAGTCTCTTATAGCAAAACGTAGTGACATGGTGGTGATGTCTACTGATGGGCCTCTCGGTGACTGTGCCAACCCACATGGTTTTGTCCACGAGACGATTACAGTCGGCAAGGCAACTGGGCTTGCTCTTGATGGCGATCCTTCAACGGTTCACAGCTGGTTCCCAGGGTATGAGCTTATGTGTGGTGTTTGGTATTCTTCTTAGTATCCTCCATTGTCTATCATACCACCTTTAACTGTGAAAATAAGTTTCTGCATGCTTCCTGTAATTCTAGTAAGCACATTTTTTTTTGCTATGCAGATACTCGTGGACGATTGCATCATGTGCTGAATGTGAATCCAACATAGGCTGGCTATTCAGAGCCACAAGGAACAATCTGCGACCGAGATCCGTTTGGGGGATCCGTAGCTTCCAAATTGCAGATGATACACAGGAAGTAGATCAGGATGAATGATGCTCCGTTAGGGGTGAAAACGGATCGGATACGGACGGATAATAGCTTTGTCATATTTGTTTTCATTTTTTTTTCCGGATCCGGATACGAATAATATCGAATACGAATACGGAGCGAATACAAGTCGAAACGAATACGGTCGCGGATATTTTTCGGAGCATTAAAACCCTTTAAATTGTATGCCAAAAATTAACGAAAATATATAACTAGTTTATTTGATACAAGTATTCATGAATTGTTCATATTTTCAGTAACTACACATAATATTGTCACTAGCAAGCTGCATTAACTAGTTCATCAAAAACATAACACTTAGTTTACCATGTTTAGTTTATAATTCATAACTCACAAAGTCACAAGTCATCACGTATTCACACTTCGGTCATCACATACATAAAACTCAGTTCACACTAACATTTATCATGTTGGATGGTTAATCTATACGCAAATGACTGTAACATCCCAAAGTATGTTACCAAATATAAAATTAATAAAGTTTTTATTTTATGTTACCAAATATAAAATTAATAAAGTTATTATTTTATTAAATTTTCGACTTTTAAAAGAGTTTTCTTGGCTAAAAAATAATAAAATAAAGTTAATTATTTAATTTCCTAGTTTTAATGTCAAAAATAAAATTTATTAAGTTTTTTGGGATTTTATTGAATTTAGAGTGAAAAGGATATTTTAATAAATTTCTTAAATTTTACGGATTGTAAAAGGTTTTTCCTATTTTTAGAAATTAAAAATAATTTATGTGTAAGAAATAAAACCAACTTTAATTTGAAATTAATTTTGTTAAGTTCTAAATAATTCAAGGAATTTATGTGATTTTTTCTAGAATTTTTTTAACTATATTTGCTATTTTCTAAAAGGCTATTTGATTTGTTGCATTTTCTGAAATTCAAAAAATAATTAAAATCTCCTTTTCTCTTTTGGGCCAAAATTTGGATATCCGAACTTCATCTTATCCGGATAATTATCCGTCGGATAGCATGACTACCGTATTCGTTTCCGAACTTAAAATTATTCGAGAAAAATCCGATCTGAGATAATCCGAATCTGTTTCCGTCCGAATCGGTCGGAAACTATCCGATTCGTTTTCACCCTTATGCTCCATGTATAGTAATGTAGCGGAGTAGTTAGCTCTGTATGACTTGTTTGATCTGATAACAATCCATATCATTCTCCCTTTTCGTAATTTTCTAGTCCACAGATCCAGGCTTTCCTGCCTTTTTATTTACCTTCGCAATGGTCAGAATGGAGATTTGTAAAATAATCACTTTCTCTGGTGTGTCTTGTACCCAAGTTCCGTTGCAGAAAAATTTCTGAAATGTATGTATTGGATCGTGACTTTTCAGAGTACTCACCTCTTTCAGTTCAGCCGTTCCGTCTCTTCTTGGATTGCAATATCTTTTGCCGTCTCACGCTCGCCCACCCTGCCGTCTCTTCTGTTCATCGTCGTCGTCGCCATCTCCCTCACCCCGACGAATGCCGTGCCTCGACAGCTCCCGACGGTGGCGTTCGGAGACGCCGCCTCTGCCGAGCCCCACGTCGGTCTCCGCCTGAGCGGTGAGCCCGTGCCGTGGGGTGGTGCTACTGCAATGCTGCCCGTACGCGGCAAACCTCTCCGCTACAGTGTGCGACTGCACGCTCGACCACCTCCGCTACGGTGGGTAGTGGACTAGTAGTGCCCAGCACCTGTTTTAGTTAGTACCGAGCTGGAGCCAATCGCATGAGCGTAGCTAGGCAGCTAGCTAGCAAGTAGCAATGCATAAGGCATACCACCGCGATTCTACGTATCGTCCTTTTGTTTCAGCCAGAGTCTATGGAGCCGGTAGCAGTTGTCCGGTATTCCAAATTTCGAATACCACCACAGAGAGAGAGAGAGAGCTCACGGGAGGCAAGCAGCAAGAAACCGACAGAAAAAGTAAGGCCACAGTAACAGACTGACAGGAGAGGAATCGATCAGATGGGAGGAAAACTACACTGAAAAGAGTTGCACTTCTCTGCGTCTGTATATGCATGTACCTACCCTTTTCATGATAAATTTTTTTTTATCTATTAATCCTTTTTAAAATTTTATTTTAAAGCTAATTTTCGTAAACTTTATTTTCAATTCTGACCCGTTTAGTCACACTACCACCCGTAGCGTGACAAGAACTTGTTCAGATACCGGCTGGCTTGACAGTGTTTCTTGTCACGCCACGGGTAGTGGCGTGACCATATTGTTTGGTCACGCCACTACCAGTAGCGTGACAAAAAGTGCTATTTTAACGGATTTATCCTATGGCGTGATAATATTGTTTTTTCACGCAGCTGGTGGCGTGACCATTGGGTGACTGGCCATAGTCGCCCAACTACAGTGCTTCAAGAGTTAGAGTCGTCCAACTACAACACGGCAAGAGTTAGAGTTGCCCGGTAGTTGAGTGACTTAACTAAGTCACCCGATGGTTGAACGACTTAGATCAAGTTGCCCAACCACTGGACGATTTTAAGTAGTAGTTGTACTATTTAATAAATTTGATTGAAATAATTGTGTGGGAATAAATGTTACATTTTATAGGTAATACATTTAGCAAATCATGTTGTAGGATGTTATTTTATTGGAAATAAAAGGGTGGTGACAAGGTTGGTTGTCCTGTTTGTTATTTTCGTAGAATGTTAAGGGTACAAAATTTATCATACTCGCAATAACATTTTGTGATCGTTGTATGTTGTTGTAGTGCGCTAAATTTCTGAAGAATTTTGTGAGGACGATAGAGGTAGCAATGATTCGTAAATACTAAGGTAAGTGATATTGCAATGTGCTAGGAAATTCATACACGGTGGAGAACTTTGGAGAAAGGGTGCAACGATAACAACACGACAGTTGATCTGACAAGGGGTTACATGGCAAGCAGGCTAACGAACCAAGGACGATACATGTATGTCTTTAGGGAATTAGAAATACATAGGACATATAGACGAAGAGGGTCAGACTACTGCGTAGACTAAGGCTATTTGCCCTTCCTTGCGAGCTCGGCGTTGTACTCCTCGCTGGCCGCCTTAGCCTCGGCCGCAATTTCCCTCTTTTTCTCGCGCTCGCTGCGCCTGCATGCCTCTAGATGGGCCTGCGTCTCCTACCGGATACGCTGGTTGTGCTCTTCAGTGCGGCGCTCCTTCTCCCTCCTCTCGCGGTCCCTATTAGCATCTCACTCCTCGCAGTCAAGAGTCCACTGGTCGTATGGGTGGATCTCTAGGTCGATCCACTTGCGATAGCTACATAGCAGATCCGGGAACTTCGGATAGACGGGAGAGGTTGTTAGTGCGGACTTTGAAAGAGAAATGGTAGTGGAACATACTGCTACATGTCCTTACCGGCTGCAGATAACGGCTCGTGTCCCAACGGCGGTCGAGATAGTCATAGGAGTAGTTCGCGCAACCCCAGTAACGTATGCCTAGGCTGAGCCAGTGCTTGAACTTAAAGAACTTGCATCCGTCCCTGCACCAATAGAGGGACGGCGTCTCCCCCTCGAGTGGGTGTTGTGGCGAATGCTCGGTTGGGATGTTCTAGCAGGGGTTGCTGCTACAGGGGGGGCGTCATTGTGGGGAGGTGGCCTTCTGGCACACTCCCTTTGCTCCTTCTGGGCTGTATACTCCCTTTGCATTTCACGAATCTCCTCCCAATGCTTGTTCATCTGAGCGGGATTGTGTTGAAGTCTGGATGCAGTCATCCCTTGTCAGCAAACATTGCACGAAGCCAAACCTCCGTCCCATTGTACTCCCACGGTGATTCGTGCTCGTCGTGCACAGCAAGACCCTCAACGTCCACCCTATTCCATTTCTGCAGGATGGGACCTTCGTCCTCCTCAGGAGAGGCATCATCATCCTCTTCTAAAGCTTCCTCCTCCGTCCGAGCTGTCAAGTCATCGATCTCCATATGACGCACTATGCTGTCGACATGCTCCCCTGCATCTGCCTGTGCACTGGGCTGAGCGTGTGCTGTGCGATATTCCTCTTCTGCCTCAGCAACATCCGAGTGTACTATACTGACTTGCTGGAAACTACTTAGGTCAACACCGCATGGACCTTCACGAACCGTACCAACACCATAATGCACTTTCAATCTTATCGGCTCCGACATGACTGATTTATCACTGCAAATATTTCAAACATTGCAACCAGCTATTTCTCAACATACATTCTCGGAATACGTGCTAAACCAATAAGTAGCTACACGTCGCCTACATTCGGCCCAGAAGAAGAACCAATGAGACTATTATCTTCACGCGGAGACCTTCTCTTCTTATCAACGAGCTTCCTTTGTCTTTCTCTTTCATGTCCTGAGCTCCTCTCCTCCCTTACCCCCTCTCCCGAGCTCCTCTCCTCCCCTTCTCTCCCTCTCTCTAGCTCCTCTGCTCCTCCCTCTCCCTACCTTCTCCCCCTCTTCCCTCCCCCTATCCTTCTATCCCTCCCCTTTTCTCCTCTCCCGATCTGCTCTCGTTGTCTGCCAAGAGAAATGGCAAAAGAAACCTTGACAGGACTGGGTCTGGCTATCTATACAACCGTCTAGTCGCTCAGCCGTTGGACGACTTGGCAGCAAGTAGTGGGCCAACGGTTGAGCGACATATCGACTAGTCGCTCAACCGTTGGACGACTTGGCAGCAAGTACTGGCCCAACGGTATAGCGGCACGTCGACTAGTCGCTAAACCGTTGGACGACTTGGCAGCTAGTAGTGGGCCACTTTTTTGCTACCAAGTCATCCAATGGTTCAGCGACTAGGGCACGAACGATTGGTAAGTAATCTATGAATAAATTATAGTACAATGCAAGAGGGAATGCATAGACAACCATGTCATAGTAACTACGAAGTATAATACATAAACACATAATACAAGTACACACAACACAACGAAGACCCCCCTACTGGCCACCCGCTACACCACCCGCAGCACCTCCTCCATCGTCGCCACGTCCCACACCCGGTCCGCGCCCACCAGTACGCGGTGACCGCTTTGGACCGACTTGGACCGCCCCGTCGTCCACGACTAGAGCGCCATCCTCTTTGGTGGCCTCCACCATCCGCGCGAGAGGTAGAAGACCGACATGGCTCAGCCTGCAAAACACGAAGAAGTAACTACATAGCGGACATATAACACAAACAAGTGGCATAGCTTGCGGACAAACCTGTCTACCCAGAGTGGTGTGAGAGCCGTCGGGCGATTTAACTTGTAATGTTTAATCCTCCGAATGGTCATAGCATCACAAATTAAATTTCCCCGCTCTTGGTGTATTATGCAGCTCCCAGGAGCAGTACACATACACATTCACAAACAATATCAAACCATACACAGGTTATCACAATATCGCAAGATAAAATATCAAGTACGCAACGAAAAAAAAAATGAACTGAAATAAAATCATAAATTAACCAGTACTGAAGTCCCAACGGCTTGCCATAACCCATAGGGCAACTGACTAGGGTTCAAACCTTAGCAAATCAACATTCCTGCGCAAACTTTCCTTACCGGATTCAACCTCAACACCTGCTGTCCAGATTAGTAAATATAGGCAAACAATGAGTACACGAATGTACTCCGCAAGACTTTACCAATCCTATACATAACTACATGCAAGCTCTATTCAATAGAGAAGGCTATAAAGTTTATTTTTAGCGCAAAGCAATATTTTCAATTTGAATACAATGTAGTAGATTAAAATTGCAAGTGAGCAAATATTTTTAATACCTCAAATAACAGTGAGTAAATAACATTAGACAACAACTAAACCTTAATAGGTGGCTGCCCCTGCAGCACACAACAATAGTATGAGAAACCATTCTCAATACCACCCATCAAATTTTAAATTTTAATTCCAAAAAGTTGAGTCTAACTCTTGAAAGACCTCCTCAAGCGTGTCCATAACTAAGAACGTTGCTATTCGAATAGTTTAAACCTTACAGGGGTGTGCAACTTTACCCATATGTCAGACCGCCTTTTTGCCAAGCCATAGAGCACACTTCCTTAGGTATGTCGGAAAGACTAAGTTCTATAAGACGTTTTCCAATGTTATGTATTAACTACGAGCCGTCCATATGGATAGAAACTACAATGCCCCTCGGTGAGGATAACCTAGCTAGGAACCCTGTAACATTCCTTCTGGGCTTTTTGAAAATTTGCAAAATAAAAATAACCATTTGAAGTTATTGAATTGCCAAAGCTTAACTTACAATTTTAGAATTAAGTGCAATTTAATTTGAATTAATCCAACTACAATTAATTCAAATTTGGTTTAGTTGGTTTATTTAAGTTTTCTGGATTTTATTTGGATTTAAAGTCAAAAATATTATTTTAAGTATTTGCTTGGATTTTAAAAAGGGTTTTCCTTTTGTCCCGAATTAAAAATAATTTATTTAAAAAATAAAAGCTAAATGTAAGTTAAAAGTTTTTTTTTATTAAGTTCCAAATGGTTCAAGAAATTTCTGTGCATTTTTCTAGAATTTTTGGACCCTATCTTCTATTTTCTAAAAAACCTTTTGCTTTTCTGGTGTTTCCTTAAATCAAAATTGCTTTTAAAATCCTCCTTTGGATTTGGGCCAAATCTTCCCAGCTCGACTCCCCTTTTCTTCGCATGTCCAGCCCGCAGCCGCTTCCACTCTCCCTCTCTCTGCACGTGGGCCTCGCCCGTCAGCCCGTGTGCACTGTTCTTCTTCCCCCTCGGTTCTTTGCCTGCATCGCGCCCAGCTCCTCCTTTTCTGCTGACAAGGTCCCGCCAATGGCGTCAAGTCCCGCGTTCCCTCCCCATTTTCTGCCGACACCGCTGTTCCATCGTGCCCTGTGTCCCGCGCTCGGTCCCCTCCCGTCGCCGCCCCGGATTCCCGCTCCCCTTTCCCGTTTCCCGCCGACACTGTCGTCCCGTCGTCGCCCCGGATTCCCGCGTCCCCGCCCGGTGCTTGCCTCCCCCACTTTGCTATAAAGCTTCCGCCCGACTCCTTCTTTCCCCTTCCTTTTCTCTCCCGCCTTCTCCCTCCGCTCCACCATTCCCCCTCTCTCTCCGGAGCTTTGCGCCGCCACCTCCCTTCTCGTCGGCGCCCCCACTTCGGCCACCCTCTTCGATACAGCGCGCTCGCCGCTTGTCCCCGAAGCCCCGTGCTCCTCTCCGCCTCGCCATGCTCGCTGGAGAGCCCCTGGCCGTGTGCGCCGCCACTAGATGTCGACGTGGCAGTGCCACGTGGCAACACACCATGGCTACGTCGGCATGGTTGCCTACGTGGCAGTCCACGTAGCGCCCACATGGCATTTCAGATTTTCCTTTTGAAAAACAAATCCAGCCAAAATTTAAATCCCTAAGGCTGACGTCATCCGATGCAATAAAGTGATTTTCCTTTACAAAAATAATTCCGAAAAGTCTAGAAAATCCTGATTTTATCATTTCATGTGTTTATCAAACTTCCGAAGGCCATATCTTCTTCGTTCGAACTCTGATTCGAGTGATTCAAATTTCTAAATTCATTATCTTTATGTTGGTGCTTATTTGATACTTATTTGGAATTGTTTTATTTATTTGGCTTTGTTCGCACGTATAGATTCCGGCATTTCGGAAGAATTTGTGGATTCGATGACCGAAACATCTGAACTCTTCAACGAAGGCAAGTCGTAGACCTTTGATCATGTTGTACCCAAGTTATAAAACTATATTGTTTGATATAAACATGCATGGCTACTTGTATAAAAATGGTTTCAGGAATAGTTAATTACCTAATTACCATTATGCCTTCTTGATAAATTGTAACTGGCATGTACCATTGAATGACATAAATCCTTGGACACCATAGGATGGTTGATATTAGTTGGACATTATTGTACTATCAACTTGGGTATCGTTTATGCTTAGCCATGTTTTAACGATACGATGGATTCATGATCACATACTCAAAGAATGATTAATCTTGACTTAATGAAATATGGGATTATGGTGTGATATCACTGTTGTGCAACTGTGGTGCGAGGTCACAGTTGTGCCAATTGTGGTGTAATGCCGCTATTATTAAAATTTGTTGTGCCATGGTAAGGGTTGTCATTTTGGTCGGATTGAACGAAAATGATTTATGCTCGGGCAAGTGGTCGGATAGTAAAGAAGGAATGCGGGAGGCACTTAGGTGCGCGAGGCACATGGGATACGAAAAGTATCGCCTAAGCAACCACTAAGGACTTAACTTTGTGCGCCATTGATCTGGGCCATACCATACAACCACAAGTCTATTTATGGGGTGGACCTGGCCAACTAACCAGCAATGTTTTGAGTCGGTTCTGTTTGGGTTGATAAGCGGCACAAGAGGGGGCCCAGAATGGCGAATCCTTAGCGAGCAGAACCGAGTCAAAACAGAACTTTGTAAAAGCCTTGTGATAGTCTCTCCTGGATTCACATGTCTAAGGAAACGTGTATTTTATCAAGTGATTATCTCTTGTGGGTCAAGCTGTACAACCTCTGCAAAGTGTAAAACTATTCGAATAGTCGTGTCCCTGGTTATGAACAATGCCTAGTGATTTCACACGAGGGGTAGACTTTATCAAAAATGTTGGAATGGTTTGGATGGATCTGAGTAGTTGGTTTTGGTCGATAGTTGGGAGGTGAACAGGGTATTCACTAGCTGCTTTAAAGAAACTTGATTACTTATGTATTAATCTTTTAAATTGTGCAATACAATCTACTTAATGTATTTACTGTCAATATTGCTTTCTGCAAAATAGCCATAAAGCAAATCCTTGTCAAGCCTTGCATGAATATTATTTGCATACATTTTCCTACGACTTGCTGAGTACTTTAAAGTACTCACGGCTTTGCGTCATTTGTTGATCAGTCGCCGAAAAAGAACCAGGGAACACCGAGTTCTACGAGGAAGACTACTTCGAAGTCTATGTGGATTAGGTCGCGTCCTCCACTCGATTGCCTGTAGGCATGTCGGATGGCCGCCACGAGATATTTTGGTTTCACTGCAGGTTATCTTTCATTGTTAAGCCCTACGTGGCAAACTTTGTAAGACTTAACCATAAAGTCCTTTTGCTACTAATTATTAATTTGTCTGCTTCATTCGTTGTTTTGTTGTATGGATATGATTACATCAATGTTACAACTGTGTGAGTTAGCTACTGATCTGTGTCTATTTCAGAATACACAGAGAGTCTCGAAGTTGTATATCCGGGGTCCCGACAAACCCACTCTCACACACCCAACACAACAACACATCTCTATTTTTTTTAACACAACACACAACCACCAACCTGCGACTCAGAGCTAACACACGCCAAAGTACTAAGTCAAGAGTGGACCCATATGACCCTCATGTGGATGCACGCAATAATGCTTGGTTTAGTGGGATGAGATGTTAGGTCCTTGTTGACTCGGGCACCAACCACACACCCAATAGCACACCAACAACCAATGTGTCCAAGTCCAACTCGTTTTATTTTTATTTTTAGTTTTCCAAATATGATAGCACAGGGTGTTGGTTATAACATAATAAAAATGATTTATATGATCAAGGTTATCGACAAGTCGACAACCGCCCAATCTACTGGAAACTAAGCATGACACCGAATAAACATAAATAGACCATATAACATCCACCGGGCTCTAGTTCACCAGCGGGATTATTAACTTAGGCTAGTGGAAGGGGATGAATAATTTTAGGGAATTCATGCAACAGAATTAACTACCTCTAATCGACAAAATTAACTTGACGAATAAAGCATGCATACATACAGTTGCAAAATAAGAAAATAGTTTTTGAATGTAATAGGATCAACATGCATCAACGGAATAGGTGCTTACCTTTGCTTGCTGGTACTATGGACATTCTCACGATTATTTTGGTTGCACTCCCGCATCATCGTCATCTAACGATAAGAACTGACAAAGCAAAAGCATCGAATAAACACCAAAATTCCAAAATCTCCAAAAATTAAGAAATTAATACAAAAGATAGAAAACGATTTTAGATGCATTTAGGTGAAAACTTTAGTTCAATCGGAGCTCATATGAATTTCTTATGAATTTTCAAGGTTTAACCAATTTCATGTCGTAAACAATTTGTTGTGGATTTTTAACTAGGAGCATGATTTTAAGACTTTAGGCCATGATATTAATATTTTATGCTAAGTACATACTTATGAGTTTTCATCTTTAATTGCTTTACCAAAAGGGATTATCTAAGTCATTAACCTAGTGCTACTATTGCTCCTAAATGCATTCTCATTCCTACTCTCTTCAACCTTTCAAAACAAAGAATTAGTTGTTCTCTGCTGGTTTCTTAAATTTCACACCCATACTTGTTTTCAACTAAGCTTGCTCCTGATATCTTAAGTGTGTAAATGGTAAATAGAAACAACAACATTTCTAACTACTAGAATTTGTCATGCTACTAGCCTTTTGACAATTCTGATACTTGTCAGGTTATTGTTATTCATCTATAACAGCCAATTTTCTTTAGAACTAAGGTACTAATGTCTGAACTTCCTTTAAACTCATCTTCAGATTTTCTAACTAAAGTGACCTAATGGACATACACCAAATTTGTTAGCATAAGAGATATGGTTTTGCAGATGGGTGCTACTGACATTCTAAACTTTCTTTTTCTCTTCTCTTGGGTTTCTGAAACTTTGCAACTATATAGGTTTTTCATATTTGATTACACTCTGATGGTCTCAAAATACTCATCTCCAAACTGATTTTCAGATTTGATTACTTCTAGAAGATCAATGCTCAACTAACTAAATGACTCAGGAACATAACTAACTACTATCCTAGCAAAGACATTTTTAATATAAGAAAGCACAGGATAGAGATTAAACAAGAAGGTTACACTGACAGCCCAGTTTTTCTTCTAAACCTCTTCTTAGATCAATCATATAGCTAAGAGTGTTTGAACCCTAAAATTACCAATTCCCTTATTCATTTGCTAAGCACTTCTTAAGTGATTTAATAGGCATTAACAAATTCTATTAGCATTGGTATAATAGAGAGGGAAAACTTAGTTTCAGAGAACCGAAAACAGGAGAACAACTCATAACGAATTGGGGCGGCGACCATCACCAGCGATAGGAAGGTTGGCGGTGGCGGGGAGTAGCAAAAATGGAACCGGGGCAGCATGGTGGTTCTAGTGGTGGTGGATGTGCAGCCGGAGCGGGATGGTGGCGGTCGGAAGATGGTTCATGGCGACCCATCGTGGAGGTGAAACACGGCAACGACGCTTGGGGGTTGTAGGAGGTGGAATGGTGCACGCATGGGCACCAACCGGGTGTGGGAAACTCGCCGAGCCGTTCAGTGGAGGTGGAGGGTGGACGGAGCGGGCAAGCGACGGTGAGCCAGGGCGGCGCGGGTGGTTGAACGGTGTCGATGACCTGCGAAGAATGAGAGCTCAAGTGAGTGGTGGGATTAGGGAGAGGGATGCTAGTAGATACTCTTGAAGAGTGGAATTGAGCAGGGAGTCGCTGGAGGAGATGCGGCGGCGGCGGAGGCGGTGTTGGCTGGTCACGGGGAAGAAGGTGCAGGCACGGTGCTCCGGTGGACCAAGGCCGGAATTGGTTGAGGGCTTCGTCTCCTGGAGCGAGGTGACGCGTCGTGACACAGTTGTGGATGGTAGGGGGTCACTGAACTAGCCGGAATGGCATCGGGGTGGTGCGGCCATGGCTGAGCGGCATAAAAGACATTGGCCGAAAGGAGCTTGCGGAGAGGAAGATAAAGCCGAGGAGGGAGGGAGATAGGGCAGTGCTGGATGGGATAGTGGTGGCGTGGCGATGGCCCGGCGCAGGGGAAGGGGAAGGGATGTGTGTCCCATGCACTCGGCGGTGAAGCTCTTGCGTGGCAGGTGTGGGGGCTGACTCAGTGGAGAGGCGGCGCCATGAAAACGAAGGGGAGGGGCTGACGAAGGAGCCCGCAAGGTCAGTGGTAGAGAAAGGAGGTGCGGGTCGGACTCGGGTGCATGCGAACGGGTTGGGTCCAGTCATTTGGCTTGGTACGGTCGAACGGTCCGAAAGTTAACTAGGTTTTGGATTTGAACTTCAATACTTTGACTAGCAGTTACAAATAGCAATTAAATTTAGAAAAATATGAAATTTTACAGAGAGGTTACTGGGATGACCTAGTACACAAACAAAATTTCTAACATCATTGTTCATGTTTCAATTACTTATTTTTAAATCATTTACTGTAGGCCTTTTAGAGTTGGGATTTGAATTTTCTCAAGATTGATTTGAGTACTAAAAATCTGTGAAAATTCATATTTATTCATGATAAATATTTTGAGATTCAAATAAATTATTTCTAGGCACTGTTCCCAAGTTTTGTTTATATTTTAAATTCAAATTTAATTTTGAACATGCAAATTGACAAGAAACCAAATAACCAACAAAAATTCCAGAAAATTCAAACAAGCAAACCAGAGCATATAGAACTCAACTACAATATTCCTAGCTATGGGTCCTATTACATCTTCAAAATAAAATTCAGTTTGCATTTCTGAAATTTAGAAAGTATATTTTTTAAGTTTAAAATTGAGATTCATTACGAAAATTACCTCAATTATTTTAAGAGCATTTGAGGTATTACCATTTTTAAGTTGAAATCTAAAATACATTCCCACACTTGAAACCCTTTTAGTTTTGCCCCAAATTTAAATTAGACTTTTGAATTGGAGAGGGAGTATTGGATTACTAGGTTTTAGCACATTTGATTTGCGACAAAAGTTTTAAAAAGTCCAAAATTTCACAAATGCTCATTAGATGCTTAACTAATCCAACTTAGGGATCTAGGGTTGTTACACGTGGGCCCAGTCTCCAAGCCCGTCATGGTGTCCGCATACGAACCACCCCAAGTCAGTTGCGTCGTCCCCGCGAACCAGATGCGGGACACGACGGCTCGCGTGATGCTGCGTGTTGAGCAACTTGTCCAGCAGGCCGAAATACCTGTTTGAATCACCAGGTTCACGAGCCATACCTACAAATGAAATTCCAGATAGCAAGTATGACACAATTAGTGGGTTTAATTTCTTATAGCGTAGCTCCGAAAATTCTAAAAATTAAGTTGCTTTCTTGCATAAGTCTAGTGATGTTTTGTTCATAACCTACCATGGTTTCGAAAGTAACCTCCCATGATTTTATATGCAAACCTACGACTACGTTATTTACAATTATTAATAACATGCATGGACCCTGTCCAGGTGGGTTGCCCGGTATGCATGGGCACCACCATTTTCTAACAAAATATTATGTAATGACTACAAAGTTTTTAGTAATATGTTCACAAATAATTAAAACTTATTAATCAATGTTAGCAATTGTTATCATCAACACTTCATAAAATTAAGTTGTTTTCGCAACTAAATGTGTGAAGCAATCGCCCGATTGAGAAAAAAAAACACAACTAATTATATATAAATATTAAGTATCATTTGAATACAATATTTACAATGCCTTGTTTACCCAACCCTAACATTCGTTCAGCTGATAATTGCTTAATATCCTAATCTTTACCATCACTGCTACACCCCCACACAAATTTTCTAGCTTCGTCGCTGATAATATGACACTACACAGTACGCATCTAAAGATTTTTGTAATTAATCTACCATTATTTCATTTGCTAACAATATGTCAATACATATGATGTTGCTTGCTAACCTACCATGGTTTCAAAAAAACACGCATACAAAATAATGCTAGAGACTCACCGTCCTCGTCATCGATGCGAAGACGCTTTCTTTCCCCCTCTCCCTGTTCCTTTCCTCTCTTTATCTCCTCTCTTCTCCTCGCGGCGTCGCTGTCTAGAAGAAATGGCGACTGTTTCACGGCCAGCCACGCGTGCGCAGTATATAAGTGCCCCTAGTCACCCAATGGTTGGGCGACTAGAGCCCAGCATTGAGCGACAGGTATCCTAGTCGCTCCACCGTTCGACGAATAGGACCGAGCCGCTCCACCGTATGGCGACTTGGAGGCGAAAGGTCCCATCGCCCCATGGTTAAGTGACTTGGACATCTGTCGCTCACCCGTTGGGCGACTAGCCCAAGTCGCCCAACCATGGAGTGATACGTGATTATTTCTGACAAAAAAATAAAGTAGTATTATTTCTGTAATTCTGAATAAAAAATAGATTATTAAAAAAACTGCTATATTCCGTAACTTCAGATTCATGATTTGATGGTATAGATAGGTGAAACATCTAGGATTTGTTTCTAAATAAATCATTTGTTTAATCGTGTTACATAAATAACACACCTTTTATTTTTTTATAAAAATAACCCTCAATCCACCACGCGACTAGGCCCAAACTCGCGATGCGTCAGTGACTAGCTGACGTGGGAGGCCCAGCTGCACGATGGAACCATGACTGAGGCCTTGGTATGCAACGTGTCTCGATCCGAAGTGGTTATGCGATCGAGTCCGTGCGAACACGATCGCCAATCGAGCGTGGTCGAGGCGATCGTCGATTAGGCAGGCGATTGAGCACAGTCACATTCCTAACCGCCGACAGAAAGTTATTTTTTTAAAAAAAATAATTTAAATAAACTTAGCTTTGATTTTACAAAATTAATTGGTTGAAAGAGTTGTCTATGAATAATTGTTAGTGGTAAAAAAAACTTGGAGTTTGATTACTGCAATTGTTTGTAAATAAATCATGTGCTAATCGTTTTACGTGGGTGACCTCATTTTAAGTTTTTACACAAAGAACTTAAAAGTTGGGGAAATATTTTGTAACCTTCTGTTCGAGCGAGATAAGAATGGAGCAACGAAGATTAGATTGCAAGCCCGGCATAACACTTGGCCATGTAGGTTTGAATTACACTTGGCATATGTTTGCATATGTTTGCTGGTTATTCCTACCGCTCAATGTCTGTCCCAGGGGCAACATCATGCTCGATGTCATCCTCTTGAGTGGCCTACAACATCCGAGCGAGAGGAAGGAGTCAGGCGGCTCGCAACCTGCAATGCAATATAGAAGAGAAGGATGTAAGTATGTGAACATTAGTAACTGTTGGATGGAACAATTAACAAGTATCATACTTAGAGAACCAACACCGATCTAGCCTCCCAGACTTCGACGGAGTGCAAGTTGACAGCACTCCTAGCTCATTGGGAGCATGCCCCTCTAGTAGAAGTAAAGTACGTAGCCGGCTGCGGTGCCAACCATCTAGCCCACAGTCCAAAAGACTGTATGGCCAAGCTGTGCCACCACCCTGACCATTTGGCTTCTGAACTTCCTGGTGTTTTGAGAGCGATCTGCAGTGACAATGGCACGGAGTTCAAGAATGCTTCGTTTGCCTCTTTTTGTGCTGAGTGCGGTATTGAGCATCAGTTCTCTTCTCCACACGTCCCTCAACAAAATGGCGTTGTGGAAAGGAAGAACAGAACCTTAGTTGAGATGGCTAGGACGATGCTAGATGAGTATAGCACACCGAGGAGGTTTTTGGCCGAAGCTGTTGCTACAGCTTGCCATTTTTCAAACCGTGTCTTCTTGAGACCGTCTTTAGGCAAGACTTCTTATGAGCTTCGATTTGGTAGAAAACCCTCTGTCTCTCACTTTCGAGTCTTTGGTTCAAAGTGTTTTATTCTCAAGACAGGAAACCTAGATAAATTTGAATCAAGGACTTGTGATGGTTTATTTCTGGGTTATCCTACTCATTCGAGAGGTTTTCAGGTCTTTAATATTGAAACTAATATTGTCCAGGAGACATGCAATGTTACTTTTGATGAGACTAGCCCTGGAGCTAGATCCGATGTTTCAGGTGACTTACAGGTGACAGAGAGCATTTTTGTTGAAGAAGATGAGGATTATTTCGATATTGCTCCTTCACCTGTTGTTGATGCTCCTGTCCAAGCTCCAGAACCTGCTACGACTGCTTCACCTCCAATTGAGGCTCCTGCTGTATCTTTATCATCAGCAGTACCTGTGGAGGTTGAGGCGATGCTATCTCCCCAAGGCGCTCCATTGCACATTCAGAAGCAGCACCCTCCGGATCAGATGATTGGTAATCTTCATAAGCGAGTCACTCGCTTCAGGTATCATGATCCGAGTCTTTTCTCTCACTCTGCATTTGTAGCTTCTTTTGAACCCCGCGATATATCATATGCTTTATCTGATGCTAGCTGGGTCAATGCCATGCATGAAGAGTTAGAGAATTTTGAAAAAAATAAAGTCTGGAACATTGTAGAACCTCCTAGTGGTCATAATGTTAAAGGAACCCGTTGGGTGTTAAAAAATAAACAAAATGAGGATGGTTCTGTGGTCAGACACAAGGCTAGGTTGGTAGCTCAGGGTTTTAGCCAGGTTAAGGGGTTAGATTTTGATGAGACCTTCGCTCCTGTTGCTAGATTAGAAGCCATTCGCATTCTACTTGTATTTGCTGCATCTAAAGGTTTTAGGTTGCATCAAATGGATGTTAAGAGTGCATTTTTGAATGGTTTTATAGAGGAGGAAGTGTATGTTAGGCAACCCCCTCGCTTTGAGAATCCCAAGCACCCAGATCGTGTTTACAAGCTATCCAAAGCCTTGTATGGTCTTAAGCAAGCCCCTAGAGCCTGGTATGATAGACTCAAGACTTTCTTGCTTAAGAATGATTTTGAAATGGGAAAAGTAGATAAGACTCTTTTCATTCTTAGGCATAGCAATGACTTCCTGCTTGTTCAGATTTACGTTGATGATATTATCTTTGGTGGTTCCTCTCATACTCTTGTTTCTAGTTTTTTTGAGACCATGTCCAGGGAATTTGAGATGAGTATGATGGGCGAGCTCAACTACTTTCTAGGGCTTCAAATCAAGCAATACAATGAAAGGATCTTTATCCATCAAACGAAGTACACCAAGGATCTGCTCATGCGCTTCGAGATGGGTGATTGCAAGCCGATCGCCATTCCCATGGCGACTTCGACTGCTTTGGATCCAGATGAGGAAGGAGAAGCCATGGATCAACGCGAGTACCGTAGCATGATCGGCTCCCTTCAGTACCTGACGGCCTCAAGACCGGACATCCACTTCGCGGTCTGCATCTGTGCGAGGTTTCAGGCGTCTCCGAGGACTTCACATCGCCAAGCCGTTAAGCACATCTTCAGGTATTTACACTCTACCCTCTAGTATGTCATTTGGTATTCCTACTCTTCTTCGTTGTCCATTTAGGGGTTTTCTGATTTTGATTTTGCGGGCTGCCGGCTAGATAGAAAGAGTACCTCTGACACTTGTCATTTCTTAAGCACTTCTCTTGTCTCTTGGTGTTGTAGGAAGCAGTCTTCTGTTGCACAATCCACTGTTGAAGCTGAATATGTAGCTGCTGCTAGTTGTTGTAGTCAGATTTTGTGGATGGTGTCCACTCTTAAGGACTTTGGGTTAAACTTTGCTAGTGTTCCTCTTTTCTGTGATAACACTGCTGCTATTAACATTGCTAAAAACCCAGTGCAACATTCTAGGACCAAGCACATAGACATTCACTATCACTTCCTTAATGTTAAGACGAGTGATATTGTGCTGCATTTTATAGAGTCCGAGGCTCAGTTGGCCGATATCGTCACAAAGCCTTTAGACCCAATAAGGTTTGCCACCTTGAGAAGCGAGTTAGGGGTAATTTATCCCTACGGGTTGGTTTGAGGGGTAGTTAGATTTTTTCTGATCTTACCTTGTTCATATGATCTTTTCTTGATCTTCTTAGGCTTTTTGAGCTTTTCATGTACCTCATTGTATCATATTGCATTCGTATGAAAAATCCAAAAAAGATGCATTGTAATATAAGCTTTTCTGCTTATCTTTTAAAATTGATGAAGCTTTGCTTATTACCCTTTGGAGCTTTGGTATTTCAATTCTTGCTCAATGCCATATCTAGTTCTTTGATTTGCTAGAATTATCATGCTTTCACATGTGTAGCTAAGTCTTTACTGAATGAGCTAGAACTCTAAAACAACTTGAACTAAAAACTGTAATTTGTGGATGTTTTAGCTAGTTGCGCAATTAGTGCTCCTTTTGTGACATTGGCCCTGTCAAAATTGTTTTGTTAGCTCTTGAATCTAAAATTGATCATTACTTGAACTTCTTGTTCTTCTGATAATCTAAAACTGCTCTTGTGCAAAATAAAAATGAAAAATCAATTTCAAGATTGTCTTATGCTTAAATTGTGCCAAACTATTCTCATGAGACTGCTTGTCACAGACATGAACTTGGAGATAGTTTGATGATCCAGGCGATCTCATGGGGACTGCTTGTCAAAACTGACATGAACCTCAAGATTTATCGCCCTGGTAGAAGGTTAGGAAGAGTTTGTGGATGGCTCCTAGTCCAGGATCTTCTTCACTAAGATATACCTCTAATCAACTTCTGGTCGAAGCTTAGGAAGAGTTTGTGGATGGCTCCTTGTCCAGGATCTTCTTCACTAAGTTAGACCATTAGTCCACTTCAATATTCATTGCAAATGAAAAACTGTTGAAAAACGGGCGTTTGATAAAATTGAGTAAAATGATTCAATTTAGGACCTGTTTGTCTCTTAATGTGGTCATTGTTAGCTTTTTAATCTCACATTGACATAGCCAGTATCATTTTAGGATCCCTGTTGATGAACTTGCTAAATTTGAAGCTTTGCTTAAATTGATAAAATTCATTGCGTTACATTGAGCCTTCTAGCTTAGCTTTGATATATATGTATTATCATGTTCTTACTAGCACTGTTAGGCTTGATATGTTGTTTGTGCAATATTAGAAATGCTATCTTGTTCTTTTGGATAATCTCCAAAGCTTCTTGTTCTCAAAAATTGAAAAATAAAAAAATATGAAGCCACTCCATGGCATTTTATGCATGCTCCTTCTTATGTTTTTCCTCAATTCTGCATTTGATATCTCTGAACGAGAGGAAAGTGTTATTCCTTGATGACTCCATTGTCAAAGGGGGAGAAGATATTTCAAAGATGTATAAAGGGGAGAAGATATAAAAGTGTTAAAAAGGGGGAGAAAGTTGGAGAATTTGAAATTTTCTGAAATATGAGAATCATAGTGAGGGGGAGTTTCTTGTTTGTATTCTTATGGTCTTATTGCTACTTCTAAACTTGAATTGCAATTCTTGCAACCTCACAATGATCAAAGGTCAATTCAAACAATTGTTCTTTCATATGGACCTTAAGTGAGATTTTGATCATTTTCTGGAAATTGAAGCTTTCTCACTTTCTTTTGCCTTATCTCACTTACCTATGTTATTCTGAATTCAACTTGGTCATTTTCATTGCTTTCTCTTGCATTTGGACCAAGTTGTGCCTTTATGCGAAAACGTCGAGTTTTTACTTTTTCAAACATCAAAATTTGCTTTTGTGGGAAATTGCCAATATGTTCATCAAGGGGGAGATTGTGGATATCATGGGGATATGTGCACGATCTTAGGATGATGTTTCAATTGGCAATGTCATTAATGGTTTGTCGAAACACGAGTTTTCGTCAAAGTTTAATGTCTTTGTCGAGATGGTCTTGATCGAGGCCGGCGTTGGGCACGCTGTGATCGGCCGGCGGTGATCGACCGCCTTTCAATGGCGGTCTGATCGGGCTCTTGCTGTTCATTGGCCAATTGGTGGCGATGAGTTTGGGTTAGGTCAAGTTCATGGGTTTCATGGCATATGTGTTGCATGATGCATGTTTTGACTAATGTGGGTCAAGTTGTGAAGAACTTGTTCCCGGAATCGATTTCTTTGTCTATTGTTGTGTAGGTTGCTTGGAGGTCAATGATGGTCAACGACGAGGATGATCGGGACTAAGCTTGGAGAGCTGAGGTCCAGAACGATCGGGGATGCCGGGTGAGGTCAATGGAGTCAAGCATGGCGCAAGAGGGACAAAGGTGACCGAATGGGCAGTTCGGTGCGACGGGTTGGATCAAGCGGCGTGGGGGTCGGTGCAAGTGCCATGGTTGTTTCAGTGGGAGCCGGATGGGAGAGACTTGCCGACATGATGAGAGCCGCTGGATCAACCTTCACGTGGCGAAGCATGAAAGTGCTTCACGAATATGGGACTCGGTCTTTGCAAAAAGATCGAGAAGGGGTATTTTGGTAATTTTACCAAATACCGCATTGGTGATCTTTTGCTAACCCGCGGCGCAAGATGGCTCATGATGAAGCGGATTAGGTCAAGAGGATATGAAGACGGCGCTTTAAAATACGTGCGTGTGTGACCCGTTTGTGTTGGGCCTTAACAGGAGCCCATTAGGGTTAATGCTTCTAGAAGGTCTAAGCATCCACTATAAATAGAGGAGGGAGGTGGCTGCACCCCCTTCAATCCTTTCATTGTTTTGAAACCCTAGTTTACTTAGAGAGAGGATTAGTGGAGGTTAGGGTTCTAGAGAGTTGGATTTGATTTCGTGCTCATGTATTGAGTCTTTGTCCTCTATTGATGGAGTGGCTGCAAACCAATACCATATCAAATCAATATAAGGAAAGATTGCTCAAAGATGTGTCTCTTTGCTTTCCTTATCTCTATTTGATGATTTTGAGTCTTTCTTTAATCCGCGAATTTTTGCTTGGTTTATTGGCTTGATCTAACTTGCTGTGACATGTGGGAACCCATATAGGGTTATCTTGATCATCAATCACCCACGAGCAAGTCTTTAGATCATATTTCGATTTTGACTCGATTTTAGAGCACACGTTGTTCAAACTGAAAAAGATAGGAACTTTGGCATGTATCTCTGCTATCCTTGATTGGAATAGGTTCCTAATATCTTTTAGAATGTGTGTCTCAAGTTTCGTGGAGTTTGGCTACATAGATCAAAAGTTAGACCGATTTGAGTTTGATTTTCCGGGCTGTTCTTCACTGTTCTGTGTCAGGCGCGGTGAGTCCACCCTTAGACCACCGGTCAGACCGCGATTTTGCCACCGGTCAGACCTCCCACCGGTCTGACCGCGCAATACACGCCGGTCTGACCGCCCTTAGGGTTTGAGCCTTCCGGTTCGTGGTCTTTTGCTTTGGGGTCTAGGTTGGATTCAGTACAAGTCTTCTGTTGTACCTGCTTATCGATCTTCATAGCTTCTATAGCTACTAGAGTGAAATTGATATTGAATCCGACCAAAGTGAAAAAGTGAGCGTGCTCCTATTCACCCCCTCCTCTAGTCGCCTTTTTGGTCCAACATAAACTGAATTTACCATATAAACCGAATGCCCACACTGCCTCAGACTGGCCCGATGGCGCGAGCCTGGCTAGGCCAAGTCAAGTTATGGGATTCGATTGTTTGGTTGGCTAGGCAAAATTGAGATATTGTTTGATCGGATGGATGTGGTAAAAAATAGTAGTAGCAAAGCTTTTAACGTCTTAGTATACTCTAATAGCCCTTATTTTACCTTATTAACCCTTTATCCATTTTATTATACACTAATACATCTTAATATTCACTAATCACCCCTTAAACATGTAATTAGCTGGCCCTGGCTAGAGGGAAGCTCTATTCCTTCGCCTCCACTTTCCACCGGGCAAGCCGTGAAAGAAATCCTGCATGAGCATGGCCTGTATGGAAAAGGTACCCTCACCCTGGCAATCAAATATACCAGGAAATTGCATCCCGGTAGACCAACACACACCTACTAATAGACGAATGTAGCTATTCCTCCAAATCGACGAACTCTAGTAATAATTTTGCAAATTCTAACCTCATACGCTCCCCTGGAGCAACTAAGGGCATGTTTGGTTGCTTCCCAAACTTCGTAACATTTTTATGCCAAGTGTGGCAAGGCTCTTGTGGCCGCCAAAACGGGCACCATCCTTGTGGCAAAAAAAAAGCTAGCATACGAGTCTATGACATGGTAAACGGCTAAGAAAGTGTAGCACACCACAACTATGGCTCATAAGTCCTAACCAAACTCTTACTACTAAAAATCAAATTTAGCTAAGTTAGTTGTGGCAAAGTTTGGCATAAACCAACCAGACCCTAAATATATAGGCAAATGAACACACCCCTACAAATAGACGAGTGCAACTTTTCCTCCATATCGACGAACTCGAATCATAATTTTGCAAGTTCTAACCTCATAAGCTGATCCCCTAAAGCAACTATATAGGATATGTAATAGATACTAACATCTATTATATTATTAAAGCGATAGAAAAAGAAGCCACTACGTTCGCTTTCAAAGGCTAGAAATTTTCACGTTAATCGGTGAAAAAATAGAAACATCCACACCGTTGATTATGGTGGATCCAGATTATAACGATCTAGATTAAAGGAAAGAGTTCATGTCAGGTACAATATAGCAATAAGAGTTCATCTCAAGTACAACGTAAAAATAACTGAATTTTGGAATAAAAAATAAAATAAAATTAGTAACTTAATATTGATACGAATTCCTAAGTAAAATCACTAGATAAACATAATTCGGAATAAAAAAATAGTAATCAGATTAGTACACGAATTCCAACAAAAAAATAACTGGAATTGAATAAAAACAAAATAAAAATAGCAAATTGATTTTGATACGAAATTCTAAGTAAAATTCTAAAAATATATAATTCAAAATATTTTTTTTGATTAGTATACTAATTCCAACAAAAATACCTAGATTTTGGAATTAAAAATAAAATTTGCAATTTGATTTCAATATTAATTCCAAAATAAAAACCCTAATAATTGTAATTCATAATAATTTTTATAAAAATTAGCAATTGGATTAGTATACAATTCAACAAAAATAATTGAAATTTGGGATAAAATAAAAGGAAATTTGCAATTTGATTTCCATATGAATTCCAAAGTAAAATATTTAAATAACTAAAATTGAACAAAAAATAACATTATCAATTTGATTTACATACTAATTCCTAAATAAAATCCTAAATAAATATAACCAGAATAAAAATTAAACAAAAATCGCAATTGGATTGTTCTACTAATTTCAACAAAAAATAAGCGCTATTTGGAATAAAAATAAATTAAAATTGGCAATTTGATTTTGATGCGAATTCCAAATTAAAATCCATAAATAAATTTAATTCACATAAAAATTAACAATTGGATTAGTATATGAATTTCAACAAAAATAACTTAAATTAGGGACAAAAATAAAAAGAAAATTTGAAATTCTATGTCCATACTAATTTCAAAGTAAGATCCCTGAATAACTAAAATTTGAATAAATTAAATATAAGCTATAATGAGGATACTACGAATGGTGTCAGATGAGACCACAAAAGAGTGCAATGATGTCGATCTGTCCTACAAGAAGATATTGATCCACAAGGAAACGAAGAGCCGCGACAGCGACGACGAAGATAAGAACAATTTCATGTTGCTCACCTTAGCCGTTCCATGAGGACAATGTTGTGCTACTCCCTAGAGCTACCAAAGAGAAAGGTCGGAGTCGAAGGAGTCAATGTCCATACGATTTCCAAAGTAAAATCCATGAATAACTAAAATTTTGAATAAATTAAATATATGTTATAATGAGGATACTACGAATGGTGTCGGATGAAACCACAAAAGAGTACAATGATGTCGATCTGTTTTACAAGAAGACATTGATCCACAAGGAAATGAAGAGCCGCGGCAGTGGTGAGCATCAGCGTTGTTGAAGAAGTCAATGGCCAAAGAAGCTTGAAGATGGGGAAGCCCTAACAAAGAGGAGATGAAGGTTTACATTGAAGACGAGCTATCGACGATATGGGGTTATCGCGTAGCTAGGAGCTACGATCGTTGGTGACACGACGTCACCGGCGATGGTGAAAAGATTCTCTATATCGTTAGACAGCGATTAAAGCAGACATACCAGCATCAGTGAAGATGGAAGGTCATAGCAGTTAATAGGGAAGCCAAATCGTTGAGTTTGACAACGTCGAAGAGGAGCGACCAACATGGTAGAAGAAGACCTCGAGCAAGTATAATATCGCCATGTGTATATACATGCATGCATCCATACGAATATAAACACGAGCGTACATAAATAAAGGAGCAAAGAGTTCAGAATAGAGATGGCACAATAGTAAGGAATAAGCTCGGGGCCACCAGAGAGAGTGTGAAGGGTGTCCCCGGCAAGGATTAGCAACATTTGCATGTATACGTGTTTGTGGATATCATGGGGATATGCCCATGATCTTAGGATGATGAAACAATTGGCAATGTTGCTTTTGGTTTGAAGTTTCAGCGTTTTTAAGCAAAGTTTAAAATTTGTCGGTCATTGGCGGTCAGACCGGCATTTTGGGCGGTCAGACCGGCCAAACCTTAAGTGAAATTCTGATTTAGTCGATGGCGGTCGACCGCCAATCCGTGATCGAGCGGCCTTGACTTAAGTGAGATTCGTTCGATCCCTGTGGTCGACCGCCGAAGCGAAGCAATGATCTGGCCGGTTTATGTGCTGAATGATGATATTAGTTGTGGATTGATTTTGGGATAGGTCATTTCCTTGTTGATAATGCATATGTGTTGCATATTGCATGTTTTCACTAACGTGGGTCAAGTTGTGAAGAACTTGTTCCGGATTCGTGTTTGCTTGTCTATTCTTTGTCAGCGGTGGCTTGGAGGTCAAGGGCGGTCAACGGCGAGGAGGATCGGACTAAGCTTGGAGAGCCGAGGTCCGAAACGATCATGGATGCGGGTGAGGTCAAGTGACTCAAGCATGGTGCGAATGGATGAAAGTGACCGAACAGGCGATTCAAGGCGTTGGTTGGATCAAGCGGTGCGAGGTCGGTGCAAGTGCCAAGGTGGTCGGTGGGAACCGGATGGGAGAGACTTGCCGACACGATGAGAGCCATTGGATAAACCTACACGTGGCGAAGCATGGATGTGTTTGCAGCAGTTTGGACTCGATCTTGGAAAAGATCGAGAAGGGTATTTTGGTAATTTCACCAAATCGCTTTGGTGACCTAATACCAACCCATGGCGCAAGACGGTGCGTCCAAGAAGTGGATTAGGTCAAGAAAAGTGAAGACGGCGCTTTGAGATGCGTGTGTGTAACCCGTTTGTATTGGGCCTTAACGGAGCCCATTAGGATTAAGTCTTCTAGAAGCTCTAGGCCTCCTATAAATAGAGAGGGGCTGTTTAGGCGACCACTTGAAGCACTCCTTTGGAAAACCCTAGTTTGGTGTTAGGGTTTAGGGAAGAAAAGAGAGGCTTAGGCTCTAGAGAGATGGATTGTGTGTGTGCTCATGGATTGAGCTCTTGTCCTCCTTGAGGGAGTGGTCAGTAACCTCGAATCATCAATCATCAATCAATCCTTGCAAGTTCTTTGAGATGAGCTCTCTTCGTTCTTTTCTTGTTTTTGCACTTTACTTTGATGATTTTGAGTGCTTCCTTGATCCTGTGGTTTTTGGTTGATTTCGTGCCCTCCTTCTCCTTGCTGGGACATGTGGGAATATATCTAAGATCATCTAGATCATCAATCTCCCACGAGCAAGTGTTGGATCAAGTTTTCGTGTTTTGCTCGGTTTTGAACCCTCCTTCGGTAGAACTGAAAAATGTCAAAACTTTGAGGTGGATCTACTCAATCTCCACTTGGAATAGGTTCCTAATATCCTTAGGAAGGTGTGTTCCAAATTTCGTGAAGTTTGGCCTTACGGATCAAAAGTTAGACCGATTTTCGTTTCGGGTTTTCAGGCTGATTGTGCTGATTTTCCTGTTCATCGTCAGGGGCGGTCTGACCGCCAAAATCAGCGGTCTGACCACTAGGCAAAAGAGTCAGACCACCAAATTGAGAGGTCAGACCGCCCAATACTTTGAGATTTGAGTTTTTGGTAATTTTGGGTGTTTTGCGTCGGGGTTTTAATTGGATTCAATACAAGACTTCCACTGTGCTTGTACTTTGGTCTTCATAGCTTCCATAGCTATTGGAGTGAATTAGTATTGAATTCAATTAAGGTGAAAAAGTGAGCGTGCTCCTATTCACCCCCCTCTAGTCGCTTTTCCGGTCCTACAGTGTTGATGTCACAACGGTTAGTATTAAACAATAATTGGTGAGAAGTATAAGATAACTATGTGGTAGAGTATTGCATCGGAAGGAGTAGCAGCTGAGAGATATCGATCAAGAAATGGGCTTGCTATTGGAGATTGAAGATGAAAAACTGTGGCAGGGAGAAGGGATAGAAGACACACGGTTCGGTAGGGCAACCGACGTGAGGGAAGATAAGTTCAAGGTAGGTCACCCATGGTGCACCGGTGTATATGTGGGCAAGGTACTCTAATATTATGTAAACTAATAAGATAATTTGTTGTATATATAATTAACGTATTGTTTAAGATTAATAGAGGTACATGTGCATGCAAATATTTTGGAAAAGAGTAACCAGTGGAGAAAAAAATAAGGGCATGCAGCTACATGATGCATACATAATGGAGAGTGGTTAATTTATTATGCTAGAGATTTTCTTCCATCAAAACTCATACATCAGTTACGTTCCTCAAGTTGTGTTTTTCTTTAAGTTTCTATTGTCATTTATAATGTTTACGATATCTTAAAAATCCAAATAGCTATGAGATACGTAAATATATTCTAAGTAACTAAGTTATATCATTTGACATTAAAAACTTTAAAACAAACCTAACCGTGCAAATGCGCGAGAAACACAGTTTTTTAGTACTCATCCCCAGCCCCAAGACCCTAATGCCGGTATGGAATGGAGCCCGGATAGAAGAAAACAGTGTTCAAAACAAATCCAAGCACGGGGTGAAAACAATATAGGAGCGTCCGTACGCACCGAACCCAGCAAATAATTACAACTGTCCCCGCGAAAATTCCAGTCCAGGAAATTCCGGACAGCGGCGCAGCTGTACTGATACTGTACAGGCACCGTTAGCAATAAGACGGGAAGTTGAGGCAAACAACACTACCACATCACACATGCATGCGGTACATATACATCGGCGCGGCTAGATGCGCGCGCAGGCACCACAACCAACCAACATAGCAGCCTCTCCTGTGAGTTGTGTCATTCCATCGTTCCTTCTCTCCTGCCCGTGATCTCCTTAAACTCCCCCCACCCTATCCCCTCGAGAATTAAGCCTCACACGGTCACACCCCCTCGCTGCTAGCTAGCTCGCTGGTGACCACCGCAACAACCATTACGGTTGCCACTGGCGTTGGCGTTGGCGTTGGCATGGCGATGGCCGTGTCGCGGGCGCGGTTCTTGGCTTGCATTGTCGTGGCGTTGCTATCTGCGTCGGGCGGTGTGGACGCCGGCCGCCACGGGCGCATGCACGGGCACACCAAGGGGCTGCGGCCGGGGAAGGCGGCGGCGAAGCCGTACCCGGTGAACGCGACGGGGGTGGAGACGATCGAGCGGCAGTTCACGCGGTGGGTGCGGTTCATGGGCGGGCTCAACCACAGCACGTTCCAGCGCGCGCTCAACCGCGCGTTCCTCCCCACGCGCACGCTGGTCGTGGACAAGAGCCCGGCGGCCGGTAACTTCACGTCCATCCAGGCCGCCGTCGACTCGCTCCCGCTCATCAACCTCGCCCGCGTCGTCATCAAGGTCAATGCCGGCACATACACGTACGTACGTGACCGCGCGCGCGTTTCGCGTCGCGGCATTGCGCGCGCCTCTTAGTCTTACCTGTTTTGGTATCTTTCGCTTCAGTATAGTATCCAGCGCTTAGCGTCTGACAGTCGGAATGACCCGCGTGCCGTGCGGCGTGCAGGGAGAAGGTGAACATATCGCCGATGCGCGCGTTCGTCACCATCGAGGGCGCAGGCGCCGACAAGACGGTGGTGCAGTGGGGCGACACGGCGGACACGATCGGGCCGTGGGGGCGCCCGTTCGGCACGTTCGCCTCCGCGACGTTCGCGGTGAACGCCCAGTTCTTCGTCGCCAAGAACATCACTTTCAAGGTGCGTCGCGTCGGTCGTATCAACTAGCTCGTGTGAAACGTACTCTTACGGGGCGTGACATTGTGGTGTCATTTCCATCCGCCAGAACACCGCGCCGGTGCCGAGGCCTGGAGCGCTGGGGAAGCAGGGGGTGGCGCTTCGGATATCGGCGGACAACGCCGCGTTCGTCGGATGCAACTTCCTCGGCGCGCAGGACACGCTGTATGATCACCTGGGCCGGCATTACTACAGGGACTGCTACATCGAAGGGTCCGTGGACTTCATTTTCGGCAATGCGCTCTCCCTCTACGAGGTATGCACGCATCTCTGCACCTTCTCTTTTACAAACACTTCTCCCCCTGCTTGAATAGAGCAAGAATTTCCCAGAATGCACCACACATCTGTAACGACAGTTCCATTACGTTATGCAACGCAGAGCCCCAGTTTAGTAACAGGCTTAAGGCTAACTAAAGACAATTAATTAGCCCCTGCAGTCCAAGTCGACAGAGTATCTTTGCCCAATCTGAGATGTCAGCGTCTAGTACAAACCCTAGGATGGCATGTCAGCTTTCTGACAAAGCATGGTTGCTGCCTATGTGGCGGTGCCAGTGTACCGCATAGAGTTGCAAGAGCCCATCATGCACTGCGTGAGTTCTCGGACACTGTTAAAACCGAGAGTTCCTACTACTTCTGACACAGGGGACTACTAACTAGTACCGTGTGCTGTCCTCAGCAATCATTCAGGGCCAAAATACAATCTCATCCGGTGGCAGCCAGCGCTGCCGCGCCGCGCCCACGCACCGGCCGGCACCACTGATCCTGGTCACGGCCTCTCGTTTCTGTCCACACCTGCCCCCAATCTTGTGACTGGCCCTACAATGCAAGATGCTCTCATGCTCTGTACATCCACGGACAAGAGGTAGCTAGTAGCCTAGTACCAATACATTATGCCCGTATGGTAAGTACGTTTACTGCCAAAACAAAAGAGCCACTGAAAAGCAAGTGCAAAAGGAATGTTGATGCCCATTAATGCACCTGCTCGGGGGGTAAGTAATCGGTCTTTTGGTTTTTAATGTGGGGAGTGAAGTAAACCTATCGCTCCCGTTGTCGTTGGCGCCGGCACCGTTGCGGAGTGTGGTTTTCTGAAACCGGCAGGTTCTCTGGTCCCTGACCCCAGGCGCCGGCCGCTCCGGCCCGTGACGCCATAGCTGGAGCTGCCCGTCTCGTGCCGTGCCGTGCCTCTAGGGACTACAATTGAATTTCATTTTCGCCAGAGTTCTCTTTGCACGTGGTTATCACTAGTACTAATTTCTTTTCTGGCATGTTTGCACGGCATGGTGATGCAGGGGTGTCACGTGCACGCGATCGCGCGGAACTACGGGGCGCTGACGGCGCAGAACCGGATGAGCATCCTGCAGGACACGGGGTTCTCGTTCGTCAACTGCCGCGTGACGGGCTCCGGCGCGCTCTACCTCGGCCGCGCGTGGGGCACCTTCTCGCGCGTCGTCTACGCCTACACCTACATGGACAACGTCATCATCCCGCGCGGCTGGTACAACTGGGGCGACCCGACGCGCGAGATGTCAGTGCCGCACCGCCGCTGCCACCCTCGCATGCACGCAGCTTTCTGTGCTGCTGTGTTTCCATCAATACCTGACGTGCCGTTGTTGTTGGTTGCACTTGCAGGACGGTGTTCTACGGGCAGTACAAGTGCACGGGGCCGGGGGCCAACCACACCGGCAGGGTGGCGTGGTCGAGGGAGCTCACAGACGAGGAGGCCAAGCCGTTCATCTCCCTGAGCTTCATCGATGGTTTGGAGTGGGTCAGGTTGTAGCACGAAAAATACCCAATTACCTTGTGAAAAAAAAGAACAAAAGGTAGCAGAAAAACTTGATTCGATTGCAAATTTGCGATTGAATGATGATTGATTAGCACTACTGTGAACAGACTAAATACTAAGATATGTCCCCTTTTTTTAGAAGACCCGTCCTGGGTTAATAACCCGGGTTTCCGAGATGGAAACCATAGTTTTTGGCCCAAGAATTTCATCAGTAATCGCCAACCGGTACCTTTTCGGCCCAGCCCATTGAGCAAAGAAGACTAGTTTGGGGCCCCGGTACTTTCACTTGCAACCAAAATAGGCTTAAATTTTTAAAACTCGGCGTAAAAGTTGGAGTACTGTCAAACGGAAGAAAATTCCTATAACACCTCGTGGTTTTAGATTTATATTAGACCTTTTCAATCTTGTGACATATGATAGAATAGATCAACTATCTTTTTACATGACCACATCTCATGATTTGAAGAGAGTATTTACTCTAAAAATAAGAAGATTTCATAGGATTTATTTTCCTATAAAATGAGCACAATTATGTGTTCCAAATTCCAACACGTTTCGCCTTTTCAAACGCAAACAATTTCGCACTTTGTTTTGCAAATTTCTACACTCAATGAAGCTACTAGTACGGAGTATTTACTAGGAGAGGCAGTTTATTTGACTCCTGCCACTGACAACGTCAAGACTTACACGCTTACAGCGAAATAGCGAGGCGACACAACAATATTGTAGCTACATCACAGACAGATTCAGATTCAGACCGCACCGAGCTGTCAAAAGTAACATCTAGATCCACCAGCACCAAATAAAAACAAATCTCAAGTCCATCCCTTTCGAATCACCCCGTCAGCTCAAACAAAATTGACAGCTGCAAGTCGTGTCTTCTTCAATGGAGTCAAAATTAATGTGTACATTGTCCTAGCTCCAATGTCTGAACCCACGCTTCAGAGTTCAGACAGCTTGGCGAAGCAATCGAGTGGAGACACGATGAAAATAAAATTCGCACACAGAGCTTCCAAATGTTGGGAACGTGAGCCATGTTTTCGAAGCGTATTTGAAAACTTTGAACAGGTTGAAACTTTTCGAAGCCAATCAAAAAATATTTGGCTCCTCGCACACTTTGGTCTTTGGATGATCCAAACTGTTCATTCTAGATGAGCTGGCTAAAACATTTTCCCCGTGCTTTCCGAACACACCCACAGCTTCCTTCTGTAGTACTTTGCAAAAGTGGCTTTTTTCCCTACACAGCCAAATTTTATCTCAACTATGAATTATTTTGCGCATAATCTTGGTGTGGGTGGGGGGGGGGGGTATGGCTGAAAGAAAAGCTCACGGCTTGCGAGTCCGGGCTTGTGATTTTTCGAGCCAAGCCAAGCCCAACGTCTTGCTCGGGGAAAAATAAAGTCGAGCTCGAGCCGCTCGCGAGTTGGCTCGTGACTACACAGTGCACCCCAAACCCAGCCTAGCTAGGCAGGCAGCCCACGCAGCCATGCCCCCAGCCCAACCCACTAAGCATAACCTAACCCTAACCACACCAATTCCCTATCCTCTCCCATCCGGTCGTCCCGATCCCAATTCTCCTTCCTCGCTCGCCCCCTCCACCGCGCCCTGTCCTCCCCCTACTCCCCTGGCCCTGTGGTCCCCTTGTCCTCCTCCCTGGCCCGCGCTCCACCTCGTCCCCCCACCCCCGTGCTCCACCTCGTCCCCCCACTCCCGGTCCACAGCGTCACTCCCCTCGTGCTTCCTCCGTGCCTCCGCGTCACCGCCCCGTGCCCCCCTCCTCCATGTGACTCCTATGAATCACCAATGGAGTGCGGAGTCTCGTGCGCGAGGGAAGAAGTCGGCCGACGTTGGGGCCTCCGCCTCAGCACTAGCAGGCGAGCATGCCACTGGTGGACGCCTCCTCAACTCCCCAGGCGCCTCCTGAACTCGACAAACCGGCAGACTCGGTGAGTTAGGTTCAAAATGTTAAGAATTTGTGTTGATGTTTTATAGTGTAGTGTCTCTCAATTTGGGACGTGTCACGCAGGAGAAATCAATGTGGTTTATGTGCTCATGAAATTTCAACATGTGTCACTACTTTGATCTTAAGTCAAATTTCAATTAGCTTGGCTATGCTTTTTTTTAATTGCTCTAGCCCTAAAATTATAATAGAACATTTGCTGTTTCTTTTCATGATAGATATAACTCATCCAGAAGTCGATCTAAAATACATCATATAATTTTTTTACACCCAAATCGATTTGAGGATTTATTGTATGGGTTGGCCAGGTACATATTCCAAAGCCAAATTCTTATGAGTACATATTCCACTTACTCTTCCAGATCACTATCAAAGCAAATGTGAACATTTTGGTATGGGTTGGCCAGGTACATATGTGTAGCCATTAAAACTTTATTGACCATGATGACTAGTGCATTGTGGGGGTCGTGCATTGTAGGCTCATTGGATGAAAAGAAGACGACATGACATGCTCACAAGAGGAGAGGACCTTTTATTTTGTTTGGTTATGTACTCATGTGCTTTGTACTTTAGACGGTTATCTTGGACTGTTGTATATTACTTGTTTATTATGAACTACCATGTCGACATGGGCTGTTAAATATTAAACGCTAGTCTGTCACCCTTCTTATTGATTAAATGGATTATGCTAAATGACTAAATGTAAACTTGTGATTTTATCACGTATTTTTTTAAGAAAATGATTATGGGCATGTTCCTGGCTCTCCAGAGACAAGGTCTAGTTCTGGGCTTCTGGTTCCTGAGACGCATTATCTAATGTTTCTAGCTCCGAGCCGTTGAGTTGAGCCGCTCGACGACTGCCTGTTCGTGGCTAACAAGCTGACTCGAGCTTTATTTAAAGCCGAGCCACCCTCATGACTCATGCTGCAAACAGTTGAGCCTACTGTTTAAACAAGCTTGACCGGGCCTAGCTTGCAAAGACATATGAAGAATCAACGTAGAGAAGGCGCGCATGAACACATGACTTGCAGATCACTACAGCCCAGGTTTCAAACCAGAGCATTTCAAACTTGAAACGATTTCACAACAACAACAAAAAAAAACACCGAACTGTACTAATATGTACACTGTATTCCCCATCTTAGGTAGGCTATGATACATCGGCATTGGCCTGTCGACCAATGGCCACACGGGTCACATTAATTCAGTAGAAATTCTGAAGATTGAAACAGACGTGATCATCTCACTATCTATGCATCCAAATAAGCACGAACATTGAATTTCCCCGAGCTTTTCTAAGCGCAACAAACTCTGTCATGTCAACAGATGACTATATGCAACCATGTTAGTACTACCAGTACTGGTGTAGTACTGCTATTTCACGATCCTTGCCTGATACTTCACATCAAAGCACAGCTCGTCAGCATTTAAGGGACCCATAAAGCGATGCAGTTGCAGTGCTGCACCAAACAACCACAACCTTGTCTTCACTGCAAAGGATCTGCGGGTGCCAAGAACTCGTCCGTATACCCATTATTTCCTTCATTCTAAATCCCAAGCTCTTTGTACTACTCGTATCTTTTTTTTCAAGAGAGACAGAGAGAGAGGTTCTTTGTACTATCTAACAATAGACGTCGGTATCAGACACTCCGTATCCGCATTGAAGCCGCACTAGTAGTGTGTCAGAACCGAAACAAGCAATCACAAGTACACAAATTGCGGCCTCTTTTCCCCAAATTGTTAGTAGAAGTGGAACAGATTTTACTCCCTTCTCTGTGCCATACCGAGTTGAGCTACATGTAATGATATTTTTTTG
Organism: Phyllostachys edulis; assembly: GCA_036346405.1. Taxonomy (NCBI): domain Eukaryota; kingdom Viridiplantae; phylum Streptophyta; class Magnoliopsida; order Poales; family Poaceae; genus Phyllostachys; species Phyllostachys edulis. The sequence goes on along the minus strand of CM070554.1, from coordinate 9,235,482 downwards.
CCATGAACTAAGCCTTCTTAATCCTAATACTAATATGTACCAAATGTTAAAAACTTCCTCCTAATCAGAAGAGCGCCGGAACCATTCGTGCATCGGTTTTGAGTAATCGATCACCAGAGCCGGTCGAGGTAGTAGTCTCTGGTGACCTCGTCGCTGAACTCGGGGTAATCCTCGACGCGGCTGGCTTCTGAGCTCTTGAAGCTGAGGCTGTCCTGCAGCTGCGGCCGAGCTTTCCTCGACCCGGCGCGGACCAGGCTGGGCCTCGGCTCGGCCGGCGCGGCAGCGTGGGCGTGCGCGCCGTGACGCTGCCTCGGCGTGTTCTGGCACCGCGTGCGCGCCACGGAGGAGGCCGTGTCCGCCATATACCGCGGGCTGCTGGACTCCCGGCACGAGGGGCGGCCTTTCGCGGGCGAGCCGTAGTAGCCCAGGCGGGGCGTGTTCTGGGTCGTCTTGGGGTGCCGCGGCTCGTGCTCTTGGAGTCGCGACGAAGGCGGCTTGTAGAAGTAGAGGAGCGGCGAGGACAGCGGCGAGGAGCCCGGCAGGCCGTTCTGCGTGTCGGCCGCGTACCGGCTCGTGATCAGGGACGACCGGCACCGGAGCTGGCACGTGTCCATCTCCACGATCCTCGGGCTGCGCTCGAAGGTGGAGTCACCGCCGTCGGACAGCCGCCGGCGGTGCACCACCGGCAGCGACAACGGCTTTACCCGCGCTTCTTGCGCGCTGGTCCTCTCCTTCGTATCAAATGGATCAAAAAGTTTCAAATTTTGAGATACTCTGATGAAACGCGGCTGATTTAGGAAGCATCACGGTGAAAAATTCTCACTTGTTCGATGGATTTCCGGGATGGCGCGTTCTTGAGGGCGTGCGAGGAGGCTTGCAGCCTCATGAGCGCCTGCAACCTGTGGAGAGTCGTGACTGCTTGCTTCCTCACAAGGTAGCCGCGTACCAGAGCTTGTAGCTTAACGAGTGATTTGAGAGCACGAAGTGCTTTCCTAGCCTGAGGTTACGGTGCAAAATTCAAAATTTTACGGTCACATTGCAAAGAAAGTTTTTCAAAACAGAAGAAGCATAAGAATTTAATAACTGTGATGACGACTAGGCTTGTGTCACAGTGCAGTTAACCAAGCGCTTCAGCAGTAAACAAAAATATCCTCGAAAGTAGAACTCATGTAAGCAGATTAAACAATGAGCAATGGCTGACGGCTCAACAGAAAGAACACAGCAGCAACCATTGCAATAGTAAGTAAAGTGAACTAGTGAAGTCAAATCTCTTGTTCAATGCAAAAGCAGAAGAATCTACCAAAAGTAGAACTCATTAAGCAGATTAAACAATGAGCAATGGCTAACGGCTCAACGGAAAGAACACAACAGCAGCCATTGCAATAGTAAGTAAAATGAACTAGTGAAGTCAAATCTCTTGTCAATGCAAAAGCAGAAGAATCTACCAAAATCCTGTACACCTATTCATCCATTGCTTAGAACACTCCATAGAAGAACAAATAAAATAAAATGTATAAAATCACCGAAATCTTCAAATATATCACAGCTCAAAATTCAATTTCAAATATTTGTTTTTTAGGAAAAGAAAATGACCAGAAAGAATGAACACAATATGTGAGGGTCATACCAGGTAGCCTCTGAAGGCCTTCTGAATCATGACGGCCGCCTCCACCTCGCGCTCCTGGCCGCAGTTGCATGGCCGCACCTGCAACAGTTCACCGGCCACGACGGCGGTCACCGAAGGCCTCCGGCTGCCGTCAGCCACGCTGTTCCTCGGCTTCGCGAAGCTCCACCTCCTCTTCTCTAATGGCGCGATGCCACCGTGGGAGGCCGCGGCATTGTGCTCCTTGTCTCCTTCCTTCTTGCCGGTAAGCACCTTCTTGAGCCATCTCATTGCGCGGCCCATGGCGGCGTGATCCTATCTGCACGGAGAACGCCACGAACAGATGAGTCAAAAAGCTCAGTGGGCGTCAAAAGGATTCAAGAAAGGTACAGGCTGGGAAGTAGAAAAAAAAATAACAAAAAGGTTACTGCAAGAACAGAGCCACTACTATAGTATCGGAACTTGTGGACATCAACTCGGGAGTTCTTGGAAGTTCAGAAACTGTGGATACACAGGGAACCGAGAGCTAAAGGGACAGCATGAACCGCTTAGAATTTGAAATAGCAGGGTGACACAAAGCAAGAAACTTTACAAGTTCAGAAATTCTTTTTTTCTCGAATGGTAAAAGGGAAGAAACTTTCACAGCGACCTGCAGCCAAGGAACATGGACTGAACAGAGAAGGATACTGAAGAAGGTCTCAATAATCCCAGGAGACGAAGAAAAGCGAGAAGCGTAGCGCCAAAACAGCAGAGTGGGCACGAGATTACACAGGACTACAGCTGAAGAAACGGCGAGGAGGTGGCCAACGTGATGCCCAGAAGAGGAAGCCTTTTCCGCAAGCTTTTCAGGGAGGGAAACCCACCCGACCCACCCTGCCTCGCGTAATCCCAAAACCAACAGGCAATAAAAATCAGAGACGCAGCGGGCAGCAGCGGCGAGATGGAGAAGAACAGCAGCGACCGACGAGGCAACGCGTGTTCGCACCTCACCTCACCACACCTCACCACGCGCAGCGCGAAGGGGAAAGGAAAGATTCCCCACACTTGCCCCGCGCCTAAGAGTTCGAGCACAAGGCAACAAAACAAAGCGAGGGAGGCCAAGACCTCACCACCACTCCATCAAAGCATGCACGGGCGAAACGAGACGCAGGAACCGGAGAAAACGCAAAAACTCCGCAATCATTCGCACCTCAAAAGGGCCGAGCGGATTGATAGAGTAATCGCGGCAAGTGGGTAACTCGTCGCCCCCCCACCGGCGCAGCTTTTGGAGCGCAGGCCAGGCCAAGAACTCACGCCAAGATCCGATCCGGCGAGCGTTTTTATATTTCCTGGAACAAACTGCAGCTACACGAGATGAGATCGTGGAGTAATGTAGTTGTATCGTATCGTAGCGCCCCGCCACACACCCGTACCGAGGAGTAGTTGTTTTTTTGGCTTGCCTCCACCCACGTCAGCCGGAGGCTGGGCGAGCGAAACGGGAAAAGGCTCCAGGAAAAGTGTGATCCGGGTGGTGCTCTCTCTCGCTCGCTGGTGGTACACTGCTGGAGTACTAGTACTCTACTCACTGATCCGGTCAAATAAATGTTTGTGCTACCTTTTTTTTTTATCACGTTGCGCATCGAGGCAGAGGCAGCGGCAGCGGTGCGGAGGGCGCGCTATATAGGGCTCGGTTCAAATGGGACACGGCCTCTAGACCTGTGGACCACCCTCGGCTGAGGGTTCGTTAACCCAACCGCAACGCAACAATACAAGGATACAGTTCAGATATTACACGACTACTCCTACCCACTGTCACTTCAGAGATTACACCGTTTGTACCGGCAATGTTAATGTGATTTAATAGGTGCCGTATCTCAGAAGAGGGGCTAGATTGGAAAATGAGCACTCATATACTCCAGCTAGAAAGTAGAGCTGTTGAAATACCAGCCAGGTCAGGTTCGGGTTTGGCTTGAAAAGCCCAGTCTAAATTTGGTAGGTCCGAGCCCAGCCCAGTTCGATCCGGCCCGAAAAGTTGATTTTCCTATTAAAATATATTATTTTAATCTTTTTCGAAATAAAAAAAGTACTATTTAATTCATTTTCAGGATTAAAATAATATATTCCCATTTTTAATTGTTTTTTTCCCGGGATTTTGGACCGGGCCAGGCTTCCTTCGGGCCGGACTTGCAGTCCCAAGCCTGGCCCAAACATGGTCGGGCTCGAGCCGGCCGCCCGTGAACAAGTCTAGTAAAAAGTAGGCAAAAGTGGAGCCAGCGCAAAATGGAGGGATATAGGTAGGCTACAGTAGCTATATCGTTACTATTAGACGTGCAGTGCAGCAGAAAAAGAGTTGGAGCAGGCTGATTCAACATCGAGTGCGTTAATCGATCGCACAACGTCCTCGGAAGGGATCGTTTCTTCCAACAACCTACGACGTTCCTGAATTTTTTTTAAAAAATAATATTTTTTAAAGATAATTACAAAAATAAATAGTCGTCTCAAAAAATTACAAAAATATGTTATCGCCAGTTGAACTGGCGACATGGACCCTCTTCCCCCTGTCGTTGGTCCAACCACCTATCACCCGTTCAACTGGCGACAAAAAAACTCCTGTCGTCAGTTCAACTAGCGATAGATTCCTCAAACTCTAATCTAGTTTCTGTGCTTGTGATTTTCATAAATTTTGAGCGGTACGAAATCTATTAGTCGCGCAATAGCATTTTGTGATCATTGTATGTTGTTCTAGTGCGGTGAATTTCTGTAGAATTTTGCGAGGATGATTGAGGTATCAATGATTCGTAAGTTGGAAGGTAAGTGATATTACGATGCTGAGAATAACACGGAAGAATCAAATACAAAAAGACGAGGAGATTTGATGTTGCGAATTAAAATAGACTTTATAATGAAGTTGGGAATAACACGACGCATAGGGTTTGGTTACATGCATAAGACACAACATCATACACGATGCAACAAATTGAAGTACTCCTACGATACAATGCGCCTTTTTGAAATGGAAATAGATTCGACCTCCGACGGGGGACTAGTACAGAATGGTCCGACCTACTGCGTGGACCGGGGCCATTTTTCCTTCCTTGCTAGCTCGGTGTTGAACTCCTCGCCGGCCTCTTTGGTCTTGGCCGTCATTTCCCTCTTTCTCTCGCTCTCCCTGCGCCTGCACGCCTCGAGATGAGCCTACGTCTCCCAACGTATGCGCTCGTTTTGCTCGTCATTGCGGCGTTGCTACTCCGGGATCTCGCGATCTCTTTTGTCATGCCACTCGTCGAAATCGAGAGACCACTCGTCATGTGGGTGGATCTCTTGGTCGATCCACTTGCGGTAGCCACACAGCGGATCCGGGGACTACAGGTAGACGGGAGAGGTTGTTAGTGCGTACTTTGAAAGAGAAAATAGTATGGGAACACACTGTAACTGGTCCTTACCGGCTGCCGATAGCTGCTCGTATCCCAACATCGGTCGGGATAGTCACTGGAGTAGTTCGCGCAACCCCAGTAACGCATGCCCAGGCTAATCCGGTGCTTCGACTTGAAGACCTTGCATGGGTCCCTGCACCAATAGAGGGGTGGTGTCTCCCCCTCTGGCGGATGTTGTGGCGAACGCTCGATTGGAACGTTCCGAAAGATGCTGTTACTACGGGGGGCCTCATTGCGGAGAGCTGCCACCCTGGCACGTGTCTCTTGTTCGACCCGGGCCGAGCAGCCCTTGCTCGCTCTTCCCGGGTGCCAGCAGCCCTTACTAGTTCACGGATCCGGTCCCATTGCCTCTACCTGTCATCCATCCCGTCGTGGTGAAGGAAGCTTTGGTGTAGTGTTGGGTTTGGTTTTGTGGTGTTCTCTCTCAGATCTCTTCCACCCCCTTTTATAAGCCATAGGGTTGGCATGCTGTGATAAATTTCCTACAGAGTCCTTTCTTTTGGTTCTGAAAAGCTGAGGACGTAGAGTGTTGTCATGTCGATCTGAAAACCTGACGAGGCATAGTGTTGTCACGTCAAAATTTGTAGAGAGAAGTCATGTCTAGCTTTGCAGAGTGCTTTTTTTTGTCTGAAAAGCTGACGAGGCAGCGTGTTGTCACGTCTTTCTTTGTAGAGTCATGTCTTTTCGGTCTGAAAAGCTGAGGAGGTATAGTGTTGTCACGTTGCTGCTACGGGGGTCTTGTCACTACGCAAAGCTGACTCGTCCGGTCACGTCGCTATACAAACTAAAGATGACATAAGTCGTAGAAAGAGGTTGGTGTGGTGTGTCCCGATGCAGACTCGTACACGTGGTCGCGGTTTTCAAGCAAGCAAAAAAGAGATATCGAAACACGAGACTAGCATAATAATAGTTGTACTAAAATTAATATTTACATGGCATGACTCACTACTACAAAAAAGGCTTTCACAGACGGTTCAAAAACGTCATTACAGACGATTTCGTGAGCCGTCTGAGTTTATGGGTCAGTGATGACATGAGGTCATCCTGAGCGGTTTTGAACCGTCGTGATGTATACTTTCCTGAGCGATTTGTGGTTCAAACCGTCTGCGATAAATAATATCACAAGCGGTTTCATCCACAAACCGTGCGTGATAAGCACATATCACGAGCGGTTTCACCTGGCAAATGCGTGATAAGCACATATCACGACGGTTTGACCACAAACCGTGCGTGATAAGTACATATCACGCAGCGGTTTGTGGTCGGAACCGTCTGTGATGACTTTTCTCTATAAAGGCCCAGCGGTGGTGCTTGTACCATTAAATCGGCATCATATATATATTATATATATATATTGTTAAATAGTCTCTCGGCCACTTTGGGGGATCGTCCACATGACATGAGAAGGATGAGGCGGTAGCCACGGGCAACCTCATTGAGCCTGCAAATTCAAAAGTATGGATGCAAAGAGGCGTTAGGACATCCAATTACAGATTGGGCGTCGCTATGTTGAGAAAGTGTCGTTGATCTTGCGTACTCCGTGGGAAGTGGCATCATGTATTAGCAACCAACCATTCTTGAGCATGTAATCGTCTTTAAACCCAACAAGAACACCAAGCAACCATTCTCATATTGTTGCTTGGTATTCTTGACATTTTAAATAATATATATATAATATATATATGATGCCGGCGTGGGCGAAAGTGGCACAAGCATACCATATATATGATCTTATTTTAGTATAACAAGGAACCATACTTTATAGAGAAGAGATTATGAATGGAATGGTAGGGCGTGCTTGGTGCGTAAGAGGTAGGAGAACTTGACCGGCATGAACAAGGGACTATTAATATGAACTAATTATCAATTCAATTTCACATAAGACTATTGACACCATTACATCACGAGCAAGGGACTATTAATATGAACTAATTATCAATTCAATTTCAGCATAAGACTATTGACATCATTACATCACACAACAAGAGGACTATTAATATGAACTAATTATCAATTCAATTTCAGCATAAAACTATTGACACCATTACATCACAGAGCAAGGGACTATTAATATGAACTAATTATCAATTCAATTTCAGCATAAGACTATTGACATCATTACATCACACGACAAGAGGACTATTAATATGAACTAATTATCAATTCAATTTCAGCATAAGACTATTTACATCATTACATCACGAGCAAGGGACTATTAATATGAACTAATTATCAATTCAATTTCAGCATAAGACTATTGACATCATTACATCACACGACAAGAGGACTATTAATATGAACTAATTATCAATTCAATTTCACATAAGACTATTTACATCATTACATCACGAGCAAGGGACTATTAATATGAACTAATTATCAATTCAATTTCAGCATAAGACTATTAACATCATTGAGCGGTTCATCGACAAGAGAACAAGACCAAGGGTGTCCAAACCCACCACACGATAGTAGCCCTCGGCATCCATCGCAGAGCACTAGCTAGCCATTTTCATCACAGAGCAAGGAGGGTAGAGACAGAGAGGGACCTTAATGCAGCGCAACCACGGTGGCGACCCACACCACCAACAACCCTCATCCATTTCCTTTACCTTGCATAAATCACACAAACATCGAGGACACAACTTAAGGCTCATGCATAAAAATCAAACTCAACAAAAGACATTAAGCTAACAGATCTAGAGGAGAATAGAGGAGGATGGGGAAAGCAAAGCGGCCGAGACCTAGCGGGCGCAAAGGGTCGGGGCGGCGGCGGCGACAGGTCGGCGGCGGCGAGGTGGGGAGGAGCGGAGTTAGGCGGGCGCAAACCCTAGCGGCGGGCCGAGGAGTGACGAGTTTGGGCGTCACCGTGGTTTTAACTGCTTGGTGTGTTGAAAAAGACACTCTTATCGTCACGAGTGTCTTTTGCGGTCACCACCGTATGCCTAACCGTCGGCGACAGGAAGAATAAGCGACATCGGCGGCGACGGGGAGAATGGGCGAGAGTAAGGCATGAGGAGTGATTTAGTTAGGCGCAAACCCTAGCGGCAAGTGGGCTAGCTCCTACTTATAAAGAGACTTATCGAGACGGTTCTATTATGGAACCGTCGGTGATAATATCATAGAGCGGTTCCATAATAGAACCGTCCGTGATATGGTACATATCACAGACGGTTCTATTATGGAACCGTCTGTGAAATAATTTTTTCTCAAGTATATACACTTACATGACATGAAGAAATTACATGTTTATATTAAAAAGCGAAACCTATAATTAAACAAGGTTTTTCTAGTGGCGAAGGTAGGTTGCTATCTCCATCGCAATACTTCATAAACAACGGTGTCGGCATCGGACGGTTCACGATCATCGTGACGGCGCTGAAATCGTCCACCCGGATTGACGAGTGTCTCCGAAGACCCTCGGTTGTTGAACCAAGAAGAATTGAGCCCATAGGCTCTCTTCCCTTGCTTGAGGGTCTCGGCACGTCGACTTCGATGCGCTGCGCCTCGATTACAGATCCAAGTGACGGCAAGCCTCTTGGAGGCGATGCAACGTCGTTTTGGAGGACTACGTCGATGGCGATAAACTTCGCCGAAAGTGGGAGATCACCCGAAAGACACGGCGGAGGAGGATGTCAAGGCGGCGGAAGGTGGCGTCCACTGCTCAGACAAATTCTGCTGCGGCGGAGGAGTGAAGACACTGTTGATCAAGCAGTGTTCTTCCGCAACGACAGTTCAACTTACACCGAGAGGTGCTCGTCTGCAGTCTGACGCGGGAAGGCCATCGATCTGCGGCGACAAGGAAGAGGCGACCATTTCATTTTTTATAAGTATGTGGGGATGATCATCTTGGATGGCGGATGATCCTTTTATAAAACAAGGAATAAATTCGGGCGTGAGGCGAAGAGAGACATCGAGGCCGGCGCGATCGATGCGATGAAGAGACACATCGGGAGCCGGGCGGATGGCGGCGAAACGAGCGCGCCGGCGATGAAGAAACTCACGCCTGGGCGATATTATCACGAGCGGTTATTTTTAGAACCGTGCGTGATACTAATTAATATCACGACGGTTGTGTTTTAAAACCGTGCGTGATCTTGATAATATCACGACGGTTCTTGTTGAACCGTGCGTGATACTTCCTGACGATTTTCAACATGAACCGTCGTGATATTGCCTCTTCACGACGGTTTTTAGCGCGGCCGATAAGTGCTGAGCGGTCTCTAAACCAAAACCGTCTGTGATTGAATGTAATACCGACGGTTTTGGTCAACCGTCTGTGATGAGGCGTCCAGTATTAGCCTTTTTGTAGTAGTGACTGATATTTAGAGGAAAAAATATCTAATGGTGGCCCCTCTTGGGGCACATCCCGCATGTCATCCCTGGCCTCACCTGGCGAAGGTTTGAGTATGTTAGAGTATTAGGCTGCCTAACTATCCGACCGACACGGGTAGCCTGAGGTGGTGTCACGAGGAGGGGTCCTGTGTCGGTTGGGTCGATCCCGGCACACCGTGCAGCTGAGAAGCCTCCAAGGAGAACAAGGTGTCACGTGGGTCCGTGAAGAAGTCCTCGAGGGGTGCCGATAGGTGTGCCTTATCGTGCGACAATGAATCGTCCTCCCAAGGTGTTCCTGTGAAGTATTACGTTACAAACGTAATCATGGCGAAAGCACCAAAAAGAAAGTTACGCAAGCAAGCAAGGTGGTCATACCTGATGCCCTGAAGGCGTGTCCCGATGAAGAATCTAGCCCGCCATTATATGTTAATGGTGTGTTTTGGTGATTAATGACAAATGCATTTGTGAGACTAACATGTTTATTGATATACTTATTGTTTAGTCTTAATTGGATATAAAGGTGATAATCGTGAAGGCATGTATGTGATTAATAACAAAACAAATTCATTGGATAAACAAAAGGAAAATCCAAACAGGTATGCATTTATAATAGCAAATCTATTTGTGAGACTAACTCTCTTATTGTTATATATCATGATTAGTCTCGTTTGGATATAAAGAACAAAAGAGGTATGCATTTTACTTTGTATTCTTATACCCTGTTGCATTCCTCGGATTCAAAATATAGGTTGAACTTCACCAAAAGAATTAACCTAAATATGCGCATATGTTCTTACTATATATTCATGTATGCACACATATAGGGGGAGTTCATTCTATATTTTGAGGTTTTATTAGTATTGATTCATATTCCTGTTTCCACATATTTGGGATCTTTACTTTGAAACATATCCTGTGAATATATTTAACTTGCATAGTTAATATATTCATATGAGTATAAGACTTGTGTAGTCTAAGTATACTTATATGTGAGTATAACATAACTTGTGTAGTTCATGTGCACTCACATATCCTTGAATATATTTAACTTATGTAGTTAATATATTCATGTGTGTATATGAGACTTGTGTGCTCATATATCCTATGAGTATATACAACTTGTGTAGTGCCTATATACTCATACCAATCTACATTCAATTACTTGCAATTGAAGTGATTATCATCAATTACCAAAGAGGGAAAGATTGTGGTATCTTGCCCCACCATTATGAGTTAATTGTATGGCGTGGTAATTAATGATAATCATATTATAGAACTAACACTTTCCATGAGTTGGATGAATAGGTTGAGTTCTATAGTTGAAGACTTTAGAAGATCATCATGTGTTGATGATATTGAAGTCAAGAGCTTGGAGTAAAGGATGCATCATATGTTGATGTGTATCAAGTTCAAGAAGAGGAGTTGATCATCAAGTCAAATGAAGACCCATCATGTGTTGATGGAAGCCAAGTGAAGGATGCATCATGAGTTGATGCATATCAAATCATGACCCGGAATTGAAGCAAAGATGTGTGTCGTCAAGCTTCAAGTGGTTGCACAAGGCAAAGGTATGACTAGCTAGGGCCAAGGATTTTTTCCTTGTATTTTACCGGTCTCGGTGTTTGGTTGGGAGACCGGATTGCTAGTATAGGTTGCCGTACTATTAAGAGGGGTCTTTGACCAGTAGCTTGAGTTAGTCATGTGTTGATAGCTCACTGTGTTTGCTCTAGCTCATCTTAACATGTTGCCAATATTTGTGAATGTGTTTTGCAAATAGTTGTGGCTCATGGATAATCCTTGTAGCATGTGACTTAAGTTTGCGAATGTGTTTTGCAAATGGTGTAAGTCCATGTATCTTATTCCTTGTAGTGTGATTCTATAAGTTGGCAAATGTGTTTTGCAACTTGTTGAGAATCTCACTTGAATCCTTGTTTGCATCGCGCCATCAATTTGGCAAATGTATTTTGCAAATTGAGTTAAAGCGAATGAAATTTGAGGCATTGATTCTAAAAGTTGGCAAATGTGTTTTGCAACTTGTTGAGAGTCTTGTCTTTAACCTTGTGTGCATCTTGCATCAAATTAGCAAAATTTGTTTTTGCAAATTTGAGTTGTGGAAAAATCAAAATGCACTTGTTGGCTGCTGGCGGTCTGACCGCCAGTATCAGCGGTCTGACCGCTTGTGTATCGGTCTGACCGGCTCGATTGATCTTGATCTGACCGGACCTCCGGTCGAGACCCGTCGACTTTTTTCGAGAAGTGCTTTTCTGGTCCTTAGCCACTTTTTGTGGAGCGGTCTGACCGGCGTTTATTGGGCGGTCAGACCGGCTGTGAGCTCAACGGCTAGTTTTATAGCCATTGGAGCTAACGGCGGTCAGACCGATTTCGTCCAGATTCTCTAGAATCTTTCCCCCAACGGCTTGCTTTTGTGTGTGGGCTATATATAGCCACCTTGGCCGGTTGGGAGAGGTTGCTGGTTGTGTGCTGGTGCTCCTAGACATTCCTTTGAGCAAAGAGCAAGCCTCTCATTCTCTTTTGTGCATGTGTTGCACTTAGTGAGGTTAGAGAGCAAACCCTAAGTGCATGTGTTGCCTTAGGTAGTGGATTTCATATCCATTTGAGCTTAGACACTTGATTGGTTCAAGTGAGCGTTGGAGACTTGTTACTCTTGGTGTTTGCCGACACCTAGACGGCGTGGTGGCGTCGTTGCGCCGGTGAGCTTCTCAAAGAAGATTGTGATAAGACCCGGGCGGTTGGTGAGTGGTGTGGTGCTCGCCATATCCGGAGTGGAGGAAAGAGCAACCCTAGTGGAGCGAGGTGTTGGTTCTGTTTGGAACCGGTCCAAGCGGTTGGACTTACCTCGGAGGCGGGTGCTCAATTCGTGGAGCCGGTCCAATTAGTTTGGGTTTGCCTCAACGTGGATTATGGGAGACCGGCAAGTCTCCGATCACCACGGGAAAACATCGCCGTGTCATTTGTGGTTTGATTACTTGTGCAATTTATATTACTTGTATTTAAATTGCTTAATTGTATGTGTATGATTGCTATCGTTTATATAGTCTCTATTGTTGGTGCACTTAGTTGAACCTAGTTGATTTAGGCTTTAATTGTGCAAAACCGTATTTATATTAGCTTCCGCATTAGAAATCGGTTTTAGCCAAAGAAGTTTCTAAAACGCCTATTCACCCCCCTCTAGTTGGCCTCCTCGATCTTACACCTGACGACTCCGCGTACCCCTGCCCCGCATACGGGTGGAGCTCAAGACCTGAAAGAGAAGATTGCCGTTAGTAACTATTGGGGTTCAAAATAAAAAAAAGCATTACATTATGCAAGTAAGTCGGGTGGTCATACCTGGTGGCACGAAGCCGTGCCCCGATGACTCCACGTACTCCTGCCCCGCGGTGCTCCCACCACGGTGCCACGATGACAAGCCCGCCACGTCTGGGGCAGGAGCCCATGGCCGTGAACCACCTCGGTTGACCCCTCGTCCTCGTATTGGTCGATCCAACGCGTTTCTCGGTGTGCGACAAGTCGCGATCAGGATGCCTCGTCTCATGGCGTCCATGATCCGCTGCAGGACCCCTCTGGTGTCCCCCGTGTCATGTGGTGCGCGGAGGTTGTAAATAGTACGAAACATGTACAAAAACAAAATTTCCTACTTAAAAAATAATTTTCGGCACTAATTGAATAATTATCACACAAAAATGTAAACCTAATTAATGCTACTCAGTAGTTCAAATAGATTTGTAATAGGGTCTTCCTATTTAGAGGATATTTTAAAATATTTTTCAAGTGCAAATATAAACAATAAACAAAGTTCTTCCTATTTTACTAACTAGTTTCGTACTTTAAAATTAATTTTCGACATTACTAACATAATTACCATGCACAAATGGGAAGGTAAATAAAGCTGACATTATTTTTTTTACATATTTCTAATAGTCGTCTACCTATTTCTGCTGATTTATCCTAAATCGTTCGACTGTTGTAATATTCATAACATGTGTACGACGAACTAAACTATACACATCTCAAATAATGTAGTACATAGTTTGACTATAATTATTTAATGTACTTAATTCTATGTCGCTATTCTACTTGATTCTAGCCGCTATTCTACTTAATTCTATGTCGCTATTTTACTTAATTTTATGTACTTAATTCTACTGGCTATTGTACTTAATTCTATGTCGTTATTCTACTTAATTCTAGTTGCTATTCTACTTAATTCTATGTCGCTATTCTACATAATTTGACATAATGTACAAGGTTGCAAAAAATATATACCTGCAAGATGGCCGGCCTACTGGATCTACTGCTCTGTCAATCTCTCTCCTCTTTGACGAACCAGCAGAGCTTCGCTACTTTTTTTCTCTTCCTCTCCTCATCTCCTCTGTTTTTTTTTTGGGGAATTAAAATAAGGTTTGGAGGGATTTTTTTTTTATAGATGGCATACTGTTGCTAGTTGAACTGGTGATAGGAAGATATCGCCAGTTCAGTTCAACTGGCAACAGGAAGACTGTTCAGTTTCTGTCGCCAGTTGAACTAGCGATAGGTGGTTGAACCAGCGACAGGAGGGGAAGAGGGTCTATGTCGCCAGTTCAACTGGCGACAGGAACATATTTTTGTAATTTTTTTAGACGACTATTTTTTTTGTAATTATATTTAAAAAAAATAGTATACTGGCGTAGGTCGTGGATCGTCCTCGGTCAGCACAGCAACAACCACAACAACGCCTCTACAGTATCCACACGTCTACGTCTAGGGGTGGAACGCCGTACGCTAGTGTGCTAACACCAACACGCACGGTAGGACCTTCGAGAAGATAACGGCTAGGGTTTTAATGGAGCAACTCTTAAGTCCCAACAGCCCCATACATCCCCTTATAAAAGAGCCCATAACGGATTATATCCGAACTCATTTGTTCCAACCTGTTAAGTGTGTGACTTGTAGATTCATACGTAATCGGTTGCGATTTGGAAACTTTTTTCCAACCACGAGTCGTTGGCAGTTCCTAGCAGGACATAACGATTCCCGAACACACAGATAAATATTATACTGGATGAAGTTTATGCAGTATGATCTGCGACTAGGTCTTTATCACTTACGATCAGCTCGCATCTCCTAACGACTAGTTCATATTTAGTCACGACCAGTTCGTAACTCCTTACGACCAGTTAGTGATCATGTTTGACCAGTATATGATCAGTCCGTATCTCCATACGACCAGTTCGTATCTGGTCAGACTGAATGACCTGCTTGTGTTTTCTCCTCTTGCCTCATGATATCTGGTTGAACTCTAGGTGAGATATTTTGTCAGCCATGGACTATTCAATAATTTCTCGATCAAGTGACAGATAACTTTATGTGGTCGACTCTTCGACCACTAGTGACACAACCATGCACTTTGTTTATTCGACCACATCGAGGGGCCCAGAGATATATCTCCTGTTATGTTAGGAGGGGCGAATCTCATATCCGACCAGTCACATCCCTCCGCATGTTTTATAGCATACCCAAAGCTACCTTTATAACTACCCAGTTATGGAGTAGCGTTTGGCAACCCCTGAGTGTACTATTACACATGTAGAAAACCATGCTGATATGACGTCTAAGGATTATACATCATCATTGTTTGAGACCAGCTGATGACACATAAAATCATAATAACCTAAATAGTGTCTCAAGGTGGGCAATCCAACATCATGTTCTATAACATGTGTTCACATTATTGATTCGATATCCTCATATCCATGACCGGTGAAACATGATCATCAATCAATACATGTGTTGGTCGATAAGTTGCTAGTGTTCTAACTAGTGGCAGCCGACCAGGGACAACATATAAGTTAAAGAGCTTTACCAACAAGTCATATACTTGTTAATTTTTATAAATGATAAGTCATCTAAGGAATGTAATAACATTTATTTTATAACTCATAAATATAGATGTAATATAATCATCTCTATGATTGCCTCTAGAGCATATCACCAACACAAAGAGGGGGAGGCGGCGTGTGGCAGGAGCGGAGGAGGAGGCGAGGGGCGTCAGCCTCAGTGGCGGCGGCCGTGGCGAGCACACAAAGAGGAGGAGGTAGCGGAGCCAACTCGAAGAGGGGGATGCGGCAGGTGGCGGGAGCGGAGAAGGTGGCGAGGGGTGGTGGTTGTGGCGAGCACGCAAAGAGGAGGCAGCGGGTGGCGGCAGCAAAGCCCACGCGAAGAGGAGGAGCCAGTGGCGGCGGATTCATTCGGCGTCCTGATCGGATCCAGTTGGTTCATTGGGGAGGAAAAGAAGAGGAGATAAGGGGGAGAGGAGGAGAGAATAGGAAGCAGACCGAATGACAAAATAGACTTTTTACTAGCTTTCTCTCCTCTTCAGTTCAGAAATAATATTTTAATGGCCTCAGTGTTCCACAGCAAAGTGCCACAAAATTTTAGTGTTTTTTGGCAAAAACACAAAATTTGGATGCCTAATAACTAATGACACAAAAGTTGAATGTCCTGTAGCCAATTTTGCCTAGAAAGTATTAGAGGTATCCCAACATGACATGGAGTGTTAATTTTTTACGGTAAGGAAATGACTCATAAATTGGGAACATATGAGGTGAAATAAGGTATATCGTACAACTCGAGAACTCATCCGTTCGATCTCCCCTCGAAGGTCAGGATGCAGACGGCCGGTCTACTGCAGCACTTAATGACAATCTTGTAGAAAAGCCCCAGAGAACTTGCTCCTGCTTCTAATGAAAATCTTGTAGAAAAGCCCCAGCGAACTTGTTTCTTTCGAAAAAATCACCATGCTTCCATCCACCACGACCTCCTCCTCCTCCTCCCGTTCGCTCGTCGGAGCACCTCGGCAAGGAATAATACGAGCGATGGCACGATTGTGGACGAGCACTTGGAGGTTGCCGTTGGAGGATATGCACCAGCTCAACACACGGCGAAGACGATGGCCGGATCTAGAACACATCAGAGCCATCAGAGGACGGCCCGCACCGGCTCGTCGCTAGTCTATGTTGTCGATTTTAGGCGTGGTTATTTTTGCGTAAGGAGCAGTCTATGGGTTTTCTGCAAGACTGCCATTAGAGTGGTGCGGGAGCCCGCCCACTTGCATCTTGGGCTTCAAGGGAAAGATCGAACGGATGAGATCGCGAGTTACACGGGTTGCATATTAAGCCTTGTTTCACCGGATATGTTCCCCCAAGAACTGTATCAGAATGGGTGTACGGTGTCTCCCGCAAATGCAGTGCCCTTCGATGCCATGCTTTCTTTCTTTCTTTCTTTGTGAACTTGTTGGAATTTGGCATTAGATGTTTCGTACGCAATTTCCAATCTTTTTTTACTCCATACTGTTTCAACTTTTAACGATACACTCACTACACGGAGATGTCAGTCTTAAGGAGCTATTGATTGCTCGTAGTACATGAACATTGTTGAGAAGTCTATGCGTATCGTTACACCAACGCATGGTGACGGTATTGTGGCATCTGTTCTCGATGTGATACTAGTACTCTGTACTCCTCACTAACAGCGACTCTGTAACAAAAAGGTTTAATGGCCGGTATTGACTTATCGTATGTTTTTTACTTTTGATGCTGCATCACAGTAGCTGAGTCTCTTTCTTTTAAAAAAGTCGGTACGGTATAGAACTCCGATTTTTTTTTTTTCAATTTTGGCCCGGGCTGCAACTTTAATTGCAAAAATAAACTTTTTGGCACCAAAATTACAAAATTGGTCTCCCTACCGAGCGCTGAAGAACCGGAGGCCGACACGTGACACTTCCCACGCTGGGGGCACGGAACGGTGGTACTGTAAGATCGAGAAGGCCGACTAGAGGGGGGTAAATAGGCGGTTTTAAAAATCATTTGGCTAAAACCGATTTCTCATGCGGAAGCTAACA
Organism: Phyllostachys edulis; assembly: GCA_036346405.1. Classification (NCBI taxonomy): domain Eukaryota; kingdom Viridiplantae; phylum Streptophyta; class Magnoliopsida; order Poales; family Poaceae; genus Phyllostachys; species Phyllostachys edulis. The sequence goes on along the minus strand of CM070554.1, from coordinate 9,218,234 downwards.
ATAATTTGGTTTTGTACAATTAAAGCCTAAATCAACTAGTCTTTACTAAATGCACCAACAATTCTAAGAGTATTGATAATGATAGCAAACAAACAAATAAATGTGAGCAAGTTAATTCTATAAATGTAAATTGTAATAGAGTAAAACACAAAAAGAAAAACCACAATCACACAATGATGTTTTACCGTGGTGTTCGGAGACTTGCCGGTCTCCCCTAACCCACGTTGAGATAAGCCCAACCACGTTGGTCCAGCACCACAAATTGAGCCAACACCTTCAAGGTAAGTCTAACCAAATTGGATCGGCTCACAACTTGAACCAATACCTTGATCCACTCGGGGTTGCCCTTCCTCTACTCTCGGAGATGGCAAGCACCAAACCACTCACAACATGCCGGGCCTTCTCACAAGCTTCTTGAGAAGATCACCGGATCATGATGCCTCCACGCTGTCTAGGTGTCGGCAAACACCAAGAGTAATAGCCAAGCTCCTTACTTGACTCTCACCAAGTGCAACACATGCACAATTGGACACTCAATCCCATTCTAGTTACAACATATGCAACTAGAACCTCTCCCTTTACTCATAAGGTGCAACACATGCATAATTGAGAGAAGAAACTCATACTAGCTCTAGAGAATGAAATAGGATGCCAAGCGTTGCTCCCCAACCGGCCAAGATGGGTATTTATAGCCCACACACAAAAACTAGCCGTTTAGAAGAGAATCTGCTAAAAATCAGGGAAACCCGGTCAGTCCACAGTCATAGGGCCGGTCAGTACGGATTACAGTGTAACGGCTATAAAAATAGCAGTTACATACAATTCTCGGTCAGTTCGCCCTCACAGGGTCTAGATTGATCGAACCCTCGGTCAGTCCGGGCCTTCCAGGTGGAAGAAAACAAAAAAACATGCTCTCTGAAAAAGGTTGACCAGCCTCATAAGGGCGATCAGTCCGCACTTCCGGTCAGCCGAGCTTTCAACTGCGGTCAGTTTGGCTTCAGCACAGGCGACGTTCGGAAAAACGGTCATAACTTTTGACTCCGATGTCGGAATTGAGTGATCTTGGGCTCTATGGAAAGCTTATTCAGAGGGTTACATAACCCATCAGTGTGATTGATCTCAAACATATTTGATCAAATCAAAAATAATAACTCCAAAGAGCCAACACCATGGTCTAAGTCCAAGGAAATAGCAACGAGCAATCTTAGACTATGCCAAGGAAAAATGCATGAATCCCAACAATTTGCAAAACACATTTGCAAACTTTAGTATCATGCCACGAGGCGTAGATACATGGACTTCAACCATCTGCAAAACACATTTGCAAAGTATAGTCACATGCTACAAGGATTATGCATTAGTCTCGACTATTTGTAAAACACATTCACAAATATCGGCAACATGCCACATGGAGTAGCTACATGGACTTCAACCATTTGCAAAACACATTTGAAAATTATAGTCTCATGCTACAAAGAGTTAATGCATGAGTTTCAACTATTTGTAAAACACATTCGCAAACAATAGCATCATGCCATGGAGAGCTAGAGCAAACTGGATTGAGCTATCAACACATGATGTGACTCAAGCTACTAGACAAGACACATCTTAATAGTACGGCAACATATATTAGCAATCTGGTCTTCCAACCAAACACCAAGACCGGTAAAAGACTAGGAACACATCCTTAGCCCTAGCTAGTTATACCTTTGCTTTGAGCATCCACTTGAAGCTTGACGACGCATATCTTCACTTCAAGTCCAGGTCATTGTCTTGATATGCATCAACCCATGATGCATCCTTCACATACCCACCATCAACACATGACGGGTCTTCTCTTGACTTCTTGATCAACTCATGATCATCTCCTATTAGAGATCATGATATCCTTGAGTTGATGGCGATAAAATTATGATGCCATCATGGAACATAATCTATTTATCCAACTCATGAAAAATGTTAGTCCCACAATGTGATTGTCATTAATTACCGAAACATACCATTAACTCATAATGGTGGGGTCAAGATACTTCAATTTTTCCTCTTTGGTAATTGTGGATATCATGGGGATATGCTCACGATCTTAGAATGACGGTACAATTGGTAATGACATTGAAGGTTTGTCAAAACACGCGTTTTCGGTAAAGTTCAAAATGCTGTCAGGCAATGGGCGGTCAGACCGGCCAAGGTGGCGGTTAGACCCCCAAGCCTTGGGTCAAGTGGTTGGCGGTCAGACCGGCCGTTGGGCGGCGGTCTGACCGGCCATTAAAAGTTTTTGAGCTTAGAGCTGGACCAAAAATAGAGGGTGTAGGTAAGAGAGGGATTCTTCTACACTTGGTCTCATAATTTTTGGAATTTCGAGTCAAAAGATCTATTCATTTTAAATTTCCAGAGAGTTTCAGATTTCGGGAGAGAAATTTTGGCTAAGTTCCTACTGGGCAGTTAGACCGGCCATGGGTGGCGGTCTGACCGGTTTTGACTTATTTGTTGGCCATCTTGGCGGCGATGATTGTGTGGTTAGGTCAAGTTCATGGGTTTCAGTGCATATGTGTTGCATGATGCATGATTTGACTAACGTGGGTCAAGTTGCGAAGAACTTGTTCGTAATCAATTTCTTTGTCTATTGTTGTACAGGAAGCTTAGAGGTCAACGACGGTCAACAGCGAGGATGATCGGGACTAGGCTTAAAGAGCTAAGGTTCAGAACGATCAAGGATGCCGGGTGAAGTCTATGGACTCAAGCATGGCGCAAAATAGACAAAGATGACCGAACGGGAAGTTCGATCCACGGGTTGCATCAAGCGGCACGGGGGTCGGTGCAAGTGCCATGGTGCAGGGATGCAAACGGAACGGATAATTCCCGACCGACCGACCGACTAAATGTGGGCAAAATTCGAAACTTTTTTCGGATATCCTATTTTTTCCCGGATTCGGATACGGATAACCCATATCCGATGAATTCGGAACTATCCGGTGAAAAAAATCAAATATATCCGGTTGACTATCCGTGGCGCGTAAACATCCACGGCTCGGGCGCCGTTAGCGCCATTCTTCATCCGTTCCCTTGCTCCCGCCCACCGCAGTCGGCACAACTCCTCCTCCCGCGCTCCCAAATCCCCTCCCTCACCGTCGCCTCCCTTCCCCTCCTTTGCCTGCCGCCTCCTCCCTTCCCCTCCCTCGGGCGTCCCAACTCCCAAGTCCAGTTCTACACTCCGCGCGCAACTCCCAAATCCCAGATCCATCCCATCCTGCTCCTCCTCCGCCTCCTCCTTCCTCATGCCGCCTCCTCCTCCTCACCGCCGTCGCCGCCTCCCGACCCTCCAAATCTCTGCCCCCAACCCACTCGCGCCCTCCCCCGTTGCGTCCCTCCTCCTTCGCTCGCACTCGCTCGCCGCCGATGATGAAGATGAAGACCCCGCGGCCACGCTCCAGCAAGTCTCGACGCGCCTCCGCAGTGACGGTGGCGGTGAAGGAGGAGGGGAGCTCACCGTCTGGGGAGCTCTCGCTCCAGCTCGAGCACATCTCCCTCTTCCCCTTCCTCTCCGACCGCCCTTGCTCCACACATGCCAATTAGTTGAGTAGATAGATCAAGCCTACAGCCCACAACTCATTAGGGTTTCTCGCCCCCACACACATATACTCCCTTTGCCTCCGCCTCCTCCCTCGTCGGCCGCCATCTCCTACATCCTTAGGTTTAGGTCTCCTCCACCTTCGGTCTCGAGAGCTCACCGAAATGGTCACCTACAGGGTAAGCTTCTCTCATCTACGCCGCCGCTGCCATCGCATTCTCTTGATCCACCGCGCCATTGTTCTTCCCGGTGTGGCTGATCTATGCGTTTATGTGTGTGTGAATTGTTTCGAGTCTTGTGATTCCATCAAGACCAAGTGGTGGGTCGACGACGCCGAACCGGCGATGAGCACCCCAAGATCTACCGCATGAAGCTCTAGGCCACCAACAAGGTCCGCGCCAAGTCCAAGTTACAGTCGGTTCTGGCGCAATGTCAAAACGATGTTTCTTTGTGTGTTGTTTGGTGTGTGATTCTTGGCGGTGTTGTGTGGCTTATCTCGCGTGTGTTTGCGGCGTGTGCTTCTGAGGAAGTCAAGAAGGTGAAGAAGAGCAATGGCGGATGCTCGTTATCAACGAGGTACCACTCGGTTGTCTCTCATCGGGAATGCAACTTTACTTTCTCGAGTTGATGTGGACCAAATGCCATAGATTAGTGGTGTTAGTGTGTTACTATGTTGATGTTATCTCAGATCAAGATTATGGATTTTTCCTATCTGAATAGGAGATGATGTGTCTCAAGTGTATGTACTTGACCAAATGCAATAGTTCAATGGTTTGTGCGACTTGTAGTGAGTAGTGGTTTGTCGACTTGTAGTGAGTAGTGGTTTGTCCAAGGTCCTTAGTTTTGATGTAGAACAATCATGGATGTTTGTCTTAACTCCGCTTGTATGCATGAATTACTTTACTTACTATGATTTCGTGGAATTTGTCGATTTTATGGGCTATGGTTTGCTCCTCCCCGATTGCATTAGCTATGCACGCCGTTCTATTTATGGCACAACCTCAATTCAAAAGAACCAAAGAACATCTCAAAATCGGTGAATGGAATATAACCTTGTAAAAGAAACTTGGGAATCATTTACTTGTTCAAGCCAAGAATACCTACATGGTGACATGGATATATGCATCTGAAGAAAGAAAAAAAAAGAGAAAGGATCATAGACATGAAATTTGGCTTATTTTAGTGTATTTAGTGTAACATAATGATTTATAATGTTTGGTTCTACTTGCGAAAAATGTAAGGCTTGGAACTTTGAAGTTCTTATTTGTATCGAAGCATTGTTACTTTGTATAAATTCAGATTATGTTATGTACCTTACCCGTTAGTTTAACCTTTACTTTGTATAAATCCATACTATGTTAGGTACCATGGACATAAATTAAGTTTCAGCTAAGTTTTTCATGCTTAGTAGTATATTGAATTGTCAAGTCATGTCACAGGAATTTTTTTTACCTGACAATGCATTGACATAGCAAAGCCATGAGATTTGTTATAACTGTCATTGTGCTAATGCATGTCAAAATCTTGTTGGAGCTACTTGATTGTCGACGATGACTCCTCCTACTACCATGTTGGTGCAACCTAGGTTGTCCTATCATGTCCCTTACATATAGGAACTTCTGTTGCTCAGACTTGTAATGACGTGCTAATCCAGCGTCATAGAGGGCAATGTGCAATATTTATTTAGTTCATTCAATATTGTTTTTTTAAATTATTGGTTGTTGACTAGTCCTAAATTATTTATTTACTTCATTATGTAGTTCTTGAATTTATTTACGTCTCCCTCTTCCACTGCTAGCAACATTGGCAATGCAATATTGTATGAGTGCATATGTTGCATTTCATCCATTTTCCCAAACCCTAAGATGCATGCTAGAGGCTGCAGCTGAAATCTTCTTTTGAATAGCACTAGCACCTAGCAATCAATGGTTTATCTAGGTAACTACATGAGTATTTGCCAATTTGTTGTCAAGCTCTTGGGCTGCAAGAATGCAAACCAAGTAACAGTATTCACTTGTCTATTCTGTATTGTTGAGTGAAATGTATGATTAGTAATTCCATTTGAGAGAAGAGAAAAAAAATCCTCGTCTGTATCAGAAATGAGATATTATAAGATAGAACAGAAATATAAATGTTGACTACAGTTTGCAAAAGCTTATTCCTCTTTGGCTACAGTTTACAAAAGCTTATTCCTCTTTGGTCATAATCTTTCTTCCTAAATAAAATGGCTGCATGCATCTCATATGCTTTGGAATCCTGTCACGCAGAGGAGGATTTGATGTTCAAAAACATGGGCCAGAGCTGGACATTGAGGGCAAGCATGTTAAAAGTGCGTATTTTCTATTTACTTTGTGTCATTTATTTGACTTTAGAGCATGGAATTGGGAAGGATATGATGCTGAGTAATGAACAAGTAACAGTTACAAGATCAAGGATGGTGCCAAGCAATCTTTTTTATTCTTGCATCCTTTAGACCTTTACTGATTTTTCTTATACTTCTTCTACATGGTGTGTGGTAGCAACTAAATTCACCTCAGTTCATGGCACTTCTCTTGTTCCTTTAATATCTCAAATCCACAGAATGGAACTAGGATTTATTGGAAGGAAAAGATTGCTTTTATTATGTTACATTTGCACTATCATTTCTAGCCATCCTTCAACTTCTAGCTTTACGTGTTGTGTGGGAACTGACAAAAGAACTGCCTTTTAGTGTAATTTTGGTTGTGTTTTCTGTCGTAAAATTCTGCAGTGCTAGTATTAGCTACATGATTCTACTGCAAGTATTTGTTTGCACTATCTTACTGCTGAATTTACATGATAGTTATGCACACTGGATGAAAGCATCTCCCTGGCTAATTGGTGCAAATCCCCGAGATTTGATTATGCCTATCGATGGTGATGATGGTTTTTATCCTACTGGGAATGAGCTGGTACACTTCTGCACCCTGTACTTTGCTATATTTTGCCATGATGCCTGGATGATTTTATCCCTTAGTCCCTTACATGGTAAAAGCTTTTCTGGATAGAAACCTGAAGTCGTAAGTTCCAATCACAAGTATCGAGCCCATGTCTTGAGTCTGTGCTCCATCCAACTCAGCACTTGATGAGATTGTATTGCGTGTTCTTCAAATAGGTAAAGGGTTTTTGGTGCCAACATATCAAATGCAGAAAAATGCTCGTACAACAAAAATACTCATGCATCGATGTGCGACTAATCAAATAATATTTTTAGACTTATCCAATTATCAGTTTCATCATGAGCAAATTAAGTAATTAGGTTATTTCTCCGTTTTCAGGAATACGTGATGAAAATAACAACACTTATAATCCTAAGATTGTGCGATTGGACTAAAGGCGCACCATTCTCATAAAGCGCCCATGGATTACCTTGTATGTGATTTGAGTTGCTAAGCATTTCTGTTTAACTTCTGTCAATTACAGTGAGTTCATATCTTTGCAGATACAACAAAAACTTTCCGGTGTGGATCGCTCATTAGAAGGTGGGAGACGATGAGCTTGTGAATATGATCGAATTAGAGCTTCAATTCTTGATGAAGCAGCCATTGTATGTTCATCTGCTGTTATCAATATTCAATAATAATCTTTTAGAATTTTGTTCTTATTGTTAAGCAAAACTTGTATGTATTTTCTACTCTGCGTTTCAGTGGATCGTCTATTTTCAGCAGGATGACTCGTGCTTTTGATGTTGTTGTAATTGATGAAGTTGCACAAGGTGTGAGTATATTTTTTTGTCCATATTATTTTATCATGGAGCATTAACATTATCAAATTTGGATAGTAGCATTCTATGTGCTTATGTTTCATGAAATATTTCTGAAGTTTGACATATCCTCTTCTTTTTCAGGTTGAACCAGGCTCTTGGTGTAATTTTCATGCATTGGTTTTTAACAGAAGATCATTTGGTTCCTCTAATTATTTACTAGACCATGAACAAAGTCTTTGAGCATGCTGGAGATCTTGTCAACATTAGAGTGGCACGCAATTTGATGCAGCTTATTGCTGAAGGCTTTGGAGAGGAGGATGAAGATGCTGATAGTCAACTAAGATCATTCGCTGTATGTACTCTGGACTTCTCACAATACTTTGTTGTCAAGTTCTTAATGCTAAACATGATTTTTGTGTGAATAAACACATTAAGGAAAGCTTGCGCTGATTATGCTTGATGAATCCAGCTCTAACTACAAACCACTATGCTTAATTCCTGCTATAGTGCTCAACTTGATACTGTGGAGTCCGTTAACAAAGTTTTGTCTGCCTTCTAGATCGGGTGCTTGATTCTTTATTTTTAACTTTCTCACTACTTGATCTATTAACATAACTCATTTTTGTTTTTTCTTAAACAGGTAGATTCCTATATTCAAATTGTGGGGAGCCAAAGCTTCCTTCTTCGTTTCTGCAGGTAGTTACATGTTTCCTCTTTCATTCCTATCCTATAGCAAGTTTTTTGGGTTAAATTATATTGTTTCGTTTTTCAGATAATATGCTGGGTATTGGGAGAGTATGGAACATCAGGTGGGAAATATTTGGCTTCTTATATTGTTGGGAAGTTGTGTGATGTAGTAGAGGCCCACCCAACTAATGACATTGTCAAGGTATGCTCTTGTAGCTTAGCTTATGTTTCATTGATCAATTGGCCTCTTTCTATCCTGTATGCTCTACGCTGAAAGATGAGAAGATAGATTCTAGTTAAGGCAATACTATTTCGTTTTAGTTCTTGTGTCCTCGACTGTAGTTCCCTTGACGCCTTGAGGGGGTCACAGACTGGGGGTGTAGTATGGTCTCCGCTCTCCACATACTTGCTTAAATAGCTTTTGTTATCGTGTAATATATTTAAATTTGTTTGTTAAACTACTAATCTAGTTGCATTTTGGACATGTAGTATGGTTGATTGATCTTTATTTGTGTGATATATATGGTTTATGTTTTCATGCAATATCCGAATAAGTATTCGTGATCGAGACAATCCGTATTCGGTTGGCATATATTCACTCCGTATTCGTGACCGAGACTATCCGCATTCGTATTCGTATCCGGCACTGTTCGTGTCCGATTCTGAATCCGAGAAAAAATATGGAAAATGATACGGGAAGAGCGATATTCGACCGTATCCGCTCCGTTTGCACCCCTACCATGGTGGTTTCGTTGGGAGCCGGATGGTAGAGACTTGCCGATGTGAAGAGAGCTGTTGATCAACCTACACGTGGCGAAGCATGGGATTGCTTCATGAAGATTGGACTCGGTCTTCGAAGAAGGATCGAGAAGGGGTATTTTGGTAACTTCACCTAAATACCGCCTTGGTGACCTTTTGCTAACCGATGGCGCAAGATGGCACACGGAGAAGTGGTTTAGGTCAAAAGGAGATGAAGTCGACACTTTAAAATACGTGCGTAAGAGAAACCCGTTTGTGTGTGGGCTTAACGGGTGCCCATTAGGGATATCCTTCTAGAAGCTAGCCTCCACTATAAATAGGAGAGTGTGCTGGTTGTGCACTTCCCAACCATCATATCTAAAACCCTAGTTTGTGTTTTAGGGTTAGGAGAGAATAGTGGAGAGGTTAGGGTTCTAGGGTGATGGATTGATTTTGTGCTCATGTGTTGAGTCTTTGTCCTCTTGGATGGAGTGGCTGTAAACCAACATCAATCCCAAATCAATCCAAGCAAGATTCCTCAAGATAAGTCTCTTTTTGTTCTTGCTCTCTATTTTGTGATTTTGGGGCTTTTTTTGATCCGTGAGTTTTCTTTGGTTTATGGCCTAGATCTAGCTTGTTGTGACATGTGAAAATACATCTAGGATCATCTTGATCATCAATCACCCACGAGCAAGTGTTTGGATTATATTTTGGTTTTGACTCGGTTTTGGAGCAACCTTCACTCAAACGAAAAAAGGTCAAAATTTTGGTAAGAATCTTCACGATCTTTGGTTATAATAGGTTCCTGACATTCTAGAGAAGGTTTGTCTCAAGTTTGGTAAGATTTGGAGTTGCGGATTAAAAGTTAGACCAATTTGTGATTTTGAGTTCGAGCTGATTTTACTGTTCATTGGCATGGAGGTCAGACCGCCATGTACCTAGAAGTCAGACCGATTTCCAAAGGTCAGACCGCCAACTATGTGGAGGTCTGATCGCCCATCTCTTTAGGTTTTGAGTTTTGTGATGTTGGTCTATTTGCTTGGGGTTTTGATTGGATTCAATACAAGTCTTCCATTGTGTTTGTATATTGATCTTCATAGCTTTTATAGCTATTGGAGTGAAAATCGTGTTGAATTCAATCAAGGTGAAAAAGATTGTTCTCCTATTCACCCCCCTCTAGTCGCCGTTTCGGTCCAACAACAATTCATGACAAACACCTCCTAATATAGTGTACTTGTTTGTGTACTTTTGTAGGAATTTATGTGCGCGTGATACAGTGTAGGAATTAAAAATTCATTTATGCATAATTTTTATAGGAATTTTAAATATAGAAAATGGGCTCCAAAAATTATGAATTTTTTGTAGAGCCTCCTGATAAAGTGTACTTGCTTGTGTACTTTTTTTCAAAATTTAACCCATTCTGAATTTTTCTCAGAAAATCATTTAAGTATACTGTTTGTAGGAGTTCAAATTCTGCCGCTACTTCTATAGCGATTACTGCACCTAGAGTGATCCATGTGGTACTAAACTTCACACATTCTAAGTCACATGAAATCATGAAACCCTGATTTCCGAAACATAAAACTCTAATTTTTGAGACCTAAACCCTTGGTTTTCGAGACGTTTTCAGAACGTTTGAAATTCTGAAAAATATTACACAATCAAGTTCACTGTGTAAGGATCTTTTAAAAAAATTCACAATGTTTGGACCTCATTTTCTACATTAAAAAATTCCTATAAACATTATACTTAAATGAAATTTTGAGAAAAATTCAGAACGGATTAAATTTTGAAAAAAGCACACAAGCAAGTACACTGTATTAGGAGGTTCCACAAAAAAATCATAATTTTCGGAGCCCTATGCTATATTTAAAAATTCCTACAAAAATTATGCATAAATGTTTTTTTAAGGAAAATATTACTACAGTGGCATTGCCGCACGGCTATCGTGCGGCAATGGGTGACGTGATGAGGGGCTGACTAGGGAGGTCACGTGGTGGTGACAGAGGCGTTGCTGCACGGCGGCCGTGTGGAAATGGGTTGATGTGGTGCGCGTGGAGGTGTTGCCGTAAGGCGGCCGTGCGGCAACGGTGATATATGTGCAAATATAGTTCGCGCGTGATCATTTCTGCAAACATGGGTTCGAAAGGTACTGTGTTTGCGAAAAATTCTTCCTGGAGAGGGGGTGCTTTTTGGCAGATACAACACCTTTGAAGCCAGATTCTGCGTAAATGACCACGTCTGAACAGATTTGCTCATATAACACCGTTATCAAGATAGTCACTGCGGCGCAACACCTCCCCGCATGCCACATCAACCCATTGCCACACGGCCGCCGTGTGGCAACGCCTTCGCCGCCGCCACGTGGCCCTCCAGCCAGCCCCGCCACCACGTCACTCGTTGCCGCACGGTGGTCGTTCTGCAACACACTGTATCACCCGTTGTCGTACGGTGGCCGTGCGGCAAACATTGTAGCAATTTTTTCTTTTAAAAAAAATCATTTATGCATAATTTTTGTAGGAATTTTTAAATATAGCAAATGAGCTCTAAAAATTATGAATTTGTTTGTGGAGCCTCTTGACCCAGTATACTTGCTTATGTAATTTTTAAAAAATTTGACATGTTCTGAATTTTTCTCAAAAAGGAAAACAAATTATCAGAGTGGTTGCTTTGCATGGTGGTAGTGTAGGAACCATGCGCTATATAATGTTGTTGTTAAGGTCAAGAACCATCGTAGCTTTTTTTTAGAAAATCATTTATGTATATTTTTTGTAGATATTTTAAAATATAGAAAATGGGCTTCAAAATTTATTTTTTATGGAGCCTGCTGACAAATTGTACTTGCTTGTGTAATTTTTGCATAATTTAATCCATTTTAATTTTTCTCAAAAATTCATTTAATTATACTGTTTGTTTGAATTTTTAATATAGAAAATAATGTCCAAACATTATGATTTTTTTTAAAGGCTCCTTACACAATGGAATTAATTGTGTAATATTTTTTTAGAATTTCATATGTTCTGAAAACATCTCTAAAATTAAGGATTTATGTCTCAAAAATTAGGGTTCCATGATTTCATGTGACTTGAAATGTGTGAAATTTAGTAGCATATGGATCACTCTAGGTGCAGTAATCGCTATAGCAGTAGTGGCAGAATTTGAATTCCTACTAATAGTATACTTAAATCAATTTTTGAGAAAAATTCAAACGGATAAAATTTTAAAAAAATTACAAAAGTAAGTACATTGTATCAGGAGGCTCCACAAAACAATTCATATTTTTTGGAGTCCATTTGCTATATCTAAAAATTCCTAAAAAAATATATGCATAAATGATTTTTTTTTTAAAAAAGAAAAATTGTTGTAACAATTGCTACAGTGTGTTCCCATATGGCCGTGTGGCAATAGGTGATGTGGCGGCGGAGACGTTGCCGCACGACGATCGTGTGGTAACAGGCTGATGTGACGTGTGGGAAAATGTTGTCGTACGACGGCTGTACGGCGGCTGTACGGCAACAGTAGAGGGAGAGAGAGATACGAATACCGGCCAGAGTACGTACGGGCGTAGTACAGCTTTGGCCGCTGCTGGTGTATCGGAGTCGGAGCGAAAAACTTTTGACGCTGGAGCTGGCAGGCACTTGCGACGTCGCATACGACGAGAGCACTGCGAGCTTGTCCTAGATCTCTGGAATCGTACTTCTCCTCGTCGCCGTGTCGGGGTTTCGAATCTCTTTCGCCTTGCTGGACGTCTTACTTTGGATTTTACGTATGAAGTAGCAGTTAAGAAAACGCGTAAACATTTTACTGCCACTGCACCGTACGCATTGCACGCTTTTTGGGTGTGTGTTGTAGCTAGTAATGGCCTGAGCACTGTACAAAGGCGCTGCGACATTGTTGCCGAGCTGAAGCAGCGGTACGTGCAGCGGTGCAGAGTTGCAGAGGACGAGGAGCCTTAGGCCGTTTTTGGCGCGTTTTCGATTTATTTTAGCAAAATTAGTTCTCGATATATGCTAGTCAAACGTGCGTGTTACATGTAGCGCTCGAAGAGCGGCAAAATGTTCTTAATTCCTACCACGACACCATTCACCAAACATGGTAGAAATGAGGTGGTAGCGTGATAACAAATCTGTTGCGGTCTGGAAATGCTATAGGAGCTGCAGCTCACTAGGACCGTAACATGTTTACAACTAGGGAAAACGGATCGAATACGGACGGATAATGGCTCTGCCATATTTGTTTCTATATTTTTTTCCGGATGCGGATACAAATACGGATACCCCGGATGCGAATAATATCGAATACAAATACGGAGCGAATACGAATCGAAACGAATACGATCGCGGATATTTTTTAGAACATAAAACCCCTTAAATTACATGTCATTTAATTGTACGCGGCTTATACATATGTTTGATACTTTGGTCCAATAATTACACAGTATTGATATTTATTAATACTAGTGCTTATTCTACAACTAGATCTATTACGATTAATCTTTACTAAAATTTACATAATTACCTAATTTTTCATTTCTTCCCTAATCATTTTTCCTAATTTCTTTCTTAATCTCTCTTCTTTCCCCCCTTATCTCTCTTCTCTCTCCACCTTATCCTTTCCAGCCGAATTCTTCTTCCTCATCTTTCTTTTCCCCATTTTCTCATTTCCACCGCAGCAGCCGGCCCCTCCTCCCTGAGCTGCCCTTCCCCAACCGCGAGCTCACCCTCAGCAGCTACCTCTGCGACAAGTCGGGCCCCCTCACCTCCGCCACCGCAGCAGCCGGCCCCTCCTCCCGTCCTAACCCCACAGCACTCGCCACCGCCGCCGCCAAGCTCTGCGTCGAGCGCAACTTCCTTCACCTCTCCCCTGCTGGGCCCTCTGATGACTCCTCCGTCGTCGGCAAGAAGAAGCCGCCCGACTCCCTCTAGTCTCTTTCTCCTCCCTCGACAAGACTTGCGCCGCCGCTCCTCCTCGCGGAAATAAGTCCCTCCTCCGTCTGCCCTTCGGTAGATGGCAATCTCCGGACCGAGCTGCATGGCGAGGCGAGGGCGGCTCAAGCCGCGATTTGCAGTGAGCCATGGGATGGGCGGCGTGGCCGGAGGCGGGCGAGGTGGTTGACGGCAAGCGCAACCGCAAGCAGGGAGCCAGGGGACAGGCGAGATAGCCGGCGGAAAGTGAGGTGGCCAAGTCGGATTTGGCGGCGTGGCGGGGACTTCGCCCGGCGGCGTGGCGCCGGTTGTCGGATTTAACCGATTGAAGAAGGAGCAAAGCAGGCGAAAGCTATAAGTGACTTATGTGTCTAAGTGGGCGGTGGGCCCTTAGCTATTGTGAAATTCTGGATATTCGGATTAGGCTTATCTGGATAATTCGTATTCGTATTTGTTTCTGCCGGATATCATGTCTACCGTATTCGTTTCCGACAAAAAAAATCCGAATCCGTTTCCGATCCAAAAACTATCCGAGAAAAATCCATCTGGGACAATCCAAATCCGTTTTCGTTCGGATCGATTGGAAACTATCCGATTCGTTTTCACCCCTATTCACAACGATAGGTTTGCTCACACAACCACATTGACACATACATGCAGCCGTTTGAGAGTACGGCTGGTACCTACAATGGTCCTAAAGTGCGATAGGTACTTGCAGCGGTTTAGACGCCGCCATTAACGACCGCTTGACTAATCTGCTGACTAACTGCGGAATTTGTAATTTTAGTGGGCTAGGGACTAGTTTTACTATAGCGAATCAAAATCACGCCAAATCAGCTAAAAACAAAGCTCCGGTAACGAAACTGGAGCTACGAGACCTCTGAGCTCCCGTGCCGTGCCGTACCCTGCCGACCATAACGGTGGAGGCAGACCAAACGGCATCGTCAAAATTCCCGATCCTGCCGCTTCGATTCGGTTCATTTCTGCAGGGTCAAAGCCTTTGCCTTGCAGGGCAAGCGTTTTCGGCTCAGTTCTAGACCTGAGCCGCCGTAGGCGTAGGCCATGCCGGAAGAGGGCCGGGGATCCCCTGCGAACTGCAGTGCTGCGAGCCCTGCCGTTTAGTTAGTAGTAGTATAGGCCCGCGGCGAGTCCAGCGGGAAACGTACGGCGAGAAGAGGAGTAAATGGAGGCCGAGCATGCGTATCGCATGAACGGTGTGGCCATGTGGGCCTGTGGTACTTCGAGCCGCGCATTGAAGAGGTTTGCGAATCGGCACAAGCGTCCGTCTGCGATGCTAGCCTGTGTTTATGTCTGGGAGTTACTCCTGCGCCTTTTACGGCGCTCATGTAGCAGGCGTGCCACAAATTGGCGGGGCGGACGAGCAGTGCTCCTACTATTGTTTGGTTTCAGCTCTGCATAATCTCGAGGAAGTGGTTTGTTCAGAGCATGTACAATACAAAAAGCTTATATACGAGTATTTAAAGAAAGAAAATATAACCACGCTATCAAGTATCTATGTAAAAGTCGTTTTCTCCAATACAAGTATCTGTTTTGTAGGTGCTTAGATGATTGTATTATCTATTAATTATGTTAGATTTAATCTTGTTTTTTGATTAGAAAAGATTATAGAAGTAGTAGAGCTTGTATCGTAGAAGGTCTTAGAAGCCGAGTCCGGCAAAAATATCCTAGTCCGAATACCAGTCGTATAACTCAGCCTTTAAAAGGCCATGAAGCAATGTAAGGTGGGGAGTTGAGAAGAAATAAAAAAACCAACAAAAAGAGGAGCACTGCTCCCGAAAGAAAATCAATTGTGTTATCTGGATTGCTTCGCTTTGTCTTTCCAGCAGAAAAGCAGAGGAGAGAGGCGCTAGTTTATCTAGGCTTCATCACGTGAGCAGAGACGCTGCTGTTTTGTATAGGAGGAGGAGCCTCACGTGGAGAAAGAAAGACCAAGGGAAATAGCATTACGTGAAGACGCCAGAAGACCAGAGGGCTGCTTGACTACGTCACGTCGAAGGACAGGGCAAGGACCATGCAAGAGCAGGAGAAATTCTAACAAGTGGTATCAGAGCCATGATAAAGGATGGTTGACCCTAGAGTAGCTTGGTGGCATGGCGGCACGGCAAAAGCGCGGCAATGGAGCGGCGTGGCGCTGCTGACGCGAAGAACGGCACAAGACGGCGGAGTGGTGGGCTCCGTGAAGCGCCAGAGTCTTGTGACGGCGCTGACAAAGCGCCTGAAGCGCAGAGGGACGGCGAGTCCCACGTAGATGAAGGGTGCGGCGTGCACGAAGTTGGCGCAGGTGGCGCAGCAGGTAAAGCCTCGAGAGGTCCAGACGGTGCGCAGCAAGGCGTACAGGGAGCTGCAGGGGGTGGTGAGTACCACGCGCATAAAGGGCGCGGTGTACACAAAGTTGACGCAGGAGGGAGAGGCGGTGTAGCCTCAACTAAGATGTACGTGGGGAAGTAGACAGACTTGGTCCAAGAGAGAAGAGCGGGAGGCTCAGGTAATGATGAAACCGAGGTGGTCGTGGGAGCAGGTGCTCCAGCCCAGACGGTCGTGGGAGTAGGTGCTCCAGCCCAGGCGGGTGTGCAAGGAAGGACGAGTTCAGTCCAGGTGCGAGGCGCGGGAAGCGTTGGTTTGTGCATGGCTCAGGATGGAGCAAGCACAGCGAGAGGGCTGATCGGCCTAAGAAGTAAGAGCCGCGAGTGCGGTAAAAGAGGAAGACTTGAAAGTTCAGAAGACGAAAAAGATGATTGGCATGATCAAGATGAAGAAACAAGATTAAGGGGGTGATTGTTAGATTTAATCTTGTTTTTTGATTAGGAAAGATTATAGAAGTAGTAGAGCTTGTATCGTATAAGGTCTTAGAAGCCGAGTCCGGCAAGGATATCCTAGTCTGAATACCAGTCGTATAACTCAGCCTTTAAAAGGCCATGAAGCAATGTAAGGTGGGGAGTTGAGAAGAAATAAAAAAACCAAAAAAGAGGAGCACTGCTCCCGAAAGGAAACCAATTGTGTTATCTGGATTGCTTCGCTTTGTCTTTCCAGCAGAAAAGCAGAGGAGAGAGGTGCTAGTTTATCCAGGTTTCATCACGTGAGCAGAGACGCTGCTGTTTTGTCCAGGAGGAGGAGCCTCACGTGGAGAAAGGAAGACCAAGGGAAATAGCATTACGTGAAGACGCCAGAAGACCAGAGGGCTGCTTGACTACGTCACGTCGAAGGACAGGGCAAGGACCAAGCAAGAGCAGGAGAAATTCTAACAAATTATATATAGTCATATACATAAACACCTTTTAAGCACCGATGTCTAATCAAATACCGATGATACAAAATAAACGCAAGAAAAAAATCAGCTTTTCTTTACTAAACACCACTCTAAGCTCCTTCATTGTAGATGCTCTTATTGAATCATACAAACGTGATTGATTTTTTACTCTACTTCTTGAATTGTGGCCGGCCATCACAGCCCATGCATTGTTACTTACACCTACTTTTTAACAAGTTTGTGATCTTGAATGATGCACCCCTTAAACAAGCACTTAGCAGAGGAAGAAGGTGCTCTGCAGGTCTGCGGCTAGCTCACCTCCTCGTCCACCGTCTTCGATTCCACGCCGATGACGTGCGTCCACCGCCGGCGACGAGCGGTTGCCTCTTGGCGGCCAGCCGTGGTAGCTGCCAGTGAATTGACTGCCTCCAGTGACCATGATCGATCAATGGAGTTAAGAGAACAAGTTGTTAGAAAAGACGAAAGCTGCAATGCTCATCACATGCTAGCTCCTATACATTCCTCTAATGTTCACTATTAATTTCTCACTATCCTGATCTCAATTCGAGTCTGAAAATTTGCAGGATGTTGCGTTACCCCATCCCCACGATTTTTCTCGGAATTTTTCGTAGAGGTTTGATTCGTGAAAAGAGGGAGACACGCGAGAACCCTCCGCGTCGTATCGCCAGTACGCGGGCCGAATCTTTTGCGTGGGTACAGCGAACTAAGATGGCTTTCGTATAGTCGGCCTTTGACCGAGTATATACTCGGCCACGGAAGACATGGGCTGAGGCCTTTTCCCAGAAATTTCGGCCATGTACGATGACAGTATCAGCATTGCACAGAGTCGTCGGAGGCTGATTTTGTACTTGTAGGAGGATGTCCTCTCACTCCATCCGCGGTTGATTTTGCATCTAGATGCGCGCGTGTATTTGAAGGCATGAGGTAATATTTGCAAAATATGGCACGAAATACACCCTCTCCTCTCCCTCTTCTCCCCTTCTTTGACCACTACGCTGCTCGCTGCCACCTCGAGACGCGTTGACGAGGGGGAGAGAGAGAGAGAGAGAGAGGAAGCATCCAAATACGCGTTTGGTACCTTTTTTTGTTTTAAAAATGTACAACATTTGGCATCCAAATATGTACAAAATTTTGAATGTGTACAAAATCCTAATATGTTTTGTACGAATTTTGTACAAAACCTAATATGCACAAAATTTGAACGTGCACGAAATCCGACTACGTTTTGTACGATCTTTGCGCAAATCCAAATTTTATTTAAAAAACGTACGGAAATTTGAACATGTACGGAATCCGAATATTTACAACATTTGAACATGTGCGAACTCCGAATGTGATTTTGTACGAATTCTGTACATATCCAAAGCTAATTAAGTGGAGGATGGGGTAGGAGGCATTTGACTTTCCCAACAGTCGTCGCCTTCCGTTTTGTTTGTTAGCGGATTAGACTTCATGCACGCTACGTGTAGACTCCAACCGTAATATCAGCTCCCATAGTTAGGAAACTATCTTGTGATTGTTAGTCCTTTATTCTCGGTATATCTTGAGTCGGTTACCAACCGATCTTCCTCTGTACATTATATATATCGATGGGTCAATACAATCGCCTCAAGGCGTCTTTCCTAATCGCTTTCATGGTATCAGAGACTAACCAATCCTGCCTCCTTTCGATCCAATCTCCCCAGCGTCAAGCTCATCATCCCCATTACTCTCGACCTCCAGGCTGGCAATTATGCCCAGTGGCGCGGCCTGTTCGAGGTCGCGCTCGAGAAGTATGCCCTCGACGACCATATTCGTGTGGCGGTTCCCTCCAAACCCGACTCCCAATGGTACCGCCACGACGCCCTCGTCCGCTCGTGGCTCTATGCCGCCATCACCTCCGACCTCCTCGCCATGGTGATGGACGCCTCCGCCACCGCCCACGACATCTGGTCGCGCATCACCGGTCTCTACCGCGACAACGCTGAGACGCGCTCCATCTACCTCGAGCAGGAGTTCCATGGCCTCATGCAAGGGTCCATGTCTATGACCGACTACTGCTGCAAACAGAAAACCCTCGCCGATGAGCTCACGGCCGTGGGCACGCCGATCCTCGACCGGAGCCTCGTCCTCAACAAGCTGCGCGGACTCAACCGTTGTTTCGCGCACATGCGCACGCTGCTCTCTATGCAGCGGTCGATGCGGTCCTTCCTCTAGACCCGTTCTGCTCTCATCCTTGAAGAGCTCACGTTGAACTCGAACTCGAACTCCAACCCACCCATGGCGTTCGTCGCCAATTCGAGTGGCTCGTCCGATGGCAACAAGACCTCTGGTGGCTCTGGCGGTACCTTTTCCCAGGCCACCAGCGGTAACCAGGCACGCAACAACTTCAACCGGTCCAACTCCGGCGGCAGCTCTAACAATTGCCGCTGCAATTCCAACCATGGCAACAGCGGCGGCGGTTCCTCCAATCACGGCGGCGCAAGACAACCAAAGAGCCCAAATAAGCAGCGAGCATGTATGCGGGCCAAAGGCCCTCCTTCCAAAGATCCATGGGCCGACTCTATCCACATGTGGCCTGGACAGAGCCCACGGCCCACACACGAGATACTCGGCCCACGACCACCAAAGCATTCTGACCCAAGTCCCTGGCGCGCCTGCTCATTGTGTCGTGGCCCTTCAGCGCCAGTCTTTGCAAGACCAAGATGCCCAAAGGCGGCAGATGTCACCGCTGCTCCATCAGAACTCTCCAAATTACCTCGGGATCAACAACAGTTGATGCAGGCCTTCAACACCATGTCCTTGACGCCTCCTTCGTCGGACTGGCTCATGGATTCCGGGGCATCCGCACACATGACCTCTGACAATGGTACTCTCCTTTCCTCCTCCCCAATCTCTTCCGCTGCCTCTCCATATGCCATTGTTGGTAATGGTTCGTGCATTCCCATTACTCACACTGGCTCTACTTCCATTACTTTTCCCCACCATTCTTTTCGACTGAACAATGTCATCGTCACACCTTCGTTGATCAAAAATTTTATTTATGTTCGTCATTTCACCATTGATAATCACTGTTCTGTTGAATTTGACCCCTTTGGCCTCTCTGTGAAGGATCTTCATACCAAGAACGTGATCATCAGGTGCAATAGTCGTGGCGATCTCTACCCTCTCCATTGGCCGCCTCCAGCTCCTCATGCACTCTCCATCACCACTTCGTCTTCTACTCTGTGGCATTGTCGTCTTGGACACCTTGGCAACCAAGCGTTGTCTCATCTTACTAGTGCTTCGCATATTTCATGTAATAAGCTTGCTGTAGACCCCTTATGTCATGCCTGTCAGCTGGGCAAGCATGTTTGTCTACCCTTTTATCCTTCCACTACTCGCACTACTAGAGCTTTCGAGTTATTGCATTGTGATCTGTGGACCTCGCCAGTCCCTAGCATTTCTGGTTACAAATATTATCTCGTTGTCCTTGATGATTTTACTCACTATTTGTGGACATTCCCGCTCCGGCTCAAATCTGATGTTTTCGACACTCTTCGCAATTTTTTTTGCTTATGTCGATACTTAGTTCTCCTCTACTATTCGCGGGATTCAATGCGGCAATGGTGGAGACTTCGACAATCATGTCATGCGCCTCCACCTTCTCTCCCATGGCATAGCACTCCGCATGTCATGCCCACACACCTCCCAACAAAATGGCAAGGCCGAACGCATTATTCGGTCCACCAATGACATTCTTCGCTCGCTTTTGTTCCAAGCTAGCATGCCACCACCTTATTGGGTTGAGGCTCTTCAGACCGCCACCCATATCCTCAATCTCCTCCCCACAAAGTCGCTCAATTTCGGCATTCCCCAACAGACTCTTTTCGGATCATCTCCCGATTACTCTCATCTTCGTGTTTTCGGTTGCAGATGTTATCCGAATCTTTCCACCACCGCTCCACACAAACTTGCGCCGCGCTCCAAGTCTTGTGTTTTTCTTGGTTACCCTACACATCACAAAGGTTATCGTTGCTTGGATCTTACCCCAAATCGCATTATCATCAGTCGCCATGTTGTTTTTGATGAAAATTCATTTCCTTTTTCTGAGCAACCTAACCCGCCCTTGCCATGCGACTTTGATTTTCTATCTGCAGCTGCTCATGCGCCAAACATGGTACCGACCCCTATTGGTCGTGTTTCGGCTTCCCCCCCGCGCCATCTCTATCTGGTCGACTGCTCTTCGACTTCGGCTCCTCAAGTTTCACCTCTGAGTCAGCCTCACGCCGAGCCCATCACGCATTACTCGCTATACCCACTCATCAGCCTTTTGCGCCTCTCCGGCCGGCGCGTGTTTAGTGCGCCACCGATTGCCCCCACACAACCGCATCAAGATGCCTCGTTTCCTCACAGCCCCATCAACGCCACCACCGCCACCGCCGCGTTTATACCCCAACTCTCAATGAGCACGGCATGACGACCCGTGGGAAGCGCGGCTTCCAGCAGCCGGTGGATCGGCTGACCTTGCATGTAGCCGTTCCATCGCCGATTCCGTGTACCTATCGCCCTGCGCTTAACGACGACAACTGGCGTCGCGCTATGGAACAGGAATATGCCACTTTACGCACTAACAATACGTGGGACTTGTTCCCTGACCCCGTGCTGCTAATGTTGTTTCAAGAAAATAGATTTTTCGACACAAATTGAAGCCTGATGGCTCCTTGGATCGATACAAGGCACGATGGGTCCTCCGCGGGTTCTCTCAACGACCCGGTATCGACTTCGAGGAGACGTTTAGCCCCGTCGTCAAACCGGCCACTGTACGCACTGTCCTCACCATTGCGCTCGCCAACGAGTGGCCGGTTCACCAGCTCGACGTCAACAATGCCTTCCTCAACGGCACGCTGGCTGAGACGGTGTATTGTCAGCAGCCCTCTGGCTTCGTCAACCCTGAGCGCAGCACACACGTGTGCCGCCTCAACCGCTCCCTCTACGGCCTCAAGTAGGCACCCCGGGCTTGGTTCAGTCGCTTTGCGATGTACCATGCCTCCCTCGGCTTCTCAGCATCCAAGGCCGACCCCTCGCTGTTCATCTACAGCCGCGGCCGTGACCTCGTCTACCTTCTACTGTACGTCGACGACGTTGTCCTCACCGCCTCTTCACCAACCCTGCTTCGGCGCGTCATCGACTCCCTTCACCGTGAGTTCTCGCTCAAGGACCTTGGTGATCTCCACTTCTTCCTTGGCGTCTTCGTCACGCGCACCGCCACCGGCTTCTTCCTCACCAAATTTCAAGACATCGAGGATATCCTCGCGACGCGTTTAAGATGACGAATCGCAAGTCGTGCAAGACGCCTGTCGACACCGGCCGCTTAAGCTTCCGCTTCACAGTGACCACGCCGCCAATCCCACCGACTATGTAGCATCACCGAGCACTTTAGTACTTGACCTTCACGCGTCCGGACATCTCCTACGCCGTCCAATAGGCTTGCCTTCACATGCACGACCCGCGTGAGCCGCACGCCAACTTGCTCAAGCGGATTATTCGTTATCTCAGGGGCACCATCGACCACGGTTTGCAGCTGCATCGCACTACACCGACTTCGCTCACCGCCTATACTGACGCTGATTGGGACGGTTGTCTTGACACTCGAAAGTCCACCTCGGGCTACGGCATGTTCCTCGGCGACAACCTTATCTCCTGGTCATCTAAGCGCCAACAGACGGTTTCTCGCCTCGATCTTTGAAGCAGTAGTACCGCACGATGCCAATGCAGCTTGTTGAGTCTCGTTATTTCGCCACCCTCCTTGCGGAACTACATCGTCCACTCCAAGACGCCACCGCTGCCTTCAGGATAACATCAAGGTCGCGGTCTATCTCTCGACAAATCCCGTCCAACATCAGCGGACGAAACATGTCGAGATCGACCTACACTTTGTTCGGGAACGTGTCGCCCTCGGTGAAGTTCATGTTCTTCATGTGCCAACCAACTCTCAGTACGCTGATATTTTTACCAAGGGTCTTCCGATAGCGATTTTCAAGGAGTTTTGCTCCAGTTTGAACGTCCGCCCCGCTCCCGTTCCCACTGCCGGGGGGGTGAGCGGAGCAGACTCCATGCACGCTGTGTGCAGACTCCAACCGTAATATCAGCTCCCATAGCTAGGAAACTATCTGGTGATTGTTAGTCCTTTATTCTTGGTATATCTTGAGTCGGTTACCAACCGATCTTCCACTGTACATTATATATATCGATGGATCAATACAATCGCCTCAAGGCGTCTTTCCTAATCACTTTCATTGTTTTTTTTCGATCTTTCTTTTGCGAAGGTCATTGTTCTTTCAAAAAAAGAAGCATGTCAGACGTAAACCAAGCAGCACTGTAGCAGTACCGGTCTTGGGAACCTCGGTGGCAAGCAGTCATCAATGTCAACTTTTCTCGGTGCGAATTTTCGAACATCTTATCGGAAGAACATTTCTAGGAGAATCATTTCAGTACCGGCCTCCATTAGTCGAGTGGTGCCTTTCAGATTATTATGAGATCCCCTCTATGTCCCTCCCAACTTAGTACAAATATCTTCGTCTTTTAGATTCTTTGCATGATTAAAGGCACAAATTGCACAAATGTTGGACATGTATGATTAGGTTATTCATAGAGAAGGGATCATGGGAGTGGGCTGGGCGCTGTGGATAAGGCAGCTGGTGTTTGCCGTGTATTGGGTCACAATGAATTGGATATAATTTTGCTTTTGGATGTTTAGTTAGACCAAGCCCAACGTGAGCTATGTATGGATAATTTCGGCGTGGATTGGACTTAGGACGACGTGGTATTATCGATCTATATCTAGTTAGATTTGAGCATTGTAACGGGCCAATTTAGAATTTTTTTAAACTTGCATGAAATTTGTGGGATTTCAAAAACTTTTTTTTGCCTTTTGTGAATTTCCAAAAAACCGTGCCTTACAATTCGAAAGGATAAATCAAATTTCTTGCACCAATGGAACTTATAAAAATCTACAAGCTAAAAGGTGCGCCAAACCTCCTTGGGATTTGAATTTGAAATTCAAATTCTGAAATCTCAAACCAAAATCAAATCCATTTACTTTCCATCTTTCCCCTCGAGCCGAATCCCGCCGCCAGCCCAGTCCTCTTTCTCTCCCGCAGCCCGACCCCACACGTCAGCCTTTGCCCCTATTCATCTTCTCTAGCCATCACTCTCTCCCTCCCTCCCTTCCCCCCCTCGGCGAGTCCGCACCCGAGAACTCGGGAAAAATTGGGCCGAGATGGACTTCGTGTTGACGCCTTCTTCGACCACCTTCTCCCCCTTACAAGCCAAGCCGAGCGTGTCATCTTTTTCGCTTTATACTCCTCTTCTTTTCCCCTCCGGTTCCCCACCTTCTCCTCGATTGGTTACTCGGGACACCGTCGCACTACATCATCCTCTCCAACACTAGCTGTCGGCTCCACTGATCGATTCCTCCTCGTCTGGTGCATCTTGACCCAAACCTTCTTGAGCATCTCCTTTGCCTCGTTATCCTCTCTCTCGTGCTCCCACTCACTCTCTCTAGGTCACCGTAGAGAGGCTATAACACCTCGACATCCACGCTGCAGACCCAGAGCGCGCCCGCAATAGTCGCTGTTCGTTCCCACCTGACCTGGTGAGCTTCGACCTCATAGCCTTGGCCCTCCATGTTCGCCTCGGTTCCCTGTTTCTAACACCTTCCTTTTGTGCTACCATGGCCTATAGACACTGAAGCACTTCACCTTCCTCAGCTCCGGTCACACGCCGCCAGGCCAAGCTTTGCCGCCGGTAAGTCCTCTTCTCTTCCCCATCGTGTCATATCTAGCTTGTAGTTCCTTCGAATCCGACAGGCTATCCAATATTGCCATTTAAAGACTTGTTGTAGGTGTAAAAACCGAACACAGGTGAGGGGCTGGACGTCGGCCGTTTCACGGGCCATCGTCCATGAGAGTAAAAAATGACACGATGATTTATACAGGTTCAGGGATCCTAAAGGACCACCTTACTCCTGTCGGTGAGCCAACAAGGAGGGAGCCCCCGAGGGCTCACCAGTTTGAATATGCTTCTTTATTGCTCAAGAGAGCTCTCCTTGAAATGAGGGATACATGGGATATTTATAGGCTCTTGGGATATTTATAGGCTCTTAGGCTTATACAAATGACCAAAATACTCCTTGGGGGATAGCTACACTATGAGTACAAGTGAGGGGCACAATAGGCCTTTGCAAGGTAATTACATTTCTGGATTCAGTACCACAGGTGTTAACTTTGTGGGGTGGGTCCCACTGGTAAGGGGATGAATTATTCTTCCAACAAGACTTAACCCCTCACCGCCGTTCCAGTGCTAGCACCGCCGTGTTTCTTCGACGCCGACATGATGCCAGTGACCCTAGGTCCCTGTGATCGTCGCTATAGCACCACACATACTCCCTCTAGCTCATGTTGTGGCCAGAAACCCTTATGTGTCCCTCCTGCAGCGAGTCCCTCGTGTGGCCGAAACCCAACGCCGCTCAACGTCGTTGTGCCGCCGCCTCTGTCCTCTATTCCGGTCGACACCACCATCCACAGCTTCGCCCTCCTCTCCCTGATCCATTTTGCCAGTTGCTCAAGCCCCACCGCAAACCTATCACCACGCGGTGAGCTTGTCTAGCCGATTGACCATGGCTCCCTCCCCGCTCCTTTTATGAAGAAGATGACATGTAGTTCTGACAAGTGGACCCTGCACGGATTAGATTAAGTTAATAAATGATTAGTTATAATTTAATTAGGAGATGATGTTAGTACGACATGTGGGCTTGACCGACACAATTAAGAAATCTAATTAAGATGTAGATTAATGTTGGAGTCTATGACATGCGGGCCCCACCTTTTAAAAAATCGGTGTAAACCTAGTGCGTATACCATAGCCCACGACATCCCTTCCACATGAGCTGTCGCATGGACCAAGTCCATATGAACCGCGGCCCAACCTGTCAGTCTCTCAGAATTTTCCCAAATAAAATTTAATAGAAAATAAATAAAAAAACCCAATGGACCCCCACCTGTTAGCCACCGAGCCTTTTCCTTAAGAAAAATAATTCGAAAAGAAATTAAAACCCCGACAGGATCCCACCTATCAGTCATAAAGGATTTTCTCAATAAAGATAAAATGAAATGAAAATCCAATCGGACCCACCTGTCAAAATTTTTAGATTTTCTGGAATTTATCCCGGGTCAAGGTTTGGAGAGCTCGTTCTCCCTCATATTAAATCCAAATGATTTGATTTTTATTTATAAATTCATTTAAATTCAAGATCTTTCCATCAATACGAAAATCATATATATTTTTAATTCATTTGAATTTTATTTGAGTTATGAGCACTTTTTCAAAGTCGTTGTTTTGCGTTGAATTAGATTCCAACATCGCTGAAGACTTCGTTAGTGCTTTAGGCGAAGACCAAGACCAAGCAATATCCACTCTTAAGCAAGGCAAGTCCTTACAATTGATTATGTTGAACCTACTTTTCAAATGCAAAGTATTACTTGGATGCTTATTACTATTTATGAAATGCTATGTTAAAGGTTGATACCTAGCCATGCAAAATGTTGATATTATTATTTTCCCTCCTTGATTGTTGATAACCCCTTATACCTTGTCACCTTAGGTTAATTATTACATGAGTAAACTTCCCTTGGATAATAAATAATGACTATCAGGTGTGCTTAGACATTGCTTAGTGGTTGAAATTTAATATGACACAAACACTATCATTACAAGAACTTGAGATATGTTATGAATCATAGTGTGGTAACTGTAACATTATGATTTTTTTAAATCCTTTTAAATGTGTAAAATAAAATAAAGCTATTTTATTTTAATAAGAATTACAAGTTTGGTTCGGTTGGAGAGGTTTGAGTTGCCCAGACCTCCTTTCATTGGGACCTCCGTGTGTTCCAGTGAGCTTCTTGTTCGCCTGCGGACCTCCTGAATTCATGTAAATCCCCTTTGATATCCTTTCTTGGCCGAAAGGACCTCCCTTGTGCTGGATCTAGCGGTCCAGACCTCCTCCCATTTCTAATCCAAGGGTCCAGACCTTCTATGCGTTGTGCCCCTTCGTGGACCTCCCCTTTGTTCTGAATCGAACGGCTCAGACCTCCCCTCACTTTGAATCCAAGGGCCCAGACCTCCTCGCGCGTTATTTCTCTCTGGGGACCTTCCCTTCGCCGATCCGTCATTGGACCTCCCTCTCGGAGATCCAACCGCTCAGACCTCCCCGCCAGACCTCCCTTGCTGAGATCCTGACCGTCAGGACCTCCCCCTGTCTGGACCTCCTCAATCTTTAGACCTGCCCGTCCTTGGGCTTAGGACCTCCTAAGCCGCTCGGACCTCCTCGAGGACCTCTATTGTGGGTCAAGACCTCCCTATTTTGACCCGACTGTTTCTAAATTGACTGGCCCCACCTGCCAGTCTTAACCATTCTCAATTCCTCCGCCACATTATTATATTGAGCATTTAATGCGGGTCTTGTCACATTAAATGGATCCATATACGTGGTGTTTTACTTTGAATTGGGTCACTTAATCGTACCATGACATTTTTCTTTGTTCCTTCCCAAGCAACATACATTGTCCTTCTTCGTACCTTTTGCCCATAATTGTAGTGACACCTGCCCTGCCACTACCTACCTTTGACCCATTTCCATACTTATCCTAGACTCGTGTATTTCTAGTTTTCTTCACCACTTTGACTACAACTTGTCTAAGAAATTCCACCACTCCACCTTCTCCATTTTCACCCTCTCGGTTTTGGATCAGAGGCCTTCCCGGGAGAGCTTGGTTCTTACGACCTCCCCTTTCATCCATAGCTTCTTGCCCTTGGTAAGCTCTTTGATGATCTCCTCCACCCTTGTGTTTACCACTACACTGAGCTGGCCATGTTTTTCACAGGACCTTCTCTGGTGGGTTTTGACGAGGATTAAAACCTCTATGTATTATTTTAAATGCATAATAAAAGACCATATGTCTTCATAGTCGTAACCCCTAAGACTAACGACCTCCCTGGTCGTTAGTATTCCGAGGTTACTTATCGGGTACTCGGCCTGATGAGGCTTTGTGCCTAATCCCCACCGTATAACCGCCGAAAATTATCGAATCGGTATTTCTTATCGTATGATGAATGGAACACGTGTTATAATTCCAAACCATGCGATGGTACAACCCCGAGACACCGACTATTAACCACCCTACTTAAGCTTTTCACAAGCAACGCAAGGAAGTTAGCACATTGCTAACTTCTCTACCGCTCCAACCAACCGTAACGCTTCACCAGGACGCCTTCTCCAGAGTAATCGCCACCTCTTCGGAAGTTATTTAAAGGTGAAGCACAAGAGAAAAAGACAGAGACAAGAAGGGAGACGATAGGCGACACACAAAACAAGGCCAAGGCAAAGATATGCACAGAAGCCTAAGCGGTGGAATTAGAAGCTAGATAATCACCTTAGACTCATATTCTAAGTCCGATTGCTTGCTAAACATTCCTCCATTCAAGGTAATTCAGGTAGTACTTAGCCACATCTTGTAAATCCAGTTCATATCAATAAAGAGCGACCCCATTCCATTCCGTGATATTCCACGCCATTTTCCTCGTTTATTTTCGTAAGATCGGCGATTCGATCGTCGACAAACGGCGCCGTCCGTAGGGAAGAAGGCGAAGTTTCAAGAAATTTTTTTTTTTCGCTCAAGAAAATCCTCGCCCAAAAACTCGCAATCGCCATGCGACTATGCCCGAGTTTGGGATGAGGAAAATCGGTTCGACGGCGGACTCGCCAACCTCGACATGGAAGGATGTATCCGCCCATGGAAGAAAATGGCGTCATCCTCCTCATCCTCCTCCGCCGGCTCGCCGCCGCCGACGTTAGCGAGGTCGACGGATGGATGAAGATGCGCCGCCACTACCGTGGCGCAATCAGAGAACCGGCCGCTCCGGCAGATTCGAATGCCAGAGGATCTCTTCAAGCCCGTCTTCTCGACCGCTAAACAGAAGAAATTTCAGCTCCATCACCCGAAAACTCTATACCATTGATGAAATCATGGTCGAAAGATACTCTCCTTCGCTTCGGCAATTCCAGAGTCAACCGTCACCGATAATCTGTCGATGAAACCTCCACCGTCGAGGCCATGTGGGGATGATCACACTCAACATACGATCGGCGGTTCGTCGGATCAGCCGAGAAGACCTCAGAAGTGCTCATCTCCGACCGATCTCCATCGTGGAAGATTCGCGGTTACCGACAAGCTCTCCATTAGTTATGATGGAAGCTCATCGAAGATCAATCTTTGGAAGCACGAGGTCAACGCGATCGGAGATGAAGATCAAGATGCCTGCGGTCCTACACTCTCTACCACGCCATCACGTGTTGTTAGAGATGATCCAGCCGCTCAAGCACCAACTTCCGGAGGCAACGGAACTAATCGACGCAATCGCTTAACTCGCTTTGCACCGCCCCACCCAGAGGACCGACAGATCGAACAAATCCGAAGGTCGGGGAAGGTTCAGACAGCGTACACCTACGACCAAGATGAACCACGAGACCTTCTAGAATCGTGACAAAACTTATGGCGATTCAAAACATGTTAAATAATTCGATCTGCTCTAGCAGAACGCCTAGTTTTGTACAACTCGTGGTCGGTATCCAAATTCTCCAATGACCATGCAATGAATCGGAAGCGACGAGAACAGAGGGGTTCAGAAGTCGACTAGGACTTCGTCCCCAACGCCTCCTCAAGAGGGGACAAAGACGGTCATACCAGAGAGCGATCGATACCAAGACCTTCTCGACGATTCCACCAAGGAGTCACGAGGGAGAAGGCTATTTCAAGAGGATACTCCCCATCAAGGCCGAGAAGAACCACCACTAGGACCTAACGATCTCCGACATCGTTTGAACCAAGTGGGCGGTCGTGGACATCATATCAACGTCCACGACCGGATCGGTACACCGGAGTTCCAGCGCTCCAATCCTAGGGATCGGTCTCCGACCGACATAATCCGGCACCTTCCCGCAGAAGACGCCATGAATCAATCACAGTTGTCGAGCCTTCTCTGCCGGCTCCAAGTCGTGCGTTAGCCTAGCTTGCCCGATCAAGCCAACTTGGACAAATTCAATGGAACTCAAAACCCATTGAATTTCTCCAAATATATACCACCGCTATCGTGGCTTTGCGTGGCGATGAGAATGTAATGGCCAACTATTTACCCACCGTGCTCGAAGGGTCCGCCTGGCCGTGGTTGTTAAACTTACCTGGCGGATCCATATATACTTGGGAACAACTCAGTGATCTTCGATTGCCAACTTCGAGGCGTCGACGATACAGGAAGGAGGACGATCTCCACGTAATCCGGCGAGGATCGATGAGACTTTACGCCAATATATCAAGAGGTTCACCAGTTCAGAACTCTATACCGAAGTCGCAGAGTCCTCTCGTTATTCAGCTTTTAAAAGCGTGTCTAAGGAATCGGCGGTTTCACGGAGGACATAGCAATGAACCCTCCAAGAACAACCGCTGAGCTTTTTGATATGGCGGACAAATATGCCATTGCTAGTGAAGCAATCGAGTGGTGTGAAGCCATCGATCGGAAGACAAGATTCCCCGGCCGTGCGGACAAACAGGAGAAAAGAACAAGAAGTCTCTCAAGAAGAAAAAGAACCGCAGACCGACGACAAAGAAGTCCTCGCTGCCTGCATAAGATCAGAAGGGCAAGAAGGACTATGCTTGGCCGAAGCAAAGCAAAAGTTCCAACCAAGGATTCTGCACGAATAAGAAGTGGTGTCCACTTCACCAAAGCGAGGGGCATGATCTGCGCTTTGTCGTGTCTGGCGTAAGAAATCGGAGGATTATTATGCGGGTAAAGGATCATTTCGACAATCTGGGAACATGGAGAAACGAGCTCCAAAAAGGACAAGGATGGCGGCGAGGAGATGGAGTACGGGATCCCCAACACACACCAACATGATTTTTGGAGGATCTTCTTCATACGAGTCCAGACGCCATCTGAAGGCCATGGAGCGGAGGTCAACCTCGTCGAATCTCCAATCGTAATCAAGCACTCGAAGTGGTCGGACACCGCATTTCCTTCAAAGAAAGACGATCGCACCATCCCATCGACTCGACCGGTAGGTTCCCCATCGTCGTTGAACCAACTATTAATAATTGTCGGGTTAATCGGGTCTTAGTGGATGGGGTAGTTCCTTGAATATATTATTTGTAGGAGCTTTAGAAGAAATGCAGTCCCCATGTCAAAGGTGAAACACGTGAAATATGCTTTTCATGGCATAGTTCCGGTTCTACCGCTAAACCGATAGGACAAGTTTCCTTCCGTGACGTTTGGAAAACGACAATTTCGAACAGAGAAGATCCCGCTTGATGTAGTAAACTTGAATCCGATACAACGGAATCCTCGATCGACCAACGATTAGCAAAATTCTTGATAGCCACGCATTACGGTTATCAAAGTTTGAAAATGCCGGGCCGAAGGAGTCATCACAATTCGAGGAGATCGAAAATGGCTTACGATGCGATCGAAATCCTTTGCCTTTGGTTGATGAACTTCCGACCGAGAGGTTAATCCGCCTCCCATGCGGTCAAGCACTCGAAGCCAAAGATGACGCCCAAACCATCCGACTGCACCAAGGAGGTACTACTCGACAAAAGCGCTTCTCCGGACAGCGTCAAGTCGTCACATGGGTCAGACAACCAGATCCAACCGCCAAAGATTACGGTCGGGCAAGACTCGACCCTAAATAGGAAGAGTCGCTCGTCTCCTTCCTCCGAGCAAATCAAGACGTGTTTGCTTGGCAAGCGTCCGATATGCCCGAGTCCCCGAGGTGATCGAGCACAGCTTGCTCTCGGCCGATAAAAACCGATCAAGCGTAAACTACGACGTTTTGCACCCGATCGGAAGGAAGCAATCCATCGGAGATTGACAAGCTTCTCGGCGAGGATTTATTCGTGAAGTCGACCACCCACAAAGGGCTTGCTAATCCTGTAATGGTTAGGAAAAATAATGGGAAATGGCGAATGTGTATCGACTTTACGATCTTAATAAAGCTTGTCCGAAGGATGACTTTCCCTTCCCCGCATTGATCAACTAGTAGACTCTACTTACGCGTGCGAGTTACTAAGTTTTTTAGATGCGTATCGTGGTACCACCAGATTAGTATGTGTAAAGAAGATGAGGAGAAAACTTCCTTCATCACCCCATATGGTACTTCTTGTTATATTAAGATGCCATTTGGTCTCAAAAATCTTTGGTGCAACTTTTCAAAGGTTGATGCAAAAACTTTTAGTCCACAAATCGGTCGGAATCTAGAAGCTTATGTTGACGATCCGTCGTAAAGACCACCAACGGCGACCACATTCCCGACTTACAAGAAACTTTTAATAACTTAAGAAGACATAACCTCAAGTTAACCAGGAAAAGTGTGTGTTCGAGTTTCACTGAAAACCGCTTGGTTTCCTAGTTTCGGCTAGAGGTATTGAAGCAAATCCGGCAAAAATTACGCCATCGATCGACGGATCGCCCTCAGACCACGAAGAAGGAAGTCCAAAACTAACCGTCAGATGGCGTTAAGTCGTTTCATAGCAAGGTTAGGGAAAAAGGATTACCTTTCTTTAAACTTCTTCGAAACATGGAAGTTTTGAGTGGACTAAAGAGGCAAACGATGCCTTTGAGGAACTTAAAAAGTACCTTACAAGTACCGGTTTTAGTTTCTCCGAGACCGGAGAAACATTGCTAATTTACGTGGCGGCAACACCACGCATAGCTTAGCGGTGTCTTGGTTGTAGAAAGGATAATATCCAACGACCGGTCTATTACGTGGCGAAGTCTTACATGGACCAAAGGAAAGATACCCACAGTACAAAAGTTGCTCTATGGCCTCCTTATGTCTTCAAGGAAGCTAAGGCACTACTTCGAGCCCACAAAGTGGTCGTACCTACCGGATATCCCTTGGTCAAGTCCTTGAAACAGGAATCATCGGATTTAATAGCCAAATGGGCGGTCGAGCTAGGGCGTTCGATCTCCATTTTATTTCACGAACAGACAATAAAGTCCTGCAATAGCGTAATTCATTGCGAATGGACAAACCTCGAACCCACCCAAGGACCCGAGTACGAACACCACGACGAGTGGACAATGTATTCGGCGGTTCCTTGATGTTACAAGGATCGGGCCGGAGTGGTCTTGATATCCCCTACTGGCGAACACATCAAGTACGCCATCCAATTAAATTTTCCTGCCACCAATAATGTGGCAGAATATGAAGGTTTACTGGCAGGACTCCGAGCAGCTCGTTCGCTCGGATTCGCAGATTACTAGTGAAAGGCGATTCTCAACTAGTAGCGAATCAAGTGGGGAAAGAGTATCAATGCTCTAGTACCAAGATGTCATCTTATCTGGCGGAAGTACGAAAACTTCGAAAAGCACTTCTTCGGTTTCGGATCAACATATTCCTAGAAAGGAAAACTTTCTGGCGCACCCGGTTGGCACGGATGGCCTCCACGAGGTCGGCCGTCACTTGGAGAGTTTTTCTCGAGCAACTCAATTCACCCTCGGTAGTTGAGCCTTCCGAGAACATACATGATTCTTTGCAAGTTGAACAAACTAATCAAGGGAACATGGATGCTCCACAGTCGTTGATGGTTGGCGCACGATCAAGGTAGAGATCGGATGACATCGATCTACAATTATCTTGAAATGACACAATTCCAGAAGATGATGTAGAGGCCGATCGATAGCACTAAAAAGCCAAATCATACACTCTAATCGAAAGTACCTTGTATAAACGAGGATCTCATGGAGTGTTGATGAGATGCATATCTCAAACGGATGGCATTAGATTGCTAACCGAAATCCATGAAGGTGTCTCAGGAGCACACCATTCCTCTGAGAACCACAGTGGGTAAAGCCTTCCCAAGGCTATTCTCGCCAACCGCCCTTCATGATGCAAAAGAGCTTGTGATGAAGTGTGTACAATGTCGGTTTCATAGCCGATAAGTACACCACCAAAGACAAGTCTTACAAACAATTCCTCTTTCTTGGCCTTTTGCAACTTTGGGATCGGACATTCAGGACCTTTCCCAAGAGCACCGGGGCTTGAATTCCTTTTCGTCATGATTGACACGTTTACAAAATGGATTGAAGCCGAGCCATCGTTAAAATAACAACCGAGGCCGCTAAGAGATTTCTCTGAAAAATGTGATCACGCGATTTGGTGTACCCAACGTATCATCACGCACAATGGTTCCCGCCTCTCCGGCGATCAATTCCAGAATTCGCGATGAACTTGGTGTCAAAGTTCATTTTGCTTCATTGCACATCCGCAGAGCAACGGAGCGCTTGAGCGGCTAATGGTATCCTTATGCGAGGATCAAACGCCGAGTATTCACCGCTTAATCAAGCGGTCGGCGCTTGGGTTAAAGAACTTCCCTCGTGTTATGGGCGTTCGAACCCGACCCGATCGTCGGCGACGGTGAAACTCCATTCTTTTTGGTTTATGGTCTTTGAAGCTATGCTTCCTCCGAACTCAAAATTGGCTCGCCGAATCGATCGTTTTGACGAAAATGATCGAAATGAGCGACGACTTCGACGACGTCGATTTCCTTGAAGAACGAGCGAAACCAAGCCCTTATACGATCGGCGGTCTACCAACAAGCCATGCGAAGGTACCATAGTCGTAAGGTGCGACCTCGCGACCTTGTTTGTAGGTGATCCGTTCTCGAAAAATTGAGCCAAACAAATCGCAATAAACTTTCTCCTAAATGGGAAGGTCCTTACATCGTGGTCGAAGTAACCCGACCGTGTTCCGTCTGTTGGCTATGTCGATGGGCAAATTTTGTCAAATTCTTGGAACATCGATCAATTGCGTAAGTTCTATGTTTAATTTTCATTCTTTCATTTCTTTCAATTTCAATTTCATTAAATTCATTAATTAATTAAGAAGTGCAACCTTGCTTATATATATACACCTACATTACAGTCGTTTATTATTGTTAGTCCGGTGGAGAAGACATTTTTCTCTCCGATATCCTTTTAAGGATCTCGATACTCTATGGTCCTAGTCGTGAGCATTTTTCTTCAAATGATTCCCACGCGACTACACTCTTTTCTCAAAGAAAATGAGTAATCGAGCGCCACACAACTAACTATCTCATGAATGATATGCTTACGATTCGAAGATTATGTTTCATTATTTTAAGATTACGGTCTATTCTTGTCAGCTCTTCGGTCGGACACGGAAAACCTCCTAGTCGAAGTCTCTCCTTTTTCGCACGTGGTCCCGCCTAATGGAAGGAGCTTCCTAGCGACGGTTCTTTTCTTCGATCCTCGCTACCAATCGGATCTGAAATTTGAACACGCTTTCAAGAAATGTGTTGTATGCCTTCGTGTCTTAGCATTAGTTCCACCAGATTATGGGACAATAGATATAAACAAAGTTCACTTATAATTTGTTGCATACATATTTGCATTTCTTCTTATGTCAAGTTTGACAAAGTCTTTTTCCCACCATATATAGTGTTTTTGATTGGTATTTCCATTATGACAAACAAAGATCTATAACTAGTCGAAATCATCTGTTAGTCCCGACCACATTTGATTTCCTAGTCTTTAACGATCGCTTTTGTCTTACATGTCCAAACATACCTTCAAAAACTCACATACATGGTTATGACCTCTTTTTATTCTCTTTCTTGGCTCACCGCTTGTACAAGAACGTTCTTCTACTATAAAGCGATGGGGCTAGGAAGTATACTGAGAATTTTAAAAAAGTCAAACAGATAAACAAAAGCTTTGTCAATGACATAAAAGGTAAGTTTTCATAGATATTCAAATATTTTTACACTTGCAGAACCTACTCTAAGAAATATTCCCACCTAACTATTGTTTGTCGGAGATTAGACCTCCATCTCCTCTACAACTATATCTCCGAGTGGCTGAGTTCTTCCATGAACTTGGTCGCCTCCTCAGTGGGCGATTGAAGTCATCTTTAACAGCTTGGAGATCTATGGAGGGTTTCAAGCTTTCGGTTTTGCCAAAGCAAAACTAACTCCACTTGCAACGCCTGCTTTTAGGGCCCGGCATAATTCGTCCGAGTAGTTTTGAGCGTAACTTTAAGGTCCTCTAGAAGTTGACCCAAATAGTTCATTTTCTCTATTGGATCTC
This sequence comes from Phyllostachys edulis, assembly GCA_036346405.1. NCBI lineage: Eukaryota > Viridiplantae > Streptophyta > Magnoliopsida > Poales > Poaceae > Phyllostachys > Phyllostachys edulis. Next base: position 9,182,124 of record CM070554.1, on the reverse strand, counting down.
CTAAGGAAGGCAAAGCTTGATCCTCGATCCCATATCAAAGATCATCTTGTTCAAAGCATGAATCTTTTCATCAATATTTTGAGCAAGAGCGCCTCCTTATCCTGCTCAAATTTCGAGTTTTCTTTACTCTGCTCAAGATTTGCGTTTGCTCTGCAAAAACAAATCGCTTAATGAACACAAGCATAAGTGAAGGAAAAATCAAGCTTACGACATATTACCTTCATTTGTTTTGCTAAGTGTTTCATATTTGGTCGTTGCTTGACGATCAACCTGTCTTTAGTGAACTTGCTTGACAGAAATGATCGGTCTTTAGCTTTATTTCTTCTTCAAGAAGAGCTGTCTTGGCTTTCACCACAACCTCTTCTTTTATTTTCTCGAGATCTATCGAATACGATAAGGAGAATAATTGTAGAGGAGCAAAGTATTGAAGAAGAAACAAAAGTTCAAAAGGAAAAGTTCTTACTTTCCAACTCGGAGTGCTTTTGCTCCAAGTCCTTAACTCATTGGGTCATCCTCCGATCACAAAAAAGTTCTTGACCAAATGCTACACAAATAGCGTTCTCTTTCTTAAGTTTCTTATAAACTTTTTAAAGAAGAGCTATGAAGTGGGTCGAGAATACTTATTCAATTGCTCGGTCATTATAACCAAAGAAAAATCAAATCGGGTGCATCTTGAGTTGAGTATCCGATACTTTCGCCGCCTCATCAAGCTCCTTATCCTCGATAAATCGGGGCGAAAAGGAACTTGTTAGGTTGGGAAGGGTTATCAACGATGATCGGAACTGTTGAGACCTCTCGAGGCATCTACCTCCACAGAGGGGTTTCAATCACCAAAGGATCCAACTCACCGTTGCCCTTGTCACCGCCGGGGCTTCTTCGACCACTATTTCCTCGGGAACTTTGTCCCGAGAAGTGCTCTGATCGAACTTCCACAGTGCGGTCCTCAGAAGAACACAGTGGAAACGACCGAACACCGAAGACCTATGCAAACCGAAGATGGGAAGTTCAAAGTATCAAATCATCAAGGAATTATTAGAGGTACATACTTATACGACCACTTTCATTTGTACATACCTTGTTAATCTCCGGATTTGACTCAAACGCAGCAAGAGAGAAATCATGCCGCTAGCCTTCCTTTTCTTCTCCTCCAATTTTGCCGGTTCTCGACCGGCAAGGTTTGTTCGAACCTCACATCCTCCAACAAGATGTCGGAAGCTATGTCCTCGACCGGTTCATCAAGGACCGCATTCCCGACTATCCGGTGAGAGGAGTGGTTTCATCAATCTCCAGATCGCTTGTTTCAAGAATAACCGTAAGGTCGTGCACGACCACTCTGGAGTCTCTGACCTCATGCTACATTCTCATGCCCTCGAACTTATCCACCTAAATCAAAGAACAAATTTGATTGAGTGAAGAAATCCTTTTATCTAAAAAATTCGTACATATATGATTCCGAAACGTTCTATTACCTCGAGGGATTCATCTCCTTCGAGTGCCTCAGGGCACGACTCGGTCGGAACTAAGGTGGGGCGTTGATCCTCACCAGATTGTATGATTCGCAATCCGACCGATCGCAAAAAGTAGAGCACGATTGGAAATCTGGTGGAATATATGTATACACATGGTAAAAGGAATTTTTGATTAAATTACCTTAAGCCTTGCCGATCTCCTTCAATAGGAGTTACGGCTAAGATCTTGGGGCATTCACCTTTTCTCGAGCTCCCAAGCACGAGATCATCTTGACTCGTTCTCTAATTTCCCCGGGAAAGAGCTTTAATGAAGGAAGAATAGACAGATTTTAAGGTAATACATTAATCAAATCAAAATACCGATCGAATTTATCTCAAAGACTTACCACCTTCCGAGGTAGCTTCATCACGATCAAGGCACCAGAGCGGGGAATGAGTCCTGAGCTTCAATGGGCTAATCGACGAAGGTGAAATCCTTCACCACATGCCACGGTCGGGCCCTCGACTGAAGTCATAGATGGCATCCGCCCATCTTTTGACTATCCTGCCTTCTTCGCTTTCCTTCCACTTGGAGTTTTCACTTGCTCTAGTTTCGTAAGTAGAGGCCATCGTCTTTCAGAATCGCATGTAAAACCAAGATTTTTCCATGACGACCACGAAGATTTCACAGACATGAAGATGTACTCATCGGCCTTCCGTCATGAAGACGCAATGTGCATTCCCCAGAGCTGCCTCAGATTTTGCCGCAGATTTTCCCATCACCATGCGGTAGAAATAACTAAAGAGCTTCAAGTTCGGTTGTATTCCTGGTATGCCTCGCACAAATATGCTAAAATACTAATATTTGCGATCGAATTTGGGGCCAAATTCACCAATTCCACCCGTAATGTTCAAGAACGCGGGGAGGAATTTGTGTACCGATAGTCTCAAATTTCACATTCGATGTAGGCGAGAAAACAGGATTTCCTCATCTTCACGGCTCGGAAAATGCTCTCCATCGCGATCTCCAATTAATCGATTTCTATCTGGGAGCATTCCCATCTTCGCCAAAGCCTCAAGCTTTTTCTTGCCCAATTCAAGGCAACCACTTTGTAATCTGCTCCGACATGGCGAAAATCCTCAAGAATGAGTAGCAAAAGTTGGAGACTTTGTGGTCAAGAACAGAAAAGACTCGGAGGATTTCTTGGCGAGAAGCTAAAGGGATCGAAGGATTTCGGAAGCATAAAAATTCTAAGAGCCCAAATGAGAGGAGATCTTATAACCTTCCGATACTTTCAAGGATTTCTACAAAAGTCCAACCGACAAAAAGCTTTTTTTGTTCAAACGACAGAGGAACTCTTCGCTTCCCAAGGCAAGTTCTCAACTTTAAAGTGAACACAGACCACTTTCAGATACCACGACATTAAATGGGTTCGCCTCGATACGATTTCATCGGAAAAGGTATATACACGACCGCTTCATTTAAAGTTCGGGGCTAGTGGCGAGGATTAAAACCTCTATGTATTATTTTAAATGCATAATAAAAGACCATATGTCTTCATGGTCGTAATTCCTAAGACTAACGACCTCCACAGTCGTTAGTATTCGAAGGTTACTTATGGGTACCACGGTGGATGAGGCTTTGTGCCTAATCCCGACCGGATAACCGCCGTAAAATTATCGAATCGGTATTTCTTATCGTATGATGAATGGAACACGTGTTATAATGCTCCAAACCATGCGATGGTACAACCCCGAGACACCGACTATTAACCACCCTACGGTTAAGCTTTTCACAAGCAATCGCAAGGAAGTTAGCACATTGCTAACTTCTCTACCGCTCCGACCCGTCGTACGCTTCACCAGGACGTCTTCTCCAGGAGTAACTGCCACCTCTTCGGAAGTTATTTAAAGGTGAAGCACAAGAGAAAAAGACAGAGACAAGAAGGGAGACGATAGGCGACACACAAAACAAGGCCAAGGCAAAGATATGCACGAAGCCTAAGCGGTGGAATTAGAAGCTAGATAATCGACCTTAGACTCATATTCTAAGTCCGATTGCTTGCTAAGCATTCCTCCATTCAAGGTAATTCAGGTAGTACTTAGCCACATCTTGTAAATCCAGTTCATATCAATAAAGAGCGACCCCATTCCATTCCGTGATATTCCACGCCATTTTCCTCGTTTATTTTCGTAAGATCGGCGATTCGATCGTCGACGTGTTTCTTTGGAATTTCGTGGTGCTCGTGTGAGGACCTTCTCTCCGGACCTTATGCGCAAGCATTTTGGCCTCGGGACTTCTCTCGCCCACCGCCTAGGTCACACCTTCGGGACCTTTTTCCAAAGACCCTTTTTCCTTTGGTAAGCTAGACCTTCTCCAAAAGAACCTAATCTAAATACAATACTCTTACATTAATTGGGTTTTGAGATTTCTCTGAGTTCTCCGGTTACAGATTTGGATCTTTATTGGATCTCTGCTTGAATCTTCTTTGAATTTGCCTTCTATATATATGTAGATTGTGAAGATTCCAGGAATCCAAAGTTCTGAAGAAGAAGAATCTCAAAGTAGTGAGCAAGGCAAGTTACACTCTTGATCATATTGCACCTAGTAATTTAAACTAATTATGTTCTGTTTTAATGTGTACTGCATGCTTATTTTTATCAAGTTAGTTCAATACCAGTTTTAACTTTATAGTTATACCCATTTCCTTTGTATGACCTCTGTTGGTTTTGTACGTAACACATTGTTACCATTAGGTCAAACTTGGCTAATGCAGTAGTATGAGTCAAGACCATTTGAAAAACATATGCTCAGTTATGCTTAGACCAAAACTATTGATTTGGGGAAATCTTTACCAACATAACCAAATAATGTTTTAAGTGTTTCACCATGACATTGGGTTGTCATGGAGGTATGAAAATGGTGCTGGGAAAGCAAAGAAAATAAACTTGAGTTTGGACTGGGGCAAATTGGATTGCTTGGTTGGTGCAATGTTTATGCACGGACTCTAACCTGGCTAAGGTGGAGGTCCATGGGTTAGTGAAAGTTGCCCTAGTCATATGAGGACCGGTCTTTGAGCGACCAATGCCATGCCTATAATGGGCTATGCCAAAACCGTGCAACCACATGTCTCCAGTGTGGGGCGTGGGACCTGGCTGATTAATTTGCAAAACTCTACCATATGCTTTGCTCCATTGGAGGTGTGGGAGGTCTTGTTTGGCCAATGGTCTTTATAACTTCTTGTTCCCACCGGTGCAAGAGGGGCTTCCACGGATTGCTATCCACAGGGGTGAAACCTTAGCAAGGAAAAGTCGTGGTGGAGCAATGCATTGTAAAGGCCTTGTCATGAGCTCTAGATCTCTTACCTTTGGAAGTGAGAGGTGGTATTGACGAATGCCGACAAACTAGAGTACTCATGTCGTGTGGGTAAAGTGCACAACCTCTGCAGAGTTAAATCTATTGAATAGCCGTGTCCACGGTCAAGGGCGTCTTGGCAAAGGCCACTTGAAGTTAGATGTTGATTTTGGGGTTTTCCATAAATGTTTAACAAATCTGCTTTTGGGATTTTGTCCCATGGGTTTGGGCAGGAGCCTATTGTCGAGGGGTATCCTTCACCAACTAATGATGAATGTTATCAACCGAAAACTTGCTTGTTAAAATGAATTTTAATTATTAAAGATCTGCTTTGGAACTTAGTAATGGTATTTGAAAGAAAATTTGCTTTGTGCAAAATAACCATATTATGCCATCCTTTGATTATCCATCTATGCATGTCATGTTGCTAACCCACGGTGTAACTTGCGAAACACGGTTGTTGTGCTCACTCTTGCTCATTACAATCTTTGCCAGGAGAAGACATTGATAGTGATGAAGATCAAAGCAGCTAGGTTGTGCCCTCCAGTCAGCTGCCTGTGGCGTGTTGATGGACCCTTTTGAGTTCTTTTGCTTTTATGTATTTATGTTTGGCCCAAGGCCACTTTGTAAACAACTTTGTAAATGTTTTGTTTGAATAAAGGTATGTTCTGGATGTCACCACCTATGTGTTTGTGCTGTGAAGAGCTAGCCATGATCCTTGGGACTGGCTCGGGTTTCACAGGGAACCCTGGAGTATGCTTGGACCTCCATGTACACACAGTGGAGTGAATGCAGGAGGTACTGGGGTGGTCCCAGATCTCCACGACCTCCTCTGGAGGGTCGTGGGAGGTCTTGGGAATGCTCTCAGACCTCCTCATCCTTCTCTGTTTGGCCGTGGTAAGGCCCTCGGGTACTCCTTGGCTCCAAGACCCTCTCGGGTCATGACCTCCTGGACCTCCAGGAAGTCCTACTGGACCTCCTGGGAGGTCTTGGTGGTCAGTCCGAGAGGTCCTTTGTGGACCTCCTGGGAGGTCCTGATGGACTTTTCAGAAGGTCATGAAGGACCTCTCGGTGCCCTAGGGCTGGGTCGTCACAAAAGTGGTATCAGAGCACTCCTGACTGTAGGTCGTAACCTAGTAGAATGGTTGTAGAATTTCAAAATTTCTTTATGACAAAAGAAGAATAAAATGTTCTTTCTTACCTGAGTCATCTTTTCACCCTTACCTTTCTTCTGTTGCTTTTTCTTACCTCAATCTCATCTTATCTTGTTTCTTTCTACACACCCATTTATTAAGTTAAATGGACTGCCTTATCCTTGCAACTCCTTATTAGAGGTCTTGAGTTAAGTCTGGTGCTTAGGACCTCCCTTAAAAAGGTAAGACACGAGTAGCATGATGGTTGGTTGTTATAAACCTTGAGAAGGCTCTTATTGTTGTTTCTTTTGCTCGATTTTTGTTGTTTGAAATGTTTGGTTGGGCTAGTTTTCCTTAGCCTCTTCTTTTCTTTTCCAAATTTTGGTGCTTGGACACTATGGCCACCTCTAGAAATGGCAGTGGTAACTCAAGCCATCGCAGCCGACAAGCTGAGGAAGAGGCTGAGAACCCTGCTATATGGACCAATCAGAATAGAGGAGTTGAGGGTGAACAAGGGCAACCAACATCACAACCACCCCCACCTCCAGCTGAAGGCCCTACTTGGACACAATTGTTGGCAAATCAAACTCAGTTGATAAACTTACTCTCACAGTCTATTGCCAACACTCAATCTCTGCAAGCTGCCAGCATACCTCAACCTCAAGCTCAAGCTCCACCTCCACCAAGGTCTAGCATTGCAGAATTTATGAGGTTGCGCCCTCCAACTTTTTCCAGTAGTGCCGAGCCAATGGATGCTGATGACTGGTTAAGGGCAGTGAGCAGGAAATTAGACATGGTGCCATGTACAGACCATGAGAGAGTGCTTTTTGCTTCTCACCAACTCAGTGGACCAGCCTCTGAGTGGTGGGACAATTTTAGTCAATCTCATGCTGATCCTCATGCCATCACATGGGATGAGTTCAAGAAAGCTTTTCATCGTGCTCATCTCCCACCCGGCATGATGTCATTAAAGAGGACAGAATTTCGTACCTTGAAGCAAGGCAGTCGTACTGTCAATGAGTATATGCATAAATTTAACCAACTAGCAAGATATGCTCCTAGGGATGTTGCTACTGATGAAAGCAAGCAAGAACACTTTTTGGAAGGGTTGAATGATGACATTTCTGTTCATCTGGTTTCCCAGGAACATACGGACTTCCAGCAGCTTGTGAGCAAGGCCATCCGACAAGAGGATAAACTCCAAAAGATGGAGGGCCGAAAGAGGAAGAAAACTGCACAGAGGTTTAACCCCGGAGGGTTCCCTAAGTCTAGGACCTCTCAGTCCCAGACCTCTCAGCACAAGTCCTCACGGACCTCCTCCTCAAGGGCATCTGGGTCAGAGCAACGTACTAGCAAATCAAGTTATCATAGGACCTCCTCTGAGTCGGTTTCAAAAAAGCCAACTAAGACCTCCTCGGTGGGTGTGACTGTTTCTTTTTGTAATGAAATTGGGCACTATGCTAATAAGTGCCCAAGAAGCAACAAGTTGTCAGATCATCCGACCAACAAGGAGCATCGGCTCAAGGAAGTGCCTCGAGTGTGAAGCCCGCCACTAAGGTCATCAAGGGTCATGTCACACATGTCACGCAAAAGAGGCACATGATGCACCGACGTGGTTCTCAGATGTTCCTGTTAGCTCTGCTGCGGCCGGTTTTATTTGACTCAGGGGCTTCCCATTCTTTTGTTTCTAGCAAATTTGTGGGAAAATGTGGGTTGTCTACAATTCCTTTGGTAAACCCCATGCTAATACATGTCCCGGGCATAGATATGAGGACTAATACCCTCTGCCCGAATCTCACTTTAGAGATTTCTGGAATTTTATTTCATGCAGACTTGATAGTCTTGCCAACTCAAGGACTGGATGTGATCCTTGGAATGAACTGGTTGGCTAAGAATAAAGGTCAGATTGATTGTGCTACTAAGTCTATAACACTCACCAATGAACAAGGAAGTCGGGTAGAGTTTAAGCCAAAGACCTCCCTTAAGGCAGGACCTTTTCTAACTAATGTAAAGGAGGTAGTGAAGCTGGAAGACCTCCCAGTGGTTAAAGAGTTTTTGGATGTATTCCCTGAGGAGCTCCCTGGAATGCCACCCGATAGGGATATCTTTTTCCTAATTGACTGGTCCTGGACAAGACCCATCTCAAAGAGACCTTACAGATGCCTCAAATGAATTGGTGGAATTAAAGAAACAAATCCAGAATTGAAGGAGAAAGGATTTATTAGACCAAGTTCTTCACCATGGGGAGCACCTGTGCTATTTGTTAAAAAGAAGGACAGTAGCTTGAGAATGTGTGTGGATTATAGATCACTCAATGAGGTCACTATTAAGAATAAATATCCATTACCATTGGAAATAGGAAAATGTTATTTAATATGGTGAAGACTTGGACGAGTGGTTGGTATGAGATCGGTGTAGCGTGCACATGAGTTGGGTTTATGGATTGTCTCGCCTGAGTTGATTAAGGATTGAATCAGGTGCTACATTTCTAAACTACTAAGCTGTGCAACCACAAATTTAGTATGAGATAGACCTGACCAACTACTTTACTCAGTTTCCGGTAAAACCTGCGCACAAAGGTAACTTTTTTATATATCAAGAAGGGACGTGACTCCCTAACAACGGAGGGTCCCTCATTGAAAATGCACTTGGTTAAGGGCATTCTGGGGGTGCCCTGTAACGGTCACTGTCCCAGTGTTGAGTGGTTCCCCGCCGGAGAGGGTCGAGTGTCGGGACTGGGTATTAGAAAAGCCTTATTATTATCGTCTCTGTTGCACGTCTAAGGAATCGTGTCATGACTGATATTATGAGTTGATCATATCTTGTGGGTAAAGCTATACAACCACCGTTATGGGCATTGTGTAGAAAGCCTCACTTGGATAGTTTTAATAAAATGTGAACTAGGACATGTTAACATGAACATGATTGCAGCGATGATACATGTAGATGTAACCTTGTGATTAACTGCAGGTGGATGTAACCTTATCGAGATATTAATTGCTTACACAAAATGAAACTCTGGTTTTCAAGTGAAAAGGCTAAATCATAGGTTTGGAAAAATACTTATAGTAATTGAGCAAACTGGCTTTGTGCTAAAATAAACATAAGACCCCTCCTTTGGTAAGCTTTGCATCTATATGTACTTGTATTTGCTACGAGGACTTGCTGAGTACCTTCGTACTCATGGTTGCTCAAATATGTGGATTCAGACTACGAAGCAGAAGACTCGGTGCATGGATACTTCCATGCATCTGGCTATGGAAATGACGAGGGTGTCGATAACTAGGTCCTAGCCCTAGTCGATTGCCTATGGCAAATGCATGGAGGCCTCACATTTTTGGTTTATTTACATTCTGCTGCTGCTATTTACTCTCTGAACTTGTAGGCTTGTCGGCCTGTTATGTAAACGCTTGACTCTAAGGGCTAATTACAATGTTTCTGTAATAATTCAGTACCCTTTTATTTATAAGCTTGTATGGATGTGGTATTCGTCGATAACTGTAGTATGTGAGCTAGCTACTGATCATGGAATTAACTCAAATACAGAAGGTCTGGATGCAAAATTTTCTCCCTTAGGTATCCATTGGACTCAGTGTTTGGACGTGAACATTACCTCTTTGAATATGGATTGGATAGAGATCGGATCAAGTTCATTTGGATATGGATTCAAGATCCATCGTTTTTTTCTGTCTCAGATAAACTTACGTTTAAACTCACGCATGGCTGCGCGAACGTTTGACTGTGTACAAGAAATCATCGGATTTCTCAAATATCTTTCCACGGAAGGATTTGTACGACCCTGGTGTCGGCGGCAATCATGGTACGGTTGCTGTCGGGCAAATGCTGAGGTGGAGATGTTTCACCGCAGACAGTTGTGGCGGTTGACCCTACAGCCAATACACGAATCTCTAAGGAGCCCGCGAAACAGCTTCCCCGAGCTGCTCTTCCTCCGCCGCGTGGGCATCACACCTCATCCCCACGTCAGGAATCTCCTGTGGGCCCAAACTTCTGAAGAATCTAGACCTGCTATTATGAGTTAATGGAGTATTTTGGTAATTAATGATAATCGTCATTTAGAACAAATATTTTCCATGAGTCGGATGAATAGGTTATGTTCCATGATGATGGAGACTTTGGATGACATCATGAATTGATCATCATCAAGTCAAGACTCGGGATGAAAGAAATCATCATGTGTTGATGGTGTTCAAGTCAAGATTCCGAAGTGAAGAAGATCATCATGTGTTGATGATATTGAAGTCAAGAGCTTGGAGTGAAGGATGCATCATGTGTTGATGTGTATCAACATCTCGAAGAGGAGATAATCATGAGTTGATCATCAAGTCAAGAGAAGACTCATCATATGTTGATGGAGGTCAAGTGAAAAAGTGCATCACGGGTTGATGCATATTCAAGTCAAGAACTTGAAGTAAAAAAAAAATCTTGTGTTGGTGATTATCAAGTCAATGACCCGGTCTTGAAGTGAAGATGTGTGTCAACAAGCTTCAAGTGAATGTGCAAGGCAAAAGTATGACTAGCTAGGGCTATGGATGTGTTCCTAGTCTTTTACCGGTCTTGATGTTTGGTTGAAAGATCGGATTACTAATATAGGTTGTCATACTATTAAAAGGGGTCTTGACTAGTAGCTTGAGAGTGCCATGTATTTATAGCTCGTTGCTCTTGCTCTAGCTCTCTTTAGCATGTTACCAATATTTGCAAATGTGTTTTGCAAATAGTTGAGGCTCATGCATAATTGTTGTAGCATGTGACTTTAGTTTGCGAATGAATTTTGCAAATAGTTTAAGTCCATATACCTAATTTCTTGTGGTGTGATTCTCAAAGTTGGCAAATATGTTTTGCAACTTGTTGAGAATCTCGCCTTTATCCCTTGTTTGCATCGCGCATCAATTGGCAAATGTGCTTTGCAAATTGAGTTGAAGTGGAATGCAATATCTGTGTTTCCAAGTCTCTGGCGGTCTGTCCGCGGGCTTTTGAGCGGTCTGATCGGCCCTTGAAAGGTTAACCGGGCTGTGTGCTGGTTCTTTGTTTTGGCGGTCCGACCACCATGGTTGACCGGTCTGAGCACCATGTGTTGGCCGGTCTGACCGGACCTCCGGGTCATGTGACCCGGTCAGCTTTTTCCAGAGAATACATTTTTCTAGGTTTTGAGTGACGGTCTGACCGCCATGTGTTGGTCGGTCTGACCGGACCTCTGGGTCTTGTGACTCGGTCAGGTTTTTCCAGAGAGTGTGTTTCCTTAGTTTTGGCTTGCTCCTATGTGGAGCGGTCTGACCGCACCCTTGGCGGTCTAACCGGTTTGATCCGGTCTGACCGGCCATTGGTTGGCGGTCGGTTCGGACATGTGTCTAACGACCAGTTTTATAGCCGTTGGAGCATGGGCGGTCTGACCGGCTATTGGTTGGCGGTCAGACCGGGTTTCGCTGATTTTCAGCAGATTCTCTTCCAAACGGCTAGTTTTTATGTGTGGGCTATAAATACCCACCTTGGTTGGCTATGGAGGTGGTTGTTGGTGCCATATTCATTTCCTTGAGCAAAGAGCATGCCCTCTTATCTCTTATATGCATGTGTTGAACTTAGTGAGCTTAGAGCGCAAACCCTAAGTGTGTGTGTTGCATTAGGCAGTGGATTGAGTATCCATTAAGCTTAGACACTTGATTCATTCAAGTGGGCGTCTCCGACTTGTTACTCTTGGTGTTTGCTGACACCTAGACGGCTTGAAGGAGTTGCGCCGGTGATCTCTGAAAAACGGTTGTGAGAAGACCCGGGTGATTGTGAGCAGAGTAGAGGAAGTGCAACCCCGAGTGGATCGAGGTGTTGGTTCGACTGGTGAACCGGTCCAAATTGTTGGACCTACCTTGGAGGTATTGGCTCAATTGTGGAGCCAGTCCAATTTGGCTGGGCTTACCTCAACGTGGATTAGGGGAGACCGGCAAGTCTCCAAACACCACGATAAAGCATCATTGTGTCATTGTGGTTTGTTCTCTTGTGCTTTATTCTATTGTAATTTACATTCCTAGAATTAAATTGCTTACATGTCTTTGTCTGATTGCTATAATTATCAATAGTCTCATATTGTTGGTGCACTTAGAAAAGACTAGTTGATTTAAGTTTTATTTGGGCAAAACCGAATCGATCTACAATTCCGCATAAAACTCTGTTTTAGCCAAAGGGTTTTTAAAACCGCCCATTCACCCCCCTCTAGTCGGTCTTCTCAATCTTACAAGTGGTATCAGAGCTTGGTCTCTCATTTTATTAGGCTTCACCGCCTAGAGAGTAAAGGATGTCTAGTGAGGGTTTCTCCATTGGTAGAGCACCACACTTTAATGATTCAAATTATGCTTGTTGGAAAATTAGAATGACCATCTATATTAAGGCCATGGACCCAAACCTATGGAGAATTGTTGATGCGGGTTTTGCTACTCCAATTGATCCACAAAACCTCACTCAACGGGAAGAGCAAAACTTGCGACACAATGCTCAAGCTTTAAATGCTATCTATAGTGCTTTGAGTGTGGAGGAGTTAAATAGAGTGAGCAATCTTGAAAATGCTCATGATGTTTGGACAACTCTTATAGAAATTCATGAGGGAACCTCCACGGTCAAAGAAGCTAAATTGCATAGGTTAAAGCTCAAATATGAGTCATTTGCCATGTTACCTCATGAGAGCATCAATGAGCTCAAATGCCTATCTTATGATTTAACCGATCTCGATATTGTGCGCAAAATACTTAGGGCGCTACCGGACAAATATGAGACCTTGGTGACTTTATTCCAAAATTCACCCGAATTGCCAAGAATGACTCTTACCACTCTTTTGGGCAATCTCATCACAAATGAGATGTACAAGAAAGACAATGATGAGCTCAAAGAGAGGGCCTCAACTTCAAGCAAAATAATTCATGCTTTTTAGGCCAAATATGATTCAAATGAAGATGGGGATCAAAATGAAGAAGATGATGACACCAAAGAAGACATGATCACTCTCATGAATAAAATGGAAGATCTGATGAAGAGACATAACTCACATGAAAATTCTAGCACATCATCGAATGAAAAGCACCTCAAGACTCTAAGGTGCTACAATTGTGAAAGAAAGGGGCACATTGCTTCAAAGTGTCCTTATGGTGAGGAAGATGAAGAAGAGCCCACATTGTTATCAAGAAAGAAGAATGATGGCAAAAGAAGATATTTTGCCGGGCTAGCCATAAAGGATAATCCATCAAACCTCTCAAATGCAAATGAGGCTCCATCACTATTTGACATGTCTACATGCTTCATATCAAAAGGTAATAATAAGGTAAATAATGATGATGAGCCTTCATGTGATGATTTGATGGATATGCTAGATGACTTGAATAAATACCTTGGCAAGGAGAAGTCAAAATTCAAAGTCTTGAAGAAAGAATTTCTTTCTCTCAAGGATTCTTATGATGTACTAAAAAAAGCTCATGGGACTCTCCTTCTCAATGATCTCATCAAGTCCAAGGTGGATATAGGCATTACATGTAATTTATTATTTGATATGCCATGTGCAGCTCCTAACTCTTGTATTTCATCTAAGATTAGTGTATCCACCTCTTGTGATGATTTGCTAGATAATCCTTGTAGCTCAAAAATAGATGATTCTACTTCCTCTATGCTTGTTGAGACTAACCTTGTAGAGGAAAACAAAGAGCTCAAGGACCAAGTCACCAAATTGAAAAATAACTTGGAAAGAAGCTTCAAAGGGAAGGCCATTCTCGATGATATATTGAGCAAGCAAAGAAGCTTGCAAGACAAGACTGGAATTGACTTCACTCCCAAGAAGAAAGAAAATAGCAAGACAAGGCACAATACAAGACACATGAAGAATGTCAAATGCTTTGGATACAATGAGAAGGGCCACAATACCTCGGTGTGCCCAAATCAAATGGATGTCAAGTCAAGACATTCAAAAAAGAGGCGAACCAGCAAGGAGTAAGAGAAGAAGACAAGAAGGGGAAGTAAGAGCCCAACTTGCTACAATTGCCGGAAAAAAAGGATATTTTAGTAAGGATTGTCCCAAAGGTATCTCTCCTAAGCCTATTATCTATAATGATTATTATTTGCTTAGGAATGATAAATGGCAATATGTTTGCTAGAATTGTTAGTTCACCAATGATTATTGCTAAGGCCATATGGGTGCCCAAATCTATTGTGACTAACATTCATGGACCCAACCAAATATTGGATACCAAAATATGCTTAAAATGTTAAATAGGTACTTAGAGAGGCGTTGGAAGCTTGGTTCATCCATAAAGATGTGGATTCCACCATGTGAAAAAATGGAGCCAAGCTTGAGAATGATCATTTCATATCAAGAACCAATGCTATCTCGGTAACAAGTATTTACATTGAAGTATCTAGCCCCTAGCCTTGTGTAGGTTACATTGCATTCCATGAAAATCTTTTCAAAATGGTGTTCCTGCTCTTGTCCAAAAACTTCATTATTGAAATCTTGAGCAAGATGGTAAGTGGCACATTAAGGGGGAGTGCTAAGTCATGATCATGTATAACACATTTCTAAGCGTGCCCAAACAAATTAAATGCTAGCAATGTTTTTTAAAATTAAGCCGTTTAGCGAAAGTCAAAAATTTCGTAAATATTAGTAATCGTTTGAAAACTAGTTGCAAAATGTATACAAATGCTATTCAAAGGTTTTCCAAAGGTTTTGGCTCAAGAAAAATCTATTTTAAACGAAAATGAGTTTCTAGCCAAAATTCTACATAATAATATCTTGTTTTTGACATAAACTAGATTTTTTTTGTGTGTAAAATCTATTCCAAAAGGAATTTAAAAATCACCCCAAAAGGAAAATTCTAGAGTTGGCTATTTTAAACCTTTTGGTATTCAAAAGAATTTCAAAATACCAACCTAGCAAAAGTTATTTGATTTGAAACTCGTCCAAAATACGATTTTGACCTAAGTGGTCACTTTCTAGCACTTAAGTGAGTTTTACCATTTGAGCCTAATTTATTCACATGAATAGATCCATAATGGTATTAATGACTCATATATAATATTAGATACTCTAAATTTCATCATATGCTCAATTTGGTTCTTTTGAAGAAGTTTCATGAAAATATGATTTTATTAGCGAAAACAAAAGCTTAATTCGTAAAAAACTATTTAAGATTTAGAATTTCAAGGGCTATATAAGTTGGAAATTCTCTAAATATGTTTATTTGATTGATTGTGTGAAATTTTATAGCAAAATACAACATTTCAATCTTTTCTCCAAAATCAGAACTGAATCTTTTGTTAGATTCAGTCTCACCCGGTCTGACCGATGACCTCCCAGCGGTTTGACCGCTTGTCCTCCGGTCTAACCGCCAACTGAACTCCAGTTTGACCGCTAGCCCTCCGGTCTAACCGTCCCTTGAACTCCGGTCTGACCGGGCGTTATTGTGAGCAACAGGAAATGTCCTATTTGTTGATTTCTACTTCTTTCGGCCACCTTGATTGCTTCATTTGGTCAAGATATTTATTGATATCCTTGTAAGCTACCCTCTGCTATTTTTCCTTGATCACAAATGCAATTTTGTCATTTAAGTGATATTCTTTCAAGTGGTATCTTTTAATCATCTTGACCTCGGCATGAGATTCATCTTTACACGTGATATCATCTTAATCCTTCAAAATGGTATCTAATTTCATTCATTGTCGATCATACTTCTCTTGACCAAGCTCAAGTACTCTTCGTGTACGAGTGGATTCTCTCTTTCTCTCTTCTCTTTGGATGATTTCCTTGAAGATCTTTGCGAGAGAAGTTCAAACACTTTGTTATTTTAGGTCTTGTCGACAAGTGGTATCCAAGTGATGTTTAAGGACTATCTTTCAAGAGTGATCCCCATAGAGTCATTTTTGGTGCTTAATGTCAAAGGAGAATAATTTGGTTGCAAATAATAGTCAAATGAGAGAGTTTGAAGTCATCATGAGTTTTGGATAGATATATTTCAAAGAGATGACAAAGAGAGAGATATTGATTGGATGAAGAAAGCCTTTATGTGTCAAAGGAGTACAACCTTTGTGTAAGGGAGAGCTTTTCCTAAAAGGGGTTTCCTTAGCGAAAATGAAAAACATTTTTGGTTTTGTTTAAAATGGGTAAACTATTATATGAAAAAACCTAATTTGCTGTTTGTCCAAAATGGTTTATGGATCTTTATGAATGCATGTTTTCTTTTGAGCGTGAGTTAAATTGTCATATCATTCAATTGTTACATTCTTTGGATCTAAAATATAGAATGAACTCCACCAAGAGTCAAACATGAATATGTGCATTTTGTTTTATCCCATATATTTGAATACACAGATTTAGTGGGAGTTTCAATCTATGTTTTGTCATTTCACTAGTATCGATCCTATTCTTCCATCCACTTATATTAAGGATCTCTACTTTGAAATGTATACTTGAGTATATAAAGCTTGTGTAGTTGATATATACTCATGTTAATTCAATTTCAATTATTTACAAGAGGATTGTCGTCAATCACCAAAAAGGGGAGACTGAAAAATCTAGACCTGCCATTATGAGTTAACAGAGTATTTTGGTAATTAATGACAATCGTCATTTGGAACTAATATTTTCCATTAGTTGGATGAATATGTTATGTTCCATGATGATGAAAACTTTGGATGACATTATGAGTTGATCGTCATCAAGTCAAGACTCGGGATGAAGGAAATCATCATGTGTTGATAGTGTTCAAGTCAAGATTCTGAAGTGAAGAAGATCATCATGTGTTGATGATATTGAAGTCAAGAGTTTGGAGTGAAGGATGCATCATGTGTTGATACGTATCAAGATCTTGAAGAGGAGATGATCGTGAGTTGATCATCAAGTCAAGAGAAGACCAATCATGTGTTGATGGAGGCCAAGTGAAAGAGTGCATCATGGGTTGATGCATATTCAAGTCAAGAACTTGAAGTAAAGGAAATCATCATGTGTTGATGATTATCAAGTCAATGACCCGGTCTTGAAGTGAAGATGTGTGTCATCAAGCTTCAAGTGAATGTGCAAGGCAAATGTATGACTAGCTAAGGCTAAGGATGTGTTCCTAGTCTTTTACCGGTCTTGGTGTTTGGTTGAAAGACCGGATTGCTAGTATAGGTTGTCGTACTATTAAGAGGAGTCTTGACTAGTAGCTTGAGAGTGTCATGTGTTTATAGCTCGTTGTGCTTGCTCTAGCTCTCGTTAGCATGTTACCAATATTTGCAAATAGTTGAGGCTCATGTATAATCGTTGTAGCATGTGACTTTAGTTTGCGAATGTGTTTTATGAATGGTTTAAGTTTATGTACCTTATTCCTTGTGGTGTGATTCTAAAAGTTGGCAAATGTGTTTTACAACTTGTTGAGAATATCGTCTTTATCCCTTATTTGCATAACGCATCAATTGGCAAATGCGTTTTGCAAATTGAGTTGAAGCGGAATGCAATACCTGTGTTTCCAAGTCTCTGGCGGTCTGGTCGCAGGCTTTCGAGCGGTCTGACCGGCCCTAGAAAGGTTAACCAAGCTGTGTGCTGGTTCCTTGTTTTGGCGGTCTGACCGCCATGGTTGACCTGTCTGATCAGTGGGACCCCGGTCTGACCGCCATGTGTTGGCCGGTCTAACCGGACCTCCGGGTCATGTGACCCGGCCAGCTTTTTCCAGATAATGCATTTTTCTAGGTTTTGAGTGCCGGTCTGACTGCCATGTATTGGCCGGTCTAACCGGACCTCTGGGCCTTGTGACCCAGTGAGGTTTTTCCAGAGAGTGTGTTTCTCTAGTTTTGGCTTGCTCCTTTTTGGAGCGGTCTGACCGCACCCTTGGCGGTCTGATCCGGTCTTATCGTCCATTAGTTGGCGGTCAGTCCAGACATATGTCTAACGACTAGTTTTATATTCGTTGGAGCATAGGCAGTCTGACCGGGCATTGCTTGGCACTCAGACCGAGTTTCACTGATTTTCAGTAGAGTCTCTTCTAAACGGCTAGTTTTTATGTGTGGGCTATAAATACCCACCTTGGACGGTCGTGGAGGTGGTTGTTGGGGTCATATTCATTTCTTTGAGCAAAGAGTAAGCCCTCCCATCTCTTATGTGCATGTGTTGCACTTAGTGAGCTTAGGGAGCAAACCCTAAGTGTATGTGTTGCATTAGGTGGTGGATTGTGTATCAATTAAGCTTAGACACTTGATTCGTTCAAGTGAGAGTCTTCAACTTGTTACTTTTGGTGTTTGCTGACACCTAGACGGCTTGAAGGAGTTGCGCTGGTGATCTTCTCAAAGAAGGTTGTGAGAAGGTCCGGACGATTGTGAGTGGTTTGGTGCTCGCCGTCTCCGGAGTGGAGGAAGAGCAATCCCGAGTGGATCGAGGTGTTGGTTCGAGTGGTGAACCGGTCCAAGTGGTTGGACTTACCTCGGAGTTGTTGGCTCAATTGTGGAGCTGGTCCAATTTGGTTGGGCTTACCTCAACGTGGATTAGGGGAGACCGGCAAGTCTCCGAACACCACGGTAAAATATCATTGTCTCATTGTGGTTTGTTCTCTTGTGTTTTACTCTATTGTAATTTACATTCATAGAATTAAATTACTTACATGTCTTTGTATGATTGCTATAATTATCAATAGTCTCATATTGTTGGTTCACTTAGAAAAGACTAGTTGATTTAAGTTTTAATTGGGCAAAACCGAATTGATCTATAATTCCGCATAAAGCTCGGTTTTAGCCAAAAGGTTTTTAAAACCGCCTATTCACCCCCCTCTAGTCGGCCTCCTCGATCTTACACCTTTCGCGTGACTTCACACACCTATAGCTCTCTAGTTACGCCTCTGATTTTCCACGGAAAGCTTTTTTACCCTTCTGATTAGGACCACTGGAATGTGGGTCCTAGTTACCATGAGACCACTTGTCATAAACCGATCTAGTTTAACATCCGGGCGCTTAACGAAACAACCTTTTTTTAAACCTTATTGTCTTTATCTATTTTCTTATTATAAGGGCATCTCCAATAGTGTTGTCTCTAATTTTGTTATGTCAACTCCATGTCACCGAAAGACAAATTTAGAGATAACACCTCCAATAAGTTATCTCTAGCAACTTGGATTTAACATTCATACCAAACTTATAATATTCCCATTCCTTCACCCATCTCTCACATGCACTGGTTGCATTGTCTTGGTTCGTGTGTAGAGATGGTTGTTTGAGAAAGAGACGGCTTCCCTTCTCTCTCATGCTTTTCTCTCTTCCACCTAGGATTTTGCTGACATGGAAGGGCTAACCGACGGCTGACATGACACTATTGGAAATGCCCTAACTACTCCTCGCCAAATCCGTTTAGTAATTACTATGTCTAAAAAAGCCCGTTTGGTATTTTTTTAATATGCATCCCCTCATCCCAAACCTTTGCAAGGCAGCCAACCATCCCACAACCACTTACCCCTTGCTCCCAATCAGGCATGGCCGGCATGGATAGTGCTCATCCATACCTAAACTCGTCAACCATTTCTTCGCCGATAAGCATGTCCGCGAAGGGTGACAGGCTGATAACCTCGCCTATAGCCATCGCCTACGGGCATGCTCGTGTGCTCTTCACATCTCATTTCATTCAGCATGTCATCATAATGACAAAAAATGCACATGAAAGCAATAAACAAGGGTAGTTCAAGTTCAACACTTAAAATGGAGATACAAACTGGCATAGTTCATTACACACAAACAAATTAAGTTTTTAACAAGAGTATAACACACGAAAAGAGTTCAAATTCAAAAATTCAATAGAATCGAGAGTTCAACACAAACCACAAGGAACAAATCGAGATTTAGGAGAGGAAATGGATGAAAAATGAACCTCTTCCGTGGTTGGTGGCCGTGGAAGACGAGGAGGATGGGAGGAGGGAGATCCGGAGGAGGAAGTGGCCGGGCGCACGAACGGATTCTTTGGCGGCGAGGTGGCATCGGTGACTTTGTCAGACGCGGTGCGTGCCAATGGTTGGATTTGGGAGGGAGCGGGAGGTGGACCTCTGGAGGACGGGAGGAGGGAGTGGGTGGGCAGGCAAATGACGGCGGTGAGCCGGCAGCGGCAGCCTATGGATTGGGGATGAGCGAGAACGAATGTGGAAGGGAGATGCAGATGAGAGTGGAATGGTGGCGGCGGCGGGATGGGTCGAGTGGAGGCTTAGGAGTTGGCTAGGTGGTTTATCTAGGACTCTATGGCATAGTACAAAAAAATGGATCGGACCGGTGGTCCGATGGAAAAAATCTAGACTGGAGCTTAGTCCGGTTTGCTTTTTGGATCGTTTGAAAAAAAATTTGGGTGTAATTTTTTTAAATTTTTTTTATGCCACTAGTATTCGAACCGACGACTTGTTGCATCCCCACGATGGAGTGAGCCACCTGAACTACATTAGTTGTTGGTCTAAGTGGGCATGAGCATCTTTATTAGGTTAGATTGTCTAGTAAACAATAGATGATACTAACCCATTGATTTTTCAATTGATTCTGTTGGCAAATATTAAAATAGTATTACTATTGAAACGCGGTCCGATCGGAAAAACCAACGGTTAGACCGGTGAACTATGAACCGATCATGTGAACGGTTCTCTTACTGGTCTTTTTTTTACACTATATTCTAGGGTTTGCTCTTTGGGCCCACCTGTCAGTGCGGTTGGCGGGTAAACGGGCGCGACGGGCATGGGTGAAGCTCGCCTATGCCTGCGCTTGTTTCCTCGATGGGTAGAGAACTGCCCCCATTTCTATACCCATAGGTTAAGGAAAACCCCATGCCCCACACTCATTAGGGTATTTGCCAGCAGGTACGTGGCTAAACAGGCACCATTGTTGCCGGGCTGGCCCGAGGTACGACATTGTAGGCATGACCCAGGCAAGGCATGTCCCGCACTGTTCATGGGTCGTGCCGACCCGACACGACGGCCCGTGTCGTGCTTGGGCCACTACCCTGGCACGGTGGGCCGGCCTGGCACGACACAAATAGTGTCAGGTCGTGCCAGGCACGGCAAGAGCCCGACATGGCCCGAGTGGCCCACGTGCGAGGGAGAGCCAGAGCCGGCCGGGAGCGCGGGAGGAGAGGCGGCACTGGTGGCCGGAGCGAAGGGAGAAGAGGGATGATTGAGGAGGAAGAGGAGGGTGTGGCGGGGAGCCGGGGAAGGAGCGGTGTGCTGGCGTGGAGGGAGAAGGCCGGGATGGGCCGTGCCGGTGTGGAGATCGGCAGCTCGGCATTGGCGTGGAGGCAGGTGTGCTGGCGGGGCGTCGCCGGCGCAGGGGAATGAGAAGGCGTTGGGTTCACGGGGTCGGCTCGGGGAGGGATGTAGAGGAGGCGCACCGAGGCGGAGTGGAGGCCGGAGGGCGCCGCTAGTGTGGAGGGCGGAGCAGACGTGCAAGCCCGTGGAGCTGTGGAGAGGAGCCGCCGCCATTGTTGTCTTGTGCGATCTTTGCATCTTTGTCTTGCGCACAGGCAGACTATCTTGCCATGATAATGCCACACGCGGTAGGAGACAAAGGCAGTAACGGGAAAAGAGGAGCTGGCGGTAGGCGGCGAGCTCATGGGCGTGCACAGCACACATGACTGACTAAATTCAAACCGTTGGGCATTTTTGCCCGTATTTTTTGATCATTTTTAATCGTTCAGGTCTTTAAAAATAGCAAAATAATTCAAAAAATCCCAAAATTTTGCCTATAAATAGTCACCATAGCCCCCTCAATCAGCACCCCTCCATTCCTCATTCTCTCTTTGAAATTCTGTTGTGCGAATTCAAATTCGTGTTGAGCTAATTTAACAAAATTCAAAAAAATTATGCCAAATTTTGGAAAATTCAATTTTCGGCAGCAAGTCAACAAAAAGGTACAATATTATTTCTTTCATACTTTTATTTTTAGTGCTTGTTATGCTAATATGAAAGTAATAATAGTGTTAGTTTTGATTTTGCAGTTTTCATTGTTGACAGTCCTTACGACAGCTTTGCACTTGGTGATTATGGACTTTCATCGAAGGAAATTGCCTCCATAGAGGCGGCTACGGCTGCCTCAAGCCAACCATAAGGGCAAGACGAACTTCCATCATCAGGCTTCACGATAGCATTAGGCTCCACGCCAATCAGTTCAAAGAGGTCGAGGCTATCTAGATTGTGAGTGTGGGAGCATTTCGAGAGGACAACCAAGCAAGATGCATAGGGAAATGAGGTACCATATGCTATTTGCAAACTTTGTCGCAATAAATTGTCTGCGAGGTCTACAGGTGGAACGGGACACTTGCTTAGACATGATACAAGATATCGAGCCAAGCAAGGATTGGTGATGAGGCAGACACAGCCGCAGTACAACCTTGACGGTACGATACGTAGCTGGGACTACGATCTTGAGGTAGCCCGTCAATCTCTCTATCGTTTAATTGCTTCTAAGGATTTACCGTTAGGCTTTGGGGAGTCTGCTTCTTTCCAAAATTACATTAGGATTGCACATAATCCTATATTTTCTTCCGTTTCTGGACAGACAACAACTAGGGATCTAGTAAAATACTACAATGAACAAGTAATAAAATAAAGGAACTATTTAAATGCGTGCACATTTTCTATGTACGACCTCGGACATATGGAGTAGTCGGGCTAGGGAGGATTATCTTAGTGTAGTTGCCCATTATGTTAATGATGTCCAGGTAATTGAAAAAGGTTTGTAGATTTGAAATTAATTGTGGTAGCACACACGGGTGAGAATATTGCAGACTGTATTATCAAAGTCGTGAAAGACTTTGGTCTTACAAACAAAATATTTTCAATTACTTTAGACAATGCCGCTTCGAACTCTAGGGCCATGGATATTCTTACTCCAATGTTGAGTACATACACCGATTCTTTCTTGCTATATCAACGATGCGCTTGTCATATTATCAACCTTATAGTCAAATGTGGTTTGAAGAGGTTGAGTCCGTATATTATAGCTTTTCGCGATGCAATTTCTTTCTTGAATAATTCTAACGTAAGAATAGCACAATATAAGAACTTCCGCAAGGCGATGGGTATACGTCCAAGAAAGTTCGGTTTGGACATACCGGTAAGATGGAACTCTACTTATCTGATGATTAAGAGTCTTTTACCACACAAGAGCATTTTTTCTGTTTTTATTCAAACACACTATCAGAGCACTGATAGTAGTATACTATTGACTGAGTAACATTGGTTCATTGCTGAGAAGATACTACAGTTTTTAGAATTTTTTTATGAGGCCACTGTTGCTTTGTCCGATGTGTACTATTCAACATCTCTTATCGTTGTGCATAGTATTTTACAGATTGCTACTCAATTGAAAATGTATGAAAATGACTTAGTTTTACGTGATACTATTGTTTCCAAGAGATCTAAATAATTTAAATATTGGAGAGAAATCCCTTACCTATATGCATTTGCATTTCTTTTAGATTCTAGAGGTAAAATTGATGCATTTGGCAACGTACTTGATCTTCTTAGTGTTGCTATAGGGCTAGACTATAGTGACTATTTTGTAGAAGTTCGTTCTCGGTTATACGAGGTTTACCAAAGGTATGAAAATAAGTTCCGAGGAGTCCGCTCGTAACGACCTCTAGTAGTCTCCACCTCAAGTAGCAAAACAAATATGCGGGGTCAAGAACTTCAGTGGCTCTTCCTCCAGGTCCAGGTCTTCTTCTTCTACAAATCACCTTTCACCAAGACTTACAAGGAGTGTGGAACTATCCACCTATCTAGACAGCGATACGGTAGATTTCAACTCAGAAGGCTTCGAAATTTTTCAATGGTCGCAAGCCCATAAGTTAACATATCCCGTGCTATCCATACTTGCACGTGATGTGTTAACTGTTACTGTCTCGACGGTCTCCTTTGAGTATACTTTTAGTCTTTCTGGAAGAATATTGGATGCGAGAAGAACAAATCTCACAAATGAGATTGTGGAGATACTTCTATCTGTGAAGAACTGGGAACAAGCTGATTCACGAACACAACACTCTATGGAAAATCCAGAGTTGTCGGAGGTGTTTGAAAATGTTGGACCGAAAATGCGACTAGAGGGGGGGGTGAATAGGCGCACGATCTCTTTTTCTCCTTGACCGGATTCAACAAGATTTTCACTCCAATAGCTATAAAAGCTATGAAGATTAATATACAAGCATAGCGGAAGACTTGTATTGAATCCAATCAAAACCTCGAAGCAAATAGACCTAAATTACCAAAAACTCAGAGTTGGGCGGTCTGACCTCTCACCAGGGGCGGTTTGACCGGCCACCATGGGCGGTCTAACTGCTAGATACATGGCGGTCTACCTTCATGTCAATGAACAGTAAAATCAGCCCGAACTCAAAATCACAAAATGATCTAACTTTTGATCCGCAACTTCAAACTTCACGAAACCTGAAACATACCTTCTTTAGGATGTCAGGAACCTATTCCAATCAACTATCGTGAAGATCGTTACCAAAGTTCTGACCTTTTTCCGTTTTAATGAAGGTTGCTTCAAAACCGAGTCAAAACCAAAACGTGATCCAAACACTTGCTCGTGGGTGATTGATGATCAAGATGATCCTAAATGTATTCCTACATGTCACGACAAGCTAGATCCGGGCGAAACTAAGGAAAACCAACAAATCAAAGAAAGCCCCAAAATCACAAAATAGAGAGTAAGAACACAAAGAAACTCATCTTGAGGAATCTTGCTTGGATTGATATGAGATTGATGTTGGTTTATAGCAACTCCATTCAGGAGAACAAAGGCTCAACACATGAGCACACAATCAATCCAACTCTCTAGAACCCTAACCTCTCCACTCTCCTCTTCCTGAGCACAACTTAGGGTTTTACAAATGAAAGGGTTAAGGAGGTCTTGATCAAGACCTCCCTATTTATAGTAGAGGCTAGCTTCTAGAAAGAAAACCCTAATGAGCACCTGTTAAGCCCACATACAAACGGGTTTCACTTATGCACGTATTTTAAAGCATCGTTTTCATCTCCTCTTGACCTAAACCGCTTCTCCTTGCGCTATCTTGCGCCGTGGGTTAGCAAAAGGTCACCAAGGTGGTATTTAGGTAAAGTTACCAAAATACCCCTTTTTGATTTTTCTCCGAAGACCGAGTCCAATCTTTAGGAAGCAATACAATGCTTCACCACGTGTAGGTTGATCAACGGCTCTCTTCATGTTGGCAAGTCTCTCATCCGGTTCCCATCGAAACCACCATGGCACTTGCACCGACCCCCACGCCGTTTGATCCAACTCGTCACCGAATCGCCTGCTTCGGTCATCCTTGTCCATTTTGCGCCATGCTTGAATCTACCGACTTTACTCGGCATCCTCGATCGTTCTGAACCTCAGCTCTCCAAGCCTAGTCCCCATCATCCTCGCCGTTGACCGTCATTGACTTCCAAGCAACATGCACAACAATAGACCAAGAAATCGTTTCCGGGAACAAGTTCTTCGCAACTTGACTCACGTTAGTCAAAACATGCATCATGTAACACATATGTACTGAAACCCATGAACTTGACCTAACCAAATAATCATCGCCGCCAAGATGGTCGACGAATAAGTCAGAACCTGTTAGACCGCCACCAATTGGCCGGTTTGACCACCCCTGGCCGGTCTGACCGCCACTTGTTGGCCGGTCTGATCGCCCAGTAGGGACTTAGCCAAAATTCCTCCGTGGAAATCCGAAACCTACTGGAATTTTTAAACGAATAGAACTTTTGACTCGAAACTCCAAAAATTATGAGACCAAGTGTAAGAGAATCCCCTCTCTTGCATACACCCTCTATTTTTGGCCCAGCCCTAAACTCAAAAATCTATTACGGTCGGTCAGACCGCTGCCCATTGGCCGGTCTAATCGCCAGCCACTTTGCTTGAGGCCTGGCCGGTCTGACTGCCAGTTTGGTCGATCTGACCGCTACACAGGCTAGTCTGACCGCCACCTGTTGGCCGGTCTGACCGCCTGAGACCTGACAGCCTTTGAACTTCGCCGAAAACGAGTGTTTCGATAAACCTTCAACGTCATTGCCAATTGTATCATCATCCTAAGATAGTGAGCATATTCCCATGATATCCATAGAAAATCTTTACTTAAACATTGACACATAGAATATGGATGTATGTCGAGCTATATGCTGTGCTTTTTTTTTTCCTTTGACAATGTTTTCTTATTTTGAGTTTTACTTGTGAATGTTTTAACGAAGCGTACCAAATGAACATTAATAAAGCTCTTTATTATATTTTAAATATGATTGTCTTATTTTTTTTTCCAGTTTCCATATCTATTTATGAATTTTACATATTTTTTCTATTTTTCTGTTTTTTTTGGATTTTCTGATTTTTTCGCCAAATGGATCGGCCTTAGCCCAGCTAGCCAAACGAGGTCGTGCCGACCCGGCACGGCACGAACGACCAACAAACTGTACCTGAGCCGCCTCTCAGCACGTGGGCCGGCACGCCCCATTTAATAGATGGCTAGAATGGGCCAGGCCGGCCCGTGTCCGTACCGGCCGCCCATTTGGCCGCCCTAGATCCAGGCGTGCAAGGGCGGATCCGTAAATGCCGCAAAGCGGAGGCGGAGTTGAGTTTACCGGTTAAAACGCCCGGGTCAGTGGCTCTCGTTTTCCTTCTCCTACGCGGCCGGGGAAGGATTCCACTGGTATTGGCTCGGCTCGGATCCAGAACGCAATTCGTGTGGGGATCGGGCGCTCGGATCGATCGGAGGGGCAGGGGGTGAGAGGGCGCAGACAGTGATGGGGAAGGCGGCGGCGGTGGGGACGGCGGTGGTGGTGTGCGCGGCGGTGGGGGTGGCGGTGGTGCTGGCGCGGCGGCGGCGGCAGCGGAAGGCGGAGCTGGTGGATGCCGCGGAGGCGGATAGGAAGAGGAGGGTGGCGGCGGTGATAGAGGAGGTGGAGAGCAGGTTGGCGACGCCGACGGCGCTGCTGCGGAGCATCTCGGACGCCATGGTGTCCGAGATGGAGCGCGGGCTTTGCGGGGACATCCACGCCACGCTCAAGATGCTCATCACCTACGTCGACAACCTCCCCACCGGGTAAAGTCTTCCCTCCCGATCTGATCTCTGTTTCCTTTCCTTTCATTGGGCTGTGATTTGTGAACTTAGTGATCCGGAAGATGTGCTTCTGGGTGGGAAAGGTCGCGTACGGAGGTGAATTGGTCGCGAAAGTGCTTTGTTGATTGCGTAAGCGTGGGGATTTTTTTTATTAGGCCTTTTAGTGAATTGAGTGGGAATGTGCGAATCATCCTGTGAATTCTTGTTGGAAGCTCGCGCCTTGTGGTGCTTCGAAGCGAAATCGGGGGAGCAATCTCTTATTTGATCTTCGTTTGGTTCTCGATGACTCATGGGCATGGTACCGGTCGTGGTACTTTGAGTAATGGGATTTTGACGAGTTCGTTGTGGTGCTTGGTTTGCAATTCCGGGCGTTGATTTTTCAAGTCTCACGTGGTAGGCCATTAGGTAGGATGGATTAACCAATTTATGGCATGAATATCTCTTGCAGGTTTACTCTCATATATGCTCCATTGCTGTCAATTCTGTAGAAATGTTTATAGGTGTTTTTGGTTTCTTTTAGCAGTTTGGTCAATTATATCCATCACCATCAATTGAACTCATCTCAAGGCATAATTGGTTTAGTACTTAGTTTCTCAAGGACCTCTCCGTATCGTATAGTTAAAATGGTCAGACACATTCAGAGAAAAATCTTAAATCTAATGATTATTTTATGCCAGTCTGTTAAGTGCAAATCACTCATAAGCATGAAGTATAGGTTCTATCAACATTGAGTATTGCCCACTTCAAAGACTCGTGCTTCACTTCATTCTTTAATCATCTGGGTGCTGCTTCTGCAGAGACGAACATGGGTTGTTCTATGCACTGGATCTTGGAGGGACCAACTTCCGTGTTCTGCGAGTCCAACTTGGAGGAAGGGAGAAACGTGTCGTCAAGCAACAGTATGAAGAAGTCTCCATTCCACCACATCTGATGGTTGGGACTTCCATGGTGAATACTTACTGTTCGATTTTCATGTTTCTTGGAGTTGTACATTTCATACACGCTTGCCTTATGTATCTTGATTTTTTTTATACAGGAACTGCTCGATTTCATTGCTGCTGCATTGGCAAAATTTGTGGATACTGAAGGTGACGATTTCCACCTCCCAGAGGGGAGGCAGAGAGAGCTGGGCTTCACTTTTTCCTTCCCAGTGAACCAAACATCAATATCTTCAGGAACACTCATCAAATGGACAAAGGGCTTTTCCATCAATGGCACGGTAAAAGTCAAAACACTTTGTTCATGCCCCACCCACTGAACACCATCTTAGTACTTTTGTAATTATGGCTTGAACCGAATTTGTTATAAACACATGAATTCTCCCAGCAAGTTTCCTGAGAAGCTTTAGTTAATATGGCAATAGTGCCTCTAGCATTTGTTCCTTTTTCTCAAAGGACTAGCTTTCAGTGAAAAAATTTCTACATTACTCTTTTAGAATGTTAGAGCAGAGCTTTTAGCGTTGAAGTTTAATAGGGCGTTGCTGTTAAGTATGATTTCATGTTCATTCACTGATTGCTGTATTCACCTATAAACAATGTAATACTTCATTATTTTAATTTTCAATTGTTACAATATGATCAAACTGATTCATTTATCTCAATGAAATATTGAGCTTGGTTAGGAAGCATATTCTTGAGGTGCAGAAAGAATATTATGTTTCTCCGGTTGATGGTATATGTGTCTATTGTCAAGCATTCTATAATTGTCAGAAACTCAATTACTTGATTTGGATATTTATTTGATTGCTCCTGAATCAGGTTGGCGAGGATGTTGTCTCTGAGTTAAGCAACGCCATGGAGAGGCAGGGCTGGATATGAAAGTTACAGCATTGGTAAGTTAATATCTGTCAATTTATTCAATTTGTACACCATCTATGCTCAGTTTTCGTATCTATAGCATTGCTAGTTTCTTTGTATACTGATGCCGTTTTGGGTTTTTGATCCTTTTATCTGTTGATTGGATCCAAACATGGTTAATATCTTGCAAATTTGTTTCTTTCGAGACATTCTCTGCTAGACTGAGTATTGATGTCTTGTAGGTTAATGACACAGTCGGCACATTGGCTGGTGGGAGATATATGGACAATGATGTAGTTGCTGCCGTAATATTGGGCACTGGTACAAATGCAGCATATGTTGAGTATGCTAATGCTATTCCTAAATGGAATGGTCTACTGCCTAGATCCGGAAATATGGTTAGTGTTGGACTTCCTTATGCTTGGAATTATAAAGTTTGTTGAACCATTGTATGGTCTTACACATGCACTGTACCATCACCGTTGTCTGGTATTCACCCCACTTGAAAAATTATATAACCATGGAATTATTTGGTATTCTCTAGGTAATCAACACGGAATGGGGGAGCTTTAAATCAGACAAGCTTCCTCTTTCAGAATTCGATAAAGCCATGGATTTTGAAAGTTTGAATCCTGGAGAGCAGGTATTGTCTCCCTGGTCTTTCCCTTCCCTTTTTGTTTTTTAGGTGAACTGCATTAATATATGTTAAAAACTTTTGTATGCCAGATATATGAAAAGATGATTTCTGGAATGTATCTTGGAGAGATTGTGCGAAGAATCTTACTGAAACTGGCTCACGATGCTTCTTTGTTTGGGGATGTTGTTCCTACTAAGCTGGAGCAGCCATTTGTACTGAGGTATACTTTCTTGATCCATTGGTTGTCAAGCTTTTCATGGCTGCTTACTGACATGGCAAAAGCTGCAATACTTTTCCGTTAGCTAACAAGATGATAAAGATTTTTTTTCACAATTTCTACGTAATCATACTTGGATAAGAATGTGCATGACATAAAGAGTTTGGCTACTTTTCCACGATGTATTTAAGTTGGTGACAATAATAGTCGTACCTGAATAAATTGCAGACACAGAAGTTGCGTGTCTTCTGAAGTTATCATATTACATCAGTTGACTAATTTGTGCAACTCTGTGCTACTCGATGCTTGGTCTATTTTCTTCTCTATGTATTAGCATAACTCCCTGGATGGCGTGTCAATTGTGTGGCTAGATAAATTTTGTTTCATGCACAACTTAATATTATAACCGAGTACTAAAGGTAAACTTAAGTTTTTTTAGTTGAATGGCTCATAAAATTTGAGCAGTGTCCTAATGAGAATAATGTTCCTTTACCTCTCCTTTAGTGGGAATTAGTCGGTTACTTATTTTTGGCCGGTAAGTAATAAATAGGTTATTAATAGATGGATGCATATGGATGCATTGGGTGGTATAGCATACTTGAGACCTGATTAACCCATGCCATTAGTAACAACAAATCTGTGAGGTGTACTTGTTGACAAATGGTTTCTCACACTAGCTCACTTGCAAGAAAAGGATTTTTTTTGTAGAATCTCTAGTACTTTTTTTATTCTTATTCTGCGTAAATCCAGCTTCTGAATTTTATGTAGCTACATAAGCATTTTTATGAATATCTTGATTGTGGCATCACAGGACGCCAGATATGTCAGCCATGCATCATGACTCGTCACATGACCTTAAAATTCTGGGAGCTAAGCTAAAGGATGTCGTGGGGGTATGACTTGTTTGTGCCAAAGTTAATACCACAATTGTTCAATGACCATTGATTGCTTATGTAATATTTGATCGTATTTCCAGGTCCCAAATACTTCCCTGGAAGTAAGATACATTACTCGTCACATCTGCGACATTGTTGCAGAGCGTGGTGCACGCTTGGCTGCTGCTGGTATATATGGCATCTTGAAGAAGCTAGGCCGGGACAAAGTGCCAAGTGATGGCAGTAAAATGCCGAGGACTGTCATTGCCTTGGATGGTGGGCTCTATGAACATTACAAGAAGTTCGGCAGTTGCTTAGAAGCAACTCTCACAGACCTCCTCGGTGAGGATGCCTCGTCTTCGGTAGTTGCCAAGCTGGCCAACGATGGCTCTGGCATTGGAGCTGCTCTCCTTGCAGCCTCGCACTCTCAGTATGCCGAGGTCGACTAGTCTTGAGAATGAGCCCGATGGATCAAACTCCGAGTGTAGCTTTTCCATTTCCCCTTCAAATCTTCCTAATATTCTGGGCTCCCCTCGTGGAATTCTATCTTTGGCTATTCTGCAGACACACTTCGGTGCCTCTGCAGCGGGATATAGCTAGTATAGCGCCAATGAGTTTGGAGGTTATCTAGTTGCATAAACGTTTGGATGGCAGGAACGTGGAAATGGAGGTTTCGACGATGCCATTCCTGTTCCGCCCATTCTTTTTCCCCCTGAATGGTGTTGGAAACCTAGCAAATTTTTTATGGTTTTGTAATCTCTCTTCGCAATAAAGAGGGGGACATGATCGGATTTAGCTGTCTGTTCTGCTAGCTTGATTTTTTCTATATATGACTGAATGCACGTTTATGGTTTCAAAATGATATAGATTACATACACACCTAAAGGATGGCATACGGTGCCCATCAGTGCTATCTGCTCTGCTCTCCTCAGATTGTGCAAAAGTCTTACGAGTGTACCGTACTAGATGCTACTATATCCATAGGTCAAGCTTCTTATTGCCACTGTTCATTTCGGCTTCCCTTCATAGTTCAGACGATGCTATCGAAACCGCCCGTACCGTCGTCGAACTCTTTTGTGTCGGAAAGCTGTTTCCGGCGGCTGCCCCCTCGCACCTGCAGAAGTGGGGCGGCGTCGTACTCGGCAACCTTCTCGTCTACAGTTTTCTGGTGCGCCTGCTCGCACCTCAGCAGTATGTGCAGCACGTCCTTCATCTTCGGCCGTGTCGACGGCTGACCGCCGGTGCATATGATGCCGAGCTTGAACACGACCTCCATGTCGTCGCTGTATCCCGCGTCTCTGATGCAATTGTCCGCCACGTCGGCAATGCTTTTACCCGACTGCAACTGCCGCCACGCCCATTCGGCCAGGGAGCCGTGCTCGCCGCCGTCGTTGGCCTCCCTGCCAGTGGTCAGCTCCAAGAGAACAACGCCGAAGCTGTACACGTCCACCTTCTCGTCCACCTTCCTCGTGTACGCACACTCTGCACAACGAAACGTGACGAGTACAAAATAAGTTGTTGTACTACTTGAAATTGGTGTCCAGGATTCCCAAGGTCAGGTGCATACCGGGAGCCATGTAGCCGAACGATCCGGCGACGGCGGACATGGTGTCGGGCGTCCCTGTCTGGACCAGCATCCTGGCGAGTCCGAAGTCGGCGACCTTGGCCTTGAGCTCCGAGTCGAGCAAGATGTTGCTGGACTTGACGTCCCGGTGCACGATCGGCGGGGAGCACTCGTGGTGCATGTAGCACAGCCCCCGCGCGGCGCCGACGGCCACCCTGACCCTCGTCGGCCAGTCCAGCGGCTCTCGCCGGACCGACGGGACCCTCTCCGTGGCGCTCCCGGCCAGCCATCTGTGGCCGTGTAGCCACTTGTCCAGGCTGCCGTTGTCCATGTACTCGTAGACGAGGAGCTTGGTCTCCGCGCGGGAGAGGCAGCACAGGAGCTTCACGATGTTGGTGTGTCGGACGTGGCCGAGGATGTCCACCTCCGACTCGAACTCGCGCTCCAGGTTCCTGTCCATCTTCCCGCCGGTCCATATGCGCTTCACGGCCACGGTGCCTCCCGTGCCGCCGCCGCTCCGGCTGGTGTACGCGACGCGGAACACGCGCCCCGAGCCGCCCTTGCCGATGAGGTTCTCGTCGGCGAGCCCGCGCAGCACGGAGGCCTCGCCGAAGTCAAGGGGCTGGAAAGGGTAAGCTTCCAGGCCTCCTCGGTCAGTGCAAGCCGCTTCCGCCTTTTGATGTCGCGGATGACGAAGACGGCGAGCGCCGCGATGACGAAGAGGAGCGCGGCGCCGGCGGCGAGGAGGCCCGCGCGGAGACCCGGTGATACATGGTCGGATGGCTTGGCCGCCGCGCATGAGCGCACGCCTACGAGGTTCCCCGACGACGGTGCGGCTGTACATAGCCCGGGGTTGCCCACGAAGCACTGGTCGAAGGCGGAGATAGCGAGTGCCGCCGGGACCTCGCCGGTGAGCTGGTTGGATGACAAGTTAAGCTGGTTAACCTTCAGCGATCCCAGCGACGGCGGTATGCGGCCGGAAAGCTGGTTCGACGAAAGGTCGAGCAGGGTGAGCACCGGCATGGAGCCCAATCCCGCCGGTATCTCGCCGGTGAGCTCGTTCATGCTGAAGTTCATCTGCGTCAGGCCACTGAGCGATGCAATGCTCGCCGGGATTGCCCCGGACAGCTGGTTCGCTGACAGATCCAGCTCCTGCAGCAGTGGCATCCCAGAGGCGAACCCGGCAGGAATACCGCCGGAGAACAAGTTGTTCCCGGCGCTGAACTTCTGGAGCCGTGCAGCCGACGCCGGAAGGCCGCCGCTGAACCGGTTATTCCCGATGTAGAGCCTCGTCAGATTCCAATACAAATTCTCCGGTAGGCTTCCGGTCAACTGTCCATTATTCTGCAGGAGCAGGGTGATAAGCTTCGTCTCCGTCCACAGCGCGGGTGGCACCTCGCCGGACAGCTCGTTGTTTTGGAGCTGAAGGCTTATGAGCGCCGGACAGTTGGCAAGGCTGGCCGGGATTGAGCCGTTGAGGCGGTTACCCGAGGCGGAGAGAATCCACAGCCGGCCGTTGTCGCAGACCCCGGCCGGTATTGGCCCGGAAAGGTCGTTGTCATCGACCTGGATGTCTCTCAGAAACGGCGAGTGCTTCCCGAGCTCCGCCGGAAGCACTCCAGTGAGGTTGTTTTGGAATAGCATCATTATTACCACCGCCGGTAGCTGGGCAATGCTTGCCGGTATCTCGCCGGAGAAGCTGTTCTGGATCAAGTTCAAGAGCCTAAGGTTCCTCAAGCTTCCAAAGCTTTCTGGGATCACTCCAGTCAGCTGGTTCTCGGACACATCGAGCTCTATTAAACTTGTTGCTCCAATCGTGCCATTGGTGACGATGTCGCCGGAGAGGTGGTTGTTGTATAAATACAAGTACCGCAACTTGTTGAGATTCCAGATCGCAGGAGGTATGTTTCCGGTGAATGAATTCCCCGACAGGTCTAGCCACACCATCTCCGACATCTCGGTGACAGAGCTCGGGAATTCGCCGGTGAGGTTGCACTGGGCAAACCAGATACGCGTCAGGTTCTTCAAGTTCTTGAACGACTGCGGCAGCTTGCCGGAACTGAACGAATTTAACTCGAGCTTGAGCGTTCCAAGGCTTGTCAGCTCGCCGAGTTCCGGAGGGATCGTACCAGTGAAGTGGTTGCTGTTGAGAGCAAGGTACGTCAGGTTCTTGAGCTTCGATATCGCCGTTGGTATCTCTCCGGTGAAGTTGTTGTAGTCCAAGGCGAGATAAGTCAGGTTCTCCCCGAGGCGACCGATGTCGTCTGGGAGCTCCCCGCCGAGCTGGTTCATCGAGAGGTCGATGGACTTGATGCCGGTACAGTTGTAGAGGAACGCCGGGAAGCCGCCAACGACACTGGTGTTCTGAAGGTTGAGCACCGTGAGGCTCGTGAGCCCGCCGATGGCATCGGGGACGGGGCCAGTGACGGTCACGTTCGGGAGGGAGAGGGACGTGACCCGGCCGCCACCGTCGCAGGTCACGTAGGTCCAGCTGCAGTGCGGGCCGGTCCACGACGCGAGCTGCGCCGGGTCGCCCCATGCGCGCTTGATCTGGAGCAGGAGCTGCTTCTCGTCGGGCGTGGCGGCTTGCGCCGCGGCGTGGTGCGGGAGGCAGGGCAAGGCGAGGCAGAGCAGGAGGAGGTGGAGATACGCGTGGCTTGGAAATGCCATGGTTTGGTGCGGTTTTCGGTTGGTTTCTAGTGTGTTTTTTTTTCCGGCCGCCGTCGCAGGCGCGGGAAGAGGCGTGCTTTCAGTTTGCACGGCGGGTGTGGCCTCTTATCGCGGACTTCCGTACGAAAACGTGCGGGGGCGTTATGTAGTGGGAACGGGATTTTTTAAATAATATTATTTTAATAAAAATATAAAATAAATAGTTTTTTTGGGGCAAAATTACGCTATCGAAATTGACCTATGTCGCAATTTGAAATGACAAAATTACCTTATCGCCATGGAATAGTGTTGACATGGCAATTTCTCTATTTGAACTGGTGACAGGGCCCGTCGTCGTTCCAATTATCGATGGGGTCATGTATTTTATTTTATTTATATGTATAGAATCCAGTCTAAAAAATCAGTACTATTTTATTTACTTTTGTACTGTTTTTTCCGACTGTTCCACTCTAGCGTTTGAACCGCACACAATACCAATCAACTAAATTAAACTACCACTACCAACGGCACCGCCGACGAAGACAATGGTAATGGTTTAAAAAACAAGATAGTTACACATTACAATTGGACGCACGACATAATAAGAAACATAATCATACAATAATAAGAAACAATATAAGCACAATATATTTGTAAGCAAAACGCCATCACATAGTTTTGGACAAATCACAATGATGTTACAAAACATTCCCGCACAATGTCATTACATAGTTTATCGACAAATCACAATAACATTACAAAACATTAAGCACAACATATTTCGACAAGACAAACCATTCCAGTGTTCTTTACTTCAACGTTTGCCATGTCGACCTCCACGGTGTTCGCCTTGAGCGTGTCGGCCAGACGGGGTCCCCTTGTCGCCGTCCGGACTACCGACCTCTCCTTTATTCCGTGCATTTCTCGTAGGGCATTTTTTGAAGGTATGCCCGGACTCCCTGCAAATTGATCATTTCTTCGTACGACGCCTCTCATATAATTTAGATGGTTGGTGCTGTGTGGCGATTCAGACGTTGGAGTAGAGCCGTCGAAAAAAACAGTACAAAAGTAAATAAAACAGTACTAAATTTTAAGGCTGAATTCTACATATAAAATTAAAATAAATAAATATAGGACGGCCCTGTTGCTAGTTCAAATGGCAATATTGCCCTGTTAGCGCGGTTTCAATTGGCGATAGGGCTACTATCGCTAATTGGAATGGCGGCAGAGAAATTTCGCTATTTCAAATGGAGACATCAACATAATTTTGCAAAAAAAGACTATTTATTTTTGTAATTTTTAATTAAAATAATATTATTTTAAAACAATTAGTGGGAACGGCAGGCGGTGGTTTCCCCCTTTTCCATTCATTATCCTGTTAATGGTTCGATTCAATTATCACGTTAATAATTGGGTTTGTTGGCTGGTGCTTGCTTGGAAGCTTCAACCTTGTTTTCTTCTTCTTTGATAGTTGGCGGTTTACTACATGTTTTCCTTGGTTTTAAGCAGGTCAAAGGCTAAGTTTGAAAGGAATTAAAAAAAAGAGAGAAGACCTAACATGGACTACATATCTTTTTTTTAAAAGAAGAATAAGCACCCAAATCTGTATCAGTTTGAAAGGTATATGCTTGAGATGATTTTTTTTTTTGTAGAGCTACTAAAATAAGAACCAAACTTAACTACGTGTTCTAGGCTTCTAGTACTGGTACTTTTTAAAGGCTAATTCGTTGATTTTATCTCAATCAAGGAAAGACAGTCAGCTCCTCTGCCTTGGACCACAGGGAAGGGCGGCCCATCACGAATGGTCAAGCTATTCAGAAGCACAGTAAGGTCGATCACTTGCGACAAGGAGGAGGAAGGCTGTTCTGTAAGTCAAACGATCGAGTAGCTGTCCAGATACTAGTGTACACTAATCATTTCGCCATTGGCTCCACTGGTAAAATTGTTGCTGTTAAATCCGTTTTACACATGTCATATGCGAAGTTGATTCGCCCTACCACCAACATCTAACGGGCTAAGATTGTCCCCGGTCACGCACGGCATCTCCACGGTCAGATTAAAGACGGCGTGGTAAGTAACGATGCCTTTTCATTTCATTGCTTCCACTGACCAGTTGGACCCGCGCGAGGTTGGCTTTTGGGACAGCGCGTCGCTCGAGGTCTAGATGCACAAATCCTTAGGCTTAAGCCAGTCAAACGGAAAAGTCTTGGATAAGGATGTGGTTGTAGGTTGTTGACTTCAGGTCGGTCGCCGTATGCCTTAAACGGATAGGGAAAAGGTTTTTTTTCTTATAAAAAAAGAATACTCCTTCTCAATACCGCATGTGCGCTCCTGGATAATACTTAGTCCCTCCGTTTTCCTTTGCTCGACACTTTGACTGTGCACACATGTTAAGGATATTGTATTTGTGATAAAATATGATAAAAATATTCTTAAATAATATCTCAAACACGTCAAACGAGGTAGCAAAGTGGGTGAATATAGTTATGAATGGTAAGGATAGTTTAGGAAAGTTTATCTAGTAACCGTTAAGTGACGAGTATTTGTGGATGAAACTTTTGGTCAAAAGTGCCAAGTAAACGAAAATAGAGAGAGTATCATGGATTAAGATCATCCATGAACTTTCCTAGTTACGCAGCAATTGTGCTGCTCTTGTTTAGTTTCTAATTCTTTCATGGCGGATCAAGGGCGTGTTTCGCCTGGCTAGGATGTTGTTGGGATCGTGCTAGGGTGGCGTTTGGTTGCCGCCAGGACGCCAGATACTGGCGGCGTGGAATCTAGACCCACGCGACCCAAATCGGACGCCTGGCTCCCAGGCGAGCGCTCATCTTCCTCGTGTCTTCCTCCAAGCCGCCGGCCTCTACCCTGAGCTCCTCTCCCAGTCTTGGCCATCCGTGTCGCGGTCTTCGCCCTAAGCTCCTCTCCAAATGCCCCATGCCGCCGGCCTCGGTTTCGCCTCCATCTCGCCGCAATCCGCCGAGGAGTTGCCGCTGTCGCGAGCTCCATCTCCGTCGCATTCCGCCGCCGTCCATCGTCCTCTGCCCGTGTCGTATTCACCGTTGGAATCGCGTGTCCGTGTTCTACGTCCTGCTCCCATCATCTTCGTTTGAGCATCATCGAGCCGCCGCCGACCTTGTCCTCCCAAAGCCAGCCACCGCTCTTCCCCGTGTCCGGCCGCAGGGCGCCACCGCCGGTCATCGACGTCACCACCCACGTGCTCGTCTCACTGCTCGCAACCCATTTTTGACCTCTCTGGTCGTTGACAACGAGCCACCTCCACCGAAATGGGCCGGAAGAACGAGGAGGACGGCGAAGGAGGCGATTTCGCTTTTACGCTTTCTAATTCTAAAACGATTCTCTATCTCCAGCACGACATCAACCAAACATCATATCTCTAGCTTGCTTGACCAAGAAAAAATTATTTGTTTTTCGCCTACTCCCAAGATCACTTTCTCTCGAGCACGGCTCTCAGTGTGGCAACCAAACAAACCCCAAAGCACCGAGGCCAAGACAAACAAGAATGCCTAGGCGTATCTTCAGAACGTTTTAACACTGGAATCGCGATCATAATCGCTTATTATCAGCGTACACTTCTGGTGATCTTTTGGAAAGCTCTTGTAAGCTCTGAATCCTTGTTGTAATATATGCTGATACTACTCATGTATGTGCCATCTAATATGAAAACTAAAATTTCTATTTTCATGGTTCTAGAATGAAAATGAGATCATATACTGCTCTTCTAGAAGAAAAAAAAAACTTTCGGAAGATATGCTTCGCTCTCCCTGTGAAGAGCAGATTGACGAGGCTGCCACCAAAAGATATTGCTTCTATATGTTAGAAAATGATAAATTGCGTAGCACATTGACCCCTCACCCACAAAGAGAGGCAAGCGTCGATCCCAACCGCACGTCCCATGACCCGGAGCAGAGCTGGAACAGGGAAGGAAAGGAGTGCGAAGCCTCGCCGCGCTCGCCTTCGCTGACTGTCGAGACTGCGTAGACTGACTTTGCAACCGGATGGGAGGTTCTTCGTAGAGTTATAATTCTGTTCCGGTACCGATCGGTATGGCCAGAATATTTCGTACCAGCGAGGAAAATGGGATAAAAGTGGTTGCATTCTGTTCCGCCCTAAATTCCGGTCATTCCGTTTTATACCGGCCGTTCTGGCCGAGATGAACGCTCCGGCCATCGCGGTACCAGCAAAAGTCAAGTTGGTCATGGCCTAATAACCTCACACATAGGACCCAAGAATTTGTCCTTGTGCACTTTGCTCTGACGTGTTCTGACTACTGACCTTCCTCTCTCTACTTTTACATTTCTTACCAAGTTATACATCCATGCAATATTATAACCTTACATTTCATATTGCCCCACATGTAAGTAGAAGAAACGGCCGTGTGCAGTACTGGTGCAGCTCTTAAAGCCATTTTCACTTCCCTATGTGTAATATTTTTAACCTATGGACCGGTTCGTTTAAACAAACCATACTCTTAGCCTTGTTTGTGTTTAGATTATGTGTAAAAATTAAAGTGTATAATGAAATATTTATAGTGATATTCCAAGTGAAATCATATGTGCATATAATTACGATATATTTATGAATAAATATATATTATTATATTAAAATCGAACAAGACACCGGAATGGACCAAGATCTAGCGTATTCCATACCAAAAGGAAAACCGAAATGGCCTCTAGAATGGAATTGACAACTATGATACTTCCAAAGAAGAAATTTTTAAATAATATATTTTTAATAGAATTATAGAAATAAATGTTCGCTTAATAAAATTACAAAATAGACCCTATAAATGCGTTTCAAAAGACGTCGGGATCCATATCGCCAACTAAACAGTGTTAAATGTCTCTGTAGCCAATTGGAATAACGATAGAGACGTAAGTCATTTGAAATGGCGACACATTCCTGTCGCTAAACTAAATGGCGACATGAGCTGTATTTTTTGGCAGAAATAATTGAAATAAATTTATATTTATATTTTTAGAGAATGGAGCTTCAAATTTTACAGGATTTTACTTAGCTTTTTGGTAATATCTTGTAGTGCTTAAAAAAACTAGAGTTTGTTGACTGCGTGGATAAACCCCTTATATGTTAATTGCACATGAGTTGTTATTACCGAGTGTAGTATTTGCATAACCGATTATTTTTGAAAAAGAGAACGAAATATTAAGTAGAGAACAACTTAGAAGTTAAATTTAGAAGATAAGATTTCAACTACGATAATAAGACTTCGTAATCTAGGTGTGAATTACATGACGTGGAGGGTTTGGTTATGTGTATTTTTTCTCTCGCTACTCTTACGGTCGAAACGACAACATGCATGAATCATCAACTCGATCTACACGTAGGATAAATGTGCGCCTTTTGGATCGAAAAAACTGGTGGATCATAAAGAAGTCAGTCTTGACGGTCCATCAGCATCTTCCCCTTGTCTGTTGCAGATCTGCGGCCACGGCTAGTTCCAAAGGCAACCCTTTTATTGAGCATCCATAAGCTCCTCGTGGGTAGCGAGCGTGCGTAACCACTCGCTTTGGAGGAGCATCGAGGACCATGGGTGCCTTCCCCTTGTCCGCTGCGTGCTCAGCTCAGTCATCCTCAGCGAGCTGTTCGGGGGTCTTCCACCACCACCCTAGTTTCTTAGGCTCCATTGGTGCATTTCCCTTGTCTTCCCCGCTCTTGGGTACGTAAGGTTTCTAGTGGTGGAAGGTCTCGGGTGGGAGCGCGTAGTTCATCATGTACTTTTGCTCGATGAATGTTCTATCGTACTTGTCAGGGTAGTCAATCCATTGGAAGAAAAAGCAATGTTCATAAATAAGCATATAACATCCTGAATACATGAATCCCCTTCTGCAGACAACGAAAACTACTTCATACATATTGCACGTAATATTAGAAGGATACACACACACATATGCTTCTCGAGCTACTTCAGGTGGTCAAGAATCATGTCCAAGTGCTCATCTGCAGGTGGCATGTTCGCCACGACCCAGACGCAACGCACTCTCGTCCGAGTGTTGTACCACTAGATGTAGTCGTAGTACGTCTGGTGGTCATACGGGGCATCGTCCGGGACCACGTCCTCCAAGGCACCTCCCCATTGCTCCACCCAAGGCACCATGCGTATTGCCCAAGATGTGGTACCTAGGAGACCCTTCCCGATGTGCCTACAGAAAGCAACACGACGAAAATATTAGTACAAATTGAAAATGACGAAGATGCTATATTCAAGATGAACTTACTCGTGGACGTTCGACGGCAACGGTTCTCCTAGGGGACTAGACCTCCTGTCGTAGTTCGAATTTGCCTCATGGCCCGGTGGTCAGAGTAGGCCTTAGCGTAGACGTCGTGCACCAAGTGACGCTGTGTGAGCCAGTAGGCGGAGGCCCGCAAGCACTGGCTAGACAAGCCACAGGGTGCGCGCTCGTATACCCTCTTGGGAGCGTACGATGTCTAGATGACACGGTGGTCCGTCAGCTGGTTGAACATCGCGACGTAGTCCGGGTACGACGCGTGCATAGTGACTAGTGTGAACGTCACTTGTGGAAGAAAACAACACACACCTCAGCACTTGAAGTGCAAACAAAATAAAAAAAATTGAGGAACGGTACGTAAACTTTACCCGTCAGTGATACCACACCGTACCCATGGTCGGGCCGTCCACGTTGTCGTCGACATAGAGGGCGACGGATACATTGTGAGGTCGAGTTGTGGCCATCTGATCTGGAAGTGCTCGGACGACCGTTGTTGCAGTAGGAGCAGGCATCTGGACAGTATGGAGCTATACCCAACCCTCCGACAAGAGTCGAAGAGGGCGCGGTACGTCACGAAGAGCACTGCCGGCCCTAGGCATACTACTGGATCTCGTCCAACTCTGTGCCTCACAACTCTTGTGCGTACCAGATCATGTGCTTGTTGACGTTGTCATCATGGGACCCACAGAACATGACCCACCTGAAGAGCCACAGCAAGTAGGCCTCGAAGTGCTTCCTCACTCTGTAGTCGGGAGCATTAGGGGGCCATGCGCTATGTCTAAAAAATGATGAGGACTCGTTAATAAGTTCGACGAAAAACTTGAAGCGAACACCAAAGATAGGGGAACTTACGACAACCGATAGAGCCACTTCAAAGAAAGGCTCGTATGCATCTTGTCGAACTCCTATACCCACGCTTGCAAAGCGGACTCCAAAGAAACCTAGTGAGGAAGTCCGTGTGCCACATCGGATCAACGTCGTCTTGCAACCACGAGGGAGAGCCAGCGCAAGGCAAACCCGTGAGGTATGAATGTCCTATCACAGTGAGGTATGATCCATTTAACATCATAAAATGGTGAAGAGAGTGAGGTAAGAAAGAATTGTTATGAAAAAGGTAAGTATAGATAGATGACCAAAGATAAAAATAGAACAATTTATTTTCTTTATTATGTAAAATAAGTTTTGAAGTTT
Source organism: Phyllostachys edulis (assembly GCA_036346405.1). NCBI lineage: Eukaryota > Viridiplantae > Streptophyta > Magnoliopsida > Poales > Poaceae > Phyllostachys > Phyllostachys edulis. The sequence goes on along the minus strand of CM070554.1, from coordinate 9,139,908 downwards.
TCAACTAACAGCCATTCTAACTAAGTCACGACCTACAGTTGATATAGCTCTGATACCACTTTGTAAGGACCCGGGATTAACTCTCCCAAATCCTCTGTATATTCTACTATAGTCCCATGATCAGTAGTTAGAGTGCACAGTTAAACAAAATGATAACAAATCCATATCACATATTTATTGAATAATAAACAGAGTTTTATTACTAGGAAGGCTTTCGAGCCAACAGTGATGAACACAGCGAAAGACGAAGAAAAGTAGTAGAGCCCAGCTAATCTGCCACAGGCAATCGACTGGGGTAGCGGCCTAGTCATCGCGATCTTCGGTAGTTGCGAAGTCCTTTTCCTCTGATCAACAATTTATTAAGCAAAGTGAGTACAAATGAATGTACTCCGCAAGTTACACCGAATAACAGATTATAATGCATGAGAGCATAACAAAGGATGGCTTATAAGGTTTATTTTGCATAAAGCAATATTTTCTTTAAATACTTATACTAAGTTCCAAAGCAGATATTCTATAACTAAAATTTATTTTCTAAATCAAGTTTTATAGTCAGATAACATTCACACAAGTGTGGTGAAGGATACCCTCCTATCACATGGCTACCCACCCAACTTCCCATTTTGAAACATCAGTTGACAAAGTCTTTTGAAACCAAAACCAAAACCTAACTTTGAGTGGCTTTGCTAGCATGTCCATGACCGTGGACACGGCTATTCGAATAGTTTTACACTCTGCAGAGGTTGTACAGCTTTACCCACAAGACATGACTTCTCTAGTTTGTTTGACATCCAGGGTGCCACTACTCACTACCTTAGGTAAGCAGTCTAGAGCACGTGATAAGGCCTTTATAATGCGCCATTCCACCATAGTCCCGCCTCACTAAGGTTTCGCCTCCATCTCGCCGCAATCCGCCGAGGAGTTGCCGCTGTCGCGAGCTCCATCTCCGTCGCATTCCGCCGCCGTCCATCGTCCTCTGCCCGTGTCGTATTCACCGTTGGAATCGCGTGTCAGTGTTCTACGTCCTGCTCCCATCATCTTCGTTTGAGCATCATCGAGCTGCCGCCGACCTTGTCCTCCCAAAGCCAGCCACCGCTCTTCCCCGTGTCCGGCCGCAGGGCGCCACCGCCGGTCATCGACGTCACCACCCACGTGCTCGTCTCACTGCTCGCAACCCATTTTTGACCTCTCTGGTCGTTGACAACGAGCCACCTCCACTGAGCTGGCTGGAAGAACAGAGGAGGACGAAGGAAGGAGGCGTATTTCCTGTTTTTACGCTTTCTAATTCTAAAACGTATTCTCTATCTCCAGGCACGTATTATCAACCAAACATCATATCTCTAGGCTTGCTTGACCAGTAAAAAATTATTTGTTTTTCAAGCTACTCCCAAGCATCACTTTCTCTCGAGCACGGCTCTCAGTGTGGCAACCAAACAAACCCCAAAGCACCGAGGCCAAGACAAACAAGAATGCCTAGGCGTATCTTCAGAACGTTTTAACACTGGAATCGCGATCATAATCGCTTATTATCAGCGTACACTTCTGGTGATCTTTTGGAAAGCTCTTGTAAGCTCTGAATCCTTGTTGTAATATATGCTGATACTACTCATGTATGTGCCATCTAATATGAAAAACTAAAATTTCTATTTTCATGGTTCTAGAATGAAAATGAGATCATATACTGCTCTTCTAGAAGAAAAAAAAAACTTTCGGAAGATATGCTTCGCTCTCCCTGTGAAGAGCAGATTGACGAGGCTGCCACCAAAAGATATTGCTTCTAGATGTTAGAAAATGATCAATTGCGTAGCACATTGACCCGTCACCCACAAAGAGAGGCAAGCGTCGATCCCAACCGCACGACCCGTGACCCGGAGCAGAGCTGGAACAGGGAAGGAAAGGAGTGCGAAGCCTCGCCGCGCTCGCCTTCGCTGACTGTTGAGACTGCGTAGACTGACTTTGCAACCGGATGGGAGGTTCTTCGTAGAGTTATAATTCTGTTCCGGTACCGATCGGTATGGCCAGAATATTTCGTACCAGCGAGAAAAATGGGATAAAAGTGGTTGCATTCTGTTCCGCCCTAAATTCCGGTCATTCCGTTTTATACCGGCCGTTCTGGCCAAGATGAACGCTCCGGCCATCGCGGTACCAGCCAAAGTCAAGTTGGTCATGGCCTAATAACCTCACACATAGGACCCAAGAATTTGTCCTTGTGCACTTTGCTCTGACGTGTTCTGACTACTGACCTTCCTCTCTCTGCTTTTACATTTCTTACCAAGTTATACATCCATGCAATATTATAACCTTACATTTCATATTGCCCCCACATGTAAGTAGAAGAAACGGCCGTGTGCAGTACTGGTGCAGCTCTTAAAGCCATTTTCACTTCCCTATGTGTAATATTTTAACCTATGGACTGGTTCGTTTAAACAAACCATACTCTTAGCCTTGTTTGTGTTTAGATTATGTGTAAAAATTAAAGTGTATAATGAAATATTTATAGTGATATTCCAAGTGAAATCATATGTGCATATAATTACGTATATATTTATGAATAAATATATATTATTATATTAAAATCCGAATCTGATGCCTAATGGACCGATCTTGGCATATTCCATACCAAAAGAAAAACCAAATGGTCTCTAGAATAGAATTGACAACTATGATACTTCTTCAAAGAAGAAATTTTTTTAAATAATATATTTTTAATAGAATTATAGAAATAAATGTTCGCTTAATAAAATTACAAAATAGACCCTATCGTTGTTTCAAAAGACGCCACGATCCATATCGCCAACTAAACAGTGTTAAATGTCTCAGTAGCCAATTGGAATAACGATAGAGACGTAAGTCATTTGAAATGGCGACACATTCCTGTCGCTAAACTAAATGGCGACAGGAGCTAGATTTTTTGGCAGAAATAATTGAAATAAATTTAAATTTAAATTTATATTTTTAGAGAATGGAGCTTCAAATTTTATAGTATTTTACTCAGTTTTTTGGTAATATCTTGTAGTGCTTAAAAAAAACTAGAGTTTGTTGACTGCGTGGATAAACCCCTTATATGTTAATTGCACATGAGTTGTTATTACCGAGTGTAGTATTTGCACAACCGATTATTTTTGAAAAAGAGAACGGAATATTAAGTAGAGAACAACTTAGAAGTTAAATTTAGAAGATAAGACTTCAACTACGACAATAAGACTTCGTAATCTAGGTGTGAATTACATGACGCGAGGGTTTGGTTATGTGTATTTTTTCTCCGCTACTCTTACGGTTGAAACGACAACATGCATGAATCGTCAACTTGATCTACGTAGGATAAATGTGCCTTTTGGATCGAAAAAAAGCGGTGGATCATAAAGAAGTCGGTCTTGACGGTCCATCAAGATCTTCCCTTGTCTCATTGCGGTCTGCGGCCACGGCTAGTTCCAAAGGCAACCCTTTTATTGAGCATACATAAGCTCCTCGTGGGTAGTGGCGTCGTAACCACTCGCTTTGGAGGAGCATCGAGGACCATGGGTGCCTTCCTTGTCCGCCAAGCTTTCACTTCGATCGTCCTCGGAAGTCGTTTCGGGGTCTTCCACCACCACCTGGTTTCTTAGGCTCCATTGGTGCATTTCCTTGTCTTCCCCGCTCTCACGTAAGGTTTCTAGTGGTGGAAGGTCTCGGGTGGGAGCGCGTAGTTCAAAGATGTACTTACTTTCGATGAATGTTCTATCGTGCTTGTCGGGGTAGTCAATCCATTGGAAGAAAAAACAACGTTCATAAATAAGCATATAACATCCTGAATACATGAATCCCCTTCTGCAGACAACGAAAACTACTTCATACATATTGCATGTAATATTAGAAGGATACACACACACATATGCTTCTCGAGCTACTTTAGGTGGTCAAGAATCATGTCCAAGTGCTCATCTGCAGGTGGCATGTTCGCCACGACCTAGATGCAACGCACTCTCGTCCGAGTGTTGTACCACTAGATGTAGTCATAGTACGTCTGGTGGTCATACGGGGCATCGTCCGGGACCACGTCCTCCAAGGCACCTCCCCATTGCTCCACCCAAGGCACCATGCGTATTGCCCAAGATGTGGTACCTAGGAGACCCTTCCTGATGTGCCTACAGAAAGCAACACGACGAAAATATTAGTACAAATTGAAAATGACGAAGATGCTATATTCAAGGTGAACTTACTCGTGGGCGTTCGGCAAGCAACGGTTCTCCTAGGGACTAGACCTCTGTCGTGGTTTGAATTTGCCTCATGGCGGTGGTCGAGTAGGCCTTAAGCGCAGCGTCGTGCACCAAGTGACGCGGCGAGCCGAAAGAGAGGTCCGCAAGCAGCTAGACAAGCCACGGGCGGCCAGTATACCCTCTTGGGAGCGCATAATGTCTAGATGACACGGTGGTCCGTCACCGGTTGAACATCGCGGCGTAGTCCGGCACGACAGCGTGCATAGTGACTAGTGTGAACGTCACTTGTGGAAGAAAACAACACACACCTCAACGACTTGAAGTGCAAACAAAATAAAAAAATTGAGGAACGGTACGTAAACTTTACCCGTCAGTGATACCACACCGTACCCATGGTTGGGCCGTCCACGTTGTCGTCGACATAGAGGGCGACGGAATACATTGTGAGGTCGAGTTGTGGCCATCTGATCTGGAAGTGCTCGGACGACCGTTGTTGTAGTAGGAGCAGGCATCCGGACAGTATGGAGCTATACCCAACCCTCCGACAAGCGTCGAAGAGGGCGTGGTACGTCACGAAGAGCACTGCCGGGCCCTAGGCATACTACTGGATCTCGTCCAACTCTGTGCCTCACAACTCTTGTGCGTACCAGATCATGTGCTTGTTGACGTTGTGATCATGGGACCCACAGAACATGACCCACCCGAAGAGCCACAGCAAGTAGGCCTCGAAGTGCTTCCTTACTCTGTAGTCGGGAGCATTAGGGGGCCATGCGCTATGTCTAGGGGTGCAAGTGGGGCGGGCCTGCCCGCTAAACCGCCGGCCCGCCCCACAAAATCAGCCCACATAAGTTTCCCGTGAAACCCACCAAAGCGGCAAGATTTTCTTAGCAGTAGGCCCGCTAAACCCGCCCAGCCACCGCGATGCCGCTATCGCCCCCCCATCATCCGCTCGGTCGCTGCCCTCGCCCCATCCTTCGCCCCATCCCCCATCCTCCGCCGCCCTCGCCCCATCCTCCGCCGTCTCCCCATCCTCCTTGCCTCTCGCCGCCCTCATGGCCGCCCTCTCCCCATCCTTCGCCATCGCCCCCATCCTCCGCTTGGGTCATCGCCATTCACTTCTCATGGTTCCCCCATCCTTGATTACTCGCCTCTCGACGAGTCTTCCTTCGCTTTCAAAGACGGCGAGTCTTCAAGATCCACCTCCCCACTTGCACGGCAAGTCTTCAAGATCCACCCCTACCCGCCATTGTAAGGTTAGCTTCGATCCGCTTGCCCTGCATTTTTAGCTTTTATCGCTAGTTCTAGTCTCACCGAGTGATGCTCAATACCTTGATGTTCCTCTTGTCTCACTCTAGCATTATGTCGCTATCGCCTACAAGCTGCGCAATGGTCGAGAACATAATGGAAGTAGATGTGAGAATCCTGCAAGTGCCATGTATAATGCTATTAGCAGGGAACAATGTATTGAATCTGGCACTTGGAAAAAATCTGAATCCTATAAAAGAGCTAGGGCTTCTGAAACTATCTCAATATCCATTCATGTAGTTTTCTCACGGTCTGGAACTATAATATGCTCTGACTGGAAGTGCTCTTTCGCTCGCCATTTTGTTACCTGTCACTTGCATCTGTGTATAGATTTTGTCACCTGAAGTCTCCGCTGATTAGTTTGTATTGCCTGTTCCTAAGCCACGATGTTCTCTGTTCTTCCTCTGATGTGGAGGTATGCATTCAGTTGTTTCCTTGAGCCACTTGATGGCTTGAACCCTATTTAATTTCAGTCAGATATACATTTGCTCCCTAACTTGTGACCAACTAGTTTCCCACGCCAGCATCCCGATGATTTCGTGCTACGAAAGAGAAGCAAGAAAGCTATAGATAGATCCTCCTTATTGGTAAGAGTTCATTGTTTTCCACTGCAGGTGTTGTCTATGGAGACTCAAGAGGGAGGGCTAGGAGCTAGCCAAGAAGTGGGAGTTTCTTCGAGCAATTTATCGGTGATGAAAAGGAAAGCCCCTATGACGAAGCGGCAAAAGCCCCCGGCCATGAAGAGGTTAAGTTCACCGGTAGTGACAATGGTGAGGTCTCATGACGATCGATGTAGTTGATGTGTTTCTGTCTCCAAGATTTTTAGCTAGGCTTTCTAATTGTGGCTGCATATCATATCAGAAGCAACCTCACATAAGAGTGTCTATTTTTTGCTTTTCCACCTATATGCATGACTGAGGTTTTGTGCCACTACAGGTGTTATCTATGGAGGCTCAAGAGGGAGGGCAAGGAGCTAGCCAAGAAGTGGGAGTTTCTTCGAGCAATTTATTAGTGATGAAAAGGAAAGCCCCTATGACGAAGCGGCAAAAGCCCCCAACCACGAAGAGGTTAAGTTCACTGGTAGTGACAACAGTGAGGTCTCCAGGGATAAGGATCATGATGTCTCCAAGACTGTTGTCCCCATCTGCTTCACAGGCGAGGTCCCCATCTGTGCCACGAGCGAGGTCCCCATCTGCTTCACGGGCGAGGTCCCCATCTGTGCCACGAGCGAGGTCCCCATCTGCTTCACGGGCGAGGTCCCCATCTGTGCCACAAGCGAGGTCCCCATCTGTGCCACAAGCAAGGTCCCCATCTACATTGTCTCCTGCTCTTGAGGAAACAAGAAGTGATATTGGGCATGGTAAGTTTTCCAATCTTCTATTACTAGTTTGTCATATATGTCGGAAATTATAATTGATCAGAAGTTTATACATTCATATTGTCCCATTAACATTATACTTGATCGTATCGTAATACATGTTTCCATGCTAATGATTTAGGATCTTTGGGTAGAACTAGAAGACGCAAACTTAAATCAGATATCTGGAGTGATTTTGAGCCTATATATGTTGGTACGAAACTTGTAGAAGCTCAGTGCATTCACTGCAACAAATTGTTCAAGGCTACACGTTATGTTGGCACAAGTAGTTGTCGTCGGCATTTGGAAAGTTGTGAGGAAAGAGCTAGATTGCATCAGATGGTAGATCAGATGAACTCTTCTAATTTGTCCCCTCATGCTGCTGTTCTAAAGGATTGGAAATTTAACCAAGAAGTCTCTCGGCAAGAACTTATGAAGTTGGTCGTCCTGCATGAGTTGCCCTTTAGCATAGTTGAGTACCCTAGATTCAAGAGCTTCGTGGCTAGTCTAAATCCATTATTTAGACTTGTTTCTAGAACTACCATCAAGGGTGATTGCATTAGTGCATATGAGCAACAAAGGTTAGCTCTACGAGAGGTTTTGATGGCCTCAACTTCTAGGATGTCACTCACAGCAGATATGTGGACATCTAATCAAAAATTGGGCTATTTGTGCATCACATGTCATTTTATCGATAATAGATGGAAGATGCAAAAAAGGATCATAAGGTTTACTCTCGTAGAGACACCACACGACGGTAGAACTATGTTTAATGCAATATTGAAGAGCATCCAAGATTGGCAAGTAGAAGATAAGCTCTTCAGTATTACGTTAGACAATGCATCAGTAAATGACTCTATGGTGAGTTCTTTGCAAGAGCATCTTGTTGCGACAAATTTGCTACCTTACAAAGGTAAACTATTTCATGGTCGTTGTGCTGCGCATGTCTTCAATCTTATTGTTCAAGAAGGGTTTAAGGCCATGAGTGGTGCTACTAGCGATGTCGTGGGGCAGTAAAAAGTATGTCAAGAGCTCACAAGCTCGCAAGCAAAGGTTTGAAGAGATGATTGATCTAGTGGGTATATCATGTGAGAAGCGGCCCCCCCTTGATGTATCTACTCGTTGGAATTCAACTTATCTCATGCTTAATTCAGCCTTGCAGTATAGGAGGGCATTTGAAGCTTTGGCACGGGAGGACACCCAGTATATACATGTGCCCTCAGTTGAAGAATGGACAATGGCAGATAAACTATGCAACATGTTGAAGGTATTCTATGATGCCACTCTAATAGTTTCAGGTTCAAAATACCCTACTGCCAGCTGTTACTTCCATGAGATTTGGGAAGTGAAGAAAATGTTGGAAAGGGAGTCCTTGAATCTAGACAGTGTCATTGCATGTATGGTGGATGAAATGAAGCGGAAACTTCAGAAATATTGGGACCTATCATTTTTGAAAATATGTGTTCCTGTTGTTCTTGATCCTAGGTTCAAGTTGGGCTTTTTTGAGTATCGTATGAGCCGTGGATTTGGGGATAGAGCATATGGATACCTTTCCAAAGTGAAGAAGACAATTAGAAAACTCTTTGATGAGTATTCCTCACAAATTGGAGACTCAAGTATTGGGAATGCACAAGAAGAAAGTAATGCTGAGACAATTGTTGATGAAAGTAACCCATGGGCTGATTGGGGGCAACATCTCGATGCACAACAAAGGAATAGAGTAAGTGAGCTTGATAAATACTTGGAAGAAGAAACTGTTCCCATAACAGTTGATTTTGACATCTTACAGTATTGGATGATGTTTTCCACCAAGTATCCTACACTTGCTCGCATGGCACATGATTTGTTGGCAGCCCCTGCATCTACAGTGGCATCGGAGTCTGCATTTTCTACTGGAGAGAGGGTTATAAGTGACTATAGGAGCAGGTTGACCAGTGAGACTGTTGAAGCTCTTATTTGTCTCCAAGATTGGATAAGAGCAAATGGTACATGTATTCTTCTCTACGAAAAATTCTAGATTATGTTATGCTAAATACTTTTTTTAGTGTAATTGCATATTGACTCATTTTCAATATTTCAGACACTAATGACAACACAACAAGAAGTGATATTCGAGATGGTGATGATCTCCTTTAATTTATTACTTCGTATGATCGCCTTTAATTTATTACTTCAGGTAATTTTCTCATAATTTCTCAGATATACTAGCATATGTTTCAGGCTCTGTCTTCGTATGAACTGCTAGCTACTACTCCTTGATATAGGAAAGATTCAGATTCAGTAGCACACAAAACTGCTAGCTACTGCTTCTTGATATAATTTTTTTAATTTGGTTCAGTTGGGTATGCACTGCTACCTACTACTCCTTGTTAGTGTTTTATCTATCTGAAGAAGTGCTGCGGGCATCAACATCTTTGTTATCTTGCTTGCTTTGCACCATTCCGTTGGCCTCAGCTATTTGTTTCTGATGGTAGCATCTTGTCTTTGTAGGATGGTGCTGAGTAAAATCTGAAGGTGAAACCTTGCTTTGTTGTTACTTCAAGTTATGCTGGATGGTAGCTGGAGGAAGTTCTTGAATTGACTGACAAATCTATGCTTCTGCAACTACTATCCTTTATGTTTGTTTCTTTTAAATTTGAATTGGTGGGACTAATGAATCAAGTTACTTATGATTACCTTTTTGGTTTAGAACCAGATTTGGTTTGCTTATGGAATTAATGTCTGTCTGCTGTACATTCTGATTGACTGTTGAGTGGTTCATTTCAAAACTTTGCACTTGCGCATTTTCATAATTATGTATGTCAGATATCTTCATAAGCCTTTCTTTACAAAACCATCACTTTGTTTGTAGATCTGATTCACATCTCTTGCTTGACACTTGTTTCCATCATTGTTCATCCAGATTGGCCCCTTAGATTTTGGCCGTGGTTTATGCCTATCAAGATCAATTGGTAATCGGGATGTAGGTGAATTTATCATTCTTTGTTCCTTTTGTGAAGCGGACCTTGTTTTTGATTTCTACCATGCGTGTTGATCGTAATCAAGTTTATACATTCATATTGATGTAGACCCAAGACAAATGTTTTGATGTAGTTTGACCGTATGTCGAGATGAGATTCTATATTGTCTTTGGACAAAATATTTTGATTCTATATTGTGCTTTGGACAAAATATTTTGATGAAGTTTATACATCTCGCTACTTGATACATGGAGCAGGGCCTTATGCGCGACCATGCATCTGCTACTTGATACATGGAGCGGGCCTTGCAGCGACCATGCGGACCTTGCAGGCGACCTCTTAGCATCCGATATCATAAGCAGGCAGTGCGGGGTGGGCGCGGGCTGTCCGCAGCCCGCCCCACTTACACCCCTAGCTATGTCTAAAAAATGATGAGGACTCGTTAATAAGTTTGATGAAAAACTTGAAGCGCGAACACCAAAGATAGGGGAACTTACGTACAACTGATAGAGCCACTTCAAATGAAGGCTCGTGCGTCTCGTCGAACTCCTCAGACTCCACCGCCTTGCAAAGAACACCCAAAGAAACCTAGTGAGGAAGTCCGTGTGCCACATCGGATCAACGTCGTGCGCAACCACAGGGAGAGCCCGCGCAAGGCAAACCCGTGAGGTATGAATGTCCTACTGCATGAGGTATGATCCATTTAACATCATAAAATGGTGAAGAGAGTGAGGTAAGAAAGAATTGTTATGAAAAAGGTAAGTATAGATAGATGACCAAAGATAAGAATAAAACAATTTATTTTCTTTATTATGTAAAATAAGTTTTGAAGTTTTCAACTAACAGCCATTCTAACTAAGTCACGACCTACAGTTGATATAGCTCTGATACCACTTTGTAAGGACCCGGGATTAACTCTCCCAAATCCTCTGTGTATTCTACTCTAGTCCCATGATCAGTAGTTAGAGTGCACAGTTAAACAAAATGATAACAAATCCATATCACATATTTATTGAATAATAAATGAGTTTTATTACGGGAAGGCTTTCGAGCCAACAAAGGATGAACACAATGAAGGCGAAGAAAATAGTAGAGCCCAAATAATCGCCACGGGCAATCGATAGGGGTAGCGGCCTAGTCATCGCGATCTTGGTGAGTTTGCAAGTCCTTTTCCTCGATCAACATTTATTAAGCAAAGTGAGTACAAATGAATGTACTCCGCAAGTTACACTGAATAACAGATTATAATGCATGAGAGCATAACAAAGGATGGCTTATAGGGTTTATTTTGCATAAAGCAATGTTTTCTTTAAATACTTGTACTAAGTTCTAAAGCATATATTCTATAACTAAAATTTATTTTCTAAATCAAATTTTATAGTCAGATAACATTAACACAAGTGTGGTGAAGGATACCCTCCTATCACATAGCTACCCACCCAACTTCCCATTTTGAAACATCAGTTGACAAAGTCTTTTGAAACCAAAACCAAAATCTAACTTTGAGTGGTTTTGCTAGCATGTCCATGACCGTGGACACGGTTATTCGAATAGTTTTATACTCTGCAGAGGTTGTACAGCTTTACCCACAAGACACGACTTCTCTAGTTTGTTTGGCATCCGGAGTGCCACTACTCACTACTTTAGGTAAGCAGTCTAGAGCACGTGATAAGGCCTTTATAATGCGTCATTCCACCATAGTCCCGCCTCACTAAGGTTTCACCTCCTTTGGATGGAAATCCACCGGAACGAGTCCCCTCTTGCGCTAGGTGGGAATATATAAAAGTAGGTCATAAAAGACACCCACGTAACCGGATGGCACGACCACAATGAAACATTGCAAATTAGTTAGCCAGATCCTACCCACTTCAGACTTGTGGTAGTACGGTAGGGCGTAGAAAAATGCGCTCGAAGACCGGTTCTTAACTGCCTTGGGCGACTGTCCAAAAGAACCCCTGGGTCTCGTTCATTGAAATAAATCGATCCTGCATAAACCTGCACCCATCCAAACATCCATTTCGCCCAAGTCTAAACCAATTTTCATTGTTTTGGTTTTCAACAATCATTTGCAAAAGTCCTATGGTAAACCAATACCATAGGCTCAATTAAATCATTTTTAAACATTTGGCTAAATTCTCCCAAATTCATTTATTTTTGGTCTAAGCATGACTAAGCATAAAGTTTTTCAACAGATTCTAGCTCATACTATTATATCAACTAGATTTTTACTAAGGTGTCAAAGGCTGGCTAATTTAATAGCAAAGTTTGTCCATACAAAGAAATTATGAATAACTATAATTTAAAACAGAATTTAAATGACTAAATAGAAAATACGCATGCAATAATAATTTAAAATAGAATTTAAATAATTTAAAATACTGGATCAAATATGATCAAAGGATGTAACTTGCCCTGCTCGTATGCCTGAGGATCTAATTCTTCACAAAAACCGACTTCCTCGGAGTTGTCGAAATCTACACGCGAAAAGGAGCCAAATTCAAATAATATTCAAAACAGATTCAAATGAACTCCAAATTGAAAAATTATAGTATAGATAGGTAGATCTTGATTTTAAACAAATTTAGAGACAAATATCAACTCATTTGGAGTTTCCTAGCAAAAGTTATATGGTTTGAAAGTTGGTTCGGCCAAGAAAAGCCAACTATATTGAGAAATACGTCTTCTAATCAGGAAAGCGTATTCTCTGGCTGTTCTATAGAGGTTTACGTCTTCCAGAATGGAAAGCGTATTTCTTCAGTCTTGTTGAGTGTTTATGTTTTCCAAAGTGGAAAGCGTAATATCCTCATAGCCATAGGCGCACTTTGAAAAAAAATCTTACAAGTGGGGCCCGAGGGAATAGGCCTTGCCACTGGCTTACCGCCGGTGCCACGCGAGCAGTGGTGGTCTTTGGCGGCGCGTGGCTTTGACGTGGCGCCATGTGGCGGCCACGTTGGCACTCGCCGCGGTGAACGGCGGTCATCTGGCCGCCGGCGAGGGTGCCAAGGGGACGAGTTGAACGCACAGAACCTGGTGCTCACCTCTGTGACGCGGTTCGTGACAAGATGGCTGGTGGCGGGGGTGTTAAGCGGCGGCGGGTTTGGGCTAAAAGGGGTGGCGGTGCTCTAGTGACGCTCGGCAATAGAGGGTGCGCGCATGGAGGAGTTCTCAGCGTCGTGGTGTCGGAGATGTAGGCGGCGGTGACGGGCGGCGAGGAAATCGCCGGCGAGAGGAGCTCCGGCCACCAGTCTTCAAAAACGAAATACAACGAAGTTAGAGGGGAAGGGAAAGGATGAATGAGAGAAATGGAGAGAGAAGGAGAAGAGGCGCAGGGTGACGCGGCTCTGGCGACGTGAATCCCACCGAGGCGATGGCGCAGTGAAGAGGCGACGCTGCCAGCGTTGAAGAAGAAAGAGGGAGAGATGGTGGTGCGGCTCCGGCGAGAAGAGAGAAAGGCGAAGAAGGAGGAGGGCGGCGGCTTATAAGCGAGGATGGAGTGGGCGAGGCGACACCGGCAAAGGGAGGCGATGGGTGAGTAGCGCGGCAAGGTGGGAAATGGCATGAAATGGGCGCTTCCAGCCACGGAGGAGGCGGTCCGAAGTGCGGGACGCGTGGCGAGTGGAAGTGCTAGGTGGCACGTGGAGGGAAAGCGGCGTGGTGCGGCACCGAAGGCGTGGTGCAGCGTTGTCGTCTTGGCGCGTGTGTCGAGGAAGAAGAGTAAATGCCAGTACCGGTGATGACGAGGGCCCGCCGGCAATGAGCGAAGGAGGAGGCAGGCGGGTTGGCGGAAACATGTGCGACGCGAGAACATGAAGGGCGGATGAAATTCAGACCAAATTGCTTTGAAGTTTTTCTTTGATTAAATATTTTAGAAATTAAAATAACTCTTTAAGGTTTTAGAAAATAGTTAAAGGAGTTCAAAAATAATGGAAAAATTCACAGAAATTCCTTAAGATATCGTGGACCTAAATAAAATACTTCCAACTCAACATTGGTATTTAATTTTGTAATTAAATAATTTTGGATTTAACATAATTAGGAAAAAAAAGCCTTTTGAAATTCTAGAAAATTCAGAAAGCTCAAGGAAAATAATTAATTTTTTCTTAAACGGATAGGGAAAATTCAGATAAGGTTATGGTTGTAGGTTGATCTGACTACACGGTCAGTCGCCGTATGCCTTAAACGGATAGGGAAAATATATTTTTTCTTATAAAAAGAATACTACTCCTCAATACCGCACGTGCGCTCCTGGATAATACTTAGTCCCTTCGTTTGCTCGACATTTTTGACTGTGCACACATATTAAGGAGATTGTATCTGTGATAAAATATGATAGTTTTTTTTAATAATATCTCAAGCACATCAAACGAGGTAGCAAAGCGGGTGAATATAGTTATGAATGATAAGAGTAGTTTAGGAAAGTTTATCTAGCAACCGTTAACTGTTAAGGGCATCTCCAATAATTGAAGATAATATTGTCTTTAATATATAATATATCATCTTTAAAGACAATATCTTCAATAGATAGTCTCTAACATACTCTCCAACATTTATATTTTATAATTTCTTTTGAACGGGCTTACATATCAACTAGAGTAGATTAATGTATCATGTTTTATTTCAGCGTCTTGACGGTCTCTTGAAAGAGGCGATATTTATTCTCTCTCTCCTCCCTCTATCCTTCACGTAGGATTTTGTTGACATGTTATAGTTAAAAGACAACAATAAATATACTATTAGAGATACCCTAAGTGATAGTATTTGTGAATGAAAATTTTGGGCACGAAAAGGAGGGAGTACCATGGATCAGGATCATCCACGAACTTTCTTAGATACGCGGCAATTGTGCTGCTCTTGTTCAGTTTCCGATTCTTTCACGACGGATCAAAGCACTGAGGCCAAGACAAACAAGAATGCCTAGGCGTATCTTTTTTAGCACTGGAATCGCGACCATAATCGCTTATTTTCAGCGTACACTTCTTCTGGTGATCTTTTGGAAAGCTCTTGTAAGCTCCGAATCCTTGTAATATATGCTGATACCACTCATGTATGTGCAATCTAATATGAAAAACTAATTTTCTATTTTCATGGTTCTGGACTGAAAATGACATCATATACTGCTCTTCTAGAAAGAAAAAAAAACTACTTTCTGAAGATATGCTTCCCTCTCCCTGTGAAGAGCAGATTGACGAGGCTGCCACCGAAAGATATTGCTTCTAGATGTCAGCAAATGATAAATTGCGTAGCACATTGACCCGTCACCCACAGAGAGAGGCAAGCGTCGATCCCAACCGCACGACCCGTGACCCAGAGCATAGCTGGAACAGGGAAGGAAAGGAGTAGGAAGCCGCGCCGCGCAACGTCGGAGGCTGAAGAAAATTTCTTAGGCCGGCTCGCCTTCGCTGACTGTGGACTCGTGCGTAGACTGCCGGCTTGTTTGGTTGGTGACTGGATTCTATGTCTGAGAAAAAATAGTACTTAGAGGAAAGTTGATGATTTTTGTCTGACCAAACAAATCTGAAGACGAGTTGTTTGGTTGGAAGCCTGTGCCTGAAATTGGTGGATAAAAAGTAGAACGATGGATCAAAGAACGAACGGTGGATGAAGTAGCTGCCTCCTAGGCATTTGCTCTGCAGCTAGATTTGCCCACTGCCCAGTAGCCTGTTCTGCTGGCGGTGATCAGCGAGACAGCTACCAAACAATGAGCCAAGAAGTGTCGAGGAGAGAGGTGGCCAGCAACCAGCGTCAAGTTTAGAACCAAACGACCCTGACTTTGCAACGGATGGGAGGTTTTTAGCAAGATTTTTTTAAAAATAATATATTTTAATAGAATTATAGAAATAAATGTACATTTAATAGAATTACAAAAATAGATCATTGTAAATCGTTTCAAATGGCGATAGGATTCACGTAAGCTAATCAAATAGTGTTAAATGTCTCCGTAGCCAATTGGAATAACGACAGAGGCGTAAGTCATTTTAAATAGCAACACATTCCTGTCGCTAAACTAAATGGCGACAAGAGCTGGAATTTTTTTGGCAGAAATAATCGAAATAAATTTATATTTATATTTTTAAAGAATGTAGCTTCAAATTTTATAGGATTTTACTAAGTTTTTTTGGTAATATATTGTAGGGTTTAAAAAAGCTGGAGTTTGTTGACTGCGTGGATAAACCCCTTATATGTTAATTGCACATGAGTTGTTGTTACCGAGTGTAGTATTTGCACAACCGATTATTTTTGAAAAAGAGAACGAAATATTAAGTAGAAAACAACTTAGAAGTTAAATTTAGAAGATAAGATTTCAACTATGACAATAAGACTTCGTAATCTAGGTGTGAATTACATGACGCAGAGGGTTTAGTTACGTGTATTTGTTTCTCCCGCTACTCTTACGGTCAAAACGACAACTTGCATGAATCATCAATTCGACCTACATGTAGGATACATGTGCGCCTTTTGGAATCGAAAAAACTGGTGGATAAGAAAGAAGTTAGTCTTAACGATCCATCGGCGCCTTCCCTTGTTTGTCGCTTGAAGCTGCAGCCACGACTAGTTCCAAAGGCAACCCTTTATTGGGCTTCCATGAGCTCCTCGGGGGTAACCACTCGCTTTGGAGGAGCATCGGGGACCATGGGTGCCTTCCCCTTGTCCGCTGCGCGCTCAGTTCGGTCGTCCTTAGCGAGCTATTCGGGGGCCTTCCACCACCACCATGGTTTCTTGGGCTCCATTGGTGTATTTCTCTTGTCTTCCCGCCTCGTGCACGTAAGGTTTCCGGTGGTAGAAGGTCTTGGGTGGGGAGCGTAGTTCAAATGTATGTACGCTTTCGATGAATGTTCTATCATACTTGTGAGGGCAGTCAATCCATTGAAAGACAAAGCAACGTTACTCCGGCTGTCATTATGCACGGATGAAGTTAGTGATATGTGAAATACAACATACAATGAGAAAAATCAATTTGTGTGTGAGACTCTCTAACGCCGGTGTCCCTGCATGTGTAGTACACCTGGGCGGTGGTAGCCATGTGTGTGGACCGAATGATATGCACTGAGTTACCGCAGTCGCACTACGGGCATGGAAACTCCGGTAGCACAGGCGCGTCCTTCATCGAACAATCCAGGGAGGTTCCGGCCTTCCCGACAAGCCACTTTCGCTTTCGTAGCATCTCCCCATAGCCTGACATCTCCAAGCCTGACACACCGAAGTCCTCTAGCTCTCTTCTCCCTCCTTTGTCTTTTCGGACTGAAAAGGTGGCGTGACAGGATGTGGTCATTTCAGTCTGAAAAGGTGGCGTGGCTGGTGAGTGATGTATACTCACTGTGAAAAGCCGGTTGGGGTTGTCGTTTCTGTCTGAAAAGGTGGTGTGACAGTGTGTGGTCAATTTGGTCTAAAAACAAAGGTTCGGTGTAATGCTATGCTATTTTAAGGTGAAACTAACCTGGGTTGATAGCTTAATTTCATTTCGGTATTGTAATGTGATGGTATTGTAATGTGAATTGGACATGAGTTCATAACTTAGTTTTATTTTGGTATTGTAATGGTATACAACATGTGATACTTAGCCTTATGATGCTATGGATATATTCTGAATGCTGTAATGCAATTGTCCCTTATCACGTTACGTTCTTACAAATCCAGTAGCCAAAAGTTAAAGACATCTTGTGACTCATAAATAAGCATACAACATCTTGGATACATGATCCCCTTCTGTAGACAACAAAAACTACTTCATACATATTGCACATAATATTAGAAGGATACACACACACACATAAGCTTCTCGAGCTACTTCAGGTGGTCAAGAATCATGTCCGAGTGCTCGTCTGCAGGTGGCATGTTCGCCACGACCTAGACGCAATGCATTCTTATCCGAGTGTTGTACCACTAGATGTAGTCATAGTACGTCCGGTGGTCATACGGGGCATTGTCTGGGACCACATCCTCCAAGGCACCTCCCCATTGCTCCACCCAAGGCACCATGCATCTTGCCCAATATGTGGTAACTAGGACACCCTTCCTGGTGTGCCTACGAAAAGCAACACGACAAAAATATTAGTACAAATTGATAATGACGAAGATGCTATATTCAAGATGAACTTACTCGTGGACGTTTGGCAGCAACGATTCTCCTAGGGGACTGGACCTCCTGTCGTAATTTGAATTTGCCTCATGACCTGGTGGTCAGAGTAGGCCTTAACATAGACCTCGTGCACCAAGTGACACTGCGTGAGCTAGTAGGCGGAGGCCCGTAGGCACTTGCTAGACAAGCCACAGGGTGCACGCTCGTATACCCTCTCAGGAGTGTACGGTGTCCAAATGACACGATGGTCCGTCAGCTGGTTGAACATCGTGACGTAGTCCGGGTACGACGCGTGCATAGTGACCAGTGTGAACATCACTTGTGGAAGAAAACAACACACGCCTCAGCACTTGTAGTGCAAACAAAATAAAAAATTGAGGAACAGTACGAAAAATTTACCCGTCAGTGACACCACACCGTACCCATGGTTGGGCCGTCCACATTGTCGTCAGCATAGAGGGCGACAAAATACACTGTGAGGTCGAGTTGTGGCCGTTTGATCTGGAAGCGCTCGGACGACCGCTGTTGCAGTAGGACCAGGCATCCGGAGAGTATGGAGCTATACCCAACCCTCCAGCAAGCGTCAAAGAGGGCGCGGTACGTCACAAAGAGAACTGTCGGGCCCTAGGCGTGCTACTAGATCTTGTCCAACTTCGTGCCTCGCAACTCCTATGCGTACCAGATCGTGTGCTTGTTGACGTTGTCGTCATGGGACCCACAGAACATGACCCACTCGAAGAGCCACAGCAAGTAGGCCTCAAAGTGCTTCCTCACTCTGAAGTCGGGAGCATCAGGGGGCCATGCGCTATGGCTAAAACATGATGAGGACTCGTTAATAAGTTCGACGAAAAACTTGAAGCGCGAACACCAGAGATAGGGGAACTTATGCAGAACTGATAGAGCCAATTCAGCAAAGGCCCGTGCGTACTATTGAACTCCCTATACCAACCGCCTTGCGGAAGCACCCAGCGAACCTAGCGAGGAAGTCCGCATGCCACGTCGGATCAACATCGTGCGCAACCACAGGGAGAGCCCACGCAAGGCAAACCCGTGAGGTATGAACGTCCTGCTGCGCAAGAGCCATCTCCCCGCATGGAAGGTGGAACGTGTGCGTCTCCGACCTCTAACGGTCCACCAACGCCATCAGTAGGCACCGGTCATACGGAAAAAGCCTGGACGTACGGATGTCCTAGTCATCCTCCCACGTGGCCTCCACCATCGTCGCAAGCGGAAGCAGGCCGAATGCTCTCAACCTGTGTCAAAATGATCATCAGGATATGTGAGTACACCCACACAAGTCAGATTGAAATTGAGTTCATAAATGTTGCAACTACACGTACCTGAGAACCCAACGTGGGTCGGACCTCCATGGCCTCATGAGCGTGTGCAGGCGCAACACACCAATCTCAATGGGTGCCTCACCAAGCTGGGACTAAATTGTACTGAGGCAACAACGGTGGCCGACGTCAACAAATGTGTCGATGAGTTCGAAGGGTCACTACGCAGAACCTCCTGCAAATGCCATACCTGAAATAATGTGAAACAGAAAAGTTAGTGCTTACATTATTAATAATAATAAATATAAATATAAAATAAAAAAACAATATTAAGCCTATTGTAAACATAAACGGAAAGGTAAGTTCTTACATTATGCCTAATATGAAACAGAAATAGAAGGTTTATTACTGTTTGAAACCTAATATTAACCCTATTCCAAAGCAAATCGTCATTCCAAATGGCGACAGAGGCATTTAATACTGTTTGATGGGCTCCTGTCGCCAATCCAACCGGCGATAGGGGCATGTTGCCATTTCAAACGGCGACAAAAGCCCATTTTTGTAATTTTATTAAACCTGTATATATTTCTATAATTCTACTAAAATGTATTATTTAAAAATGAATTATTAACGAAGTATCTAGAACTAAACTAAACTACAAACCATACATCTAAAACTATACAATCCATTCAATTACTGCAACATAAAAATATCTATACGACTAACCGCCTATCTAAAACTAAACTACACACACCTAAAAAGATGTACTACAATGAACTACACTACATGATCTTGCATCTAAAACTATCCAATCCGTTCAATTATTGCACCATAAAAAAAATTTCTACACAACTAACCACATATCTAAAACTAAACTACACACCGATAAAGATGTACTACAACGAACTACACTACATAATTATACATCTAAAACTATCTAATTTATGCAATTACAGATCTACTACTTACATTTGCAAACATACCAGGGTTTCAAAATTTAATACAAAGTTACAAAAAAAAGTTACCTGCGACGTGGGCTACCGGATCTGCTCCTCCCTTTCTCTCCTCCTCTGCTACGGGTGGACATCACTTCGCTAGCACCTTTCCTCTCTCCTCGTCTCCCTTTTTTTTTTCTTTTTTCCCCAAATAAAAGTGAATTTTGGCTGATTTTTTTTTGCCTTTTATAGCCTAGCTTCTGTCGCCATTTGGAATAGCGGCAGAAAGCAGAGGGGTCCCTGTCACTATTCCAAATGGCGGTTTGCACTAATGTGAAGCCAATCTGAAAGCATCTATGTCCCTAAAAATTGTTTTGGTAATTAATGATAATATGTGAATATGAGATTAATATGTTTATTGAGTATTTACAAGGTTAAGTCCCAATGGTGGTTTGATAACTTGAAGATGCATGCTAAAGGACAACATGAAGATCAATATGGTTCAAAGACAAGGTACAACTAGTCTAGGATCCTTTTTATGTTTTACCGATCTTAGGAGAAATAGATGGAAGACTGGATTTTAGGTTAAAATACCTTACTATTAAGAGGGATCATGACTAGTAGCTTGATAGCATGTTCTTATGCCATTTGGATCAATTTAGGATCATGCATGCGTTTGGAATTTTTTGGAAAGCCAACTATGCTTTGTCAGGACAATCGGTAGTACCGACGTTAAGTCGGCGACACTATTGCTCAGCGGTACAACCAGGCTCGTGGTGCGGTACTACCACAACTCGGTTGTTCTGAAAATGAGTTGGTGGTACGTAAATTCCAAAGAGACCTCTTTGGCTGGGTTGCAAACCACGAGCGATAATCTTATCAGAGTGTTTAAGCGGAACTACCGTACCCCGGTATTTGTGAGAGTTGAGTGGCATGTATTTTCCAGTAGGTACCCTTTTGGGTTCCACGTAAAACGGAACTACCACTTTCATTGTGTGGTATGACCGGCCAGTGGTAGTACCGCATGATGGTTGGCGGTAGTACCACGCTGAAGTTTCCAACGGCTATGTCAGATCAGTTAATGCCACCGTTATAGTCGTTACAGAGCGGCAGGTGAGGTGTGGTAGTACCGCATGATAGTTGACGGTAGTACTGCATTTCCCTGAAAGTTGGGGATTTTCTCCCCAACGGTTGTATTTGTTGGGGGGGGTTATAAATACCCCTCCACCTGCTCAAGGACAGTATGCTAGACCACATTTAACATCCTTAGAGCCTTGAGCATCCTTTCAACCCCTCAAATACATTTGTGCATTCTTTGTGAGGTTGTTGAGCCAAAATTCAAGTGCATTTATTCTAGATTGATCCATTGCACTTGAGTGCTGTCAAGCTAAGGTTGTTGATTCATTACTCTTGGTGTTTTGCCAAACACCTAGACGGCTTGGCGGTGTTAGCACGGTGATCTTTTCAAGAAGATTGTGAAGAGGCCCGGTGTCAAGATTGTAAGTGGTTTGGTGTTCACCATCTTCGGAGCAGAGGAAGAACAACCTCTAGTGATCGAGGGAAGGTTTAGTTCGTGGGCTTGATTAGTTCAAGCTTCCTCAACGTGGACTAGTGAAGACCGGCAAGTCTTCGATACCACGGGAAAAACTTCTTTGTCTCAATTGTGGTTATTTCTTGTCTTTACTATTTTCGCATTTACAATTCTAGCATTTAATCTTGTGTAGAATTGCTTAGCTAGAATTATATCTAGTTTAGACTTAGCTCATAATTGGCTTAAATTGTTAATTAGTCAAAAAGTTTAAAATTTTCCTATTCACCCCCTCTAGTCGGTTATCCTTGATCCTACAAGTGGTATCTGAGCTTGGTCTCTCATTGATTTAGACTTAACCGTCTAAGAGAGAAAATGATGGCTAGTGAGGGAATTGCTATAGGAAAAATTATGCTTATTGGAAAATTAGAATGTCAATTTATTTAAAGGCCACGAGTCCAAGCATATGGAAAATCGTAAATGAGGGTTATGTCATGCATCTTAATCCACTACTTCCTACGGAACTAGAGGGATATAATGCTCATTTAGATGCTCAAGTTATGAATGCTCTTTTTGGTGCTTTGAATGTGGATGAGTTCAATAGAGTGAGCAACTTGGAAACCGCTCACGAAATTTGGACCACCCTCTCGGAAATCCATGAGGGAACATCCACGGTCAAAGAGGCCAAATTGCATAGGCTTTGGATCAAATATGAGATATTTGTAATGTTGCCTCATGAAAACATCACTGAGATGTATTCAAGACTCAACAACATTATGAATGAACTCAAAGGTTTTGGCACTAACCTTCTTGATGTTGATATTGTGCGCAAGATACTTAGGGCTTTACCGGACAAGTATGAGACGTTGGTGATGCTATTTCTCAACTCTCTCGAGTTGCCAAGAATGACGCCAATGGGACTTTTGGGTAATCTCATAACAAATGAGTTGTTCAAGAAAGACAAGGAAGAACACTTGGAGTCATCTTCTTCAAAGAAGAAGATTACCGCTTTAAAGGCC
This sequence comes from Phyllostachys edulis, assembly GCA_036346405.1. NCBI lineage: Eukaryota > Viridiplantae > Streptophyta > Magnoliopsida > Poales > Poaceae > Phyllostachys > Phyllostachys edulis. Next base: position 9,117,254 of record CM070554.1, on the reverse strand, counting down.
AAAGCGGAATTAAGTGATGACGAGGATAAAGAAGGAGACTCCGAAGAAGAGTTTGCCTTCCTTGTGAGAAGAATGAAGAAATTCATGAGAAGACGCCCACATATAAGCTTCAACTTCGACAAGAGCTAGAAAGGGCAATCGTGACAACAAGCGTTATAGCAACATCTGGTGCTATAATTGCGAGGAGAAGGGGCACATTGCTTCTCATTACCCCGCAAAGAAGGATGACAAGGGCAAGTCATTTAAGAAGGAGTTTGATGGCAAGAAGAAGCTTTTCAAGAAGCTTCACAAGGATAGCAAGTATGAAGCCCATATTGGAGAATGAGATTCCAATGAGGAATCAACCGACTCCGACTCTGATGAGGATGAGTCCCCTAAGAAGAAAGGACTTGTTAGCATCGCCATCAAGGAGGCTCCATCGCTCTTCTCCACTCCCACTTGCCTCATGGCAAAAGGAGATAAGGTAAAATCCATTAATGATAATGAACCAACATATGATGAATTAATGGGTATGCTTGAAGACTTGAATGAATATCTTGGAAATGAAATGTCAAAATATAAAGTCTTAAAGAGAGAGCATATCTCTCTAAAAGATTCTTACGACGAGTTAAAGGAAGCTCATGACTTGCTTATCCAAGAAAATTCAAACAAGTCTTGCTCTAGTGTAGGAATTACATGTGATATTCTTAATGAAATACCTAATGTAGAAATTGCTAAGACTAGTGCATCTATTTCATGTAATGATCTACTTGCTATGCCATTTTGCTCTAATATTAACTCTAATCATGATAATGTTAATTCTCAAGATGCAAAGCTTGTTGTTGAAAACAATGAGCTAAAAGAGCAAGTGACCAAGCTAAGCAAAAGCTTGGAATGACACTTCAAGGGTAAGACTACCCTTGACAAGTTTTTGAGTGAGCAAATGTGCTCATTCAACAAAGAAAGACCTGGGTATGTCCCCAAGAAAAGTAAGAAACCGGTAAACAAGCCCACAAAGTTTGTTAAGCAAAATGATAAGTATTGCCATAAGTGACGGGAAATAGGACATTTGCAACAAACTTGTCCTATTGGTAAGACTCCATCCTTTGGTATATATGATTCATGTTATATACTTAGAAAAACTATGGATGGTAAAGTCATTGCTAGATTTATTGGCACTTCAATTTAGGTGCTAAAAAGAATGCTATTTGGGTGCCTAAATCCTTGGTCACTAACCTCCAAGGACCCAAACAAATTTAGGTACCTAAAAGAACTTGATTCTTTTTTGTAGGTGAACTACAAAACCAGTGGAAAACATTGGGTGCTGGATAATGGATGCACTCAACACATGACCGATGATAGAAAGATGTTCACCACATTCGAGAATAGTAAAGGAGTTGACAAGATCACCTTTGGCGATAATAGCAAAGAAAAGGTAATAGGATTGGGTAAATCGCTATCTCAAATGATCTTTCCATTTTAAATGTATCTATAGTAGAATCATTAAATTTTAATTTGCTATCCGTTGCTCAAATATGCGATCTTGGCTTAATTTGCTCATTCTCTAATGAAGGTGTTACAATTTCAAATGTAAAAGATAGTTCTTTAGTTTTCAAAGGTTTTAGATTTGGAAATCTTTATTTAGTTGATTTTTCTTCAAATGAAATATGCTTAAAAACTTGTTTAATTGTAAAAATCTCATTGGGTTGGCTTTGGCATATAAGGTTAGCTCATGTTGGAATAATTCAACTTAAAAAACTTTTCAAACATGATTTAGTTGTTGGCTTGAAAGATGTGAAGTTTGAGAAAAATAGACTTTGTAGTGCTTATCAAGCCGGTAAACAAGTCGCTAATTCTCATCCTTCCAAGAGTATCATGTCAACTTCTAGACTATTTCTTACATATGTATTTGTTTGGGCTAACAACCTATAAGAATATTAGGGGTAATAGCTATTGTTTAGTCGTTGTGGATGATTACTCTAGATACACATGGGTATTCTTCCAAGATGACAAAGCGAAACCTTTGACATTTTCAAAAGTTTTGCAAAAAAGGGCTCAAAATGAATTTGATTTCAAAATTAAGAAAATCCGTAGTGATAATGGTTCCGATGTAACACCTCAATCCAACATGAGCCTGGAATGCTACCAAACAAATAGAGAAAAACAAAATTAAACTAAGTCTTATTACTAAATTTCGGCAGAACCTCCTTTGTATAGGTGGCTATACCGGAGGTTCTAACAGATTATTCTAACAACATTCAATATTCCAATCATCCAATTTAAACTAATCATTAAAGAACATCCAAATCATGCTAAACAACTAAAGCATAATCAAAAGGGCATCCATAATCTTCTAATCAATTCTATTACAAATTATTCGAAGCATAATGCATAATTATAAATAATCATTTAAGCAGTATACTCAAAAACTAAACCATCATCCAATTTAATCATCTGTGAATGGTTTGTGCCAAGGTGCAACCAAATTTAAATCTATTTCCTCCCATGCATGCCGTTCATGTCTTGGGTACCTAAAAACACAACAACATCAAGAGTGAGTTCAAGACTCGAAGAAAGTACAATTAATGAGACAACAACATAAACCACTGTAATTATCATCATCATCCATCCACAAATCTCTATAATAAACATTTCATATGTTCATGCTATGCAAGATGCTCAAATGCACTTTCTCTTTCTCTTTCTCTTTTGCATATACCGGTAATGCGGAGTATGCATCCGTCGATGCATACCCATGCATGTGCCTTCTAGCACAGGGACCATAGCACATACTCCACAAGTATGGGGACCAAAAGCCCACACTCCATGAGTGTGGGGACCACAAGCCCGTCATATTCATTACGGGGACCTCAATCAATGCTTGGTCACCACGTAACCAAGCCTCAAATATGATAGCATGATGCACATGAACAATTCCTCTATCCATCATTAACATGTATTAGCAGCAGCATCATACATGAATAAAACTTACTCATACTTCTAGCATTCACAATCTTTAACATACATATCATTCTAGCATCCATGCATAACGAATATGTACATAATACTTACAACCATGATCAAACAGTCATAGGTAATCTATCAATAAATGTACTTGCCTCAACCGTGAGACGGAAGACAACAACAGAAAAGCTCTAACCCCGGTGTTCACCACCACCTGACAACCGTAAAATAATATATTAAGTACAACAATCAAAAGTGTATAGCATTGCAATAGAAGAAAACAAGAACAAACATCCCTAATCGAAACTCGAACAATTAATCATTATGCTCTCAAATTCCCAAATCTGTCCAAACAGACCGCTGTTAAGGAACAAAATTCATAACTTTTAAGTGAAGGCTCCAAAATCCATGAATACAATTTTCCTAGAACCTACACAAGTCTAGCTACAACTTCTTAGGTGATCAAAAGATCAAATTACCACATCTAATCCTTTTATTTTAATCCCGAAGACCATTCTGTCATCTTCGGTAAATCTGACTTGGGAAAATCATAACTTTTGTTTGGCACAACCAAACACATTGTTCTAATAATCTATGGAAACTACAGGAAACTAGCTATCTCAATAAAATTATCACAAATATTCCCACTATGCAACAAAGGTTGCAAACAGTCCAGTAAAACTCTTCTGTCCACAACAGAGGGACAGATTACAACATTAGATTCTAAACTTCATATCGTTTGATCTATAAATCCAAAAATTATGAAATTTAACTTTATGGAATCATAATGAAAATACCTACAAATCTTATGAAGACCAACTGACCCAATTCGGCCGTCTACAAGATCAAATTTACAGATATATGTTTGCTGCACAAGTCCTGAGACTGAATTAGTACCCAGTCTTGCGAAATTCATAATTAATTCATCGTTTATCCAAAAATTATGAATTAAGACTTTATGGAAATCTAACTCAATTCCCCATATAACTCTAGGAGACCCTAAATACAGATTATACCTAGAACTATCTCAAACTCGCATATCAACAGATCACAGATTAAACCGATCTACTACAAATTCCATCTAACATATGGAGAAATTACACACAAGATCGATCTACCAAAACTAATGGGGATCACGAATTTACCCACAAGAATGACGCGGGATGCCGCTGAAACCTTCGCAAAGACCTTCCCCCACGTTCTTCCTCTTCCCTTCTTTTCCTCTCTTCTTCTCCCTTCTTCTTCCTCTCCTTTCTTTCTCTTCTTCTTCCTTCTCTTGGTAGAGCAGCAGGGAGGGGTGGCTGCTACAGTACCGCGTGCTACAGTGCGGCGTGGTGCTGTAGCAGAGGCTAGGGTTTTGGGGGAAAGGCACCCCCTCTTGACTCCACTAAAAAGCACTTGGCTAGGACGCCTTGGGCCGAAAGCCCAAGGTCCAATCCTCCCTCAAAAGATTCTGAATTTTTTGAGTAATTTTCCTCTCCAATTTAATGTTGTTCTTTCTAAACTTTATTGCATTTACTTGAATATTCGGGATATTACATTCTACCCCTTAATGAAATTCGATCCTAAATTCTAACCATCGAAATAAACAAAAGGACACTGCCTCTGAAATGAAACAACAATTAACACGTTCCAGACGTGATCAAATCCGGATATTGTTCGCGCATGTGAGGCTCTAGCTCCCAAGTCGTTTCTCGCTCACACGAATGTGCCCAAGGCACCTCAACGGATACCAACGTCTTATGCCCCAAAGCTCGTCCCGACTTCTCCAGTATACGTACCGGACAAGACTCGGACGTGAGGTCATGCTTGCTGGTCAACGGCTCTAACGAAAACCTCAACCTCGAATTTCCTGGGTACTTACTCAGCACCAGTACATACCAGACATTGCGTACCTCGCGTATGGACCCGAGACGGTCATAGCGATACGCCCACTTACTAATCCCCGCAACTGACAGAAACAAACTAATATACCACGGGCCAACTACCCCTATGGTACTAAATCACAAACATGCACAACACACAGGGAACTCTTGTCCCACTTCTCAATCGATTTCTTCATCTTAATAAGGAGTACCTCCTTTAACTAGAAACACACAACAGAACTCGCTTTAAACCACTCTTTTGTAACCAGAACCCAATTGAAAAAAATAATGGATTCTCATCGCAACCATGAAATGACAACTTTACACCAAAAAGGGTCAAACTCAAACGCGAAGATTCATCATGAAATCCCTTCCGCTTTGCAAGTAGGCAATTTACAACTAAACACCTCATAAGCCAAAAGAGAAACCGCTCAAACACCAAATCAAATACTTTCTTTCTTCTTTCTGAACTAATAAGAACCACACATGCCATCATAAAACCGAGCTCAAATTGTGAAAGACACCCGTCAACCACACATAGCTCAAACGAGAATCAAGAAAACGTTTCACTACTCGATGAAACATCCTTTTTCTCAGTTTCTCTTTTAGGAATAAAATTTCTCTCAAACCTTGAAATTCGAATTCATCGCATACCACACGAGCTCAAATCTCTTAAATTAGCATCCTCAAAATTATGCTCAAACCGAAATACATCATCCACACCTTTGTGGAGAGGTTCTATTGATCCCACCGAACACTCTAGACAACTCCTTCTACTGACGAAATTAATTTGACAGATGGCACCCAATGCACCTCAAAATAGATCCCACGCAATCACATAACCTCCAACTTTCAAGAATAAACAACTCAGAATCCTTGGTACACACGCTCATGTACTACATCGGAAGGGTTCTATCAATGATCATTCCACTACTCAGGAAATACCATTATTCTATTTTCTCTACACACAATCATTGGGCGACCAAAGGTCTAGCATAAAAATGCAAAGCCCAAATTTAACCTCCAAGACCTCTACAATGAACTTCTCTTATAACAGATAGAGAAATCATTAGATTAAATCTCTAATATTCCCACAATTTCAACATACTCACTTATTGACATCATCAGGAATCACCCACACAATCTCGTAATACTACCCAATTGCGTTACTCTATAAAATTGATCAAGGTTTCCATACCTTCGATAATTCCCAACATTTCAACATGAACTAAGGTTCCTGGATTACACTTTACCATAGGTTCTACTTAGTCGTAACACTAATCAGTTTTACTTCAACGATAATCATTCTATTTGAATCAAATTTCCTCCAAGAGGTACAGGTCAAAACCAATTCATCTTCTACTACTCCTCAAATAGCTTGGTAGCAAAATCTCACCACTACAATTACTTGATTACCACCAAACCGTTGCCAGTTTACGCTTTATAAAACTTTGCAACACAAATCCGTTGATCCTTTCTCAAAAGGAAGAGGCTATTTCCTTGGACTTCAAATCAAACAACTCAAAGATGGAACCTTTGTGAGCCAAACAAAGTATGCAAAAGATTTGATCAAGAGATTTGGCATGGAGGATGCAAAACCCATCAAAACTTCTATGGCAACCAACAGTCATCTTGACCTAAATGAGGAAGGTAATTTGGTAGATTTAAAGCTTTATAGGTCTATGACTGGTAGTTTTCTTTATCTTACCGTCTCTAGGCCCAATATTATGTTTAGTGCTTGCATGTGTGCACGCTTTCAAGCAACTCTAAAAGAGTGTTATTTGATGGCCGTAAAAAGAATACTAAGATATTTAAAGCATTCCTCTAGCATTGGCCTATGGGTTCCCAAAGGTGCTAAATTTGATTTAATTGGATATTCGGATTCCGATTATGCGGGTTGCAAAGTGGATAGAAAAAGCACATCGGGTAGTTGTCAATTCTTAGGAAGATATTAGTATCATGGTCATCCAAGAAACAAAATTACAGAGCATTATCCACCATGGGTTTAATATGTTTCTACGGGTAGTTATTGTGCTCAATTGCTATGAGGCAAACTTTGATGGATTATGGAATTAAATTTGATAAAACACCTCTTTTGTGTGATAATAATAGTGCGGTAAAAATAGCCAATAATCATGTCCAACACTCAAGAAGAACCAAGCATATAGATATTTCTTGAGAGATCATATGAGCAAGGGAGATATTGAAATTAGCCACATCTGGACTAAAGACCAATTAGCGGACATTTTCACCAAACCATTAGATGAAGGCCGCTTTTGCAAATTGCGGAATGAATTAAATGTCATAGACTATTAAAATGTTGGTTGAACTCTTGCCTCATGCATTTTGCTTCGTTTGGTATTATTTGAAGCCCTTTTAAGAAAGTATTTTCAAAATATTTTATTAAAACCCCTATGTTCATAAAATTATGTTCTTAGATAGACATTAGTCTATTTAATGCATAATTATCCTAAATGATATTTATTTGAGTGCAAAACTAATGATCATTTGCATATTTCTCAAAATCCAAAGTCTGTTCTTGTAGTTCCGGGATAATCGGAACTACCGTGAGATTAATCAGCGGTACAACCTTGATCTTGGTATACTACGGTGATATAACCACTAGTACTACAGTTTCAGTACTACCAATGGGTAAAAGGCGAAACTACCACGTCGGTTGGTAAAATGGGCATTAACTGTCTTGTGGTTTTTACCTCATGCCCCTTACTCCCAAGCGGTTCGACCGCACCACTACCACCGCTTCAGTTTCTCTTGGCCTCTCTCTCTCACCCCCGAAGAACCTCAAATCTCCTCAGCAAATCCCCAAATTTCTTTGGTGATTCTTCAATCCCTGTTGATTCCTTGTATCTTTAGGGTTTCACTCCTTCAATCCTCAAGGTAAAACCCTTTTTAATCTTCGTTTTACCTTAGTTTGGAACCCTAGGTCTACATTTAGGGTTAATCTTGAAATGTGGTGATTTGATTGGTTCTTGTTGGGCAAATTGACAAAATTGGCGTTTCATGATGATTATACATCTATTCCATGTATTCACTCCATAAGAAACATCAAAAATCTCAATCAAATCCGTGCCTAGTACTGTTCGGTTAGGCGGTACTACCGCTCCTTGAGTCTTGGAACTACCACGATCTTGATCGTCAGACGGCGGATAATGGCGGTATTATCGATCCCAGATTACCGCCAAGGAACTGCGGTACTACCGATTTTCCTGACAGAACAACAAGGTCATTCCATTCAAGATTAAAACTATTTTGTTTGAGAAATTGCATCCCTTGTAACCTATCATCTCTGATTGAAGATGCCAAGGACCAGAATAGCTACTCGGAAGTCCATTGGCCCTCCTCGAGGTCAATCTTCTTCAACTCCTGCAGCTCTTGTTCAAGAAACTCAAGAGGTTCGCCAGAAGGATGTTCATGACAAAGGCAAAGGACCAGCAGCGAGTGAATCTGAAAGTGAGGAAAGGTCCTTTCAAGCTGATTCAGGATCTGAGTCTGCAATCTTGCGACATAGTAATCAATATCTTTATCCTTCAGATTCCATAAATCCAAGGTTCCACATAAAATTTTAGGAACGAGTATACAAGTAGCTTTATGGACCCAACAGAAAATTTGCAGATCATAAATGGATCAAGTGGCAGCACATCAACTCTTTGGACAAGTATGATGGAGTGTATTCGCTTTTTTCAAAGAGCCGATCTTCATGATCTCGTAGCTCTAAGAAATGACTATGATGAGGAGATTGTGAGATAGTTCTATGCCACCTTGCATGTTTCTCTAGATTTTCTCAAACTGCAATGGATGACAGTGACCAAATATGTGGAAAGCAGCAAGGAAGATTTTGAGCGTGTCCTGAGAACACCATCTAGCAAGTGGGAGAAGCTCTATGACAGGTCTGCTTTGCTTGCTCTTGCTTGGACAGATTTCTATGATCAGAATATCAGGTACACCCCAGGGAAAATTCATGGTCTCTAACCCATTCCTAGTCTGATTAATAGAATTAATAATCATACTATTCTTCCCAAGAGTGGAAATTTTGATGCTGTGAGAGGACATGCATAGAACATTATTGATAACATCATGAATGAGAGAAAATTTGATGTGGTGGATGTCATAATTAGGGGCATAGCTTCGTCAAAGAATGACAGGGTCAAGAGAATCTATTATGCTCTATATATCATGACTTTGATCCTCAGCAAGATTGAGTATCAGGGAGGATTGGGCTCTCCCCATAAGGCATACAAGCCACGAGATGGTCCTCCTCTCCCTCCAGGTATACGTGCTCAGGGTCAGCAAGGACAGCAAAAGGATGATGCTCCAGAGGAAGCTGCTGCAGAAGAGGGTCAGGTAACTCTTGCTAAGATTCTCAATAATCAGTAGATGATTCTTAACAATCTGCAAATGGTTATCTCTAATCAGCAAGAGTTTAAGGATACTCAAGAAGAGATGAAAACAACACATATGGAGTTCTAGAATGAGACCCACAACATGATAGTTGCCCTGTTAGAGTGTGTCTTTTCTATGGAGCAGATTTTGACTACTCCTCAGCGCTACATTTCTCGTCGTCGCCCTAACACTCCTCCACAGGCTTCTACTTCATCTGCTCTATCCACTCTTCCTCAGGCCCTAGCTACTGTTCTTCCTCAGGCCCCAGCTATTGTTCCTCTTCAGGACCCAGCTACTCTTCCTCCTTAGGACCCAGCTGCTTGATATGTTTTTGGTACTTTGATGCCAAAGGGGGAGAAGCCAGAAGAGAAGCTTAGGAGAAAGATTTAGGGGGAGCAAGACTTATGCTATTATTATATACTCTATGTGTTTTGTGGATTGTTATGTCTTAAATGTTGAACTTGTTAGGTTCTGAAAGGTCTAAACCCTAAAAAAAGGGAAAAAAGAACTGTTTATGATTTTCTCGAATTATTTTCCTACTGAAAAACCGATTAATGACGTTAGCATGACATTAGCACTGAAAATCAAAATTAAAAGGAAATTCAGAAAAACACCCCACAGTGGCTGACATGCGGGCCCGAGGTCCATGGACCAGGTCCATGCAATCGGTTCATGGGTCTACGGGTTCAAGGGTTCATGGAATAGTCAACCTGACATGAGGGACACATGGTCAGAGGCTCCGTTCATGGTGGATTGGATCTGGTGAAAGGGTGGTGTGCCACGCGGACGCTGACATGTGAGCGACACGTGGATGACACGTCGGCTGAGGTGGTGACATGGCTGCTGAGCTGGCTAAGACGTGGATAGCCACATCAGCCCTCGACGGCGATTGCTCGAATCTGGTGACTTTCGGCGAACGACGGCTCACCGGTGGTGGTTGAGGTGCGCGCTAGACTCGGCGTGACACGACGAGTCTGGTGATGCGCTCAAATTTCCCCGATGATGACCAAATCGGCAGCAGAGCCATGGCCGATTTCATGAGCAAAGACAACGGCTACCTAAACAAATAAGAATAAAGAAGGAAATTCTAGAAAATCTAGAAAATATATCCAAGCACTTAGAATCCACATAAAATAATTTTGACAATAATTGATGTTGATATTATTCATATTAAATTATTTTGCTTTTGAAAGTTCATATTAAGCTTTATTTTAATTCAAATAAACTTTGGTGAATTTTTCTACTGAGCCAAGCTACTCAAAAAGATTTTTTAAATTTCAAAAAATTAGGATGTTACATGGGCCCACTTGTCAACCTCTCCCACCTTTTTCTAGATTTTATTTTAATTTGGAAATTCAAAATTTCAGTAGGTCCCATGTGTTAGCCTTTACGGTTTTCTTTAATTTAATCTGAAGGAATATTCCTAGAATATTCTTTCTTCCCTCTCTTTTTTTCCTTTCCGGCAAATCTTCCGAGAGTCCGTTCTCCTTCGTTCGAACTCGATTCAAATTGCTCAAATTCCTAAATTCATATAAAATCAAGATCTTTATTTTAGAGTTGGTTTTTATGTTTTTTGTATTTTGTTTTCTTTTCTTTGGATTTATTTGTTCTTCGTCTATTGTTTTCTCTCTCGTTAGACGATCTGTTTCAAGGAGCAAGAGCATAAGCAAATTTTGAAGATCCAAGTGTGGTAACTGAGCAAAGCCAAGGCAAGTAGTAGTTCTTTGATCATATTGAACCTATGATTTCAAAAGTATGTTGTTTTATATCAAATTGCGTGCTATCTTTATAACAACTGCTTTTGGGAATAGTTAATCACCTATTTGTCACTACGCCTCCATTGATTATTTGAATACCATGAATTATTTTTCACCATAGGATGGTCAACGTGGGTGTCGTAGAGATGATTAGCCATGCTTAGTTACGATGGGCTCATGATCACATGTTCAATAATGTTGAATTTGACTTAATGATATATGGAATTATGGTATGATGCCATTGTTGTGTAACTGGGGTATGATGCCACTGTTGTATCAATTGTGGTGTGATGCTGCTATTATAAAATTGTGTGTCAAGACAGAGATTGTCATTGGTTTGGTGAACAAAATGATTTTTGCTCAGGCGGGAGGTTGTGTAGTAAAGGGGGTGCGTGAGGCACATTGCTTTTGGTTGAGGTAGTCTCGCCTGGGTAACTTATCAAGAACTTAATCTTGTACGCCATTAAATTGAGCCAAATCATACAACCACATGTCCAATATGGGATGTACTTGGCTAACTAATTAACAATGGCTCAGCTTAGTTATGTTTTTGGAGGCGTGGGTTACAGGATGGACGTATACTCACAATGGCGCAAGAGGGGGGCCCTGTCTGGTCGGTAAGACATTCAATGTTGAAACTTTAACGGGCAGAACTGGGTTGAGAAGGAGCTTTGTAAAGACCTTGTGATAATCACTTAGCTGCATGCCTTCGGAAGCATGTCTTGGCTGGCATTATAAGTCAATTTATCTCTTGTGGGTAAAGTTGTACAGCCTATGTAGAATTAAAACTATTTAAATAGTCGTATCCGCGGTCATGGACATCCTTAGAGATTTCACACGAGAGGTAGAGTTTTTATAAAAATATGTCGGAGTGTGAATGGGAAGTTCACTTGGTGAATATGATGTTCGCTTGGTGAATGGGGAATTCAGTGGGTTGTGTCGGAAGGTGAATGGGGAGTTCACTTAGTGAATATAATGTTCACTAGGTGGTTTGACTGGGAAGTTCACTAGTTGTTTTCAAAGAAAATGTTTACTTTATTTACTTATTGTCTTTTAAATTATACATTGCAATCTATTTATCAGATTTATTGTCAACACCGCTTCTACGAAAACAACCATACAACTATTCCTTTGTTAAAGCCTTGCATGAATATTAACTGCATATTGTTCCCTACAACTTGTTGATTACTTTATATACTCACGGTTTTAAACTTTGCTGCTTAGTTGAAGAGTATCAAGCTGCTCAAGAGTTCTTCGAGAAGGAGTACTATGAAGTCTTTGCAAATTTGGACACGTTCTCTACTCGATTGCTTGTGGGCATGTTGAATGGCCTCTCCAAGTTTTTCATTCCGCAGCAAGAGTTTATTTGTTTCTTTAGCCCTATGTGGCCAGTTAAATAAACGTTGACCATAAGATCCAGTTATTATTACTACTTATTATTTTGAGATCTTTTTAGTTTAATCGATAAATAGATGGTATTTCATTGATGTTTTTTTGTGTGAGCTAGCTACTGATCTGTGACTAGTCTGTAATACACGTAAGGTTTCGATGTGTAAATCCGGTCTCGACAACCAGAGGAAAGGAAGCACCGAGGCTCAGAGACGACTGCCTCCTGAGACGCATAAAAGGTTTTACTGCATGTTATATACGCATTTACTTCCCTTTGGTCCATGATTTACTGTTAAACTGTCGTGATCGGTGCATCTCGCACCCCGTCCTTCTTTTGCTGCATCGCATGTAGAGAATTACTTCATGTTGTTTATGTGTCTACTACATGTGGTATCCCGGTTTGCGTGCTCATAGAGCCAACCGATGAGAGCCACTTTGTTCCCGTTCGACGAGTAGATGAGCAGGATGTACACACCTACGGTGTTCAAAGAGTACAAACGAACCTACTTCTCCAGTACATCCTTCCACATAAGGGCCGACACAACCCGAGATAGCCTATTCCTCGTGTCTCACGGGAAGTAGTCTATGACGTTCGCGTGGTTGCAGCACGATTTCAAGGTGGTAACCGAAGAGGATTCGGGTAGCTACAGTTGTGAATGCAAATGGTGGGAGCACACTGATACTTTTATTGTTTACCACCGTAGGGCTGTTGTGCACGCACTTGGTGCGGGTGTTCACCCACTTGCAGGTTGAGAGTATTCCCAGTTGCTACGTGCTCTGTCGGTACACGAGGAATGCAAGGGTGGATGTGTCGTATGATAGACATGACATCATGCTAGTCAGATCTGGCGGGACAATTGAGATGTATCGGCACTCCACCTTACTAACAGTGGCTATGGCCGTGGTGAGGTCCGGGTGCATATCGAGACTTGCGTATGATAGAGCCATAGAGGTCCTCAAGGTGCTCTAGGTGCAGCTTGATGCCATACCAAATGACATTGGCCCGGTGGCAGACGATACCGTCGAGCCCGATGAAGCGGACGACGCTACGATCAATCCATCTGCGCCTCCTCTGTCTTAGCCCAAGGGTAAAAAATGAGCAGATGACTAACCAGAGCATTGTGCAGCCCAGATGGGGAAAAGATGACGGTGTGTGGCACATGCGGCCCGAAACCGCCACACAGGCCCACCAAACTTCAACACTACCCCAAAACTCCTCTTCAAGAGGGAGAGGGAAGGGCAGTGGGAGGGGCATGGAAAGGGAGAGGGAGGAGGCGATGAGGGAGAGGAAGATCTGGTACACGCCGCTAGCTGATTCATGACGGCGAATCGGAAGAGGATGACACTGAAGACTGTCTCACGGGTGGGTCGGATGACAGCTATACGTGCTGAATAGTCATGTTTTTACTCCAGAGTAGTAACACATTTATTGCCTTGTCTTTATTTGTGTGTCGGGACCCAAAATATGCAATTCTGGACCCTCTGTGTATACTGCACTAGTCCAGGATCACGCTAGTGAACACAGTGGAACCATCAGTGAAATATCATTTCCATATACAAAGATAACTAATAAATAAACAAATAACAATAAACATCAGAGTAGAGACCTTAAGGTCAAAGCTTACAATTAATGCTTCAGAGGGCAGGTAGCTCAATGAAGTCAGCAATAAACGAAAATGTAATAATTTAGTTAAGCCCATCCATATGCCCACAGCAACCAATTTGAAGCGCGACCTAGTTCTCCACGATCCTTGAAGTAGACTTTGTTGACTGGCAATTCCTTCACCTCTGCTTGATTTATTAAAGCAAGCATGAGTACACACCGTACTCTCAAGTCATACCACAGAATGCAAATTATAGATGCAGGCTTATTCCAAAGAATGGCTTCTGTGGTTCTTTTGCAGAAATGCAACATTTGCAATTTGAATATGAATAATAGATTGAAAGCATAATTCAAAACAAATAGACAATAATAAGTTTTTATCATTTGTTTTCACAAAGACACATAGCCTAATCAAGTTATTCACACAGCTGCATAAGTTATCTCACACAAATTGTCCCATCCCAAGTTTTATGAAAATCTACCCCTCATGTGAATCCTCGAAAGCATGTCCATGATCATGACGCGCTATTCAATAGATTGGTTAACACTCAGAGGTTGTACACTTTACTCAAGAAGATGCAATCAACTAGATCGAGTTGATCACAACAAAACCTTTCAGAAACTTCATCTCAACATTGACACTCCCGGTATGCTTAGCCGCCACAGACGCAAACCGTTGGACAGGGAAACGGCGAACCACCCCGTGATGCGACTACTTGGTAGTACACACCTCCACCCAATCCGACACAGCTAACCTACAACCTGAGTAATCAATGTCAAGACTCCATAACTTACTAAGTTAGGCACGTCCCATACCAGGCATGTGGTTGTACGAAAGGCTCAGTTCAATGGCGCACAAAGTTAAGTCCTTAATTGACCAGGGCAAGACTTCCAAATTCTAACTTATCATTCCCGCCAACATAGATCTACCATAAAAGTATACCAGATCACTTGCCCCGTCCAAAACCTTTTCCCACCCTATTGGTTAAGTGCAACATATGCCATCAACGAGTAATAGCACATAGTACATATAGTTTTTATCACATAGTTCCATAGTCACTTAGTCAAGTTTATTATTGCGACTTACATGAAATGATGACTCGTAGCATGGCTAAGCAAACTAATCGTATCTAACCAACCCACATTGGTAATACAATAGCACCAACTAAATAAACCAAACTAGGGTGACAAAAGATTATAGCGTACAATTAGACAAGGAGGTCACAACAAATTGGATATTAACTAATCCCAAAAACATTGAAATAAATAATTTAAATCAATATAACTTTTGAAAACTGGGTTCAATATGATCAAAGGTATAACTTGCCTTGAGATAAGTCTAAGTACCGATCTTGCTCTTGAGGTGTCCCTTCTTCTTCAAATCTACTCAAAGTATCGACGTCTACTCGCAACCGAAAGCAAATAAACAAAACAAATAAATAACAGAGGCAAAACAAACTCCAAAAGTTAAATAAAAATCTCAGATGGATAGATCTCGGATTTAGATGAATTTAGAAATTTAGATGGGCTCAAACGGAGTCCGGATGCAAAAGATATGAGCTTGGGAAGTTGGAAATCTAAAGAAAACCCTAAAAAGGAATTATCCGAATTATTTCTCTCAAGAAAAATCGGATTATTGTGCAAACGGCGACGCCGCCGAAAAATAAGGAATTAAAAAGAAAATCGACACGGGGACCTACACGCCAACGAGACGGTCCACGGTGAACTTGGTTCACCGAACCACCAGATCTCGAGGTCGGTTGGCCCGCCACACACGCTGCCGAGGTGGCGCCATGTTGACGACACATGGACGCAGGTCGAGGTGGCTTGTTGATGTGGACACCACGCCGGATTGATTTACGGGCGATGGTTCTACCGACCGACAACGCGAACGACGACGACGGTCGGCGAGGGTGAGTGATACCAACGTAGCCAAGACTATTATGGACTGGTGATGCGCCTCCCGAGTGGTCGAGGTCGCAGATGGCCGATGGCGAGGCTCAAGCGGCGGAGACAATCTGGTCATTATCGGATGACAGCTCCGGTGAGGCTCCGGCGATGAGGAAGGGCTCTAGAGGTAGATATGGTGACGCCGATCACTGGTGTGCTCAAAGATGATGCGCGGCGACGGCGATGGCGCACCAAGATGAAGAAGCTCTACCAAAACCCTAGATCACGGATTACGCGCTAGGGCTTTAGGGTGGATGAGGGTGGCGACTATGGGATCAGAGGCGCCAAGAACCCAATGGTCCTATTTATAGGGCCGGGGCGGCAAGGATAAGGAAACGCCCAAATCGAATCCGTGAAGAACACGAGAGAGAAATCCGGGATTCTTAGAGATAGCAACCGATTGAAGATATGATTCACGGATTTGGATGCGGAGAGATAGAGATAGGATTTGATAACAAAACCGAGGCGGTTTAGTTGAAAGAGTCCCGTTGTCGGACGATCTTCTAAAAGCTCTAGGCTCGCGCGCGGAGACGAAACCGAGTTGGAGACGACGACGCTGAGGCGACCCCACTAACAGAGAGAGAAAGGCACGGACGCGTTCGGACCAAAAGACCTTACCGCTTAGATTTGATCGAACAGCTCAAACAGCGGTGACGTTCGGACCGACTGAGCTGACTGTCGGATCTTGATCGGACGGCTTGAACCGGTGATGACGTTCGGATCGACCGATCGATACACCCCATCGGACCGTTCAATGACGATTGGATGGCTCACGCGCGAGGAGAGAGATAGAGGGACTGACAAATGGGGGCCATTTGTTAGCGGCAGCACGCGCTCGCATGGAGGTTGGGCCGCACAGGAGTTGGGCCGGATTAGAATAGGAATGGGTTTCGCCCCAAAGAGGAAACTGAGATTTTAAATAGTTTTTCTTTTTAGAAAATAGCGGAAAACACAAATAGCAAATGAACTTGGAAAAATTCTAGAAAAATCTAGAAAATATATCCAAGCACAAAGAATCCAAATAAAATAGTTTTGACCATTGTTGATGTTGACTTTAATCATATTAAATTGTTTTTATGTAAGTCCATGTTTAAGCTTTTGAATTAAATTCAAATAAAACTAAATGGTGAATTTTCCCTACTAACTATTCAAAAGATTTTTAAAGCTCGAAAAATTGGGATGTTACAAACCTCCCCCCCTTAAAGGAATCTCGTCCTCAAGATTCGGGCTAACTAGAGAAAAGGCTAGGAGGCTCGGCTTTTAGCTCTTCTTCACGCTCCCACGTTGCTTCTCCTTCTGAGTGGTTGCTCCAATCGAACTTTGCAAAATGAACAGTCTTACTTCTAGTACGATGCTCATGACATCCAAAATCTTGATCGGTCTTTTTGTAAGTGAGATCTTCTTTCACCAAATGATTTCAACAGGCTTGTTCTTCTGGCACATGAAGATACTTCTTCAACTGAGAGACATGAAAGACATCTTGTACTCCTGCTATAAAGACTACGGTAGCTCTAACTGGTAGGCTACTTCTCAATGAGGATCCACAATCTTGAACGGACAAACATACCTAGGGCAAGCTTTCCTTTAGCATGAAACTTTTACAACTTTGAGTGGCGAACTCAAGATATACAAAATCTTCGGTTCGAGGCTGAGATCACGACGCGATTATCAAGATAACTCTTTGCCTTGATTGGGCTATCTTTAATCTTTCTCTCGATCATAGCCACATGTTCTTCTTCTTGAATAATATCCGTCCAGATGCTAAACGCTCACTTGCTTCTGACCAATTCAAAGGGTTCTATAGCACGACCATACAAATCTTCAAATGGTGACATTTGCGGACTAGCTTGATAGCTGTTGTTGCACTAGAATTCTGCATACGACAAACTTTTGTCCTAACTAATGGCATTAGCTAGGGCACAGGTTCTCAACATATCCTCTACTATTTGATTAACTATTTCAGTCTGTCCATTCGTCTGGGGATGGTATGTAGTACTGAAATTCAGGTGAATCCCTAAGGCTTCATGCAGACTTTGCCAGAAACGAGAGGTAAACTGAGATCCTTGATTTGACACTATCTTCTTCTGAGCTTCAAAATTTGAACTGACTAACACATCTCTATCACCTCTGTCATACAATCCTTAACACAGATCTTCAACAGGTATCAACCCATTTTAGGATTAAAGACACTTGGTTTTCTGCATCATGATCCACGAAAAATCTACATACTTGGTGATATGATCTAGTCCTCGCTAAGCAATGACTGACACAATCAACCATTGTAAACTTTAGAGGGTGACTATCGCAAGTCGGTCGACTAAGCATCGCTATAGGAAACTCTACACAGAACACTTACTTGCTCGACCTGGTACCATGAGTAAGGCACAACTCATTTATCTTTTGATCTGTCCGCTTGAGGGGGATACACATCGACATTTTAACAACTATCCAACGCTTTATAGATACTCGATGTCGACACAAGGTAAACCGTACCCTGGCCTAACACTAACTTTTTCGCACGCCGTGCAAATTAACCATCTCTCGCAATCGACATTACACCACCTCGCGAATATCATCTCGTCAGATACAACCTCTCGCTATATACCATTCTCGCTAAGCGGTCCAGATTGGGTGACATTAATAGGAATGAAGCGCAAATCTTTCGACAACCGATTAACATTCACCTTTCAAGAAATTATATCCCGATTGGGTCCCGGAAATCCCATGTCCAATTCTCGTGACGAGAGGTACTCGACTAGCCTCTGACTTGTTGGTTGTCTTTCTGACATATCAAACTGAGGGTAACCCATTCCGTGATATTTCGCTTTTAAGTTGGATCATCACAATTCAACTTCGAACTCTTTGTACACCTTTGTATTTTTTTTTTAGAGAAAATGGAAGGCTTGCACATAGATGTTGGTTCGAGCCTCGATTACTTGAGTTTTTTGTGATCAGATACGTAGACATACTCAATGTTTCACGGATCATTTGTTAGCCTTCAATGGGTTCCAAGACTAAACCTTGCCACACGTGAGGACTGATTTCCTTGACATAACTGTCATCTCACTGTCTTGTCGACACTGATGTCTAACATCTATTTGAACTCTAGGGCTCAACAAATATCCTCTTGAAACTGACTCAAGACTCAACTTTTGACTTTCACAAGTAACTTTAGCTGACTGAACAATAGATTCCTGCGGTAGCTCTTCCGATTCGAAACATTTGCCACTATACTAATCTGTCCTGAGGGAAAGGACTTGACCTCGTGGTTCTCAATCCAATAAAACCATTCTTTGTTCCTTCATGACAACAAACTTTGAATTATGACTAGGGTAATCCACTACTTGAACTTTAGTTAATAGGAAGTGTTGGCAAAACTTCTTAACAAACTGATTCTTGGATGTTCCGTGATAAAAGCTAACAAGGTTCTTTCTGATATCTAGTAGTACGAACACTAGAGTCGTGATTAATCTCTTTTGAACTTCTCACCGACTCAGTTCACTTCTAACGATCTGGATGAACTTGTCCTTTCACAACGTGTGAGGAGTCTTGGCTATTTTGAAACGACTGCTTTACTGATCTTCAACTGACACTGTCTTGTGCACAGATGATTTTGGGGAAAACTGAAATTCTTACTCAAAACCCAACAAGCTAACTCTGAGGTTCTGAAGATTAGTTCTTGGATAAATTGAAATCCTCGCACATCCTTGTGCTACCATTTCACTCCTCAAACAACACTAACACTAGCTAAAATGATGAGCTTGAATTGACACTGACTTTATCTGAGAAAATCATCTGATCTGTTCCATCATTTCTGCGAACTCATTGGCAACCCTTTTTTTTGTCATATATCATCTCTGACGTAACTCCTTCTGTCATAGGCTGATCAGAGGTACCAAGTCAAAGACAACTTGACTTCTGATACGATTGTGTGTTGTATAGATCACTTGCAATGATCAATGCATATTCTCTTGGGGATATGAATATTATCCAATGGTTAGATCTTTCCACCATTTACTGTTATCTCACTGCTATGCAAAATGATGAGTTAGAATCCAACATCACGTTCCATAATTACGACTCTATGACCTTCAATCAACATGACTCAACGCCTGATTACTCAATTTGCAAAGGCAGACGCTTAGAAAGGTATCAAATGATTTATAATCCAACAATTCTTTTCCTTCGCAACTGGCATACAAAGATGTCCACCTTTTTGCTCTTTTAGCATAAGGGAATATTACAATGATTCTTTGACTTTATTGGTACTAACAAAGGCATGACACTGCATAATATAACATCACCAATCTATGCTTCCTTGGTAACATCATGATCCAAACGTTTCTTCCTTGACTGCTTCGCTGGACACACGGGTCCTGATACGTTACCAACTGCTCTGGGTGTTATGATCTTGACTGACACAACTTCTAGCATTCTTGTATCTAGAGTTAGTGACTGGTTCTGCTGCGGACACTGGCTGATGTAGTGACCTTTCCTATGACAACGGTAGCATACACGTGTCGAGCCTTGCGACTTTTTTGACGAGACTATGGCAGAATGACTATCCTTCTTGAAGGTTGAAGCTTGTCGCTTTGCAGGGCATTTCTTGGCATAGTGGTCTTACTCACCACACTCGAAACACTCCACTAGTAATACCGGCTTGCTTTTCTTTTGAGATGGGTTGCCAAGGCCAATATTCTGCTTTTGTGATTCTTCTACCGACAAATCTTGCAATCGATAATGGCTTGTCTTCTTTTGCTAATGCTTCGACAAGAGCTCAAAAATTTTCACCGACGCTTGTATTGTAGAAGTCAACACCAATACATGGGGCAATCGACTTCGGACAATGATCATCGCTTTCACATAAGAAACATGTGATTTTGCTCATGGGACATTCTCCAACTAATGGTTTCTTCAAGAATCGAACAATTGATATTGTGCTCATCGGCACTATGGCCTATTTCTCCACAATGGATACATGCACAATCTTCTGATATATCGGGTTGGCAGCACTTCAAATGACAACGACTAGATTTGGTGTAGGATATCGGAATAGCAAGTGTCTCTTGATCACTCTTGCTTGATGTCGCATGTTGTTGACGAAAAGCAGCGGTGGACTCTGACCATGTGATGGTTTGCTCGTCCTGATGGGCGACGCAAAATTTTTCCCACCAATCTAGTGCAACTCCTTCCAATTGATGAGTAGCAAAGAGAACTTTCTCATTATCATTGCATCGCACAATAGTTAGCTTTTCTTCTATGGTGCGAGTCCAAGATTCTGCATCCCTGAGTGTGGTTGACCCTTCAAAGACAAAGCGGCTTGGTCATCATGAACTTCACAAACTTGAACCGAGGCGTGCTGCTGGGATGGCAACGAGCCGCATCCTTGCAAACATTACCATCGCTCTAATGATTGAATCGCCACTTGCATGAGCCGATTCTGGTGGCGTAAAGTCGACTCGGTTCTCGATGTGTCACTACCGCACTAGAGATAGTTGTTGGTTATCATTCTGCTCGCATCGACACTTTGGTGACAAGACGACGCCTACTTGATTATTCCGACTCATCAAATTGATTAAAGTAGCGGTGGTCTAATTCTGCTGTGTCATCATGTTGTTCAAATTATGTATCATCGCGTTCATGAAATGAGTCTGAGCTACTAGGAATTGTTCCATGACTAGATCTCGCCACTCGACATCGGCAACCGCTCATCGGGTTGACGAGATCTGAGCTAGCACAGATTGTCTCAAGATTATTAACAAGGTTGGCTTTACTCGGGTTCTCCATCTGCTGGCTGACCAGGGCTAATAGATGAGAGGGAAAAGCATAAGGTAAGGGAAGACAATCTACTAAGGGGAGTAGGTTTAACCCAAGGAACACAAATAGCCGGAGAGCTATTAAGAAGCACAAAACTCACAAGCAAACAACACAGACCAAAGAAAACGAAAATCTAATCGTCTAGTCGATTATGCTCTAACTTAACTGGGTGGCTTGGGTCAACACACGGAGGAACCAACGCCGATTTATCCTATATGGCTGGTCTGAAAAAAACTTGAATTGATCACGGTCTTCATCAAACGTTGACTGCTTGCGATCCTTTGTGGGCGAAGATTGGAGAAGGCAGGGGCGACGTACAACTTTTTCTTGGTCTTCAATTCTTATGACATTTAACTTGTCTTGAACACTTGGGGATATATTGATACGTTGTTGTCGGGTTGCACGGTCTTCAAAGAGTTGCTCAAAACAGCTCTTGAGCATCCACCGAGACATTTGGTACGGATAATCTACAACTATAGAAGTTATGAGGAAGCGAGTCCAATTTAATACTCAAAACGGTGAGCAAGAATATAGATGAGAAAGATATGGAATGGAAGAGTATAGAAGCTAGACAAGATGAGAACAAAGACATCATTATGATTTTCCATTTGTAAAATAGGTTTTGAAGTTTCCTTAAAACGCCATTCTAACTAAGGTCACGACCTACGATCGATATGGCTCGATACCACCTTTGCTCGGGACCCAAAATATGCACTCTGACCCTCTGTGTGTACCGCACTAGTACAGATCACGCTTAGTGCACCACAAAGGACAACATCGGTGAAATATCATTTCCATATACAAAGATAACTAATAAATAAGCAAATAACAATAAACATCGTGAGTAGAGACCTTAAGGTCAAAGCTTACAATTAATGCTTCAGAGGGTGTAGCTCAATGAAGCTGCAGTGGAACGAAATAGAATAATTTCAGCGAAGCCCATCCATATGCCCACAGGCAATCGACTGGGGTGCGCGACCTAGTTCTCCATGATCCTTGAAGTAGACCTTGTTGACTGGCAATTCCTTCACCTCTGCTTGATTTATTAAAGCAAGCATGAGTACACACCGTACTCGCAAGTCATACCACAGAATGCAAATTATAGATGCAGGCTTATTCCAAAAGAATGGCTTCTGTGGTTCTTTTGCAGAAATGCAACATTTGCAATTTGAATATGAATAATAGATTGAAAGAATAATTCAAAACAAATAGACAATAATAATTTTTATCATTTGTTTTCACAAAGACACATAGCCTAATCAAGTTATTCACACAAATGATAAGTTATCTCACACACATTGCCTCATCCCAAGTTTTATGAAAATCTACCTCGTGTGAAATCCCGAGCATGTCCATGACGTGAGACGCGACTATTCAATAGATTGGTTAACACTCTGCAGAGGTTGTACACTTTACCCACAAGATGCAATCAACTGGATTAGAGTTGATCACAACAAAACCTTTCAGAAACTTCATCTCAACATTGACACTCCCGGTATGCTTAGTGACCACAGATACACACCGTTGGATAGGGAAACGACGAACCGCCCCGTGATGCGACTACTTGGTAGTACACACCTCCACCCAATCCGACACAGCTAACCTACAACCTGAGTTATCAATGTCAAGACTCCATAACTTACTAAGTTAGGCCCGTCCCATACCAGGCATGTGGTTGTACAAAAGGCATAGTTCAATGACGCACAAAGTTAAGTCCTTAATTGACCGGGGCAAGACTTCTAAATTCTAACCTATCATTCCCGCCAACATAGATCCACCATAAAAGTATACCAGACCACTTGCCCCATCCAAAACCTTTTCCTACCCTGTTGGTTAAGTGCAACATATGCCGTTAACAAGTAATAGCACATATTACACATAGTTTTTATCACATAGTTCCATAGTCACTTAGTCAAGTTTATTATTGCGACTTACATGAAATGATGACTCGTAGCATGGCTAAGCAAACTAATCGATCTAACCAACCCACGCTGGTAATACAATAACACCAACTAAATAAACCAAACTAGGGTGACAAAAGATTATGGCGTATAATTAGACAAGGAGGTCATAACAAATTGGATATTAACTAATCCCAAAAACATTGAAATAAATAATTAAAGTAAATGAAATAATTTAAATCAATATAACTTTTAAAAACTGGGTTCAATATGATTAAAGGTATAACTTGCCTTGAGATAAGTCTAAGCATCGATCGTGTTTTTGAGGTGTTCCTTCTTCTTCAAATCTTCTCAAGTATCGACGCCTACTCGCAACCGGAAAGCAAATAAACAAAATAAATAAATAACAGAGGTAAAACAAACTCCAAAAATTAAATAAAAATCTCAGATGGATAGATCTCGGTTTAGATGAATTTAGAATTTAGATGGGCTCAAAACGAGTTCTGATGCAAAAGATATGAGCTTGGGAAGTTGGAAATCTAAAGAAAACCCTAAAGGAATTATCCTAATTATTTCTCACGAAGAAAAATCGATTATTGCATACGATGACGTCGGCGCTTCGGAAAATAAGGAATTAAAAGAAAATCGACATGTGGGACCTACGTCGGCGAGACAGTCCACGGTGAACTTGGTTCACCGAACCAATTAGATCTCGAGGTCGGCCGGCCCGCCACACACGCTACCGAGGTGGCGCCACGCTGATGACACACTGACGCCAGGTCGAGGTGGCTTGTCGATGTGGACGCCACGTCGGATTGACGACAGCGATGGCTCTACCGACCGACAACGGCGAACAACGGCACGCCGGTGAGGGTGAGGGATACCAATGTGTAGCCAAGACTATTGCGGAGCTAGTGAGGCGCTCCCGAGTGGTCGAGGTCGTCGGTGATGGCTGGCGGCGAGGCTCAAGCGGCGGAGACAATCTGGTCATTGTCGGATGACAGCTCCGGTGAGGCTCCGGCGATGAGGAAGGGCTCTGGAGGTAGATATGGTGACGCTGATCACGGTGGTGTGCTCAAAGATGACTCGGCGGCGACGGCGGTGGCGCAATTCGAAGATGAAGAAGCTCGGCCGGAAACCCTAGATCACGGATTACGGCGGCGCTAGGGCTTTAGGGTGGATGAGGGTGGCAGCTATGGGATCAGGGGGCGCTGGCGAACCCGGTGGTCCTATTTATAGGGCCGGGGCGGCAAGGATAAGGAAACGCCCAAATTGAATCCGTGAAGAACACGAGAGAGAAATCCGGGATTCTTAAAGATAGCAACCGATTGAAGATATGATTCGGCTAGATTTGGATGCGGGGAGAGATAGAGATAGGATTTGATAACAAAACCGGGGCGGTTTAGTTGAAAGAGTCCTGTTGTCGGACGATATTCTAAAAGCTCCAATGGCGGACGACTCAGGCTTGTGCGTGGAGACGAAACCGAGTTGGAGACGACGACGCTGAGGCGACCCCACTAACATAGAGAGAAAGGTGCGGACGCGTTCGGACCAAAAGATCTGACCACTTAGATTTGATCGAACAGCTCAAACAGCGGTGACGTTCGGA
Source organism: Phyllostachys edulis (assembly GCA_036346405.1). Taxonomy (NCBI): domain Eukaryota; kingdom Viridiplantae; phylum Streptophyta; class Magnoliopsida; order Poales; family Poaceae; genus Phyllostachys; species Phyllostachys edulis. Next base: position 9,092,019 of record CM070554.1, on the reverse strand, counting down.
CCGACTGAGCTGACCGTCGGATCTTGATCGAACGGCTTGAACCGGTGATGACGTTCGGACCGACCGATCAATACACCCCATCGGACCGTTCAATGACGATCGGATGGCTCACGCGCGAGGAGAGAGATAGAGGGATTGACAGATGGGGGCCATTTGTCGGCAAAGACGCTACAAGACATGGAGGTTGGGTCGCAGGAGTTGGGCGGATTAGAATAGGAATGGGTTTCGCCCAAAGAGGAAACTGAGATTTTAAATAGTTTTTCTTTTTAGAAAATAGCAGAAAACACAAATAGCAAATAGCAAATAGCAAATGAACTTGGAAAAAATCTAGAAAAATCTAGAAAATATATCCAAGCACAAAGAATCCAAATAAAATAGTTTTGACCATTGTTGATGTTGACTTTAATCATATTAAATTATTTTTATGTACAAAGTCCATGTTTAAGCTTTTGAATTAAATTCAAATAAAACCAAATGGTGAATTTCCCTACTAACTATTCAAAAGATTTTTAAAGCTCGAAAAATTGGGATGTTACATTGTGCTACTGCGTGACATCCGCCAACTAAAACAGAGCGCATTCTTCGGCTCGTGTTGCATGTTTTTACTGTTCTATACAAACTCTCTTACCTTAAATATCACATGGTATAACTGGCTAGGTTTGTCGGGACTCCTATGCGCGTATCCCAGTTGGTTAGTTTACTACTTACAAGAATCGCCCTTGCTGTACACATGAATTTACTATGTTGATCGTAAACTTTTACTGCCTTTTACATGGGTGATTACTATTACTGTTTTGGCCAGCAAAAAAATGGAATGAGCAGTGGTGCCATTTCATCTACTGATATGTGGGAGCTCTTTTACTGTACGATGCGAATAATATTACTGATGTTTGATTTTGTTTGAATTACTGTATTTGTAGGAGAATTTTACTATATTAGGCTTAGCGTTTACTATACTATTGTCCTCACTATTTTTTTTGTTTTTTTATGTGTGGAAAATAGAAAAATGTTACCCATATCAACCGTTTGCTCCTTTTAAGACGTACCAATGTCGCTCTGGCTCCCTAATGCATCTCTTCGTCTCGCCCGACGACTTATAAAGATGGACACCCGCTTGCGAAAAGTTGGATGCACACAAGCCCTCATCTCCCCCTACTGTCAAAAACACCAAAACACACACTCCACCGCATGAGGTCGCTCTCCTTCCCCGCACGCTCCCAACCCAAAACACAAACAACAAAAATACCTTCAAACTATTCTTCCGCTACCCTACCACAGATTGTTCTAGCCTACCTCGCCCTGATATATGATCACCTCTCTGGGAGGGGCATGAGCTAGGTTTCATACCATAATTATGTCCGCGACCTCCTTCGTGCACCGCCCTTATGTCTACTGGAGAGCGTAGTGGCGCTCATTAGCCTGCTACGTCTCCTACTCCGTTGGACCAATGTCATGGTCTCCAACGTCTGAAGAGCCAACCTCGTCATCGAAATCGTGCTCACGAACTATGTGGAGCGTGTCAAAGCATCGATCCAGAGGATCGATGACTACGTCGCCAGGCAAAGCGCGAGGGCCAACCTCGAGACCAAGGAAGAGGAGACCGCATCATCTGGACTATCATCAACATGCTTCCTCGGTACCTATGGTTCAAAGCTCGACTCAGTAGCACGAAGAAGCAAGTGGAAGACTTTCTCCACATCTTCGCTGATCCCGTCCTCGCCAAAGCCCACAAGGAGAGTTACGAGTGCTTGAAGACTATGACAGGGTCCTACCTTGACCACTATGGCCTTATTTCTTTTGCCTTTTTCCCTTCTTTTCTTATTATTTTGCAATGTAAAAAAAAAAGCAACCGGCCATGCTATTTGGCCCACCCCCTGAAGTATATTTAAGAAATTATATCTTCAGTTTTATTGATGTAAAAAATAAAATTTACTGCAGTGTTCGCTTCATTTTACTGCCGACACAAAAAAGATCCAGTATCATTGAATAGCGCTAGAAAAAACACATTTACTACTTTCTACTATCTTTTTTACCAATCTGTGTATGAGTTATTACCGTCACACTACCTTTTGTTGTACTACCTATTGAGCATTACTGGTGCGTAACGATTGTTTGATTTGTAAGATTAAACGTTCGTATATGTACAAGTAAAAGTAGATGTCTGATGCAATAAAATCAGATGATGGGTTTACTGCATTGTTCTATCTTCAGTTTTACTGATGTAAATATGAAAATTTACTGCATTGTTCGCTTCATTTTACCGTCGACACAAAAAAAGATATAACATCGTTGAATAACGCTAGAAAAAACACATTTACTATGTTCTACTATCCATTTTACCAATTAGTGTATGAGTTATTCTTGTCACACTAACTTTTGTTGTAACGCCTGTTGAGCATTCTTGTGCGGAACAATTGTCGATTTGTAAGAGGAAGCGTTAGTATCATGCACAAGTAAAAGTAGATGTCTAATGCAAGAAAATCAAATGATGGGTTGGGTGGTCATTGGCAGTAGGTTTATTATCACAATTTTTTTTACTTTGCATGTGGTACATTTTGTTACTGTTAAATGTGGCGTCTCACTTCTCGCGCAGGGGAGAACATGGGTCCTTGCCTCGATATACACACAAAGTGCGTTGTGACATGATGAGAAGGTTGAAAATATGTTTGGCGTAATTCTTTAATATACATTACAAGTTCTTGCGGATGGGACATCGTGTATCGGGAGGAGATAGTGGGAACGTGTCCTGATAAAAATAACAAATATACATGATTCTACAGTAAAAAAAATTACACGGTTACTGTGCTATCCGTTGTGTTTTATTGTCAGACGTATGCGCTCCGTGTAAAAGTATCTCGAAGAACTGGCAGTAAAACTTATACACGAATTACTGTCACACACTTTATCAATTATTGTCAAATCGCGTTACATGCGGGAAGCAGAACATTCTGAACCCATCGATTGTAGTTAATGGGCTTTGGTTGTATGAGGATTACTGGCCTTGCGCGCCCCACTTGGACAGTCGCGCGATGGGCTAGCGGGCGTGATAGTTATTCTATGTTTGGCTATATAATAGTATATCTATATAAGTATATATATGTTTAATTGTATGCACACTAAATTTCACTTCTAATATTACTCCAAATACATGATAGTAGGATCAAATATAACATATACTTCAATGAGTTCAATTGACGATATTATCAATTCCACTGGTATGTTTGGTATTGTCCGGTATCGAGGCTGATATGACCGGTATTGAGGTCAATACATAACACGAAACTGTTCTGTATCGGTTTAGGTGGCGTAATGATACATACCGGTCGGTACTGGAACAATATTGATAAGTTTGGCAGGGACTCCGATGGACCGGTGTTCTCAAAGATTAGTTGGGAGGCTTATATATCTTTCTCACACTCGTCGTGGCATTGCCTTCACAGCGAGTGTGGTCAGTCAGTTTATGCATGTTCCTATATCATCTCATATGGAAGCTAGGACTCGGATCTTGCACAATCTCAAAGGCTGCTCAGGGAAAGGTCTCCTATATACTCGTCAAGGGAGCTTGCAAGTGGAATGTTATACCGATGCTTACATTTGTTGGAAGTAAATTGGTTGCAAGGTAAAGCAGAAAAGCAAAGTGTTGTGGCTCAGTCTACTGCTAAAGCTGAGTTTTGATCTATGGCACATGGTGTGTGCGCTGTTGTAGCTACAAATTCTTCTAACGGAGTTGAGGCTATTTAAGTGCAAGCCATGGATGTTCGACTACAGTAACAAAGCAGCCATTGATATATCAAATAATCCAATCTAGCATGATCGAACCAAACACATCGAAATTGATCATCATTTCATTAAGGAGAAGCCTGATAAAGGGATATTTTGTTTACCATATGTGAACTCGGTGGGTGATGTTTTCACAAAAGGGTTGCCAGAGAAACCTTTTTCTGCATTTGATTTGTAGCAAGGATAGTCTATATGACGTGTTCATCCCATCTTGAGGAGAGTGTTGGTGTGTATTTACTGAAATTATGGAATTTGTTTTTAAGGAAGGAAATTATGGAGTTAGACGGGGACTAAAATGTAACATGTAATGAAGATAAATAAAGGAATAGCGTGAAGGGATCCGGATGATTCAATCCCCAGAAATGTCCCTCCTCATGTTTCCTCTCTAACCCTAGTTCCCAAATCCTCAGTTCGATCAATTGGAATGGAACAGATCAAGTCGGGAACTCCTCAGTTCGATCAATACGATTGGAACAGATCAAGTCGGTCATGTCCATGGTGACTTGGTGAGAGAGATCGATTGGAGAGAGAACTAGAATATAATTATGTTTGCATCTGTTAAATCTCGTGCGCTGGGTAACTGGGTAACAAAATGCCATTTTCCCAAATTATTAATTTCAGATTTGCTTTTCAGTGCACGTCCTCCCCCGTTGCAAAGCGCACATGTAAAAATTTTTAGTGTGCAAGTTTTAAAAACCGAAACATGTGAATTTCTTATTTCTTTTTTTTATTTGTGTGAATGTAAGTTTCTTATTATTTTCCACAAGAGTTACATCCAAAAGTTTTGATAAGCTAGCATGCTTCAATTGTTAAAACTACACAGTAAAAAGATTAATTCTGATTAATACATATTCGGTTTTGCTAAAACACGATTAAACTTGTTTTTAAAAAAAATCACCGTCGATTTCTAGCTTTCCGATTGTGCTAAGATTCGTGCATTTAACTTTTTAAAGTTTGACCACTAATATGTTTAAAAACATTTAGATTGACTACATAAAAACTATATTATTATATTTGTCGTAAAAATAGTCATAATGTTATAATTTTATTAATATATAACAAGATAGAGTTACAAAAAGTAACGATCAATGTTACATCTTGTAGACCGTGAAAAGTAAAAATATGTCACTTAAAAGAGAATGGAGAGTGGTGGGCTAGACAATCTGAGTTTGAATCCTACCTTCTTAAACACATTGTGTGAGGGGGAATAAATCTTATTCCTCTACACTAGACTTGATTTTCGGCCCAAAATCCCGTTGAAAATAATAAAAAATTATTTCTTTTATTCTCAAAATGAATTAAATATTACTTTTTATTCCAAAAAAGAAGTAAAATAATACATTTTAATTCAAAAAATGAATTTTCGGGCTAGGCCGGACCTGAAAAACCCGGCCTTGAACGGGCCCAGTGTTTGAACAGGTCTACTCCACACCAATGTTTTAAAGAGAACGGAGGGAGTACTTTTTGCCAATTTTTAAGCCGAAACAATCCAACGAGTAAATCGGACTAGACCGAGGCTCGATTTTTTTTTGGTCGAGGCCGTCGGATCGGTCCGGTTTAAAAAACTATGGTTCACTACCAGAAACCGGAATTTTCCCGAGTGCCAAAAACACTCGGGAAATGAGGCCAAACACTCGGGAGAGATCTTTCCCGAGTGTAACACTCAGGAACCAACACTCGGGATAGATTAGTCGGGATAAAAACATTTTCCCGAGTGTTACACTCGAAAAATATTACTTTCTCGAGTGTATATATATACACTCGAGAAACTCCAACACTCGGGAGAAAACCCTGCTGAACGGCTTCTCCACCCGTAACGGAAATCTTTACCAAGTGTTGACACTCGGGAATACGCTGAAGAAACACTCGGGAATGTTTAGAACGTTTGACGGACGAAACCAGGGAAAATTGACACCTGGCTATTTTTCCCGAGTGCATGGCGAAAACGACACTCGGGAAAGCTTCCGACGAATCCTACAGGAAATTGCCACGAGTCAACTTTTCCCGAGTGTCGACACTCAGGAAAGTTTTGGTCGCTTTCCCGAGTGTCGACACTCGGGAAAGATTTTGGTCGATTTCAGAGTGTATGAACACTCGTGAAAGGTTTGACACTCGGAAATCGACAAAAGCAATGTAACCCCATTTTTCACAAATTCAAGAAAAATCCATTCCACAATCAAATAATCCATCCATGCATCCATTCCACAATATATGTATATATATATATATATATATATATATATATATATATATATATATATATGTATGTATGTATGTATGTATGTATGTATGTATGTATGTATGTATGTATGTATGTATGTATGTATGTATGTATGTATGTATGTATGTATGTATAGATCTAACAAAAGACATGATAATAGTTCCCGAGCTCACAACATTCAAGATCAAGTTCAAAATGTAAGCATAAGGCATGATACATATAACAGTTCAAAATAGTAATTTCATAGTCTTATATACATCAAACAAAAGCAAGTATCATCTTTGCAACCATTTGCATGCATGCATTTCTGCTTCAATCTTACGTACGCTAAAGCATCATTTTGAAAGTTCTGCGGATAGAGCAAAACTTAATATTAGTGCCATCTTACAACAAAAGTTAGGAATTGATATTACATGAAAAGATAATTAACCAAACTATTGACAAAGCAAAAAAATCCTTTAAATCATGATGAGCAACCTAATAACATTACAAATCGATTAAGGGCATGCACAGGGTATGGGCCACTAGCTTGTGGCCTAATTGATCATTTACTTATGTCATCTACAAGACATGCAAGAGAAATTTTAGTATAATGATGTACTCTTGTAAAAAAGGATTGAGTTTGAAACTATATATGGACTTAATTAAGAGGTGCGAGGAGTGATATTAACAGGTGCTAAAAATGTTAAACTCCAACTCTCAATATGTTGACATTGTGAACTACTGATCAACATTTATGTCTCAAGCACTTATCATCAAATTCATAGAAAGGAGTGTACATAAAAATTATTATATGTTGACACATTTCAAAAGAATTTATGATATAGATATAGTGAATTAGTTATATATGTAGCCATTTTTATCTATTTTTTAGCAAGCACCTGATTGTGAATGTTTTCTAATATTGGTATCCTTTTAGTAGATCATGAAAATAGCGAGCACCTGGTGGTGGCCTCTCGGCGATGGACGTATTCACATGATCTTCAACATTAGCACCGGCATCTTGACGTGCTTAGATAGAAAGCAAGATCCCGCCGTTCCCTACATTTTCATAAGAAATCGCATTATAAGAAATTTGTAGTAGCGACCAATAATTACATTGCATGTCATTTCAATGTCTTCTGAATCAAGCACTCATAAGAGACTAACAATATAATAATTAGTATGTAGTTACTAACCGGAACAGATAAGTTAGGCAGTGGTTCCCCGGAGGCCAAGTCGAGTCCTGGTCCCGAGTGCCTACATATTTGTTTGCACATTGCCATACATTAGCCAAGTACGAATATATATATATATATATATATATATATATATATATATATATATATATTGCATATTACTTTGTTATTGTACTACCACGCTCCAACTAACTGCGCAGGAGCATTTGCTCCAACATTGCCTAGCCTCAATTTCTGTCGTAGCCTCGCTGAAGCTCGAAACACGAGATGGATCCCATGTGATAGTCATGATCGACTTTGAAGGTGTACTTCATCCGTTGATGCAAAGACTCGTGGATCGGACCTCAGAGAGGGTTGTCGGTGTGCTAATGTAGCCAAGACCCATGAAGAAACGACCATGTTTCTTTCCTTTCGACCTTGTGTACACAACATCGCGTCTAGTGGTGAATTCATGACGTCGTAGTCCGGCCATGAATCTCCTATGACATCGATATATCGACTTTGTTGGACAAAAGCATCAGGCGAAAATCATCAAGGACAAAATGATCAGAAATCGTACCAAGTTCTCTGTTGCGCGCCTGGCTACACAAGGTGCCCTCCTGATCACCCCTCCTAGCTTCTACATATGCCTCCATATAGGAGACAGGCCTCTGCTTCTTCTTTTCCTGCACCCAAAAAAACCACGGCGGTCAATAAATATGTATCTGCAACATACAATCAATATGAACATGTTGACCTACCAGGTTCTTCTTGTAACGAGCCATGGAGGAGTTGCCTTGACGATGTGATGTCTCGTCCATCAACAATCTCCGCTCCCTAGCAGCACGAGAGTCCTCTAACCATCGATCGTTGCACCACCTCTCTTGGGCAATCTGCTGCCATGCATCTTCACACTTAAGGGTCCACCAAGGTATTGCCTAAATTAACCAAGTGTTAAATATGAATAAACTAGAATTGATTGTAATCAAGGACATCGTTTATACGATTGGTTACCCGCATGTACTCGTCCAAAGTGATATGCGTTTGGCAAGCCTCGACCCTCTGAATTCTTTGTCCCAAGGACTTGTGTGTAGTAACAGATCACCGCTTGGATGCGTGCTTCGTAGATCATCTGTGGGATCAGCTTCTTAACACAATTACGTAGCACTCTCCTAGAATCAGCTTCTTGTCCCTCAGCCCATCTAAACCACCACTACAATCCGGCATATATTGGAAACAAATAAATGTGTAAGATTATACCTTTGTTGCTAATGTATTACTCAAGGCATAAGTTGCAATACAGGACCTCCAAGCTATCAATTAAATCTGGTGTTGAAATTTTGAAACATAGACAAAACTAAAAATTTCCTAAAAACCGTGAACTATGGTATAATACATCTGCTGCTGATACCAAAATGAAGTTCCAAGAAAATTTGCATGAAACCATGAGCTATAGTATGTCGAAATTGCACCATAGAACAATTTTTGCAAATCTAGACCAATTCTTTGAAGCATATATCTAAGTAAAATTTCTTGTAAACCATGAGCTATAGCATGCCAAATCTGGCGTGGTAGCATTGAAACTTAGATAAAACTAAAATCTGGCGTGGTCTTTCCAGTTACTAGAGCACTTCAAGCCACATAAACCGTGGGTTCAAGTAATTACACCAAAAACACCCGACAAAAAAGAGACCTCGGGATTTTGATGAATCCCAACTTGAAAGACAGACTATTTGATGAATTCATGAAAGCAGATATGAAGTTGATGAAAGCGAAAAAGGAATTGATAAAGAATAAGATGATTAAGTTAGTTGACATTTATTACTTGGCTACTAAACATCCAAAAGATCTGATCCAATATTGATGTATCTAGTTTTCGGTCAAACACTCTTTATTTTGATACTTTGTAAAGCCTAAGTTCACTACATGCCAAAGTATATTATACTTGAAACAGTTTATCTTTCTGCCTCCCAATGAGATCTATATTAAAGATGATTTGATGATAAAACAATACCCGTTTATCTTTAAAAGTTTATCTTTCTTTAACATCTTGAGTTGATAAACTAGCGTATTTTACTATTAGTATGTTTTGTTTATTGAGAATTGAGTGAAAACAAACAAATTAAGCAGGCACTAATGCAGTCCTATAGACCACAACTAATTAAAGACCACAACTAATTAAAGATTTGTAATATGTACAATATATCCATGCATTGTATACAATGGTACAATTGTCTTGAACTTAATTCGATTTTATCAAGTGGCGATTTTATCAATTAGTAACTAGGCTCAACAATAGCATTCAAATGTTTGGAGCTTAATGACCATTATTAATGTGAGAATGAATTGTGAAGTTACTTATCATCATCTACAGAGTACACACAATAACCAACCTCATCCACAAAATGAACATTCAAAATAGAAATCAATAGGAATCTTGTGGCAAGAACACATGCATAAATGCCACTAGATACATAGAAGCAATTTTGTAGAACATAGAAGCAGATTTGAATATTCACCACTTACCCAAAACTTTCCTCCACCATTTGCAAACAGTTTGTCAAATGGAACCTCTCCTTCATTGTGGCAGATCTTCAATGCCTTGTAGTGGCACCATGTCCATGCAGCTCCTCCTTCCTCATGAGGTGACCAAGCCAGAAGTGCCATCGAATCAACACACCAATTATGCCGCTTAGGAGTCTACATTTCTCACCCCGCCTTTTTCTCGCCATTGCACATATTAGTTTTTTGAGGTATGCAAGTAAGTGGGCTAAATTAGTGAAAGTGTAAACATTACTTACGTGTCGCTAACAGAATGATGACAGATCTTCTCCTCCTCTCGGGTTGGTCGTAAGTGGCAGAGTTCGCGAGTCCTCGCAACCAAAATTCTTGTCTTTGTAATCTTGCCCTCGCCTCATGGTGCTCATCCTCCTCTCCTCCGCCTTAGGGTGCTCTTCCTCCTCACCCTCCGCCTCACGGTGCTCATCCTCCACATCATCGGACGCGATGGCTGCGAGTCTGAGCCCTGATCTACTAGAGTAACCCCCCGTTGCCCCTCGAGGGCATTGCACTGCCCTCTGCCTCTATCACATGTTCTTTGCCACTTTGGAAAACAAGCGTCACGCCTCGACTAGAGTATCTTTGCCTCTTCGACGCAACTCATTTTTGGTGTCTGAAATGAAATGAAATAAATTAATTAATTAATATAGCGCAATGAAGTAAGCTCATAGAAAGACGTAATATAGCATAATCAAGTAAGCTCATAGAAAAATGTAATATAACGTAATCAAGTAAGCTCATACAAAAATTAAAAACATGCAACAAATAGATGGAAGACATACAAGATCATGCTTAGAAGTAGTAAGTCTACAATGGGATCCTCCGCAGATGGGCCCTCTAAAAGTCATCGTCACTATCATGAGGTGTTGACTCAACCTCATCCCCTTGCGCCATCAATGTCTAGCGATTAAGTAGTTCCAAGTCCTCTTGGTTTACAACCTCATCGGTATCGATTTGAATATCATCCATGTGATCGTCCTCTTCCCCAATTATTATTTGAAAAGTCCCCGTAGCCCATCTTCTTGAAAGAATAGGTCAACACCATTGTTGGTCTCCATGTTGTAGTCCTCGCTCACTAGGGGTAGGTAGTTTACCATATGGTTGCACCTTATGTACTACCCACCAATCCACTAGACCACTCATAGTTTTGCATGGAGTGCGGGATGTAGTATACTTGGGTGGCTTCTTGAGCCACAATAAATGGGTCATTGCACTGGTAGGATTGATTGATGTGCAACTTCAACCACCCAAGTGATGTATCCCATCTGACTCCCCTAAACGGATGGAACCAATGACATTTGAATAACATAAGTTTGAAAGGTTTGCTACCATAGAAATATAGTTCAATTATTTCTTCAATTACTCCATAGTATTCAACAGGTGTATTGCTCCCATCTTGTCCTATAGTCACCAATCCATTATTAATTGTTGTTGCATTAGGCCGTTCCCTCTCATGTGTCGATGTTCAAAAGCGGTACCCATTCACATCGTAGGTACTATAGGACAGCACCCGAGTGTGGCATCCTTGAGAAACTTGCCTCAATTCGCTGCTCATAGACTTGTCCTTCAAACTCTTCAGCATAAATAGAATGGGTTTCATGTATTAGTTCCTCTTTACTTAGTAAATATTATGTGCAAGGGGACTAGCTAATAGAGAACTTTTCGATAGAACCAAGTCGAGAAATTAGGTTTACAATTCCCAACCCTTCCTAAGAAGGGTCTCAACTTGTTTTTTAGATGGGTCTCGGCGTTGCTTCCACTCGCTCTAACAAATTCCCTATAGGCAACAAGGCAAGTAGATTAAAATATTCATGCATCAATTATTAGAAAAAAAATAATTGTTACATACCTAATGTAATCATCCACTTTGGAGAGGTTGGTAAAGACATACAACATCACAAATCAACCACTCATCCCATGATAAAACTTTGGGAGTACCACGCTTGAAGTGTCACCTCTTCCGTGAAGAGGCTAAGTTAGCAATTATTTTGAGGATGCCAATATTGTATCGTGAGGTTTCATTGTGCACATCTGAACATTGTCAAGAAAGTATATTGATGTGAAATGGGAAATTTCCTCAATTATATACGCCTCATATGGATGCTTCAACACGCGATCGATTTTTGCTTTGCCTCGTAGTTCCTTTTGTTCCTCTCAATTGGATACATCCACCGGTTTTGCAATGGTCCCCCATCCTAGCTTCATAGGGAAGATGGAGAATCAAATGTTGCATTGGATTGAAGAAGCCGGTGGAAAGATCTTTTCCAACTTGCAAAGCAACACATGTACTTCACGCTCCATAGTTGACATTACCATGGGATCTATCTCTTTCGCACATAGTCACGATAAAAAAGCTCAACTCCGCCATCACTTGCCAAACACACTCGGGGGCGTAGCTACGGATCATCACAGTAAAAGGCGTTCCATGAATATGTGGTAGTCATGGCTCTTTAGGCCATTGATGCGCATGGTAGATAAATTCACTCCTCCTTAGATTTCTTTGCATACCCATCAGAAACTTTAGGGTCTCAAAACCATTCCAAAATCTCCTTCCTCTGAACCCTAGTTAGGCAATAACTAGCTCTTGGCTTCTCCCACTTGCGATGAATCGTCTTATGGATCATATTGAGAGAGGGCTGTTGCAAAGCTCCTCTGATCAAGGCGAGCCTTCACATTGTCCTTCGTCTTGTGCGGAATATCAAAGAATGTGCTAAATATGGCCTCTGCAATATTCTTCTCATTATGCATTACATCTATGTTATGGGGAAGAATGAGCTTATGGAAGTATGGCAGCCGCCACAAACTTAGAATGTGAGTCCAATTGTGCTCCTCGCCATATTTCTCGAACCCATCACCATCATCAAGAGGCTTCAAAGCATCTAGCCGTGCACGAACCTCCTCACCGCCAGACGACGTGGTGGTCCATCATGCGGACAGAATATTGGCCCTAAATCCAGTTGTGTTATACGAATTCGTGGTCAATTGAAAGGAATTGACGATGACAATCAAAGAAGGAGTGCTTGCGACCATGCTTTAGCCAACACCACGCAACGCGTCTCCTCAGATTGGGCATGGCATCTTCCCATGTCTGAGACCACCCGAGAAGAATATTCCGTGCAGCAGGAAGTCATGCATGGATGTGTGTACGCGACCCGCATGGTGAAGTTCTGTTTCAATGCCCGATCATATGTCACTATGCCTTGTTCCCAAGCATGTAACAATTCATCCACCACCGGCTCCATGAATACACTCATATTCTTCCTCGGTATTGAGGACCGTGGATTATCAAGGAAAGGAATATGTCTTTGCTTCTACATGCAAACACCGGTGGGAGGTTAAGGGAATGACAAACACAGGCCATACAGTATGGCGCAGCTTTCCATACCAAATGGGTTAAACCCATCGATTGCAATTGCAATTTGAACGTTAGAGGCTCATGGCAAACTCTACATAGTCTCGGTCAAATTGCTTCCATGCTTCACCATCGGATGGGTGGACCATCTTGTCATTATAGTACAACGACCATACTTGTGCCATACCATTTGTTTGGCGAAAACCTCGGATATGTATAACCGTTGGATTCGTGGCACAAATGGTAGATAGCGAAGTATTTTTCTGCCAATAGGAAGCTGCCTCTTCTGACCATCACCGGAGTCAACCTCAACAAACCTAGACTAACCACACTTATCACAATGATCTTTGTCCACATTCTCATTTCTAAATAGCATGCAATGATTTGGACAAACATCTATCTTCTCATATGGCATATTTAGTGCGCTTATCAATTTCTTGGCCTCACACAAGTTAGCGGGCAGTTTGTGATCATCTGGGAGAAGAGTGCTAAACACGCTTAAGAGTGCATCAAAGCAAACAATGCTTGTCTTGAATCGAGACTTGACAACAAGTAGTCGTGTGATGGCATCTAGTTGGGACACTGTGTTTGCCCATGAAGTGGTTGACTCATTGCGGACAACATATCAAAAAAGCCCTTGTTGCGAGCTCGGTTCTTCCTCGGCCAGTGGCCCATATGCATGACGACATCATCTAGCATGCCTTCTATCCTACTCTCATTGTGGCCGCCATCGTCCGTTTCTTCCCTTAGCACATCGATCGCTATGTTGTGACTCGCCGTGATAGACCCACACACGGTATAGCACCGCCCTAATCTGTACTTGCACAAGTGTGCGATCATTGTTGCCCTCATTTGTGGCCGTGTGTTGAACAACGAGAACAAAGGCACAACACACCCGTCCATTACTCCTAGCAAATGCTCGATCCACAAAATCATCGACTTTCCATCCATTCTTGACTACAGTCACCCATCGCTCTACGCCCAGTGTACATCCAACTACGATCCTCAGTCATCCTAGTGTGCAAAACATAATGCATATTTTAATCCAACTTTTATTTATGTCAAAAATTACAACTACTGAGCTTAGCTAGAAGCTACCCTAGGATGCATGCCCTATATATGTACACTAAAAATGTTGACATGAAGACAATATATATGATCAACAGAGCATAAAAACACTTTCTTTCAATATATATGAATACCATTATTTATTAACACGTTATTGTAGCATTGTAATGACAGTATATCAATCCACCATAAATGGACAACACAAAAGAAAATTAGCAAACTTTATTTCTTTTCCACTTATCCATTACCTTCTGATTACTTCTTGGAGCCGAGGGCCGAGGAGCTGTGGTCGGGAAGATGGTTGCAGCCTGTGTGTCGGGTGGAGAGGCAACAAGAGGAGGCGGCGCAAGACTTGTGAGGCAAGTACACAAAACAATCAAGCCTCAAATGAATCTGCGGTATCTATCGAATAGGGACTGTATTGAAAACCATGAGCTATATTAGGACAGAATCGGCACTTAAACATCGAAATTTAGACAAAACAAAAAATCCTTTAAAATGGACAATATCTATAGCAACGCCACAAATTTTACGTAGAGCTTGATAAACTAGTTGTCTTACATTACGAGAGGAGCACCACCACATATCATATCACATGAAAGGAGAGAGCACCACCACATATCGATACACACAAACTAATTAAGTTTGCATGGGGAATGTGTACGTTGAAAGTGCTACTGAGAACCAATCGTGGTTTCATGTTTGTCCATATTGATATAGCTCAACAAATTGTACTACAGTTGTCATTTTCTAGTACTATACCCATTAATAACCCAAAAGGGAAGAAAATATCACTCATGAGTACTTAACTTTCTATCTCTATTCTAATTCCTACTCAAGTGATCTTTTTCCCTAGTAGAAGAGACTAACCTATCTAGTTCATTCTATACATTAAGTTATAGACAAGTTAGTTATATCCATAGTATCGAAATTTGATTATCTACTCGGGATATATGGTTAACATTGAGCTATTATTCATCGCACATTATCCATCGATCCCTTCAACAATTACTTCCTCCGCAATTATTTCTATAAGGCTCCCACATATTTGAAGATTCAAACATTTTTTACCATCGGTGCATCTGAGTTTGTAACACGAAAGTGGCATCATGCACAAGCATGCATGCATACACACCGTGACGTGAGGAACCCTCCTATGGGTGGGATTTGTTAATCACGAGCAAAAGTCGTGGTTTTTTCTAATTTCACTCATAGACCTCTATACAATCGAGTATCCCATACAAGCCTCCACGTTAATGATCCAAGGAGAAAGGGACTACATAATTCCATATACAATAGAACCGGACTTGTCACACAACATGCTTGCAGGAGAGGTACCTTGCAGATCATGGAGGAGGATGACGGCATTGTCGCACGGAGGCGTCTGGCAGACAGCTTAACGACGCAGACGGAAGAGGGCGGGGACGCCGATCTGCGGCGGCGTGCGGGCAGAGAGAGGCAATGGCGTCGGCGTTAGCCGAGATCGATGGCGGACCAGGATTAATATTTAGGTATGGCGGCGCAAGCGCGAACCAAAACGTATTACCTAAAAGCAAAATAACCCATATACAAATTATATTGCAATCGCACCAATACGAGCATAAGACACTACATGGTATCAACAAGCAAAGATAAAGGTAAGATATCGAGAAATACCTCACTAATGAAGCAGCGCCGGCACCGGCCAAGCACCACGTGCCCAGGCGCCCACGCCACATCGATAAGAACTGCAAGATAAAGGGAGTTTCAATTAATATTTTGCGGTTTAATATGAAAATAGAGTCACTAGAAAGTAAATATCTAGTCAGTAGAAAATGACTCAAATGAGCACAATACGCAGAAGATTTCCATGACCAAAAGATATTTTAGTTAAAACTAGAAGGTGTAAATCAAGAATGCACTCTCATTAGTCGCATCGAGCACCTATTGATTTGTCCATGAGTGGACACTTATCCCATTCCACTAGTTGCATCATCTATCATTATGCGGCACAATGTTGATTTACCAACCGCAACATACATGTTCTTTTTTCTATTTTAAGAATTCATATAACAAATTTCAAGAAACCAATCGCCCTCCTCATCGCTTCTATCTTCTTGCTCTTTACTCACCAATGCAAAGAACAAAGCGGCGGCAAAGACTCATCCACAACTAAAACCAAACATCCTCTCTATATATCACCAAGTCACCAATCTCAGATATATAGCTAGGTGAGGTCAATCGAAATTATGCAAAGAAGAAAGACTCATCCACATTCCACAACCTCTCTTTTTGCAAGATTCACTTGTTGGCGACAAAAGAAACTTATCAAACCGATCTTCGCCTGTTAACAACCATACAATTTGGTGACATGGCAGACTTGCCTTGTGATGAGGAATACAAGCTAAAGTAGTTGTCAATTGTCATGGCTCAATAGGTCGCTTCGGTGAAGGTGCCAAGAACCGTGAAACAAAAATCCTCTAAGCAATGAGATGATCTAAATGAACCACTCAAAGTTAGATGGATGAGGAAGCTTCAAAGCTTCTTGAGCTTTGAGGCAATGGCGAGAAAGGATCTAAATGAACCACTCAAAGTTAGACCACTTGCAACATAAAAATCGACATGATGTGCCACTCAATCATCATCGAATCAGTAAAGTGCCTATATCCAAGATGTAAATAAAAGAGAAAGCGAAAAGAAAGGGGAGGAAATCGATTATTCACGCGCCCCTTGGCGGTTCTACCTTCGAGGACTGGCTTTAACCAATCGGCATAAGCCTTCACTACCACTCACCGGCCACCGCTCAGGCGACGGCAAGACATTGCCGTTCCCGTGTCGCCCCCTCGGCCTCGCTCACAGGTCCCCAGACGCTGCTAAGGCCCGTGCCTTCACCTGCTCTGTAGGCCTCTCTGCTGGCCACAAGGCCGTCATACCGGCTGCCTTGCCATTGATCGCTTACCTGCCAAGTGCCGCTTAGGGTTGGAGTCTTGGAGACTTGGACTTGGGTTTGCAAATTGGTTTGGGGAAGTGAAGCTGGGCGGGCGGTGGGGAGGGGTGGGGAGAGGCGGCGGTCCGGATCTGAGAGGGAGGTGGAGGGCTGAGGTGGCGGAGGAGGAAGAGGAGGATTTGGGAGGCCAGGCTGGTCATGAGGCGGGGAGGCGGCCCGGCCATGGGCAGGGAGGAGAGGGAGGCGGCGCTGGTCATGAGGTGGGGAGACGAGGAGGCGGCTTGGCCAAGCGAGGAGAGGAGACGAGGCGGCGGCGGTCATGAGGTGGGGAGGAGACGAGGAGGCGGGTGGCAAGTGACAGGTGATGACACAGGAGGCGCAGAGGCGGCAGAGGCGCGAGGAGGACAGGGGAGCGGCCACGTCGTGGAGAGAGAGCGTGTGAGGATTGGGAGAGGAGAGAGATGGGGGGGTTGGGGAGAGCACGGGTAGAAGTTAAGCAGGCGAAAAACAGGGCGGTGTGGAGAAAAATGGCGTGGCCTATTGTTTTAGCTCTCGAGTTCATGCATAACGAATCGACACTCGGAAATCATTTTTCCGTTGCTCTGTCAAAGTTTCCGAGTGTCGATCGGACACTCGGAAATTTTAATTTCCGTGTTTTTTTCGCTCCCGAGTGTTTAAGAAAGGCATCAGAAGTTCCAGTGTATTATTCAAAACACTCGAAACTTCGAGCTGGCGACTTCGGGCGGCGTGGTGCATAGTCTGGGCGGGGCGTAGAAGCGTGGCGCTCTCCCACTCGAGGCGGCGATCACGGTGCTCCTCAAACCTAGCGAAGCGAAGTGAATCGTGAAGGGCGAAATCGAAGCGAACAATGTCGCCGTGGGTTACTATAAAGTTCTGGCCATTTGTTGTTCCCATGCGCACTCTGGTGCTCCTGGCCATTGATCGCACGATGGAGGGCTAGGATCGGCTATGCCCATATGTCCATACTTTGGCCCATATCCACCTGATATGTTGCCGTTAAATCTCGTGCGCTGGGTAACTTGGTAACAAAATGCCATTTTCCCTAATTATTAATTTCAGATTTGCTATTCAGTGCACGTCCTCCCCCGTTGCAAAGCGCACATGTAAGTTTTTTTAGTGTGCAAGTTTTGACAACCGAAACATGTGAATTTATTATTTCTTTTTTTATTTGTGTGAATGTAAGTTTCTTATTATTTTCCACAAGAGTTACATCCAAAAGTTTTGATAAGCTAGCATGTTTCAATTATTAAAACTTACACAGTAAAAAAGATTATTTCTGATTAATACATATTCGGTTTTGCTAAAACACAGTCACTTGTTTTTTTATAAAAAAAATCTGAGTCGATTTCTAGCTGTTCGATTGTGCTAAGATTCCTGCGTTTAACTTTTTTAAAGTTTGACCACTAATATGTTATTGTGCTAAGATTCCTATGTTTAACTTTTTAAAGTTTGACCACTAATATGTTTAAAAACTTTCAGATTGGCTACATAAAAACTATATCATTATATTTGTTGTTAAAAATAGTTATATTGTTATAATTTTATTAATATATAACAAGATAAAGTTACAAAAAGTAACTATCAATGTTACATCTTGTAGATCGTGACAAGTAAAAAATATGTCACTTAAAAGAGAATGGAGAGTGGTGGACTAGACAACCCGAGTTTGAATCCTACCTTCTTAAATACGTTGTGTGAGGGGGGATAAATCTTATTCCTCTAAACTAGACTTGATTTCCGGCCCGAAATCCCGCTGAAAATAATAATAAAAATTATTTCTTTTATTCTTAAAATGAATTAAATATTACTTTTTATTCCAAAAAAGAAGTAAAATAATACATTTTAATTTAGAAAATGAATTTTCGGGTTAGACCAGGTCTGAAAAACCCGGTCTCAAACGGGCAGGCTTGAAGCCCGTCCCAGCTCAGCGTTTGAACAAGTCTACTCCACACCAACGTTTTAAAGAGAGCAGAGGAAGTACTTTTTGCCGATTTTTAAGCCGAAACAATCAAACAAGTAAATCGGACTAGACCAGGCTCCAGGTCTGGACTTTTTCGGTCAGACCGCCGGATCGGTCCGGTTTAAAAAACTAGGCTTTTGCTAGAAAACTTGCGACTGTTTTCTTGAGTTCAAAATAATCACATTATGAGTCGTTTGATATGCGTTGAGATGTGTGCTGAGTTTCTTTTTTTAAGCATATTTCTAAGATGAATGATATCAGATCTCATCATACAGTTCATAATGTGACTGTTTTGAACTCAATAAAACAGTCGCAAGTTTTTTTAGACCGTTCAAAAAACTATGGTATATAGCCGGTGAACGAGTTGTTCCCTGCGAGGAACCTCCTGAGCCCGGCGGCTGATATCGGAAGGCGGCCGCTGAACCGGTTGTTACTGATGTCAAGCCTAGTCAGATTCCAATACAACGTCTCCGGTAGGCTTCCGGTTAGCTGTCCGTTGTTCTGCAGGAGCAGGGAGATGAGCTTCGTCTCCGTCCACAGCGCGGGCGGCACCTCGCCTGACAGCTCGTTGTCTTGGAGCTGAAGACTTAGGAGCGTCGGGCAGTTGGCAAGACTGGCCGGGATTGAGCCATTCAGGCGGTTACCCCCGGCGGAGAGAACCCACAAACGGCCGTTGTCGCATATCCCAGCCGGTATTGGCCCGGAAAGGTCGTTGTGATCGACCTCGATGTCTCTCAGGAACGGCGAGTGCTTCCCGAGCTCCGCTGGAAGCACTCCAGTGAGGTTGTTTTCGAATAGCTTCATTATTACCACCGCCGGCAGGTGGGCAACGCTTGCCGGTATCTCGCCAGAGAAGCTGTTCTGGAACAGGTTCAAGAGCCTAAGGTTCCTCAAGCTTCCAAAGCTTTGTGGAATCACTCCAGTCAGCTGGTTCTCGGATACGTCGAGCTCTACTAAACTTGTCGCGCCCAACGTACCATTGATGACGATGTTGCCGCCTAGGTTGTTGCGATATAAATACAAATACTGCAACTTGTTGAGGTTCCAGATGCCGGGAGGTATGTTCCCGGCGGTGAATGTATTCATCGATAAGTCTAACCACACCATGTCCGTCATATCCACTACATAGCTCGGGAATTCGCCGGTGAGGTTGCACAGCGCCAGCCAGAGATATGTCAGCTTCTTCAAATTCTTGAACGACTCCGGCAGCTTGCCAGCGCTGAACCGATTTATCTCGAGCTTGAGCGTTTCAAGGCTACTCAGCTTGCCGAGCTCCGGCGGGATTGTGCCGGTAAACTGGTTTGTGTTTAGAGCAAGGTACTGGAGGTTCTTAAGCTTCGATAGCGCCGTCGGTATTTCACCAGTGAGGTTGTTGTAGTTCAAGGCCAGATAAGTCAGGTTATCCCCCCCGAGGTGGTCGATGTCAGCAGGAAGGTCGCCACCGAGGTTGTTCAGTGAGAGATCGATGTAATTGATGTCTGTGCAGTTGTAGAGGAACGTCGGGAAGCCGCCGCTGATACTGGTGTTCTGAAGGTTGAGCACCGTGAGGCGCGTCAGGCCGCCGATGGCTTTAGGGACGACGCCGGTGACTCTGACGTTAGGCAGGGATAGGGAGGAAACCCGGCCGCTGGCGTCGCATGCGACGTAGGTCCAGTTGCAGTGCTTCGTAGCGTCGTTCCACGAAAAGAGCGACGCGGGGTCACCCCACGCGCGCTTGATCTGGAGTAGTAGTTGCTTCTCGGCGGCCCGAAGCGTCGTGGATTGCGCGGCGGTGTGGTGCGGGAGGCATGGCAGGAGGACGGAGAGGAAGAGAGTTAGGAGACAGGTGCGGCTTGCTAATGCCATTCTTTTTGTAGCAGTGAATGGTTTCTTTCTTGGCTTTTGCCGCCGGCGAGGACTCGAGACTTCGCGAGGCAGCGAGGGTGGTGTTCACTGTTCAGTTTTGATAACCGGTGTTTTGTCGTGTCATTGCGCACATACGGGGTATTATGTAGTCGAGGCGAGGAGACGTGTTGTGATCAAAACGCGCTCCCAAAGTCCAAAATGTAGACTAAAGTGACCACGTGAACTTTCCACGGTACGAAATGTTTCGATGTGTGTGTCTCCACTCGCAAAGTCCACTTCAGAGTTCAGAGTCTTCAGACTGCATAGCTGGAGGAGCCAGCAGCCTGCGTGAAGGGAAGCTAACCGAGAAATTTCGTCGTGACCAGACGCTCGTGCGAAGACCGACTCCGCGAATTTAGTGCTTGTGCTAACAGAAACCAAACAAAGGAGGTGTTTTCGTAGAAGAGGGGTTCAGCACTGCAGAAACAGCGATTCGTACTGTACATGCATAAGTGAATCGTGATGATGAATGCGGACCATGCCCAGGTTTTATGCTGACTCCACCTCGGTTTCACCTCTTCAAAACTAAGACGACGAGCTATTCATGGTTACGATCGAAGAACAGAAACCTTCGATACTTTATGAATAAAATAGAGAGAATCGCACTATAGATCCTTGAACTTGCAACGCGTTATATTCTTAAATTCTCGAACTTGTATTTTCTTTTATCGATTCTCACGAACTTACGAGGTTGTACCACTTAGCACTCTGAACTTACGTTGGAGCGAAGTTCGTCGGATGCGATGTTGGCGACTTTGCCCCCTCCGAGTTCAGTGGATTTGTTGCTACCCCGTTTCGGCCGTGTTCATTGTCCACATCACCTCACGTTGACAAAAACGAATTCTTTAAACCCGGGAACACACTATGCTCGCGTCTTCGTCAGAGCTCCACCGCCGCAGCTTGCCGCCGTCCTCACCCTTGCATCCTCTGAGTCGACCGTGCGAGAGAGAGGTACATTCTTAGTGCCAGAGTAGGAACATAATACTTCCCTCTCTCTCACGATTATTCGTCGGCTCAGTCTTTTATGTTAGTAAGCGGCCAAATAGACTTCATGCGAGGGGTGAGTAGGTTCTGCTCTGGCGCTTGAAATGTCTTTTCTCTCTCACGGCCGACTCGAGAGGAGACAAAGGTGAGGCGGTGGCAAGCTACGATGGTGGAGCTCAAGCGAAGACATGAGCACGGTGCATTCCTAGACCCGAAGAATCTATTTTTTTTCAGCATGAGGTGACGGGGAGATGAACACAGCCGGAACGGAGCGACAGCGAGTCCACCAGACTTGGAGGTAACGAAGTCGCCGGCATCGCATCTGACAAACTTCGCTTCAACGTAAGTTCGAGATAAAGTAGCATCTAACCGCAAGTTCAGCTTGAAGTGGCATAACCTTATAAGTTCAGAGGTGAGAAAGTAAATCTGAGTTCGAGAATAAGTGCCAAGACAACCATGAAGTTTAGAAATCTACGGTGCAATTTTCTGACTAAGAAAAACAGATTTAAAACGGCAGATATCAAAACAATCTCTCTGTGAAAAGAAAAGGATGGCCTCGCAAAAAAAAGAAAAAAAAAAGGTAATTTCAGCATCCGGACAGAAAACATCAATACACTGAATAGTGACGCGGAATTTAGTTCTCCAGCACATGCTAACGAAGTCAAGAGTAGAAACGGGTCCAAGAAAGGCTATCGCATCACAGCTCGGGCGGCACCCCATGAACCACGAAAATTCATGCCAGCAGCAGCTTAAAGTTATGCTCGAGCAAACACAACTTTTGAGCGCAAATGAATCTATTGTATGGTGTGCGTATATGCGCGCGCTCAGCTTAAGATCGACTCAAACAGGACTACGAGCTCAAAGATTGGCAGAAATTTAGCTTGCTTTTCAACTCATGAGCCGAGAATTCGAAGTGCTCGCGTGGGCCGGGAGGCGGAGAGGACTACAAGGCTACATGCGATCTCTGGGCGTCCGGTGCGTAGTGGCCCGTGGGTGATCTGGTTTGGGTGAGCCGCCGTGGCCTGCGGGTGGGAGCCTGGGAAGGCAGTGCCGTGGGTTTGTGGGCGGGCAGTGTCTTTTTGGGGCCTACCTCCTGGACTGGGCAACTGAAATTATCGGGTTCTTGGAAAATCCACAGTGGAGTGATACAGGTCAGCACCACAACCTCCGCATCATCCACCCTCTGTCCCTCACCTCAGGACGTTTGGACTATTTTGGTCCTGTAACGTAATTTAATTCCTAATTTGACCTCTTTAGCGTTAGAATTCGATCGGCCCCTGTGATGCGTCTTTGCCGTCCGGCAAGCGGCAACCGAAGTTCTGTGAGCGGACCGTAGCACCAAGTCTTCTTGCGTGTCGGTTAGCGGCGACCAAAGTCTTTGTTGTGTCCGTCGGCGAAGCAAGATCTTTCTTGTGTGGGACAGCAACTCCCCACCAAGACATAAATCCAAGAGGAGAGAAAATACTTTTAAGAATATTTTTGGAGAAATTTTAAATATAGAAAATTAGCTCCAAAATTCTGAAATTTATTGGAGACTCCCAGCACAGTGTAATTTCTTGTGTAAATTTTTCAGAATTTTATGAGTTACGATTTTTCTGTAAAATTCATTTAATTATACTATTTGTAAGAATTTTCTAATATAGAAAATGAGGTCCAAACATTATAAAAAAAAATTGGAGGCTTCTTATACAACGTACTTGATTGTGTAATTTTTTCATAATTTTATATGTTCCGAAATTATCTCGAAAAATTAAGGGTTTAGGTATCGAAAATTAGGATAAAAGGTTTCGGAAATTAGGGTTTCATGATTTCATGTGACTTGGAATGTGGGAAGTTTAGTACCACATGACTACTCTAGGTAAGAGACACTCCTCCTGTACATCTATCGCCCGTCGTTCTTTGTCCCCCTTGCCCTTGAGGCTACGCTTTTATGGCAATTGTTTGATTAAATAACGACGTTGATTGAGTAATAACATCATACAATAGATTATTTAAAAAAATTAAATAGTATTATTTCTGTAATTCAATAAAAATAGATTTTTTATTCAATATTTTCATGTCCCAATTATTATTATTATTTGAATTTTCTATTTTTTCCCTATTTTTTGTTATTTTTTCTTTTTTTCACTCTTCCGTCAATTTTATGTATGAACATGTACCTTTGCAACTCCATTAGAAACCCTAATTACATTATGACTACTTTGTGTGGGAATTTATGAAACCTAATTTAAAACCTAAAATCCAAATTTTTGAGACCTAAATCAACCCATATGGTTTCTTTGTTACTATCGTATCCCGATCACCATATTTGTTCATTCTCAGAGGACAAGGTGCATACTCATACCGTGTGCTAGTCAGCGCTAACTCTGCTTTGAAGAACCACTACAAGCTGGAAACAACAATCCAAGGAGAATGATCATTTGCGATTACAATGCATTTAAGAAGGAAGCTAATGAGCACAATTTGGTTAACATAGGAGAGAACAATGAAAATGGAGCAGTCAATCTGATCAACTTTGAAGATGATGAATGGCCGTTTGACATTCTTGACGATAATATTGTACTTAACGGTCACTTGGCATTTGCTTCACCCCACACCCTTTGTCAGTAGTCGCTCGGGAATTACCAAGTATGCTGCAAAAACCTATTTCTATGGTGGAATTAGAAACACCGACGTAATCACCCATACCACCTACTGGTACCATCAGCGTCATTACTCAATCAAACAATTGCCATAAAAGCGAGCATTGCGGGTAAGGGGGGGCAGCAACGACGGGGCGATAGATGTGCAGGGGAGAGAGTGTCTCTTACCTAGAGTAGTCATATGGTACTAAACTTCCCACATTCCAAGTCACATGAAATCATGAAACCCTAATTTCCGAAACCTTTTATCCTAATTTTCGATACCTAAACCCTTAATTTTTTGAGACAATTTCGGAACATATAAAATTATGAAAAAATTAGACAATCAAGTAAGTTGTATAAGGATCCTCCAAAAAAAATTTATAATGTTTGGACCTCATTTTCTATATTATGAAATTCCTACAAATAGTATTCTTAAATGAATTTTACAGAAAAATATTAACTCATAAAATTCTTAAAATTTACACAAGCAATTACACTATGCTGGGAGTCTCCACAAAAATTTCATAATTTTTTGGAGCTAATTTTCTACATTTAAAAATTCCTCCAAAAATATTCTTAAAAGTATTTTCTCTCTCCTCTTGGATTTGCGTGCGCGGGGGGTGGGGGAGTTGCTGCTGTCCCACACAACAGCATCTTGCTGCTGCCGACGAACATAGTAGCACCTTGGCTGCTGCCAACCGCAGACTGGCGGCTTTGGTGTCATGTCCGCTCGCGAGATTTCGATTCTTCTTGAGTCGGGACGGCCTACGTAAAGACGCGAGGGCGGATCGAAATTTTAATGCTAAGGAGGCCAAATTAGGAATTAAATTACGTTCTGAGGCCAAAACAAATCCAAACTTCTCACCTCGGGCCTCACCGCCTCATTTCTCGGGCAGGAATCTACCTCAGTTAGCGACCGGTAGGAAATGCAGGATTTTTTAATAATATTAATTTTTAAAAATATAAAATTAAATAGTCAAAATAAACAATTGCAGAACTAGGCTACTGCCGCCAGTTTAACTGACGACATGCCTCCTGCTCTAATTGAAATGGCGACATGGCTTTATCGCCAGTTAAACTAGCGGCAAGAGGCTGATTTTTTTTTCAATTTTTGTGTGCATAATTGGGGCTAAACATTTATTACTATTTTATTTAAATTCTGCCGTTATTCTAGCATATGAACCGCCACACAAGACTCACCAAGTAAACTATCGCCACCAACAACGCACGAATAAGGTAAGAAGGATTAGAATCGGCAGGAATAAGAAACAATATTAACACAACATATTTTAAAGCAAAACGTCATCGCATAGTTTTTCGATAAATCATAAAGATGTTACAAAACTTTCCAACACAGCGTCATCACATAGTTTTTTTGATAAATCACAATGTTGTTACAACGCAATCCATCAAGATGTCGTCACATAGTTTTTCAACAAATTACAATAACAATATGAAACATTCAGCACAACATATTTCGAGAAGACAAACCATTCTAGTGGTTGTCGTCCAGAGTGCCAACCTCTCCTTCATCCCGTGCACTTCTCGTAGGGCATTTCTTGTAGGTATGCCCAGACTCCCCGCAAATTAAGCACTTTTTCATGCAACGCCCCTCTTCTGCTTCGTTATTGTCGTTCCTGATACGTCATACCTGCTGTCGGCCAATCTCTCCCTCCAGCCTAGCGATGTCCGTTGCCCAGATGAGTTGCTCCCACGTCAAATGGCCAGTGAAATGTCCAACCATGGCATAGCCATATAACTCTGCATTCCAGATATGCATCACATCCTCCTTGGTGAAATACCAGGAAATGTACTGGCTGGGGATGCTGTGCCACCGTCGAACATACGACCATGACATGTGAGCATAGCCTGTGTAGAAGAAGAGGCTTGTTGCAGGTGCATACGCAATTAGCGCGGCATAGCGTGCACTCGTGGATGATCCTCTTCTGGTTCGTCCCACGGCGTCCTTTCTCCCTGCACATGATCTCAAAGCAAAGCTCCCTTATGCCCATCTTAAATGCCCAGTGCATCTCACCATTCTCGCTCTTCTCCTCCATGTACTTGGTGATCATAGCGAAGTATATAACTCTGTTATTTGCTATGGAGAGCGACACGTTGTTGCTTCTGTCAACGAAGTACTTTGTGGTACCCCGGAGAATTGCCTCCATAATAGCAACTAAAGGGAGGCACCTGGTACCGTGCATGATCCAATTGTACAACTCGACTAGATTGGTTGTCATAACACTATATCGAGCACCATCCTTGTCATGTAGTAGCAACCACTTCTCCTTAGGTTCGTGCTCTATTCACTCCGAGAAGCATTTCACCTGCGCCTCTGTCTTCCGCGTTACACTAGGAGCATCTGTGGGTATCTGTGGCAATGTCTCGGGGTCTGAGGTCAAGACTTGTAGAAGGCCTTTTTGTTGCCTCCCTTCTGTGCTTCCCAGTACGCTCATCCAGAATCTTTCAGAGGGCATCGAACTTTCTCTTCTGGTTTTGGTTGTACAGACGCTTGAATAGATTCATCAAATCTTTATTGTGGAACTGCTTGTAGAAGCTTGCACCCAAGTGTCTCATACACCACTGGCTCTACAGATCCACCCACGGAAGTGCCTCGTTCTCCCCTTGTTGTAGCTGCGTTGTTGTACTCAATAGGCCTGCATGTCGACCATGTTTGACACGTACGTTTGGACGGCCTTGTACAACAGAGATCTTCATATTCCTCATAAACCACATCCAACGGTCTGTGTTCTCGCTTTCAACGAATGTGAAAGGCCACGGGAAGAACCTGATTATTCCTATCTGTCCCTATTGTAGTTAGTATCTAGTCCTTGTACTTCCCAGTCAGAAATATGCCATCTATGCACAAGATTGGATGGCAATTCTGGAATGCATTGATGCGAAGAATGCTCGCTTTAGTACCCTCCTCTATTCCCACCGCGGATGTACTCCATCTTGAATGTCAACATGAATGCCAGAAGTTCTATCTTGTATGACTCGTAGTTGGCCAAGGAGGTTGTTGTAGGAGTCTTCGAACGTATTGAACCTTGATTCCAGTCCCTTCTACTTTGCCCTCCACGTCTTTGCATAGCTGATTATGTACTGGAACCTTGCTTCTATTGCCCGAATGATAGATCATGGCTCGAAATCTAGATTATCCATGATCTCACCATACATGATGTTTGCGATGAAAGCTGATGACAGGTTCTTGTGGGTCTGCGTTGATTTAGCGATGACACATGTGGGACAACTATAAAGCATTTCCAGTAGTTGTCCCACTTATCTAGAATGCATGCACTCGCCAAGGGCATCACTCTATGTCGCACTTCATGTCGTAGTATCTGGGGTTGGACTTTACTACTATGTATGTACGCTGCTCTGACAAGGCCCAGAATTTGACAGCCTCTTGCACGGCCTCCTTGCATTTGTACGCAACCCCTTGCTTGACCTCGTTTTGGTCATACTCCCACGGTACATGGGAGCCTTCGTTAACGATGAGATTGTCAAACTGGTATGTGTTCCACTCGAATGGAACTGTCTGTTGTGCCACACCATCCTCCTTATCAGATCCTCCACCTTCTGACAATGCTTGGTAGTCCTAGTCTTCAAGGTCCATCCTTTCAACTGGGCCTTCGATCTCCTCACCTTAAAGAATCCAATCTTAGCTTGCTTGACGGAAGGACCTTCTTTTTGACAGTCTTCATCGACCACATCAGCAACTCCCTGACCTCCTGCCGCACTGGAGCCCCCAACTTCTTCTTCGTCATCACCACTACATGCTTGTTCAACCACCGATGCAAGAATGGCCTTGGCATATGCTTAGGCGGGAAGGACCAAATCCCACCCTTTCTCCCTCGCCAGGCCTACATAAGATGGTCATAGCCTAGTTCCCTTTAGCTGTATTAACTACCAATATGTGCCATGTTATGCTCGGTTGACAAGGCAACTCAATTTCAGATCATACACAAACATTGTGCATGTCGAATGAGTGGAACAACCACCGCATCACAGCGTTCCATGTGCATTGCTCTGGTCTTGCTAGGGTTACGGTCGCTAATTGGAAATAACACAAATCAATCCCCTTGGGACCCTCCAGAATAATCCCCTGACCATAGTAAATTTTGAAATTGGTTGCGTCCGATATATTTGACGTATTGCAGCATAAACAAGATTTTTATGATTAACAACATATCTAATACTAAACCACCCATCAAAAAGGACTATCTACAACATACTACACTTCGTAACCATAGATCTAAAACTATGTAATCCATTAAGTTAAAAAAATTACCTCAAAGGCGAACGATCTAACGGGTAGCGCTTTGCTAGATCCTCTTCTCCCCTCTACTCCTCTCTGCTCCTTGTACTACACGTGCAGAAACATCCTCGTAAATGAATATTATAGATTTTTCACATGTTATGTTGCATTCCACATATCCCTAACTTCATGGACGCATAATAGCGGCTGGAGATGCAATGCAACTTCTTCCAATGGATCGACGACCCGGACATGTACACTAGGGCGTTCATCGAGCAAAAGTACTTGTTCAACTACGCGAAGTGAGACGAGACCTTCGAACGTTGGAAACCTTATGCACCCGATCACACTGAAAAGGCACTAGAGGAGCTCGAAAAAATTTGGGTGGTGGTGGAGGACTCCTGAAGAGGAAGCTAAGTATGACCAGGATGAGCATGCGGCAGACAAGTGTAAGGCTCCTGCTAGTGAGACCGGCAGCTGTCCTAGCACTCCTCGTCGCCCGGGTGAACTCCATATCGAATAGATAAGTTAGATTCAATTTGCATCCTAATAATTGATTTGGCCCTATGTTCTATTATCCTAACATCACATGTATTGTAGGTGTATTTCGATTTGTTCATTCACGTGTGTTGTTATTTCTAATGCACGTAACCAAACTCGATGCACTATATAATTCACAATTAAATTATGAAGTCTTGCATACTTAAATCTATTTTCCCAAAAATTTCGACTGTTAAATATTGCATAATCTTTTCCCAAATGAATCGGTTCCACGAACAATACAAATCAGAACAACAGTGCGCACGGCAACCCTAATCACAATTTTTTTTCAGCTGTCTATAGCCTCTGTCACATAGGATTTAAACTGATGTGGATGAAAGAGAATAAAGAGAGAGAAATGTGATGTCTACAATCCTGTAGCCGACTGTAGCACCAGAACCAAGAAAAGTATTAAAGATTGTGTGTTGTCTACAATCCTATAGCCGATTGTACCATCATAACCCATTGTATGAGCTGTCTTTAGTGCTGTCTACAAGTGACATGAAGAGTTGCTATAGACAGCAGCTATCTGTATCATTATACATGCCCTAAACGAAATCGACGAAGGGTAGATTCGTCTTCACTTCTTCAGAGTTGTCTTCGCTTCTTTTTTTTCTGTTCGCAAAATCAGAGTCCTGACAATTCGTCACCTCTACCACGTTGATCTCATGGCAGTCCCTGCTCGGTTAGGGTCCCGATCGAGGTTTGCGTTGCGTTGCGGCAAATATCAGCAATACATCGCCGGGAAGAGACTACAAACGTACGGAGCAGACACACGAATACAAATCGGGCTTCAAAATAGCAACAATACATGATGGACATAGGTGGTAGGACGGGATACAGGGACGCACTGTTTGGTTGGGCTCTTAATGGGTTGTGGCCTTGTGGGCTCGATGCCAAGGGCTACCGTGTTCATTGCTAACTTTTGTAGGCCTTGCTAGTGTTTTGGGCTAAAAGTAGTCTTGAAACCGCCCGCTTTTCACAGAGGAACAGTGGTGTCGTCCCGCCGCTTTATCACCGATAGGGTGATATCATGTCCGCAGCCGCCCAAATCCCGACCCTTTGCGCCACGCCCGCCGGCGCGGCATATTCCCAGACGCCGAGCGCGGCCGAAATTTCCGCGTGATTTGCTCTCCCTCCGATCGACCCCTCGATCCACCGTACCCGACGCCCCCCTCTCCATATTTGACTCTTGCTTGACCTTGACTCCACCTTTTCGGTACAAGACGGCTGCTGCTCCATCGTGGGCGGCCCGTGTACCGGAGGCAAGTTGGCAATCGGATGGTTCAGACCACCATCGCCGCGTCCACCATGATGGGCATAGCGGAGGGCGAGGTGCAGGTCGCGGGGTTGGGCTGGACGGAACGACAGAGCATGGGGTTGGTACTTGGAAGTTGGAACTAGCAGTGTAGCACACCTCACGCCACGGTTAGTACTACTAGACAAGTAGTTTCGCTTTTGCATCTACCACCATGAGTTCGAGCACTATCTGAACAATTGATTTCTCGTTTTTTTGCACAATCTGAAAAGGGCAAATGGTCTGGCGGCTGTGAATGGCACCTTCTCAACCTCTCTGGCAAGTGTACTGTGTTTTATTAGCTCATCTGGAGATACGAATATATCACCGAATTTGTAGAGAGCAATATTAGACCTCAACGTCAGCACTGGAAAGTCATAAGCTCATCCTAGTTTAGCCATCAGCTCACCCTAGTATAGTAGTATCAGGTCTGGTGAAATCAAGACTACTTCTGTAGTTCTTTACTAGTGAGCCGAGTTGCAGGTGACCTAAAACATTAATTCCTTTATGCCTTCTGTTGCAGGCTGGGAAGCTAAATCAAAGCAACATAACGGATTAACAGTAGAAGCAAGACGTTTGTAATTTCACATGCCGATCAGATCGCGTGATAGATTAACAATTGTCTTGTTTTGGTTAGTGGTATTCTTGCTTCAGATCTTCACCTAGAATATTTTACAGGTGGTGTCAAGCGGTACATGTCTTTGTCTCTGTGTTGTCCATTCTTATGGCATAGAAAAGCCTGTATTAGCGGACAATTTTGAAACTACCATGTTGAAAGAAAGAAAATAGTTCAGCTGGCAATTCTCATTTGCTTGTAGGATCTGATAGATCATAAACGGATCATCCCTACACTGTCGAAAGACGGTGTGCGCTTGACAAGAGGATTTAGATAACGAGAGTAAGGTGCCCGGAGGCGGAGGGTAGGGGGCCAGCGGGAGCCTTGGCTCGAGGTCTAGAGGGCCCTATTCTGAAGTGAAATAGTTAAAATAGTTCTTCTCATCCGAATAAATTGGCAAAAATAGCGCACTCAAAACCCACTGTAAAGGGCCTAAATAGCCCTTCGGCGGACATATGTCATGTGTCCCCATGTGTGTGCATATTCTTTCATATTAGATCCCACTAACCTTTTGGCAAGAGAGAGACTGTCACATATGCACTGAAGAAGGAGATTAGAACATTGACTGACAAGTGGGGCCGTCAAAAGAGAGTGTAGAGTAAGTGAGTTGGGGTGTGGTGGAATGAGTCCATGGACCATGGGTCCAATGGCAGTGTCTTGACAAGGGTATTAAATCCCTAAGTCTGGTAACCTGAAGCTTATCGAAGAAATGAATTGAATCAACCTTTCCCCTTCCCCTTCCAGTGTTTACCCCTTTTCTGTCGATTGTGTGATGCCGAATTCGTCTGGCCTCGATCTGGGCTTGCCGCCGGCGATGAGGCCATGATAGATGGTATCAGAGCCATCTACGAGTCCTTGTTCTCTTGATTTGTGCTGTGAATCCAAGGGTGGGTTGGTGATTGCCTTGCGCGAACACCATAAATCCTGACTGAGGTTAGCGTGATTTGGAGGACAAATTCGAGACAGTGGTAAGCTACCAGTGAATTGGTATTGGTGTCGAGTGAATTGGTTCGAGCACCATGGATCCTGTGGAGATCGAGAAGTGAGAAGCCACGGAACAAAGGTTGATGAAGAAGCGCCATGAGTTGAAGGACACCATGAAGCTGGACATGAAGCAGGCCTTGGGGTCGACGATGCTTTCCCCAACCCTACTACCTCAGCTGCCTCCAATGGCTAGGTTTTGCCTCGGACTCGACATGCATCGCAAGTGCCCGAAGGTGTTGACGAAATGCCAAGTCGCTAGGAGAAAACCAGAGTAGGCGTTCTTCATGTCATCGTGAGCCAGGTGAGATATCCACCGATTGAAGAAGTGCTTCATCAGTGTTTGATCCATTTGGAGTGGTGGATAATGTACGCGTGTATGAGAGGACGACCGGGGTTGTGGCTCTCATCACCTTTCGATCATGCAAGGAAGCCGCTCAAGCTCAAGAAGATGCATAGCCGATGCATCTACAATGGTCTATTCTTTGGATGGACATCCGACTACTCATAGTTCCCACCAGCAGCAACATGATGACACCTGCCAAGTGCTCGACGTCGCCATGTCCCATCCAAAACGCCGATGAGCTGACGACTAAGTCCACCCTTGTTGATGCGTCGGCGGCATCCACGACCACTTACGCAGCCACAACCACCTCTTCGCTTGTTGGCGCCACCCTAGGCACGACTGGTGCTAGTGTTGCCCCAATCACCGTCAAGCTAGTCGATGCCATTCCGTCTACACAGCACAAAGGTGTGCACCAAAGCATCGTCAAGTGGGTGTCACGGGTGCGCATCACTACGTCACTTTGGTCTTGCGCGGCTATGAAGAGCAAGCACAACAGCTCGATTCATGGCGTCGTGGTCTCGGTGGTCAAGGATGAAGATGTTTATGAGGTGGATGTCCCTAACGTCAACTCCATCCACAATAATATCGAGGATCTCTACATCGGCTACGACGATACTACCGCCAAGCAAGGTAGTCGAGTCGAGATCCCGAGTCGGATCGATTTGCCTCCTAGGATCGAATCGTAGAATCGGTGATTCTCTGATTTGTAAAAATACACATATTTAACATCTATACTATAAGTTTGTATGATTCTTATAAGGTTTACCACTTACTTATTACCAAAAAAGGGCAAAACACTTCTTATCACACAAATGTAAAAGCATAATGGTAATGCGACATGATGGGTGATATAGTTACGAACTACAAGAGAATAGCCAATGGCCTTGATTAGTTTACTACAATTAATGAGAAATGTTCATAAGTTTTGTAAATCAATATCTAATTGCAACGCTTGCATGTTCCTTAAAAGCACTAGACATACTACGAGAATAAAAATAGCTTATCATTATCAAGCTCAAGATTGCTCATGTCATAACAAAATATCGGCAAAATCGGGCCCTAAAAAATTGTAAAAAAAGGAAAAAAATTGCAAAAAAAAAAATTGCGACTCTACCACGATCCTACTCTGCGATTCTACACGATTCTACGACTCTACCCTTTGGATCGCGACTCTACCCGATCCTACCGATTCCGATCCGCAGTGCGATCTGGATCGTTAGGTCGTCGATGGGATCGTGAGGATCGTCACGACTTCTGAGTAGAATCGCGATTTTAACTACCTTGCCGCCAAGTTTGTTTGACACCATGATGTCCGCCAAGGTGTTCGGTGAGAAGCCCCTCAAGGCTGGAGTGAAGGAGAACAAGATTGACGAGCAGCTGTTGTGGGATGAGGGAGGCACCTCTATACGGCAGTGGCATACTTTGGTCTTGGGGTCTAGCCATGTGGTGTTTGTTGAAATACCACAAGACGGCCATTTCCAAGCTGGCGGCATTGGGTGCACTCCCAAGACGGGGGTGACCAAGACACTCGCTGCAAAGATGAGAACAGATGGTTGACTCTAGATTGGGAAATCAGTGATGCATGGCAGGTATTTGAGGAAATGCCACCATGGGGGAGAGGTGCTTTTAGTCCTTGGAAATATGGAATGGAGAGCGTTGGCTCAGTGTTTGACAAGATGTTGTCATGGAGATGGGTGGTTTCAATCCATGGAGGTGCAATACAATGGAGGTGATTCAGTTCCAACAAGAAGATCATGATAATTCTATGAACTCAATTCATTCAAAAGGAGTAGTTGCTTTAAAAAAGCCTTGGGATCCAGGTGTCCAGCAACTTCACTTTCAAAGAATTAGGGCACAACAAGAAGATTTGGTTGTGCCACTTGCTATGAATGTTTTGCTTCGACACTTGCAATTGATTGCTGTAGCAATTTTGGTGGTGCTTATTTATTGTCCTTGTACTGCCCAAAAAGAAGAAGGTGAAGTATTGTTCTATGCAATGTCAGTTCAGTGGGGGGCATTGGCTTGGTTTCATGTTCCAATTTTGTTATCAAGGAGGAGATTCAACTAATCAGTGAAGATAGGCGGTAGTTCATGCAAGCAACAACCTGTTATTCAATACAATTTGTTTAGGGGATATGTCACTATGCTACCACTGCAAGTTACCTTGTCGACATGCTTTTTGGACAGCTACAGGTTCAATGGTTTTGTATGCTACATCAGAGAAAAGAGCTTGCAACTTCTGTCAAGTTAGGAAGGGATGATTTGGAACTTGTTTTGGGAATGCCCTTACTTGCGAGACAGCTATTTGAGAGTATCCTCAAGGGATCAAATCTGCTGCTAGAATTTGTTATTAGGTTGGAGGATTCAATGTTTCAATAGCATTTTACTGCCTCTGCTTGAGGACAAGCAGATTTTTTCGGGGGTGGTAGTGTCACATATGCACTGAAGAAGGAGATTAGAACATTGGCTGACGAGTGGGGCCGTCAAAAGAGGGTGTAGAGTAAGTGAGTTGGGGTGTGGTGGAATGAGTCCATAGACCATGGGTCCAATGGCAGTGTCTTGACAAGGGTATTAAATCCCCAAGTCTGGTAACACAAGCTTATCAAAGAAATGAATTGAATCAACCTTTCCCTTCTCCTTCTGTGTTTTCCCTTTTACATCGATTGTGTGATGCCGAATTTGTCTGGCCTCGATCTGGGCTTGCCGCCGGCGATGAGGCCATGACAGACTACTGACTTTTGCTATCCCATTCGGCAACCACTAGAACCTCTTTCTCTCCCTCCTCTCCTCTTCCGGGCTGAAGCTCCATTTCTCTTTCCCCCTTTCTCTTCTTTGGCGCGTAGCAAGAAGCCAAGAACGGGTACAAAGATGATTGGATGAAAGATCCTTTGACTTGATCTCTTATATTGCAAGGTTAATTCTAATATTTGTCCTATTGCCTTTCAGATTTGGCCCTTCCATCAGATGATTCCATTTGTATGGCATGTTCATTCCCCAAATAGAACATTGTCTTATGCTTTTAGGTAAGTACTACTATTGATCTAGCATTATTTAGTATTTGACAAAATAAACTATTGAACCCGATACTAGTACTAAATCTGTTTAATTTCTTGGTGTATTAATCTTTTAGGTTGATTCGACTTCTTCTTACTCTACTGGTTTCAACTGCAACTACTGAATGTGCATTTTCTGCAATGAAACTTGTTAAGACAAGGCTTCAAAATAAAATGGAAGATGGATTTCTAAGAGATTGCTTGATAACCTATACTGAAAAGGAGATTGCAATAAAATTCTCAATATATATAATTATAGATGATTTCTATGCAATGAAGTCACGACAAGTACGACTAAAGTGAAAAATGTTAGATCCTCTATCTTCTAGTTGTCTACATTTTGTTTTTGCATGCAATTGTAAATTTTTGTGTTATCAACACTTTGAAGCACGAGAAAATATTTTGTACAATTACACTCAATCGCTAAATTTTATAAGTGTATAGTATGAAATGATCGCTCTGTGTGTGCTCGGTCCACTGTCCGGCTCCCCCTATATCTATTTCATGGCTCTGCCACCGAAGATGCCAATACAAGAAACATACTCCCTCCGGTTTTAAATATATGATGTTCTGGAGAGCAAAACAGACTTGCTTAAACGTCATGTATATTGGACTGGAGGTAGTAATATTTAATCTTCAATCGAAACATTATAATTTATAAATACCAAATGAAGACATTATATATGTTGGATGTTGGTTGGTGCCTCTGAAGCGCCGATCATTTTTGCTGACCACGTCTTGGATATCGATACATCTACCGCACGGATCGGCCCCGATATGTATCGGGAAGTATCAGAAATAGTTGCCTTTAAAAAAGGGAGCTGCTACACAACGCTATACCGTTGGAAGCACTTCCAACGGTATAGTAGTCTCATGAAGTTTCGTTATGCCTCATGAAGTTTCAGATAGCTCCTTGTTATGAAGTTTCGTTATGTCTCATTATGTTTCACTAGGTTTGAGAGAGTTTCAAAAAGTTTCAATGGGTTTCATCCAGTTATTTGGGATTAAAACTTCATAAAATATAATGAAACATGATGAAACTTGGGATAAAACTTCATGAAACTTAATAAAACTTCATGAGACTTGGGATGAAACACAATGAAACTTGATGAAACATGATGAAACTTCATAAAATTTAATGAGATTTGGGATGAAACTTCATGAAACAGAAACTTAGGAGGAAACTTCATGAGACATGGGATGAAACTTCATGAAACTTAATGAAACTTGATGAAACACGATAAAACTTTGGATGAAACTGTATGAAATTTAATGAAACTTTATGAGACTTGGGATAAAAACTTCATGAAACTTGATGAAACACGATGAAACTTCATAAGACTTGAGATAAAACTTCATGAAACTTATTACTGTACTCGTTCTCTATGATTCTATCGAGAGAAAACCCACGAAGAAAAGAAGAATCGAGAATTTCAATAGCCAAGAATCAAGAAAGCCTCTACCGCTTCTGCGTGATGTCATAGATTTGCCCTTCATGGCCATGAACAATGGCTTCTTAGGTCGGATCCGTCATAAGCCCTCATTCTTCCGTCGCCTCACGTGATGCCGTGATGCTGGCAAGAATCAACGCTCTCCTCCACCTCCGCCTCCCGCCTCCTCGGCGGCGGCACCGGCCTCGCAAATAGATCGAACACGGCCACGCACAGCGCAGTGACCATCGCCACGGCCGTGAAGAACGCGGCGGGAGACAGGATCGAGTCACCACTAACCGCGTCTGCCTGTCTTCACGCTCGCTCGTTTACGCTGCCACACAAGCTAGCCTGTTGTAGCTTGTTACTCCAACCTCCACAGTAAAGGAGATGGTAGGGGAGAGAGAGAGAGAGATGCAATGATGGATGGATGGATGGGAGCGTCGATAGGTTCAAGTGGATAAGGATATGACTTTACGTTGTAGGTGTGATCTAAGGTGTTGAAAGCTTGTAATCGAATGGTAAAACCTTATACCGCCGATTCGGCTCGGAACGGTATACCGTTAGATAGTTTTTCAAAAAAAAGGAAATATATTTTCGATACGTATTGATATTTGATACGGATGGATACGCGGTACGGCCCAAAAAAGCGCAGCCAAAAAATCACTGTTCTTAGTTCAACTGAACGAGCCATCACTGAGAACCCTAACCCTTGTCCCTGACCTTCCCTACGCTGCGCCTCCCTCCAGTCCGCTGCGCCTCCACTCCAGAGGTTGCCGTCGCCGTGCGCCTCAGTCCAGAGCTCCTCCGTGCGCTCCGGGCGACCGGCGCCCTTCGGCGCTCCCTCCTCCGCGCCCCTCCTCTGCATCCATCGGCCGACGGTGCTCCCTCCTCTCCACTGTTCAGCATCCAGCGGCCGGCTCCTACATCTTCCCCAACGCAAGCAGCCAGGTGCGTTTCCTGTTCCGTTCTCCGTTCTAGTTGTTCTCTTTCTGTCAGATCTTGTTCCAGGCATTAGCTAGAGCTCCATTTGGGGATTTTGCTTGTGAAAAGCAGCAGCTAGAGATGAACTGGGAATTGACTTGTTCAGGAGAGGGAGATTTCTTTGGGGATTGTTTTGTTGCAAATCCTAAGGACAGTGCGACTTGCTACTGGGAAGTGGGAATTGTCTGTAGATGAACTGGGAATTGACAGAGTCAGAGCTCCATTAGGGAATTCCCTTTGACATCTCCTTTCAATGGTGACCTTTTACTAGGCGAAATGTGCTGAAGTGTTTGCTATTTGCTAGTCGATCTGGACATCTTCAGAGATTACAGTCTTACAGATGAAGCTGATGAAGTGATGAAATGGGAATTGACTATCATCAGTTAATCACCAATTCACCACTCACCAGTAGCTGCACCAGTTAGCATTGAGATTGAGGTGTACATGACCATTGGCATAAACCTGTTTGGTTATTTGGTTCTTTACTTTCTGTCTTTCTCAAGGTTCAGGCCCAAACTGACACGACTG
The DNA here is from genome assembly GCA_036346405.1 of Phyllostachys edulis. Lineage (NCBI taxonomy): Eukaryota > Viridiplantae > Streptophyta > Magnoliopsida > Poales > Poaceae > Phyllostachys > Phyllostachys edulis. The sequence continues at coordinate 9,053,450 of CM070554.1, read as the reverse complement.
AGCCCTATCCTTGTGCTTGTTTAGGAGCATACAACAGTCAACAGTCAACACAATGACATCTGTAATTGCATGCAATGATGCAATAAATCTGACACTGGGTTTTGCATTCAACCATCACTGAAATTTGCAATTGCATCCACAACAGAAAAAATTCAGTCTTCTGATCACTGGACACATACATTTTCATTTCAATTGTGCACACACATACATCCATTTGCAGATCCCAGACAGTACCGCAGTACGACTTGCTAGTTGCTACTAAAACTGATAAGAGGCATAGAGCAGTAGCCAGTAGCCAGTAGGGCAGTGCTCTGACTCTCTGATACATTGATAAATTTACATATATGCTGAACGAATGGAGTAAAAGTCCACAATTTCCATTTGTATATGCTCTCTGGGGCATTTCTATACAGCTGAAGTAAAGGTAACCCCTTGACTGAAACTTATCAACTATCGTATTTTATATTTTTACTATTTTTAATACACACACACACACACACACACACACATCCGTATCGCCGTATCAGGTTTTTTGGAGAAATGGGGTATCGCCGTACCGGTATCGCGTATTGGTGCATCATAGAATGCCATGTATGTTTTTTTTTCAAGCTTATCATGGTTGGTATAATTTGGCAGGAGAGTTAGAGAAGAAATAGATATGTATGTAACTTTTTTTTCTTCCTCCCTTTTGTCGATCGAGAGAATTGTATGTAATTTTCAGATTGTTCACTGTCCTTTGATGTTTTGGTCTCTGAAAGTGCTATTGATTGAGTTCCTGTGCTAATTTGGCATCGTATCAACTGATTAACAGCTATTGTATAGCTTAAATGATGTGGCGCATTAGTTGGTGGGTTATTTGTATAGATTTTCTCACGATTTTCCAGGATTTGAACTCATGATTCGTGCCTCGTAAGTCTTAAGATATTTACATTAACTTATTATCCCGCTCTAAAAGAATAGCTGCTGTAATAGATTCTACAGACAAAAGCTATTGTGTAGATTTTTTGGAGCCTGTTTGGAGCGCAGAGATTTTAAAGGAAAACTATGTAATTTTACACAACAAAAAAGATATTGTAAATGGGGCATTGAGCTCCGAGCCTCTAATAGGCATCGCGGCGTCGCTGGGTTCTTGTAGTGGAAACCCAAGTAGGAAAGAGCAGCCCAACTCGGTTGCTACGCCAACCTAAACGACGCGAGGCAAGCAAGAGCAGCGAGCAGGTCAGCCACCGTCCCGTCCCCATCCCGACCACCTGTGCCGGTCATCAACGAAAGCCGCCGCCCGCCTCCAGCTCGAGATCCTAACGAGAAGAGGCGGAGAAGTCTCTCGCTCAAGAGTTCCTATTTGCCAGCGTCGCCAAAGCCGCCGCCTTTAGCCCTCCTTCCACCTCGAAGCGAAGGAACTCGCTTCTCTTGTAGGCGTCCTCCTCCTCCGATCCCCTCTACTGGAGTGGACTGGCGTGGTGCATCCGGACGTGATTCCTTATGTTGGTAAGGGAGCCCTAGCCCTCTACTGGACTAGAGGGTGGCCTTTTCTTTGCTGTGAATGATCCAATCCAACCACATCTTTCTTCTCCAAGATGATCGATCTCAAGGTGCGGGTGCATCCGCGTATGTATTTTGGTGTCTATCACCCTGTACTAGTATCACTAACAGCAGTTTGTCTTCCAAAAAATGGGGTTTCAACTGAGCCCCCATGTTTTCTAATCGAACAACGAAAGGAAGACAAGCCTTAGGTTCTGTAACTACTTAGATCCATGCACAATTATCTCTCCTAGTATGACTGTCCGATTAAGATGAACACTTTTTTGTTGTTGTTGTTTGAGTTTGCAGTAGAATCTGATTGAACGCCTATTCTAATGCACAAATACAACTCTGTATTGGACTCCAGTGGGCATGCCTGATGGCTAACCCTGAATGGATGCAGATGAGAAAAATTAGGGTGCTCTGGTGTACTCTCGTCTGCTTGCATATGTTTTCCTTGAAACTCCTTTTACTCAATTCATGAATTGTATTAGACTAATAAGTTAAGTGAGTACCGAATTCACTTATTCGGTAGTAGCCGGTTATGAATAACCCTGTTATGGTTCTGAATAATAACTATACCAGGACAGGTCGCTACATGAATAGATAGATTAATTGTCTCATCTGCATGTTCTTCGTAATTGTACTTCTTTTATAAAATTGCACTCCATTTTTATTACAGGAAACAATCTGAATTAAGACAGAGATTGGCGAGATGTCTTTCCTGAGGCTGTTACCTCAAAGGTTGCCCCAACTTATTAGGTACAACACGTACATCTCACCTTGAAAATTTCAGCAAGGCTTTGATGTATCATAAATATTCCATTTACACATCTACCATTATCATGGGATGAAATTCTGTTTTAATTTGCTTTCTTGATGACCACTCACTCAGGCAAATGGAGCAAGATGTTGAGACTGTAATCAACGTTCTGCAGCCAGGTCCAATAGGAATTGTGGAGCACAAATTCACTGATGCTGAGATCCTGGAGGCCCAAGCCATAGTAAGGAGAGCAGTTGATAATTGGCGAAGGAACTGGACCCTGGAGAGAAACCTTGGCAGTGGTTCCTTTGACAAATGGAAGTAAGGCCTCCCATCATGACATGGTGCAGCAGCCATACTGAAAATAAAATTGTGTTATGGCTACAACCGTTGGCATTCCAATAGTTGATATGTTTTTTTTTTCTTCTGTCAGTGTATCCATTCAACCGATTGTGATATACTTTCTCTACAATCTATTGCTGACAAAAGTACGTAGTGAGAGTTTCGTAAATTGTTCTCTTCTAACGTCCAATATTGAATATTCCCAATAATATCTTTTTTTAATCAGTCTGCGTACTTTGTGGTTTAAATGTTCAGAAAATGCACCGCACCAAGTCAGATTTTATGGTTAGTTTGGGAAGGATTCTTAATATTTGTACTTTCTACCTCACCCATTTTTCGCTTTCGTTCATTGCATTGCTGGCACAAGCTCAGGCAACGCTAAACATCTCTGTAACAAAAGTGAGCAAGCTTAAGCTCAGCCACCAAGCATGTTTCAGGGAACCATTTTCCCCTGGAGAATTCAGGGAGGAACTGAAGGGGGATTCCCTTTTCTTTCTTTGTTGCATGGATGTTTCTAGCCGTGAAGTTATGAATCCGTTGCAGCTTCCTGCCTTCCCAGATTGCTGTTGCAAGTTTCTACTATGGTTAGATTGGTTTCTTTGAGGCCAAAAGAGATCCGAAATTACCCAAGCGCCCTGGATTGCATAGCAAGCATCGAATTTTAGAATTTTTCCGTTCTCTGCACAAGGAATATGCCGTTTTCTTACAAAGAAATTCGTATAGTTCTTGCAAATGAGTCACAAACCCGACGATGTCTTGCCATTAGGAGGATGTCATATTTTGGAACAGATGATACGATGGTTAATTCACTAAGAACGAACACAATTGATTTTTTGAATATTTTCATCTTAATCGAACAGTCATACTAGGAGAGAATTGTCCATGGATCTAAGTAGTTACAGAACCAAAGGCTCGTCTTCCTTTCGTTGTTCGATTAGAAAACATGGGGGCTCCGTTGAACCCCCATTTTTTGGAAGATAAACTGCTGTTAGTGATACTAGTCCAGGGTGATAGGCAGCAAAATACATACGCGGATGCACCCGCACTTTGAGATCGATCGATCTTGGAGAAGAAAGATGTGGTTGGATTGGATCGTTCACAGCAAAGAAAAGACCAGCCTCTAGTCCAGTAGAGGGCTAGGGCTCCCTTACTAACAAAAGGAATCACGTCCAGATGCACCACGCCAGTCCACTCCAGTAGAGGGGATCGGATTCGGAGGAGGAGGACGCCTACGAGAGAACCGAGTTCCTTCGCTTCGAGGTGGAAGGATGTCAGTCCTTGGAAGTTCAGCTAAGTCTGATATTTTGTTCTGCTCGGTTGAAGGCTGGATGGGAAGAAGTCGGCAGCCCTTTCACCGCTTCGTCGATTCCACTTAAGACCAGTGAAAGGCGAGGATGTAACTTGGCATTGTGAAGGAAGATCCGACGGTCTGGAATGATTTTTGTAATTACTGTTACGTCAGCTGCATTGTTGTTTTCAGTTTTCATCGCCGGTTAATTCTGAACTCGGCTGAACTTTCCTTTTACTCTTACCTGCTGTAATCCTGGACTGTAACTTTCAGCGTCGAATCTGGGTTATAACCAGTGATGCTAGTAATGAGAAGGAGGAAAAAAAGACAAATACTTTAGCATCTAGTTTAGTTCTGTAGAACCCTAGTTTATCTTTCCCCTTTCATTGTCTACAACATCTCCTGAAATCTGAAGGTCTGTACTCTGCTACTCCAGGTCCTGACATTTTGGGTATCAGAGCATCGCTATCCAGGGCACTGCGATCTACTCGAGCAAGGTTGGAGCAAGTGAATAACTTTGCTGCCGTAAAATCCCTGTGCTGGGTCGGATCTGGAGAGAATGGTGGCCAAAACCAGATCTCACGGGTCTGTTGAAGAAGAGGCGATTGAAATGGAGAACAGGGCAAAAATCATTAAGATCCAAGAGAAGCTTTTGGAGTTGGATTCGTTGAAGTCAGATGTAGCAGAGATTAAGAGCTCTTCTTTGGCCTTGATTTAAGCGCCAAGAAATGAAATCTGCGATGGCGGCAATTTGCGAGGAGAAAAGACCGGTACCGCCTGGTATGGGAATGAATGTATCCTGGAATCTCGAGCAGAACAAGAAGTCTGTGGCACCGGCAACCTTTTACTTAGAACCCAATACGGTAAGACCAAACCTTTCACCAGTCTTTTCCCCAGCGATTCGAACCTCTTCATGTGTAGATCTGGGAGAAAGACTTGGAAACTTTGAGGTGAGAGGGCAGCAACATTCTACACCATATCCGACCAGGAATATACCCGGGATGAATCAGGGACCAGGTACATCAGTGATAACGCCATGGTCTGGGCTGAATGCTCAACCGACAAATGCAGCTCAGATGTACTATCACCCGGTATTGAAGACATACCATTCTGGAGTAAATGTGATAAGCACTAATGGAGAGGTGAACCAGAATTATAATATCAGTGGACATCAATACGTCGATCGCGGTGATTAGAGGGCCCAAATTGGAAATACCTCTATTCTCTGGTGGCGAACCGGAGGTGGTTAGAACAATGTGAAAAGTTTTTGAGATGGTGGAACAGCAGAGAGCAATGGGTTAATATAGCCCTGGACACCTCACTTTGGTAAGGCACATACATGGTTCAAAGGACTTGGGATAGCATGGCAAGTATTGGACTGGCATCAATTGTGTTCTATGTTGTCTGATCGATTTTCTGAAGCTAGCGCTCATGAGGCTGTGGAGAGGCTGCAGACCATGAGGCAGGTTAGCAGCATCACTAAGTATATTGATTATTTTGAAAAAAGTGTGGAGTTAGTGAGGAGAGATCATCCTTATCTTCAAGAAGCATTCCTTTTGAGTTGTTTTTATTGGAGGTGCGAAAGAAGAGATCAAATATCTTTGTGAGCATGCATCAACCAAAAGGATTGTTAGAAGCTTATTGGTTTGCCAAACTGGAGGAGAAAGTTGTTCAGTCCAGGAGAGCTAGCATTCCGGGAGGAGGCAATAGAAACAAAGTGAATCCTGTTAATTTCAGAAGCGGTCAGAATAGGGAAATAATTATAGAAGGAAAAGATAAGGGAAAGAAACCACTTCCAGATAGTAACAAACGCACTGTTGGCATTACAACGAACCTTGGATCTTAGGGACATAATCGACTGCAAGATCAAGAAAGCCCTTCACTTGATTCTAATGCAAGGGGAGAAGGAAGAAGATGAGAACCTGCGGATCGAGGGAGACAAGAGAGTCGGTTTTTTCACGGCTCGAAGTCGGAGGAGCGAAGAAAGCAGGATAATGAGCAACTCTTAGTGATCTCTGGTCAAGCTGCAAGTGGTGCTCCGGGTCCTGCTACATTTTGTTTGAGAACAGTGATTGGTGGAAAATCTGCTGTGTTACTAGTAGATAGTGGGAGTTCTAACACCTTTATGGATCATGAATTTGCTATCCGGAGTGAGTGTAATCTGCAGCATAGACGGGTACAGAAGGTGGCAGTGGCTGGTGGAGGAGAACTGCAAACGGCAGGGGTCACTGAACCAATTTCTTACAACATACAAGGGTATTCATTTTGTACTGCTTTTCAGTTATTGAACCTCAGAAACTACGATGTTATACTAGGAGCTGATTGGATCTATGACCATAGTCCTATTGGACTGAACCTCAAGACTAGAGAGCTGTCACTAACAAAGGAAGGCAGGACGGTGATCTTTAAGGATTACACCATACCGGGTAAACACTGTCTATTGAGTGCTGCCAAGCTGGAGAAGCTGTTAAAAAAGGAAATCCTGAACTGCATGATCCAAGTTAACTGGGCACAAGAAGCTGAGAATCACAAGTCTGATGACCCTCCAGCCGAAATACTCAATTTGCTACAACAGTATGCAGATGTGTTCGAAGAACCTAAGGGGCTGCCACCAAAGAGAGATTGTGACCATACTATTCCGTTGAAAGGTAATATGGACCCTCCCAATATCAGGCCCTATCGGATTCCACACTACCAGAAGGAGGCCATGGAAAGTATTGTCAGTCAATTACTTCAATCGGAAGAAATTAGAATAAGTGTGAGTCCATACTCTTCTCCGGCTATAATGGTCAGAAAAAAGGATGGATCATGGAGATTGTGTGTAGATTATCGACAGCTCAATTCGATGACCATCAAGAACAAATTTCCAATGCCAATCATTGATGATTTATTAGATGAATTGCACGGGGCAAGTGTTTTCTCTAAGCTGGACTTAAGATCGGGATATCACCAAATCAGAATGAGGGAAGAGGATATTCATAAGACGGCCTTCAGGACTCATCTAGGACATTATGAGTATACCGTTATGCCTTTTGGGTTAACCAATGCTCCGGCCACTTTTCAATCCCTCATGAATCAGGTATTCAATAAGCAGTTGAGGAAATACATTCTTGTATTCTTTGATGATATATTGATATATAGTAAGAACCTGTCAGAACATGTGAATCATTTGCATCAAGCTTTGCAACTATTGAGGCAGAATCATTTATGTGCTAAAAGGAGTAAGTGTTCTTTTGCCTTATCGGAAGTTGGTTATTTGGGTTATGTGATCGATGGATCGGGGTAGCTCTGATCAGAGAAAAATAGCGAGATGTGTTGAATTGGCGATTCTAATTGATTACCAAATTGAAGGATTTAAGGGTTGTGAGGATATTACAGGAGATTTGTAAGAGGGTATGGAATGATCTGTCGACCACTCTTTGACATTTTGAAGAAAGATTCATTTAAGTGGGAAGAAGCTCAGGCTATAGCTTTTGATACTCTTAAAAAAGCTATGACCACTTGCCCAGTTCTCGCACTACCAGATTTCTCCAAACCTTTTGTTTTGGAAACAGATGCTTGTGGCACTGGATTGGGTGCAGTATTGATGCAAGGGGGTAGACCAATTGCATATTATAGCAAAACACTTGGGGCAAGAGCAGCAGCTCTATCAATTTATGAGAAGGAGGCTATGGCTATATTAGTCGCTTTGAGAAAATGGAGACACTATTTGTTGGGCAACCCATTGGTGATAAGGACCGACCAAAAGAGCCTTAAATTTATTACTACCCAAAGGTTAGTGGAGGGAATACAGCACAAATTGCTTCTTAAATTACTTGAGTTTGATTATAAGGTGGAGTATAAGAAAGGAAAAGAAAATGTGGCCGCGGATGCTTTTATCCAGAAGAGATACTAGTCTTACAGATGACGAAGAAAATTGTCAAGCGATTGTTACTGTCACGCCAGATTGGGTTGAAGATGTGAAGGGTAGCTATCATAATGACCCATTGTATGAGAAATTGTGGGTGGATGGTCAATTTCAAGGAGGTGCTGAAAATCAATATGCAATGGAATCTGGTGTAGTCCGGTACAAAGGCCGAATCTATGTGGGGATTGGAAATGAGAGCCGAGCCAAAATCTTGGAATCCTTCCATTCTTCTTCTATAGGAGGACACTCGGGAAGAAGAGCAACTTACCAAAGGGTTAAAAAATTGTTTTATTGGCCAAAGTTAAAGAAAGAGGTAGAAAAACTAATTATGGAGTGCCCGGTTTGCCAAGTCACTAAAGCTGAACATATTCACATTCCGGGATTGTTAAACCCTTTGGAAATTCCCGACATGGCATGGACTCACATTAGTATGGACTTTATTGAGGGACTTCCCAAGTCAAAAGGTAAAGAAGTTATATTGGTGGTTGTTGATAGATTCACTAAATATGCACACTTCATACCCTTATCTCACCCATATTCAGTGGAGCAAGTAGTGCAAGCTTTCATGGATAACATATTCAAATTGCATGGAATGCCAATTGCTATTGTGACGGATCGTGATCGAATATTCACAAGTCATTTGTTCCAAGAGATTTTCAAGATAATGAAAGTATCCTTGCGATTGAGTAGTGCTTATCATCCGCAAACGGATGGGCAAACGGAGAGAGTTAATCAATGTGTAGAATCTTATTTGAGGAGCATGACTTTCCAAGAACCGAGAGAATGGATGAATTGGTTAACTCTTGCGGAGTGGTGGTATAACACTACTTTTCACACATCCTTGAAGATTACCCCATTTCAAGCCTTATATGGTTACCCTCCACCGCAAGTGGGAGAATTTGCTTTGCCCGGTGGTGTATCAAATGAGGCAAGAATCACAATAGAATAGAAATCACAGATGTTGGAACAATTAAAGGTGAATCTACACAAAGCTCAAGAAAGGATGAAATATTATGTCGATCGGTCACGGTTGGAAAGGCAACTTGAAGTTGGGGACATGGTGTATATCAAGATGCAACCTTCTAGGCAAAATGCCTTTGGGATAAGGGATCACTTGAAGCTCGGTCCAAGTTCTATGGACCCTTAGAGTTGTAGCTAAGATTGGTCGATGGCGTATAAGCTACGGTACTGCCAGAAAACGCTGCTATTCACCCGGTTTTTCACGTGAGTCAACTAAAGAAACACCTAGGGTCTCATGCGGTTCCTATTCCTGGACTCCCTCTCGTTGGGGATGATGGTAAGGTCAAAACTGAACCTGTTTCAGTGGTGGACAGGAGAGTAATTCCTAGAAGGAATGAACCGGTTGTGCAGTGGTTAATACAATGGCTAAACCTGGGTCTAGAGGATGCTACTTGGGAGGATGCTGCGTTCATTCAAAGCACCTTTCCAAACTTTTCACCTTGAGGACAAGGTTGATCTCAAGAGGGAGGAATGTCGGTCCTTGGAAGTTCAACTAAGTCCGAAATTTTGTTACGCTTTCGGTTGAAATTTGGATGGGAAGAAGTCGGCACCCTTTCACCCTTCGTCAATTCCACTTAAGACCGATGAAAGGCGAGGATGTAACTTGGCATTGTGAAGGAAGATCCGATGATGCGGAATGATTTTTGTAATTCTTTATTACGTCATTTGCATTATCGTTTTAGTTTTTCATCGTCGGTTAATTCGAACTTCAATTTGAACTTTCCTTTTACTCTTACTTTGTAATCCTAGATCTGTAACTTTCGTGTCGAATCAGGTTATAACCGGTGATGCTAGTAATGAGAAGGAGGAAAAAAAGACAAATACTTTAGCATCTAGTTTAGTTACTGTAGAACCCTAGTTTATCTTTCCCTTTCATTGTCTACAACATCTCCAATCAAGGTCTCAGACTGCTACTCCGAGTCGACAAAGGAGGAGGAGGGCTAAAGGCGGCGGGTTTGGCGGCGGCAAATAGGAACTCTTGAGCGAGACTTCTCCACCTCTTCTCGTCGGGATCTTGAGTGGAGGCGGGCGGCGGCTTTAAATCGGTGGCCGTGCCCGTATGGGTCGAGGTGGGGGCGGGACGGTGGTGACTGCTGCTTGCTCTTGCTCGCCTCGCGTCGTTTAGGTTGGCGTAACAACCGAGTTGGCTGCTCTTTCCTACTTGGGTTTCCACTACAAGAACCCAAGCCCACGCGCTGCGATGCCTATCGAGGCTCGAGCTCAAGGCCCCATTTACAATAGTTTTTTTTCTTTAAAATTACATAGTTTTCCTTTAAAATCTCTGCGTTCTAAACAAGCTCCGAAAAAAAATATACATAGAATATCGCATTACAATAGCGTTTTTCTATAGAATCTATTACAGCAGCTATTTTTTTAGAGCGGGATAATAAGTTAATGTAAATATCTTAAGACTTACGAGGCACGAATCATGAGTTTAAATCCTGGAAAATCGTGAGAAAATCTATACAAATAACCCACCAACTAATGTGCCACATCATTTAAGCTATACAATAGTTATTAATCGATTAATATGATGCCAAATTAGCACAGAACTCAATCAATAGCCTTTTGAGAGACTAAAACATTAAGGGCGGTGAAACGATCGAAAATTACATACAATTCTCTCGATTTTTTTAAAATAATATTTTTTAAAACAAAATTACAAAAATATATAATCGCCCCAAAAATTACAGAAATGAGTTCACATGCTTGATTGAAATGGCGGCGAGAACCTATCGCCATTTCAGCTGGCGATAGGAACCTGACCTCTCTGTCGCCGGTCCAACTACCTATCGCCGATTGAAATGGCGATAGGTCCTGTCGCCATTTCAAGCTGGCGATAGGTTTGTCGCCGATTGAAATGGCGGCGAGTTCTTCTCAACTCTAATTTGCAAGTCCACTTTACATACTTATGATTTTTATAAAATTTTAGCGGTACAAAATCTATTAATCTCGTAATAACAATTTATAATGATCGTATGTTGTCCTAGTCAGATGAATTTACTGTAGAATTTTACGAGGACGTTTGAGATATTAATTATTAAATGAAATCGAGGCTAAGTGATACTACGATGATCACGAATAACACGGAAGAATGGAATCTGAAACATGGTACTAAAAAGAGATTTGAAACATGAGACTAACATAATAAGAGTTGTTCATATATTAATATTTACATGGTATGGTGATATTTGAAGGACCAAATATCTCTTGGCGGCCCTCTTGGGGCACACTCCCGTGTCGCCCACGGCCTCTGCAACTGTGATCCGAGTATGTGAGAGGTTCAGGCGGGATGGTGGCCGACAAAGAGACAGTAGTCCGGAGGTGGTGTCGCGAGGGGCCTCCTCCTCTGTGTGTGTTGTGTCGGTGGCGGAGCACTTTGCGATTGAAAGCCTCCAAGTTGAGCGAGGCGTCACGCAAGTCATCGAAGAAGAAATCGAGGGTACCGATAGGTTTGCCTCATCGTCCGGAAATGAATCGTCCGGTCAAAGGTGTTCTGTGAAGTATTATGTTACAAAGCGTAATCATGCAGAAACACGAAAAAACGTAATCATCCCAAGGCGGTCATACCTGCATCACGGAGACATGTGCCGACGACTCAGCGTACCCCTTGCGTGATGGTGGAGCTCGGGACTGATAGAAGATTGTCGTTAGTAACTATTGGGGTTCAAAAGAAACAAGCATTACGTTCCGCAAGCAAGCAAGGTGGTCATACACGGTGGCACGGCGTGCCCGATGAGCCACTCGATCTTTGCTCCACCATGGTGTCACGATGACCGCGCCGCCACGTCCGGCGAGAACTGTGGGCGTGAACCACCTCGTCGGCGTGACCCTCGTCCCTTGCGTCGGTCCACGCGTCCTCGGCGTCGACAAGTCGCAATCTAGATGCCTCGTCTCGCGCGTCGATGATCCGGCCGCACAAGCCCTCTCGGGTCCCCTGCGTCCTCTGCTGCGGTGGTCGCTACCTCGAGAATCTCCGGTGTAGATCCGCTCACAAGTTGGAAACATAATCTGGCAAGATAAATATGAATTAAGGCGATTCAATATGTGCCGAGAGGTGGAAGCGAGTCATTTGGGTAGGATACGTGTCGGACGTCGCAGACCTCATGTCGTGGTGGGTCGACCATGACCGGACGCAATGAAGCCTCGTCCGACTAGAGTACCAATCCATGTAATCGCGTGCGTCTCGATGTCATAGGGATCCACGCCCACACTGGATGATATCGTCGGCGCGTGAGTCAAACCTCGACCCAAGGCGCATCCTATCCAACGGGACATCGAGCAGCGTACTCCTTCCTAGTGTACTGTGGACACCAACACAATTATTTATTGACACATAATTACATTGTGTGAAAAAAGTAAACATGTGAACTTATGCATGGATGTGCGCCGGCACCGTATCCCCCAAAGGCTGGGATCTCTGTCGTGGACCGAATCAAGCATGACCGCTACACAGGTACTCCTCCACGAAGACATCATGTACCAAGGAGCTCGCGTGTGCCAATCTTGGTAGTCTCGCGTGCATAGGGCGGCGATCCGTCGGGGCTCATTGGATAAGCCTCTCCGTGGTGTATGGTGTCGGATGGCGCGGTCATCGGTCGGTGATCGAACATCGCGATGTACTCGGGTAAGACCCTGCGAAGTGATCGGCGTGAAGGTGACTGTGCAATAGAACACCGCAAACTTAGCATACCAAATTGTGATTACAATACATAAAAATGATCATAAAACTAACTCCGTCGGCGGCACCAAACCGTGCCCATGGTGGGGCGGTCCACCTCGTCGGCCATAGCATACAAGGAGATCGTATATCTTTGTCAAGTCCATTGTGGTCGTCCGATCTGAAGCCTTCGAAGGACCATAGGCTGCGAAGTAGTGGACATCCGGAGAGGATGGAGTTATCTGAATCACGGTGGCACGCGTCGCCGCAGTCTTGTGATGCGTCACACAAAATCGGCGGACCCAGGCGTGGGAGGATGTCATCAAACTCCATGTTGGCCACCTGCGTGTGCGTCTGGGACGTAGTGCTTGTCGATTGTCGCCGTGGGACCCGAAACATGACCCACCGAACAACCATAGCGGTAGGCCTCAAAGTGCCTCTTAACAACCACGTCCCTGCGCCAAGCGCCATCGCTCGGTGCAAGAAGAAATGTAGAATTCAATGACAAGTTTCACATCACAATTTAAGCGAGATGACAATAATTACAAATACTTACGTGAAGCGGCAGATCCACTTCAACATCGGCCGTCTTGTTCTCTTGAACTTCGGTGTAGTTCTTGCCACCGGCTTATCGTGGAACCTCGCTAGGAGGTCGGTCGCCCGCGTGTCCGAGATGTCGATGCGCCGCCGGCGGCTGCGCATAACAACCCGGCAGAAGCTCACGTCTGCGGCGTCGGCGTCATCTCCCGCGCGGAAGGTGGAGCGTATCGTCTCGGCCTCAACGGTCAACCAACGCCGTCGGCGGCGCCGTCGTCGAAAAATACCTAGGCGTCTGACTACCACCACGGTCTGATCATCCTCAAAAGTCGCCTCCACCATCTCGCTAGTGGAAGGAGGCTGCCGCTCTCAACTGCGTCAAAGCGATTAGAATAAGCGTGAATGCCGCAAAAGTAGTCATCTGCGATTGAGTGTATTAAAACTATCGTACCTCGGAATCGATCTGCGTCGACCTCCATGCCCTTATAGGCGTGCGCAAAGCAGCGCCAAGCTCAATCGGCGCCTCGCCTGGGGAGCACGCAGTCTTGAGATAGCTACGGTGATGTGCATCAATCACGGGTCAAGCAACTCATCTTGACCTCCGTCGCCATATCTACAAATTAAGTGCATACTTTGTAAAAGTCTAAACATGTACGATAAACTACACTATACACATCTCATTCTAGTCGTTATTCTACTTGATTCTATGTCGCTAGTCTACTTCATTCTAGTCGTTATTCTACTTGATTCTATGTTGCTATTCTACATAATTTGACATCATGTACAAATTTTAAAAAATATAATGTAATACATAATTTCTATTCTACTTGATTCTATGTATAATTCTACTTCATTCTAGTCGCTATTCTACTTGATTCTATGTCGATATTCCACTTCATTCTAGTCGCTATTCTACTTGATTCTAGTCGCTCTTTCACTACAATTCTATACATAATTTCGCTACAATTATCTATTCTATTTAATTCTATGTCACTATTCTACTTGATTCTATGTCCATATTCTACTTCATTCTACTCGCTAATCTACTTAATTCTAATCGAAAAATGTACCTGCGAGATGACCAGGTCTACTAGATCCTTTGCTCTCTGAACCTATCTCCTCCATGACGAGCAGTTGCGCTTAGCTACCTTTCTTTCTCTTCCTCTCCTTCTCGATTCTGTTTTTTTTGAATTAAAATGAGGTTTAGAAGGAATTTTACGGCATTTATACATGGCATCTGTCGCCATTTCAATGGCGGCGAAAACCGATCGCCGATTGAAATGGTGACATGAACCTATCGCTAGTTGAAATGGCGATAGGAACATCATTCACATTCTATCGCCATTTCAAGCTGGCGATAGGTAGTTGAACCGGCGACAAGAGGGTCGAGGTTCCTATCGCCGATTGAAATGGCGATAGGTTCTGTCGCCATTTCAACTGGCATGTGAACTCATTTCGTAATTTTTGGGACGATTATATATTTTTGTAATTTTATTTAAAAAATATTATTTTAAAAAATCAATTCTCTCGACCGACAAAAGGAGGAAGAAAAAAAGTTACATACATATCTATTTCTTCTCAACTCTCCTGCCAAACTATACCAACCATGATAAGCTTGAAAAAAAACATACATGGCTTACTTGGTGCACATGTATAAAGTGCGAATATTTTTCCGTCTTGTGTCTAACAAACAAAGATAAGGATTAAGAAACAGCTAAGCAATCTTTAGTGCTGATGTGCGATCTATGTATTATTTTATTAAGACCACCTGTCGAAATCAGGATGGATCATCTCAGGATTTATCAAGGCTGTTCTTTGATGCAATTTTCAACATATGAGATTTGTGAAGGCTGTGTATTTCTAGTGGTCGTTGATCTTAGAGAGCAGAGCTGTTTAGAACCATATCCTTGTTGATTGTGCTGTAAGGGGTTGTTCTTGGTTACAGCAATGTGTACACCCTTTTAAGTTTTGATTCTATCCATTTGCAATGTGCCATCTTGATGTCTTTCGGTGAACAGTTTTTTTCCTTTTAAGTTAGTGAATAATTATTTTCACTAAATTTCAGAGTACTGTATTATTTGCCACTGTGTACTCATCTATTAGGCCTGTGGATTGCTAGTGTTTCTGATATGTAATCTCTCGACAGATGTTATTCCATTCTGCTAAAATGTGCTATATTAATATCTTTTGATGAACTATCTTTTAAAAAGATATATCTTGTGATGAACAGTGCTAACAGAGAACCTGAGATGTTATGCATACTCTGCAATTGGCTTGGTACCATTTTTTTTTTCCGATGCTGCAGCTACAGACAGCACTTATTTTCCTGTAAGTTCATGTGCAACTTCTGTGTTCAAATTTTGTTTGGAGGCAGGATATCTTCATTATAGGAGTCGAACTACAGTGTAAACAGGTGCAGAAAAGTAGGAACCTGGTAGTCTTTTAGGGTACGAGCTATTTCTGTGCTGCACACATGTGGTGATGGGTGAGTGGTGAAGTACCTATTCATGCCAGTTGCTCCAAGGAATGGACCGATGGACTAGAGCTCTATAAGACTAGCTGATGGCATTGTTCATTGAATCATATCCCTTATGCTGATTACCTCAATTATATGCACATCTTTACATTTTACCGCATCTTTTAGAAATCATATTCTGCTGGTTACGAGTTATGACATAAGTAGTCTCTCCTCCCTACTGGCAGTGCGGGGGTGCCCTGGTGCATAGGTACCCTAAAGAAAACTGTAATTTTTTTAACTTAGGTATCATTAGTCATTATTAGCCAAAAATACATGTTATGGTGGGAGATTTTGAGTCATTTGACTTTGTTTTCAATGCAAACTTGATACTTGTCATACTTGGATACAAAGATGAGTTGTTTCAGTCTTTGCAAAAGAGAGACCAAGATATTATTAATACTATGACACTTGTTAATTTGGCTAAGGATAGAATGAAACGAATGAGGTGTGATGGGTGGGAAGAATTCCTTAAAGAAAAGGTAACATCATTTTGCACTAAATATGACATCAAAGTTCCTAAGTCGGATGGTAGATATGCGCCTTATGGAAGATCATGTTTTTATCCAAAACAAACAAATGATGATCATTTTAGAAGGGAAATGTATCTTGGTATAATTGATAATGTTCTCTAAGAGTTTGGCAATCGGTTTGACAATGTTAATATGGATTTGCTTGTTTGCATGTCCGCTTTAAATCCTATGAATTCATTTGCTTTTTATGATAGGGACAAAGTGCTTAGTCTTACCAACTTTTATCACAAAAAAATTTCAAGCACAGATTTAATGAGACTTTCTTTCCAACTTGATAACTTCATTGATGATATGCGAAGCGATGATAGATTTAAGGGTCTAAAGAATCTCGGTGAGTTTTCTACTAAGCTTGTTGAAACAAGGAAGCATGATATTTACAAATTGGTGTGCTTGCTTTTCAAATTGGTATTGCTCCTACCGGTGGCAACGGCGAGCGTTGAAAGAGTATTTTCGACGATGAATATTGTGAAGAACAAGTTGAGAAATTGTATTGGCGATCAAGTATTGAATGATTGTTTAGTCACCTTTATAGAGCGAGATATTTTCTCGAAGGTTAGTGATGATGATATAATCAAGTGTTTCCAAAGAATAAGATCGTGTCATGTGTATTGTGATTTCCATTAGCTATTTAGGACTTTTTTATTCATGTAAGATTTTATTTGAACTATTTGTATTGCACTATTAACTAATTTCATACACTTTTGTGTAATTATGTTGGACTTGTGAAATTACTTATGTATCGTACAATATTTTTTTTCATTCTTGAAGTGTGCACTACCATTGCTAAATTTCTGACTTCGTCACTGCCCCTCTCAGTACATTATCTATTTGTTTGACAGGTGCTTTCTTGAGTAGAATACTGGAATGCAATAATGCAATTAGTAGCAAACTGATAAAAGCTTGCATAAGTAGTTTTATGAACAAACTAAGGATGGGGTCTTTGGCATGCTTAATTTTCTAGGCACTCCTGTTGCTTTTGTTATGAATATTGTGTGTGTATATTCAGAGCCCGAATGGGCAATATATATAGCGTACAAAAGGACACAAGTCTAAACCCTAATACAATAGGAAATACCACTAATACCCTTATATCCTTAACACCCCCCTCAAATACAAGGCGTATGTAATAGCATTGTATTTGGAAAGGGTTGACACTAGAATAGGAAAAATCCAAAAGCCGAGTCTTGATAATGTCGTCGTAGCATGCAGCTCTTGGAATATGTCGATAAAAGATCTCCTCCCGTCCGGGGTCGTGCGACAACCCATAAAGCACAAGGTGCGGGAGCAAAGTCGACCGCGGCAACATGACGAAAAAGATGATGAAACCGACAAACGTAAATAAAGCTGTCAAATCAAGCCGAATAGGAATAGATAGAAACATGACGGACGTAGATCGAAGTCTAAGACAATGATGACGCATGCACAAGAAGCATGACGGCCTTAAAAGCTCGGGACGATGGCTAAGAGAGCGGCGGCATCATAACGATGATCTGCAGCAGCTCGAAGAAAAGAGCGGCAGTTGTTGTTATGCAAAAAAAAAAAATTCCTATGCTTCTATGACTGACAATAAATTTGTGGACTCGCATGACTTAGACGAACTCAAAGATAAAGTGGTACGAACTTGGATAGACGCAACAAAAGAAAAATACACAAAGAATAGCTAGCAACAGCAGCAAGAATAGCTAGCAACAACTAGCATTACTAATGAGCAGCAGCAACTAGCACAACTAATGACTAGAAAAGACTAATGAGCACCACAATGGCGACAGAGACTCAATCTCCACTGACAAGCACATAGCATCACAGATCCAACCGAAACTCAAAACTCTGTTGCTCTGTCCTAACCCAATAGCCAACCGAGCAACATAGCCAACCATCCCAATCGGAAAAGCACACTTCAATGCAAGCACAGTCGAACCACCAATCTCCATCCAGAGCCTTCCTGAAGCCTCTAAGAAGCATCAACAAGTCGCCGTCCAATCCGTCGAAGCCTGTCGCGCAAGAGTCTGAGTGCTCCGGCCCATGCGGAGAAAGGCCAATCCGCACGATCGGCGTACCGCGGCTAAGAAGAAGACAAAGCGGCGACTTGGATCGGCGGCCGGACAAGAGAAGGCGGTAGATCCGGCCACCCAACGACTCGAGAGGCAACTCGGCGGGGGCGAAACACGAAGTCAGCGGCGGCGTGGTTGAGCACCGGCGACGTCGGACGTAGCGAGGAAGCGAAGCGGTCGAGGAGCGATGACGATCGGGGCGCCCAAATCCAGCACCAGCGGTGCGAGGCGGCTAGATCCGATGAGGAAGAGCAAGAGAGGCCAGGCGCGGGCACCGATGGTGATGAAGACAACGTCGCGGCTCCACGGCGGCCGCGGGGACGGCGGCGGAGCGCCGCGGATCCGTGAGATGATGCCACCGAGCGAGTGGCGAGATTGAGCGGCAGCGAAAGCTCCACTGCGGCGAAGGAGACGACATCGGCGGAAACGCAGCGGCCGGTGCATCCGAGGCAACGGATCGACAGCGGATCGAGAGGGCTCGGGCGGCGTTGTTGTTGCGCCGAGGAACTGAGCCACCCAAGGAGTGGAGATAGCTTCTCCAGAGGCGGCGGCAATGAGACGAGCGGCGGCTAGGAGGAGGCGGCGGCGAAGCGATAAACCCTAAACCTAACCTTTGCTTTGATACCATGTTATGAATATTGTGTGTATATATTCAGAGCCCCATGGGCAATATATATAAAGTATAAAGGGATATAAATCTAAACACTAATATAATAGAAAATATCATAGATACCCTTATATCCGTAACAACTTTTACCTACTCCAATGCATTGCTCTTGCAAAGGGAATATAGCTTTTTATCTCACCAACTAAAATATACACTCGCAGCATATGAGCACACAACACGGGGGATACAGATGTTTGGGATGGACATATCAAAAGGAGCTAAAGATTCTTTCGTAATCCACCCAGTCTCTTCGTCTTTTCCCGCCGTTCGGAATTCAGGGGTGGTCCAATGACAAAAACCTTTTTTTGTCCCCAATTTCAAGGCTGGAAGAATTACAGTGAATATTTCCATCTGCACCATAAACAAAATTATCCTTTTTTTGTTTTTGTCCTATGCTTTATCTCTAACTTAGTGGTCTTGATAGTTTCCAAAAAAAAAAAAAAACGTAGTGGTCTTGATTATCTGGAGTGTAGCTTATGATGATAAACCATCTGGCATGGGTGCATACTAGTCTTTCAATAGTGAAATTGAGTACCGGAGCTGCTGCAAGCATATATTTTTTGTTAGTCTAAATTTCAGGTATGCCAAATGCTTACCTCTTGCAGACCTCTACTGTACATAAGTAGTGCCGTTTTAGTTCATTAATATTTTGCTTGCTACTAATCACTAGTTGTAAAATCAACATCTGGGATCTGGCTCACTTGGAAGTTGTGAGCAAATGGTGTGGATAACAAATAAAAAAAACCTTCCAATAATTCCATGACAAGTTGTGGTAGAGTGTCAACTTGAAGCCCATGCATTGTTTCCATCATGAAAAGGACCAATACCATCTGTACCATTTGAGAGCAACTCTTATGATATGCATTCCCCATAGTGGCTTCAGATAGCTTCCATGTTTGGCAACTAGCGCTGTCGGAGGAAGCAATGGGCATCGACAGTGCAAGGATAAAAAAGAAATGGCTGAATTCGTCAACATCTTGTAAAGATGTGAAGAAAAGTTAATCTATGTGCTTAGTCACAGCGGTGACATTTCTGGACAAGAGGTCAATTTGGCACTCAACACGAAGGCCAGCAAGCCATATGCACATGGTCTGGTTGCTTAGTTTGTTCATGGCTAGGCGCTTGTGACAAATAGTTAGGAGGTGTCTTAAATTTCGGGAATATTGTATGTCCTTTACTCTTAGTCTCGTACACGACTTGAACTGTTATCTAAACTTTAATATCTCCAACACTCCCATCTCAAAATAGGCATTAGATAACAACCATATCCATCTTATTATATATTGCAATATCATTGCTAGAATTTACTAAAACCTACCATCTATTGACTTCATAACAAAAACCATTATAAAGACCAAAAGTTGCTCACCACCAATACTACTAGAGACGCAACCAAATCTATCTCCACCAACTACTAGCTACGACGACCTCAACCTCATCTTCCTCTACCCTCATGCCCCCAGCCTCCACCACTCTGCCTACACGTCTCCAATCTCGGCCTCCACCACCTCTACTTCTATCACAGACTATTACGCTTGACTCCAGTCTCAATCCTTTTCCGGACATCTCCAGCAACATTATCTCCTATACCCATACCAGCATCATCGCACGACATCAATTCCATCATTAGCACAACCACCAAAGCACCACCTGGACAGTCTTCTCCCCCTGTTTTCCATGTCTTCTGTCGTAACCTCCGATGCTGTCACCACCAAGCAACACAACAGCTAGAACTCTCAGCAAACACATCATCCTTTTTCTCATTTCCCAACACAGCAAATGCAGCCACACCAGATTCTCCATTGATCTGGATCCAGACTAGATCCTCCTTAATCACACTAGATCCTCCACCGATCTGGATCTACACCAAATCATATCCTCCACACCAGATCAGGTCATCAAACTTCCACACCGATCAGCCCGCAAGCACCGGAATAGGCCGCAAGCAGACAGCAAGCACCGGATCAACCTCCCGCAAGCACACAACAAACATCAAACCTTCTTCCTCTTCCTCCCAATCCCGAGCGCCTTCTCTCCCCCGACCTCCTATTCTTCTTTTCCTCCCGAGCGCCTTCTCCTCCTCACTTCTCCCCGAGCATGCAAGCACCGAGCGAGAACTTCTTCTACCCCGAGCTCTATCTATTCGGTTCCTTTTCTCCTCCACCGTCAGCCCCTCCACGCCTCCAGGACAACCTCCCATCTCTCTTCTTCCTCCACCGGAGTTCCTCTCTGCCTCCCAGTAGCCACCAGTGGTGTTGCCTCTTCACCGGCATTGCGCCACCGCCTCTCTCTGAGCCACCGGGCCCTCGGCCTTTCCACCCTCGGCCTCGGCTTCCTTGCTCGTGCCAAGATCCGGCCATCGGCCGCCACCGCCGCCTCAAGCCTCCCTCGGCCGCCGTCACTTCTCCACGCTGCACAGTCTCCTCCCTCATCATTGCCGACCCCTAGCTCCCTCCTCCCTCACTACCACACTACCGCTGGCCCGAGCGGATACAACCCCAAACGGCGGTCATGGCCCGCATGGCTCGGCAGTGGCGGCTCGCGCACAACCCGGCCGGCCGCAGTCCGCTCCTGTGCGACGCAGTTGGGGAGGACCATGTGCAACGAGACGTCGACGGCTGGCGGATCGTTTGAGGAGTGGTAGCGGTGGCTGTTCTGAGGTAAGTTTTTTTTTCGGGTTAGGGTTTTGGGTTGGGTTGTCTCTGATATCATGTAGAATTTCGGAAGTATTGTGTGTCTCTTAGAACCGGGAATATTGTGTGTCTCTTAGAACTCCACACACTTTATTTATAGTGCTAAAGATTACAATCTGACTCGGACTTTGAGACTCGCATATGACTTAGACTTTTATCTAAACCCTACTATCTCCAACAACTCTAATGTCTCCAACAGCAGTTGGTAACAAGTCCAGAAGTAGATAGCTTCGCACGCCTTAACAACATTCCATAGTTGTTCACTTGCTCTCTGCATTCGCAACGGCGAACAACTTACCAAGTCACCACTCAGCACTCCCCATTGTGATGCGAGCATTAGATTTGCATTTTGCATTCAGCGCAGTTATTACAAAGCTATCACATCACGGTGGAACACACTTTTGGAACCTTTTTTTTTAATAAACCTAAAACATGTAGAATTGCACTAATCAACGTTACATTGGAAAAAGAGTAGGTTAATTTACAAAATATGCAGTGCATTCGCTGCATCTGCAAGATGCTATTTTTTTCCTTATTAGATTAATCTCTTCAAGCCAAAAACGAGCCACCCCCAAAAGGCGATGGACTACGGTTTGCACCACCGAAATGGCTGGATCCCTCATTTCAGCAATCTGCTACTCCCAGGGCAGCTCCAATCTAGAAAGAACATAGCAAAAAATGAGGGAAACCTGGGTTTGAGGAAGTGAAACCTATTATAGCATTGTTTTATGTAACACATATTAGTGCATTGATTTGATCTAAATTAAACCAGACATTAAGTTCTGTGAATATACCCAACAAAAAAACGACACAAGTTGAAGACTTGAAGTGGCATTATACTTACCAGGTCATGGGGAAGCTCTGACCTCCTCATAACCCTCAGCCTTTTAGCAGTCGAAACAAATACACTGCAAGAGTTAAAAGCATTTAGTTTGATAGTACACATGTCATGTTCCTGCATATATTGACCTTCTAAAGCACCGCTAAAAATATACAGTAATTGAAAATTTAAGGCACGAGAAGCAAAGAGATTTTGACTATAATTGAAGGAGATGAAACAAACCGTGTGTGACAGTGTGTTTCTTATGCCCAACTTACAGAAAACCTACTATGTGTGAATAGAGCTAATGCTCATATACAGTAGGAGGAAGGAACAGTCAAAGCTTACTTCCATGGTATGTCCCCGACTAGCATCCTGTCTCCGTCGTTGTCTTCGTACACTAAAGTGTATTCACCAGTTCCATCCAACAACCCTGAAAATATTTTCTCTTCCGCTCCTTGCTCTCGACTTTCAGCACAAGATAGATCCTTCTGAACTGCGGAGCAACAAATGCAGATGCATTAGAAAATTGTCTCATTGGTGCTATTTTAAAGACACAAGTATTTGACTCCTTAAAATGACTTGAAGTATTTGTTTTCTGTGGGCTGGTTATTTAATGTGTACCTTCAAGAAAGCCACGGAACAACTCTTCAACAGCAGACGACAGCTTCTGGTAGCAGTTGTGCGCTGCAAGGTCTACTTTCCTTCCAATAGGGATCCCATCCATGTTGATTTTGACAAGCGGTCCCTTCTTCCAGGTTAGCTTTGCTTTGTCATCAGTTTCGCCATTTTGTCGTTCAGGGGATTGCTTAGATGAACTGCCATTTGTGAGGTTTCTCCTGAAGGATCGGATAGGAGGCCAACCGACTACTGGAAGAACAGCGGCTCTACATCAAGTTAGAGCACTGGTGAGTTTTTTTTTGGGGGGAAAGGTCAGGTGAGTTTGTATATATCCACTTAATTCAAAGAACAAACTGTTACACTGCTGGAAAGCATATCCGCATTAACCAAGAAACAACCCAAAAGAGTACTAGTCACAGAAAGTAACCACATGGTTGATTAAAAGGCAACCTTCTTTTAGCAAAGTAATTGACTAAGTAAAGATTACTTCTTCGAAACTGCATGATTGACCACTACACTCTCATTCTAACTAAGTAGCAAGAGCTAAACTCGATGCCTTTGATTCAGAAATCCAGGACCAAGAAGTGAAAAATTGAAGACCTTAGAAAAGCTGAATTCATGGGAACTTAGGAAGCATAGAATAAGGACACAAGAACATTAAAATCCTTCAGAACTCACCCATACATGATGACAAGAATAAACAAGCATAGCTTCCATAGCTTATAGCACAAAAGACAGGAAAGGCTGAAAGTCTATTGTTACCTCCCCTGGGGGTTGCTGTTGCTGTGCACAGGTGCAGCAGCTGAGCCAGGTGGTGGTGGTGGGGGGCAGCATCCTTTCTTCCTCTCGCCTGCCATGTTTTCACCTTCTAATGTTAATTCATTCCCACATCCTTCCCTGTCCTGGTGCCTCTGATTATAACCTTAGGTAACAGAGGAAAAGATATTTATATATAAAAAAGAATGAACAACAGCTCAATGGGATTAAAAGGTTGAATGTTTTCCCTTTCCCTACCTTCTGGTTTGGCCTCAACGATGTCAAAGAAACCTCTCTTTGCCCCAGTGGTAGCCGTGTTGGTTGTGAGGTTTGAATCTGTAGGGAAGCAACCAAGGGAGAGTGCTGAGCAGCTATCAGCTTGCTGTTGCTGTTGCATCTTCTCCTCTCTTGGACCAGCTGCTCTCTCTTCTTCCTGGACACCAGGAAGGCCAAGCTTAAGCTCGAGCTTCTTGTCCTCCTCATCAAAGCTTGTATTCCTTAATGTTCCCCCATCTCCTGCTCCTCCCATCTTCCATTCTCTCTCATCTGGGATGAGGTTTAGCAGTTGGGGAGGGAGGCCTTTTTCCGAGTCTTCTTCCATTGGACTTGATCTACGAGAGACGAGAAAAGAAAGCTTTGCATAAAAATATTTGGATGGTAGTCGAGCTGAGCAAGGACTCAAGACTAAAGAGCCAATTCTAAAGGCTTCAACACACTCAAACTCTACTGCCTATAATAATAGAGAAAAAGAGTTGGGAAGCAATGAGAGAAATGAGAGGAATGCAAGTATGCAACTACTTGAAAAGTTCAGTTTTGCACTCAACTTGGGCTGGAGAGTGTCAAACAAACGTGAAACATATTCTAAGGTCAAAGTGAACGGTGAAAAGAGAAGGCGGGGAGAGATAGGACTTGTGGTCATCAAATCAACTCATGTCAAAGGCATTTCGAGCAAGGAAAATGGAGCCTGCAACTTCTCTTATTCGGCAACAAGACAAAGCACTTTCAAGTTTGTGTCAAACGAAGTCTTTCACAACGTAAAGAGGAACCAACTCATGTCGAAAAAATCATTTTGAGAGAGTGAAAACTGTGTAAGTTGTAACGCCTCAAATTAGCAAACAAAATTACCAACACACGACCACCTTGCAACTTCTTAAACTAAATCATACAGCATGAGAATTTAACAGAGCAAGCACTTACCAGTTACCAGAGACAAGAACAGAAGCAACCTGAGTTCTGGGCTCAAGAATCCGAAAATGGCAGCCAGAAGCAAGCAGCTACCGTTGGCAAGACTGTGCCTTGCTTTTCTACTAGCGTGGTGCCTCGAGTTGGTGCCGTTCTGTTTCTTGGCCTGCTTCTATATGGCCCTTTATACCTCTCCTTTCTATCCTGCCCTTTTTCGCCCAATCTGTTCTTGCCAAGCACGTAGACGCAGTTGGCGTATGGCTGGGAGAAGATCAGCATGTGATGCAAGGAATACAGCACAGGTACCGTTTTAGCTAGAGCAACGGCGCTCTCTTTTCTTTTTGTGTTGCGTGCGCGTGTTTGTGTGTGTGTGGGAGGATGATTGGGAGGGGGGGCCAGGTGAGCCGTCCGCGTAGAGCGACGCTTATCCGGGCAAGTGGGGTGATGTGATGAATGTGTTATGCCTTATCGGCGTATTATATCTGCGTGTAGTTGTTGTCGGGTGATGGTGGTGGTGTAGGTAATGCAATGGTTCTGGCTTCTGGCTCCGGCGGCGGGCCAACCCGTGGGACCACTGTCGGCATTGGGGAAAATCCCTTTCTTCTTTAGGTTTCCCGTTCATTGTCCAATTTGTAGGTGCTGAATGATCAACCATGCTGCGAACATGTCCATCTGAATGAGCTCAAGCACTGATTGATTAATTATATGAAATAACGATTTAAAAGCAATGTTTTGTCAGAGCTTTTGCATATCCTTAACCAAGCATGGAATCTTCTTGAAAAACATAATCGAGTGTCCCATCAAAGTAGCAATTATATTTCACTGAACACAGAGCACCGGATTTACCATAATCTCTTGCATATACGGAGGCTCTCGTTTTTTTCCTCTATGAAAAATCCGAAAACTGTGAAACTTTTACTGTTGATGGCTCCCATCTTTGACATATAATGCAAGTACGTAGCAGGTAGTGCCGGTCTACATGTAGCCGCTGGAGGATGCACTTTTTCTTGCCCATGATCTGAACTCAAAGGGGCCAGCAAGAGGCAACCACCTCTCATCCCAGTTTGGTGATGCAACGTGTAACGAAGCAAAGCTAGGCTGAAATTGAGTAAAGCGTCGAGCACGTAGTTAGCTCGAAACATTCGTCTACCCAGCGGACCACACGAAAACACGGTATGATTATGAATGTATGTTACACAGGCACGCATGCACAGAATATATGAGTTTTTAAAAAATACATAGTTTTAATACAATTATAGAAATAAATGCTCGTCTAATAAAATTATAAAAATAAGTTTTTGTCGCTGTTTGAAATGACGACATGCTACTATCATCGGTTGCATTGGCGACATAAGTCGTGTTGTCAACCAAACAGTATTAAATATCTCTGTCGCCATTTCGAATAGCGACGAAACAATATTAAATGTCTCTATTGCCATTGGGAATAGCGACAAAGAAGTAAATCGTCATTTGAATTGGCGACATGTGGCTGTCGCTAAACTAAATGGCGGCAGGAGCTATTTTTTTGCCAAAAAAAATGAAATAAATTTATATTTATTTTTTGACAGAACGTAGCTTCATTAAGTTATTTGTTAATATCTTGTAGTGCTTACAGAAGATGGAGTTTGTTGACTGCGTGGATAAACCCCTTATAGGTTAATTGCATCTGCGCTGTTGTTACAAGTGTAGTGTTCGCACAATCAACTTCTTTCGAAAAAAGAGAACGAAGTATTAAATAGAGAATAATTTAGGAATTAAATTTTAAAGACGATATTTCAACTCCGACAATAAGACTTCGTAATGTATGTGCGAATTACAGGGCGTACAAAGTTTGGTTACATGCATTTGTTTGTCCAGCTACCTTTACGGTAGAAATAACAACATGCATGAATCGTTAACCCGATCTAAACATAGGATACATGTGCGCCTTTTGGAATCGGGAAAACTGGTGGATCACAAAGAAGTTAGTCTTGAGGGCACATCGGTGCCTTTCCCTTGTCTCGTTCAGACCTGCGAGTGCGGCCAGTCCCGTAGGCAGCCCTGTACCGGGCTCGCAGGACCTCCTCGGAAGTAACCACCTGCTTAGCAGGAGCATCGGGGACCATGGTTGCCTTTCCCTTGTCTGCCGTGCGCTCGGCCCAGGCATCCTCAACGAGCTGACTTATGGTCTTCCACCACCACCCTGGTTCCATACGGACCATCGCTGCCTTTGCCTTGTCTTCCCCGCTCTCGGCCTAGTGAGGTTTCAAGCGGGTGAAGTTATCGGGTGGCACCATGTAGTTAAGCATGTACTTCTATTGGATGAATGCCCTATCGTACTTATCTGGGCCTTCGATCCATGGGAAGAAATAGCAACGCTTCAACATCTGCCATTATGCACGGATAAAGTTAGCGATGTATGAAATGTAGCATCTAATGTGAAAAAATCGATATGCGTGTGAGATTCTCTTACGTAGATATCCGAGCACGTGTAGTACGCACGAGCGGCGATCTCCGAGTGTGTCCACTAAATCATATGTGACGGGTTACCGTAGTCGCACTACAGCGCGTGGAAACTCCAGTGGTACAAATGCATCCTTCATAGAACAATCCGGGTAGGTTCCCGCCTTCCCGGCAATCCACTTCCGCTTTTGCATCATCTCCCAATAGCCAGACAT
This sequence comes from Phyllostachys edulis, assembly GCA_036346405.1. Taxonomy (NCBI): domain Eukaryota; kingdom Viridiplantae; phylum Streptophyta; class Magnoliopsida; order Poales; family Poaceae; genus Phyllostachys; species Phyllostachys edulis. Next base: position 9,025,916 of record CM070554.1, on the reverse strand, counting down.
CTCTAAGCCCAGCGTACTGATCTCCTCTACCTCTCTTCTCCCTCCTTTGTCCCTTTTGTGCGAAATTAGTTCAAGTAGAGTGTTGGTTGTGGTGGTAGAGTGTACCTCGGTCTTATAAGCGGCTAGGGTGTAGTGATGAGGGGGTAAATTATGGCGAATGGCGATGCGCTCACGTCCTTGAGGGAATCTTTCTGCACAAGAAAGCTCAAGTGAGTGATGTCTATTCATAGAGAAAAGCCGACGAGGCTTGTCATTTCGGTCTGAAAAGATGGCATGGCAGGGTGTGATCAATTCGGTCTAAAAATATGAGATGGATAGTGGGTGGTGTATACTCATTAAGAAAAGCTGGTGCAGGTTGTCATTTCGATGTGAAAATGTGGTATTGTAGGGTGTGATCAATTCGGTCTGAAAAGGTGGGATGACTAATGAGTGATTCCTACTCACTGAGAAAAGCTAGTGCGGGTTGTCATTTTGGTCTGAAAAGGTGGCATGACAAGGTGTGGACAATTTAGGTTTGAAACAGTGGGATGGTTGGTGAGTGATGTGTACTCACCGAGAAAAACGTGCGGGTTGTCATTTCGATGCGAAAATGTGGCATAGCGAGGGTGTGGACAATTTTGGTCTAAAATGTGGGATGGTTGGTGAGTGATGTGTACTCACCGAGAAAAGTTGTTGCGGGTTATCATTTTGGTCTAAAAATATGTCATGACAAGGTGTGGTCATTTGGTCTAAAAAGGTATCATGGCGTGGTCATTACGTGTGAGTACCCTCGACATTTATCTATCATTTGATGCTAAAGCCTAGAATGAAGGTGGGTGTACACGTTTATTTGGTCGACGCGATGTGTAGGGTGTTGTGTGTTGACTCGGGCACAAGGTTAGTTGTACACACAATAACAACAAATAAGATCATAAACCGGACACAAACATAATAGAAGTCTACACAAATTAATATTTACATAAGATCGCTGATACACACAATAACAACAAATAAGATCATAAACCGACACAAACATGTTTTTGTGGGATTGCATTATTTCATAGATGACACATGTGTGGGGATTACTATAGAGCATTTCCAATAGGTGTCCCACTTAGAGTGGAATCGTGCACTCGCCAAGGGCATATCGTTGTCTTGTACTTCATGTCGTAGCACCTAGGGTTTGATTTCACTACCGTGAATGTCCGTCATAATGACAAGGCCCATAATTCCATAGTTTTCTACATCACCTCCTTGCATTTGTATATGGCTCCTTGTCCGACCTTGTTCGGTTGTACTCCCACGATCACTACTAGAAAAATCTCATCGCAGCGGTTGGAACCGTCATCACGAACAGTTTTCGAACCGCATGTAATTGTGTGTCTGTGTTGACGTCTGTCATCACAGACGGTTTCAAACCGTCTGTGAAAAAGCTATCACAGACGATTCGGAAGTAGAACCGTTTGTGATAGTAGTTATCATAGACGGTTCTACTTCCGAACCGTCTGTGATAGTATATTCTCACAGGCGGTTCTGAATAAGAACCGTCTGTGATAGTATATTTTCACAGACGGTTCTGAATAAGAACCGTCTGTGATAGTTTTTTCAACTGCAAAAAAAAATACTAAATGTATAGAACTTGAACCTAGAAGATAAATACGGTGTCTTAGACTGAATCATGGATTCATGGATACACTCATACACATACACTCATACACTCATATACAACAGAAGCTCATATACCCAAGCCACTCATACACATACACTCATACACTCATATACAACAGAAGCTCATATACCCAAGCCTCCCAAACATGGATTCATGGATACACATACACTCATACACAATGAAGCTCGGTGTCGGAGGATGGAGGAGGTCGGTGTCGGCGTCGGAGGAGGATGGAGGAGGTCGGCGTTGGAGGAGGCCTAGAGGAGGTTGGGCGGCGACCACCGGGAGGAGGCGACCAGCGGCCGAGCAAGGGAGGACCGGAGGAGCAGTGACCAGCCGGAGCTCAGAGGAGGACTATGGGAGCAAGGGAGAGGACCGAGCCTGGAGGAGGAGGTTGGGGACTGCGGGAGGAGGAGGACTAGAGGAGGTTGGAGGACCGGCTATAATATATAAGGACTCCTGCTACTCCCGTGCACGTGTTCAAAATTTTCGAACTCCCGCGTTGTGAATCACATATCACAGACAGCTCGTATCACCAACCGTCTGTGATGAGGTACTTATCACAGACGGTTCGTGATCTGAACCGTCTGTGACGAAATACTATCACAAACGGATTATGTCTGAACCATCGTAATACTATCACAGATAGTTCGTGATATGAACCGTCTATGATAATTAGTATCCGAAGGTTTGTCATATGAACCGTCTGTGAAGGACAACACGAGAGCGGTTCCAAAGGCAACCGCGTGATGAGGCGTTTAGTATGACATGTTTTGTAGTGGTGGATACACGAGGTCCTTCGTCTATGACGGGGTTGTCGAATTGGTATTTGTTCCACTCAAATAGAACTACTGTTGTTCCCTACCATCCTCGTCATATGAAGCTTCATCTTGACAATGCCTTGTGGTCCCGACCTTGAGCTCCGACCATTCGATTAAGGCTTCAAGCGCTCACCCTCATGTGCAATCCCACTAGCTGCGCGGCCAAATAAGCTTCTTTGGTGAAATCACCAACTCCCGACCTTTGGTCGTTGTGTGCTCCGCGCTATGGCTGGACTCCCGAACTTCTTCGACATTAGCACCGACTATCTCTTGTTCAACCGCATATGCAGGCAAAACTTTTACATATGCCTCGACCAGAAGGACTAAATCCCACCTGCGATCCCTCGCCATGCTAAGGTATGGTTGCCATAACTTTGTTCCCTTCAGTTGCACTAATTTCCAGTGTGTGCCCTGTCGTGCCTGGGTGGCAACACAGCTCAATTTCAAATCGTGCAAAGCATGATCCAACTCGAATGTGTAATACAATCACCGCATCATAGCATCACATGTACGTTGCTCTAGTCTTGTTAGGCTGATGGTCACCAATTGGAAATAACGCAAATTAACCCCCTCGGGACCCTCTAGAACAATCCCTTGTCCATAGTAAATTTTAAAATTGATTAAATCGACATATCTCGTCTTGTACTATAAAATAGATCTCTATGATTAACCACATATCTAAAACTAAACTATAAACAAAATATATGTACTGCAACAAACTACACTATATAACCATACATATAAAACTATCTAATCTATTCAATTACACATCTCGCTAGTTTTATTGGGTAACCTACCAAGGTTTGAAATTAAATAGGAAGTTACCAAAAAATACACGCAAGGTGGTGACCGGATTTGCTCATCCCTCTCTCCCTTCTCCGATACAAGCGGATAGTGCTTCACTATCTTCCTCCTCTCCTCTCCCTCTTTGTTTTTTTGGGGATAAAAGTGAGTTTTGACGAATTGTTTGGGCTTTTATAGAGGGCTTCGTCGTCATTCCAAATAGAGACATGAGTTCTTGAGGTCTCTGTCGTCATTCCAAATGAGCTTATGGAATGGCGACAGAGACATTTAATATTGTTTGGTTGGCGACAAGGCTCCTGTCGCCAATTCAACGAGCGACAGTAGCATGTCGCCATTTCAAATGATGACAGTATCTCATTTTCATAATTTTATTAAACGGATATTTATTTTGGTAATTCTATTAAAATAATGTATTATTTAAAAAATCCAGAATATATTAGTACAAGACAGAAGAGTGGGCTTTGTGGCTGCAGCAATGTGATGTCGCGTGGCAGAAAAGAATGGACTTTGTGTTAGGGACACATCAGTGGCCTGTGATCACTGAGCACTGGCATATAGATGGATGGCATGGTACGGTCACTACTACAAAAAGGCTAATACTGGACGCCCTATTAAAGACGGTTGACCAAAACTGTCTGTATTACATGCAATCACAGACGATTTTTTTAGAGGCCGTCTATGTTAATATCACAGACGGTTCATAATGAAAACCGTCTGTGAAGTATCACAGATGGCTCTTAACAATAACCGTTTGTGATAACTCTACATATCACATACGGTTTTTAACAAACAACCATCTGTGATATTTCATAGACGATTTTCATAATGAACCGTCTATGATACGACACCATATCACGAACGGTTCCATTGTGGAACCGTCTGTGATAAGTATCATTGACGGTTCCATAATAGAACTGGCTGTGATAAGTCTCTTTATTAGTAGGAGCCCGCTAGGGTTTGCACTCTAACTCGTCACTCCCCAACACCCTTATTCTCGTCCATTCCCCTCCCTACCTGAGTGACCCCGTCGCCGACGCCGCCCTTCTTCCCGTCGCCGATGTTGTGACACCATGGTTCACTGCACAAGATACTCGTACAATAAGAGTGTCTTGTGAAGTGTCGTGTTAATGCCACAACTACGGTGTGTTGCCTTCCCTCTTCCTCCTCCCCCCCGGCGTGCGCGACCCCGGCTACCTCACCGATCGACCTCCCCCGGCTACCTCTAGCTCCACCAACCTTGGCCTCGGCTACCTCACCACAGGCGGATCTGGGCCTCGGGCGGGGGTGGGCTATAGCCCGAGGCCCAGAGAAAACATCAATGGAAAAAAATTTAGATATGGGCTAAAAATGCTTGGCATAGTGAAATAGCAGAGGCCTAGCCGCCCCTTCAAGACAATTGAGCCCACGCCCGAGGCAGTGCTCCTTCCCCAATCCCAGTCTCTGCGGCCGCCCAAGACCTAATGCCCAAATCCTCCAATCGGCCGATCCTCTCTGCCTCCATCGGCATCTCATGGCTCGGCGACCACGCCCGCCCGCCCCGCCCGCCATGCCCTCCCGCTCCTCCGCCCTCCCTCACGCTGGCCTTGCGCCCACCGCGCCCTCCGTCGGCAGTCCCTTTCGGCGCAGCCGCAGCAGGCAGCCAGCCCGTGGCGGCGTGGCGATGGCCATTGCTGATGCTTCTCTGCCATGAACGCCGTCATTGCTCTTCCCTCGACCTCGTCGCGGCGGCGTGGCTTGGCCAGCCAGCAGCGGTGCTGATCGACCTTGGCGCCTCGGCCAAAGTAGGGAGAGAGAGGAGGAGAGCCGGCGGAGGCGAGCACCATGGAGGCGGCGGAGGCGGTGGGAGGCGGCCGGCGAACCGTCGAGCGGGAGGAAGCGGCGCCCAGCGACTCTGGATTTGGCTTTGAGCCTATGACCGTGAGGAGGCCGAGAATTGAGAGCGGACAACTGGCTGCTGGGGTAAAGTGGATAGGTAATTGAGCTATTGAGGAGAGCATGAGCATGTGTTAATGTGTTATACATTTATCTGATTATCTTTTTATCAACTTATCATTATGTCTAAATAAATGTGACTATGGTTGATTGGTAATTGGTAATCCGCCACTGCTGTTTAGGATTCAGGGGTATTGTGTTGTGTAGTGTGCGGATAAATGGATAATGGAGTAATGGACCATATTCTTGTAGACTTGTAGTTCATTAGTTGATCGATTTATACTGTTTTGGTTCTTTACTTCCTTGGTGCAAAATCAACTTGTTGCCTGCATATTGTTAATAAGTGTATTGTTTATTTAGGAATTAGAGATACAAAATGAAGAGGAGCAAGACATTGTCATCTTATTTTTCAATACAAACACAACAGTCCAACCAATCTCTTCCAGAAATAGTTGGAATTGGAGCTAGTCATAACGACCAAAACAATCCTCATGTTGAACTTAGTCCAGGTGATGTAGATGAAAATCCATATGCTTTTTATGTCCATTGCTTTGCTCATCAGTTGCAATTAGTGGTTGTTTCTGTTGCCAAGTGTTGTTCTTCTATCTTGGATTTCTTTAACTACACCACCATGATTGTCAACACAGTTAATGCTTCTTGTAACACAGATAACTGTAGAAAGAGCCTTATCAGCTATGAGCATTATTAAAACTGATTTGCGGAATAAGATGAATGATGAATGGATGAATCATAGCATGGTATGCTATATTGAGCGAGATATATTTGCAAGTATTAAAGATGATAAGATTTTGGAGCGTTTTCAAGGAATGAGGTCACGTAAGAAACAACTATCTCGCGCTAGTGGTAAGTTCGGTTCTTACAAATATAAATTTCATGTTCTTTGTATTTAATCATACATCTTTAACTCTTTTTGGTTTATTTTTTTATGTTGTCTTCAGAGGTTCTGTACTTGTCCAACTATTGTGAAGAAATGGTGGCCTAGGTTAGAGATGAAATCTTCGTTATTTAGGTACTCAATTTGTATCTCTAAAATGCTATATTATTTATGTTTTGTCATGTTTTTCTTATTATATTTTATGTTGAAACATTTTTGATAAAGTTTCATGTCAATGAAGTATTTGTGGCTTATTTTTATTATGTCTTCTTGTGGGTAGAAATTAGTGTTAGTTTTAAGATGTTAGCCTATTAGAATTTAGCCCGAGGCGTGATCTAATCCTAGATCCGCCACTGCTCACCACCGACACCGGCGATGTCGATCGAGGTAAAACAGATCTATTGGTTTGTGCTATTGGTATTCATGTGAATCGAGTTGCAATGTGGGTTACCTAGCTAGCTTGTCGGTTGATGGTCGGTAATATGGACACCCTTGGCCTTCTTTGTCTTACCCTCTTGTATTCTTTGGTTTTTGGATGGATGGATCTCGGAGGTGGGGAATGGGGTTGTGTTAGGGTGTATTCTTTGGTATGTTCCTAAAGATATTTTTTGTTTTCGATACATATGATGCGAGGTGTGCTATTGAAAAACACATTGATGCAACATTAAGAAGTGGCAATCTGAGGGAGGCAATTTGGTTGCCTCCTAGAGAGATATTAACAAATGGTACATCTGTTAATAGTAAGTCCAATCACCATCTATTCTTAAGATAAATAACACCATGTAAGTGTTTCATGGATATAGGTGAGTTTCTCTGAGTTCTTTGCTCTTATCGCTTGACATAAAACCGCAAATGTTACTAGTTGTGCTCACTTGATGAGATATGAAATGAATCTCCGGGGACAATAGGTTGAACTATATATGAATAATTTTGGAATGAAAGCTTATGAATCTATGGAATCAAAATCCTTGCACATAGTTTGCATATATGAATGTAAGCGAACTTCTACATGGATAGAGGTGAGTTTCTCTGAGTTGATGCTCTTATACGCTTTATAGATCTGAGTTAACCTTTAAGGAAAACTCTTTTTTACATCCTAACATAATATCGTCAACTTACCATATATTGTTATCTTATTACCATTCATGTTCTTTTTACAGAAGTTTGTGGTCTTCTTATTTAGTATGAAGAAATTTATCGGTCAGTATTAAAATACTTGAGCGAGATATGATTGTAATTGTCTGAGTCTTAATTATTTGTTTCAACATATTTTATATGTTTCACTGGACTTGGACTTGTATTCAAGTCTTATCCATAAGAGTCTTGTCTCAATCCTTGTGAGATTTTTCCAAACAGTGGTCGCCTCTCCCCGAGCCTGCCTCTCCTCTTCTCTATTCTTGATCTCTTCTCTACAAAATCTCTAAGCAGTGGCTGCTTTTGCTTTTAAAACCGGCTTCATATGTGTGTGTGTGTGTGTAGTTCGTAGCCTTTGTTAGCTAACTCGAGGCCTGAATTCAGCTAGTTAGCTCGCTCATTGGACATTCATCCTAAGCGTTCAAGTGAAACACATCAAACTTTATGAAGTAAATCGTACACTACAATGTATCAGGCTCGATGAAGTAGGCCGTGGTTCACCTGTACGTTTAGAATGAACAACCAAGGAGCGAGCTAGCTAGCTGAATTCAGGAATCGAGTTAGCTAACAAGGGACTACGAAATATATGTGTGTACACACACACACGAAGCCGATTTTAAAGGTAAAAGTAGCCACTGTAGGGAGATTTTGTAGAGAAAAGGCTATCACAGATGGTTCCAAATACCAACCGTTTGTGATATGTACTATCACAAACGGTTTATATATAAATCGTCTGTGAAACGTAAGCTATCATAAACGGTTTTATCTATAAACCGTCGAGTTAATAACCATCGTGATAGTATGCATCGCGAGCGATTAGCGTATGTGATGACCTCGTTTATTCTTGACCATAAACTCGAGCGGCTCCGTAAACCGCGTGATAACGTTTTAACTTTTACGTAGTAGTGGGTACATCTACGGTATTGGGTGGTCAGCGCTATCTTGCCCGGTTTGAGTCCATCATGTCTTGCGCCGGCGGGGGCGCCACCGACGAAAGTGGCCGGCAGCCGTGAGGAGAGGATTAGGTGTGGTGTGATTCTGGCATTCTGCCGAGAAAACACCGAGCGGCCGGCGCGCGAGGTAGGTACATCAGGCGGCCCATGCGCACCTCGTGGGTGATGGCCGATGGGGTGGGGCGAGAGATGAGTGCGTTCCTCGGCTCGTGCACGCTGATGCAGCATGGCACTGCCGCGCGCAGTGCCGCCTGGTGCTGGTAGACTGGTACGATCTGGCCTCGATTTTGGACTGTTAGAAGGTGCCGGGCGGCTGGGCAAAAGATGCGGCTTTTGCTGGGACGGCGCGGACGCTCCCCGCCGTTTTTGGTGGTCCGGGCGCGTGCCGCGAGGTGGTTAGCGTCCGTTGATTTTCCGGCCGTAACACCCGCCTCCGGGGTTCCATGTTCTAACTGGTCTTCGGAGCGGCAGCGTGATTTTGCTCGGTGAAAAGCCCATAAAGAGTCCGGTCCTAATAGGGAGTGTTTAGCCGAGTTGATCCCAGTAGTCCGAAGCCCCAAGGTGGGCCGTATATTTGTTAGTGTACGCGGCCGCTGTGCCCGTATTCTCAGCAGTCCAAACTCTCAACGTAACGAGCCCGTGCCCGTCAAGGATCTATGGCGTGTACGGTCTGCGCAACTAATCCACGGCCGCGTGCCCCTCAGTGCGCCCCCCAGCCGGCACGCTGCCTGTCACGCACTCACGCCAGCCAAAGCCTCTCTCTCCCACTCCCACACGCCTCCGCGCCGCCTCTAGCGGCAGCTATGTGCCAGCGCCAGCGCCCAGGCAGGCAGGCGCCCAATGTGCCCATTAGCACTAGCCGACTAGCGTCACTGTGTCACCCGCGGCCTCCGCGCGCACTAACAAACGCCAGAACTTGCAAAATTCATCACAAAAATTGGACTATCATCGGTGATCAGAATAATGTATACAGCTTACGGCAAGCAGGGTGCTAACCTACCATTCTAGCGAGCGCTGATGTCCGCCAAAGCTTATTTGGCTGGGAACCTCCTTCCTTGAGCGCCAGGCCGCATCTAGAAGATGTGTCTGGCGACTCCGTGTGAATCAGGAAAACATTAAGGAGGTTGGTGGGCTGCTTGAAGTGACAAGGCCCAATGAGATGTGTCCACGAGAGTGTGTTAAGGCCCTGATCCTTCCCTGGCATCCACATCAGCGCATCCAGAACGAGTAATTGAGCGAGTTCCCGACCCTGCTCTGCACGTGTGTTGGTGCGTGCTCGCCTTGCCCTAGGGGCACCGTGGCGGCGGAGTGGGAGAGGTGGAGAGCCGTGAACGTGAGTGTGGCGGAGCAGCCGAGCGTGCTGCTCCTAGTCCTAGGAGCCGGAGGGCTAGAGGTGGCAGCGGTTGGGGGTGTGTTAGGATCCGCAATGATCCAGATAGATTTTTTTTTGATTTCAGTAGTGATTTGGGGGAGAAGTTGATAAAGCAAAACCTATAGCTACTTTACTCTACGAGATGCTAAGAAGATGATTCATCAAATCTGTTTCTTCATTACTGAGAGTTCACTTATATAGTTCTCAAAGTTACATCCAAAACAAGATAAACTGAGTTCTATGCAGTGAAATAAAAACAACCACGATAACTTTTGTTGATGACAAAGTAAATGACGTCCACAGTGCTTGGCCGAAGTTACTCCTTCCAACTGGAACCATGCGATCTCCTTAACTTTGAACTTCTACGGCATAGATGAATTCAGGCGTTCGTAAATGAAATTGCCGAAGCGTTACTTTGAGCGCCGACTTTCTTTTGAAGCTGCAGACTCTGAACTTTCTTCAGTAGGTTGTTTAACACATCCTGACAATTCCCCCTTCCGGACTTCACCCTTGTCCTCAAGGGTTGAATCCAGGAAAAGTTTTCTGGATGAATGATGCATCTTCCCAGGTCGCCTCTGCACTGCTGAGATTCTCCCATTGAATTAACCATTGAACCACCGGTTCATTCCTCCTGGGTATCATCCTCTGATCAAGTATTGCTATAGGATAATTTTTCACCCTTCCGTCTGCTCCTACTAGAGGTAGTCCAGGATAAGGAACAACATTCGGCCCAAGGTGCTTCTTAAGTTGACTAACATGGAATACTAGGTGAATATGAGCATCATCTGGTAGTTGCAACTTATATGCTAATCTTCCTATTTTCTCCATAACCAGAAATGGCCCATAGAACTTTGATCTCAGTTTCAATGAACCTCTCGGACCAAACGCATTTTGTCGATAAGGCTACATTTTTAAGTAGACCATATCTCCCACTTCGAAAGATCTCTCGGTTCTCCTCTTATCTGCAAAGTGTTTGATCCTCTCTTGTGCTTGCAACAGGTTCACCTTGATTTTCAGCATCATTTCTTCCTTTTCCTCTATTGATACCCTTGCCTCTGTAGAGATATTGCAAGGTATGGTCAATTCACCTATCTGAGGAGGATGGTAACCATATAATGCTTGAAATGGGGTAATTTTCAGAGAAGTGTGGTAAGAGGTATTATACCACCATTCGCGAGAGTTAACCAAGTTAGCCACTCTTTGGGTTTTTGAAATGTCATACACCTAAGATGTGTCTCAAAACACTAATTTACTCGCTCCGTTTGGCCGTCAGTTTGAGGGTGATATGCCTGCTAAAACATAGAGATACCTTAAGAGTCTTGAAGATCTCTTGAAAAAGGTTACTGGTAAACACTCGGTCTCTGTCAGTGACTATGACAACCGGTATACCATGCAGTTTGAACACATTATCCATAAACAGCTAGACTACTTGTTGTACCAAATAAGGATGAGATAGAGAAATGAAGTGTGCATATTTTGTTAATCTGTCAACCACCACCAAAATAACATCCTTCCCTCTAGATTTCGGCAAACCTTCAATGAAATCCATAGAAATATGTGACCATGCCATGTCCGGTACCTCCAATGGATCCAATAATCCCGGAATATGTATATTCTCAGATTTCACTACTTGGCAGACTGGACAAGTGCTGATCAGATCATCTACACTCTTTTGAAGTTTCGGCTAGTAAAACAACTTCTTTATCCTTTGATAAGTGGCTCTCTTCCCAGAATGTCCTCCAAAAACTGATGAATGGAAGTTTGTCAAGAGTTGCAGTCTCATTTCATTTCCACTGCCCACCATTATCTTGCCCTTATATCGAATGAGGCCCGATACATATGAGTAACCCTCCATTGTTTCGGGGTGGTCAATTAATCCTTCCACTACATTCTGACAAAACATATCTCCCATATAACTTTCCTTGATGTCGTTGATCCACTCGGGAAGTACAGTTACTATGACATAACAGGTTGATTCTGTAGCAGGTATTGGAGTATCTCTTCGGGACAGTGCATCAGCCACAACGTTTTCTTTCCCTTTTTTGTACTCAACTGTGTAATCAAACTCGAAGAGCTTCAAGAGAAGTTTGTGTTGGATACCTTCATTGATTCTTTGGGTAGTTATGTACTTGAGGTTTTGCTGGTTTGTCTTTATAATCAATCTGCCACCCAAGAAATAATGTCTCCATCTTCTCAAAGCCTCCAAAATAGCCATAGCTTCTTTATCATAAATGGATTGTGCCATTGCTTTAACTCCCAAGGTCTTGCTGAAAATAAGCTATGAGCTTCCCTTTTTGCATCAAAACTCCACCAATTCCCCACCGCAAGCATATGTCTCAACAGTGAATGGTTGGGAGAAATCAGGAAGGGCCAATACCGGACATTCAGTCATAGTTTTGTTTAATGCTTCAAAAGCTTCAATATGGGTTTCTTGCCACTCACTAGCATCTTTCTTCAACAGATCAAATAGGGGTTTGCATATTTGGCCATATCCCTTAACAAACCGTCTATAATACCCAGTTAATCCCAAAAATCCCCTGAGCTAAGTTATTGTCTGTGGCCTTGGCCATTTCATAATATCAATGATATTCTTAGGATCAGTGGTCACGCCTGCTCTGCTGATTACATGGCCCAGATATTCCACCTGTCCCATAGAGAAAACACACTTGCTTCTTTTTGCCGAAAGCTGATTGCCTCTTAGTATATCCAGTACAATCCGAAGATGCTCTATGTGCCCTACTGCCCTTCCAGATTTTTACTATAGATTAATATATCATCAAAGAATACCAAGATGAACTTCCTTAGATATGAACCAAAAAAATGTTGTTTATTAAGGCTTGGAAAGTAACCGGGGCATTGGTTAGCCCAAATGGCATTACTAAGTACTCATAATGTCCCATGTGAGTCTTGAAAGCTGTTTTAGGGATGTCAATTTTATTCATTCTAATTTGATGATACCTCGATATGAGATCTAACTTGGTAAAAATACAAGCTTCATTGAGTTCATCTAGCAGATCTTCAATAACGGGCATAGGAAACTTATTTTTGATAGTCATTGCATTCAATTGTCTATGGTTCACACACATATGTCATGATCCATCCTTTTTTCTAACCATTACCGCTGGAGATGCATAAGGACTCACACTATTCCTGATTTCATTGTTTTCCATCAATTGGTTGATAATGTTTTCCATAGCTTCTTTCTGGTAATGAGGGGTTCTATATGGTCAAAGATTGGGAGGTTCAGTACCCACCTTAAGATGGATCGAATGATCACAGTCTCTTGCTGGTGGTAATCCATATGGTTCTTGAAACACATCAGCATATTGACTGAGCACTTTTGAAATCACTGCTGGGACTGGGTAGTGTTTCGGTTCAACACCATCTTTTATCTCCTTTACATATATCATACATCCCATCATTCCCTTCCTAGCCATCTTCTCCAACTTCACTGAATTGATCCTACATTTCTCTTTAGGTTCAGAAAAATCTGTGAGAGTTACCACCCTTCCTCTTTGGTTAATAGATATTTGTCTTTTCTTCAAATCCAACATAATAGGACTATGTTCATATATCCAGTCCGCTCCTAGTATTAGATCATAACTCTTTAGTGTTAACAACCTGAATGAGTTCTTGAATACATTTCCTTCGATTTTATAAGTTATACCTTCCACTACTGTATCAGTTCTTAATTCTCCACCTCCAGCCACAGATACTCTTCTAGTCATCGTGGAACTGAACTGACATTTACTTCTCACAACAAATTCATGATCCATAAATGAGCTAGTACTTCCACTATCCACCAAAGCTATAACCTTCTTGCCTCCAATCATAGTCCTCAACAGAAAAGTAGCCGGCCCAAAGATTCCCTGTGCTGCTTGTTGTGACAATTGCATGAGTTCTTCTTTGGTTTCTAACTCATTCGCTTGCTTCGGACTGTTAGGAGCAGTGATATATCCTTCTTCTACAGATTTAATTTCTTCTTCAGTTACTGTGTCTTCCTCATCTCCTCTTAATAGCAAGGCGTGGATAGCTTTTTTCACCTTGCATTTGTGCGATATAGACCACGATTCCTGACAATACCAACACAGTCTCTTCTCCCTTTCTCTAGGCTGAGGTATGCTTTTGTTACTAGTGTTCCTATCAGTATTCGGTTGTATTGGTTTTGGTGTCGTTTTATAGTTGTTGTTGTTTCCTGAAACAAATTTGTTTTTGTTATACCCTCCAAAATTATTTGATTTCCTTACAGCAGCAGACTTCTCATATATTCTAGAATACCAATAAGCTTCCATCAGCCCTTGTGGTCTTTGCCCACACACATCATGTTTAATTTATGCTCTCAATCCCCCTATAAAACAAAACATCATAAATGCTTCTTGCAAATATGGGTGGTCTCTTTTTACTAATGCCACACATTCTTCAAACTTATCAATATATTGTGTTACTGATAGTCCACCTTGCCTCATATTTTGTAGTTGTTCAACAGCATCATACGCATTTGCTTCAGAAAACCGATCCCACCATTGAACATAGTTGAGTCCAACTCAAGATCATCGCAGGAACTCCAATTCCTTTAACCACCTAGTTGCTCTTCCTTGGAAATGAGAGATGGCTAGATTCACCCGCTGTTCAGCTGGAGTGCCAGATAACACAAAAAATTGTTCACACTATTTCAACCACTCGACAGGATCGTCTCCACCAAAATAGGGAATCTCCAGTCTGGGTCCCCTTATCACCGCTTCAGCGTAGTGTGATGCATTGCCTATATTACCAGGTTGATGAATTCCTTGCCCTTGGTGATCCATCATTCTAACTCCTGTGGCTTGAGACTATTCTCCATATCTAAAAAATGTCCAGTGATTGGATTATATTGGTGGTTACTCATGAAAGGATGGTTCCAATTAATGCCATAGTGTCCACCATTTTCAACTTGATATTGTCCACCATTTTGCCGAGCTTGTACATTCAATCCACCTTGCGAGTTGGTTCTAGTAGCATTGGTATAAAGTGGAGTCAAAGATGGAATCACAGTGTTCGGTTCAATATGAAATTGTACTCCTGTAGTATCATTCCCAGTGTTGTTGTTCACTGGCTCAGTGAAAACTCTACCTCCCAAAGTAATAGGTGGTGACGCGGAGATATTTACCTCCCTGGTTGCAATCGTGTGCTTGTTCCCTCCAAATCTGGTGGACAGAACCTCTTCAACAGAGACTTGATTTCTGCCATCTCCGTTTTCACTTCTTTAAGTTCGCAAGTTCTTCTCTTATCGCCGCAACTCAAATCTCGCATCAAAAGCCCCTTCCTCACCAGCCATCTTGTTCTGGGATCGAGTCTTAGATACCATATATTTGGATTCACAGATTTGGGTTGAGGGATTTTACCGACCGAAGCCAACCTTTTTCCAATCGCCGATCTGGTTTGAGAGCGTTAGATCCAATCGCTCAGGGATTTTACAATAGCGGATTGAAATCCACTTCCAACCTTCACTGATTTGGATCCTCACTTCCAAGAACCGATTGTGCTCTGATACCTTTGTCAGGATCCGCAGTGATCCGACAGATTTTTTTTCGATTTCAGTAGTGATTTGGGGAGAAGTTGATAAAGCAAAACCTATAGCTACTTTACTCTACGAGATGCTAAGAAGATGCTTCATCAAATCTGTTTCTTCATTACTGAGAGTTCACTTATATAGTTCTCAAAGTTATAGCCGAAACAAGATAAATTGGGTTCTATGCAGTGAAATAAAAACAACCACGATAACTTTCGTTGACGACAAAGTAAATGACGTCCACAGTGCTTGGCCGAAGTTACTCCTTCCAACTAGAACCATGTGATCTCCTTAACTTTGAACTTCTACGACACGAATGAATTCAGGCGTTCATAAATGAAATCGCCGAAGCATTACTTTGAGCGCCGACTTTCTTCTGAAGCTGCAGACTCTGAACTTTCTTCAGTAGGTTGTTTAACACATCCTGACAGATGGTCCGGCGTGGCCAGCGCCGCTGTGGTACCGACGAGTAGCGGCGGTGGTTAGGAGTTGCCGAGGAGTCGGAGGCGAGAGAGGACAATGAGCAGCCCAATGTCTAAATCCAAATCCACCAGTAAGCGTTCTGAAGAAAATTAGTTGTCGAGTTCGTTGTAAGAAATTGAATTGATTGATAATAGCTCATTGTTGATGCTATGTTACAACACAAACAATTGCTCTCTTTCTTTTCTTGGGTCCATTGTTACAATTTCATGGCAATCCAACACGAAACTCTGCTGCTCTTGATGCTAACATTAGCCTGGTGTTGTGATGAGACCAAATAAATAAAGATTATTGATGGAAATTATTTAGTAACTGTAACATCCTAATTTTTAGGCCTTTTGAAAATTTTCAAAATAAAAATAACCATTTGATTTTTCTCTAAATTATTAAAGCTACAATTGAAATTTTAGAAATAAAAATAATTTAATGTAAGTAAATCAAACTCCAATTAAATAAATTGCTTTATTTGATTTTACGGATTTATCTTGGATTTCCTTTTTCCAAGACCTTGTTATTTTTCCTTTGAGTTCTTTTTTTAGTCATCCCTATTTTGAGCCTTTTTGAAGCTTTAAAAATAAAATAAACCATTTGAATTTTATTGGATTAATTTAAAGCTTAATTTGAATTTTAGAAAATAAATAAACATTTTAAATTATTAAAATAAACTTCAATTAAATCCAAAATTATTTTATTAGGTCTTTTAGGGTTCCAAGTAATTTTATGAAATTTTCTTGGATTTTTTGAATTTATTTTCTTTTTTCTTCTTTTATTTATTTATTTATTTATTTATCTCTCTTTCTCTTTCTTTCCTATTCTTTTTTTCCGTTGGCCCTTGCTTTGTGCCGCTTTTCCTGCTGCGCTGCCCGACCACCTCAAACCACGTGCCCTCACCCTGGCTGCTCCCCATCCCGTGCCGCTCCTTCCCCCTCCTCTATAAAAGCCGCGAGCACCTCCTCCCCTTCTCCCCTTCCTCCTCTTCTCCCATCTCCCCCAACCGAAGCTCCTTGCCGCCTTTTATTTCTTCCCCAGCGCCGGCCGTGTGCCACCTCCCTTGTTCTCCCTCTCTAGTCACTCTCTTGCCGCACCAACCGCGTCATGAGGTGCGCCTCAACCTCCTCCTCCCATCCCCCGAGTATCCCCTCCCCTCTTCCCTCCACCTCGTCGGATTTTGAGCTTTACCGCCGTCGGCCGAAGCTCCTTCCTCCTCGCCCTCGTTGTCGCTGCCGATCCTCTGGCGGCATCATCACTCCGTTGGATTCATCGCTCTGCTTTCTACGCCATGCTCCCGCTCTCCTCACCGGAAGATCTCCGAGCCGCCGCCAATTCTTGCACACCTCCTTCCTCCGGCCACACCACCACCCTTGAGGTCCTCACCTCGTTGGGGGTCTATTTTGGCCAGTCCCCACCGCCATCAGCCTCCTCCTCAAGGCAATGCCACCTTGCCCTTACCACTGGAGCTCCTCTCTCGCTCTCTCACGCATTTCTTCTTCTTCTTGCTTAAACCACTTGCATGTGGGGTCCTCTTGCCATACACACATTCCTCTCTCTTTTCTCCATCTCTCTCTCTCTAGCAAGTGGGTCCCCCCCACATAGCATTTTCTTTTTATTCTAATTCATGAAAAATAAGATTCCAGGAATATTCCTTTTCTATTTTCTATCATTTCATGTGATCACAAACTTCCGGATGTTCGTTCTCCCTCACACGAACTTCGATAATGTCGATTCTTGTTTATAAATTCATCTAAATCCAGTCCCTTTCTTTTGGTTCTAATTTGGTAATTTTTCGATTTTATTTGGAATTGTTGTATTTATTTGGCTCTTTTCGCGTGTGTAGATTCTGACGTTTCCGAAGAATTCCTGGACCCGTCCGCCGAAGCAACTCAAACCTTCAACAAAGCCAAGTCGTAGACTTTTGATCATGTCGTACTTATTTTTATAAAATTATATTGTTTTTATATTAACATGCATTGCTAGTTTTATAATAACAGTTTTTGGGAATCGTTAAAGTCCTATTCACCATTATGCCACCTTGAACAATTGCTTGACATGTATCCTTGAACACTATAGGTTGGATTAATCTTAGTTGGACATATTTAATTACCAACATGGGTGCGTATTATGCTTAGCCATGCTTAGTCACGATGGGATTCTTGATCACATGTTCTATAATGATAAATTTGACCTAATGATATATGGAATTGTGGCGGGACCACTGTTATTAAAATTTATTGTGCCATGGCAAGGGTTGCCATTTGGTTAGGTTGAACAAAAAATGATTTCATACTCAGGCGAATGATAGTGCAATAAAGGGGATGAATTTGAGATGTGGTTGCCTCGCTTGAGTAGACACTAAGGACTTAACGTTGTGCGCCATTGATCTGAGCCCTACCGTGCAACCACAAGTCTAATTATGGGTTGGAATTGGCTGGATAATTAACAATATTTTGATTTGGTTCCGTCGGGGTAGTGTGGTTTTCGGGTTTACGGATAGATTCACATGGCGCAAGAGAGAGCGGGCGGAACTGGGCTAAGACAGAGCTTTGTAAAAACCTTGTGATGATCATTTAGTCGCACGCCTACGGAAGCGTGTCACGTCTACCATTATAAGATGATTATCTCTTGTGGGTTAAGCTGTACAACCTCTGTAGAGTGTAAAACTATTCGAATGGATGTGTCCCAGTTATGGACAATGCCTGGTGATTTCACACGATGGGTAGATTTTCTTAAAAATATTAACGTGGTGGTTTGGTTGGAAAATGAATAGGCAGTTCACTGGTTATTGGTTGAGAAGTGAACGGGAGGTTTATTGGTTGTTTCAAGGTAATTGTCTATTTATTTATTATTATTTCCAATTATGTTTTTCAATCTATTTATTGTATTTACGCTTTATGCAAAATAGCCATAAAGCTATCATTGTACAAACCTTGCATTAATACTATTTGTATACGTTTTTCTACGACTTGCTGAGTACTTTATGTATTTACGGCTTTGCACTATTGTTGATCAGTTACCGAGGAAGAACCGGGAACACAGAGTTCTACGAGGAGTACTTCGAAGACTATACAAACTAGGATGCGTTCTCCACTCGATTGCCTGTTGGTATGTCGGATGGCTACCACGAGTTGTTTTATTTCGCTGCAAGTTTACTCTGTTGTCTTAAGTCCTGCATGGCAAACTCTGTAAACATTGACCACAAGGTCCTTTTGCTACTAAGTAATATTAATTTGTCTGTTTCTTAGATATTTTATTGTATGAATATGATTTCATCGATGTTGTAACTGTGTGAATTAGCTACTGATCATGGATCTAGTTCAGAATACACAGAAGACTCGAATTCGGTGATCCGGGGTTCCAACACTAACACTTGCTTCCATGAGTAGGTGGTGACTCCATTTAATGTCATATACTTTTATTATAGATTGTAATATAGTTTATATATAGATTTCTTTGCTTTTAGATAATACTTTTGATCTACGCAGGTGACTACGTCGTACTTAAAATTTAGTCCACTAACGGCAAGAGAAGAGAAACACAAGATTGACGCTGAAGACATATGTACATAAAAAACTTATTCTTACGTGACTGGCCGTCTTACAAGAGGACGACTGCACAAAATATATGCGCGCAACGAAACGACAACCATCGCACAAAATTGTTCTCGACACGCAATTCATACGACATCCAAATGACCGAACCGAGCCGACAAAAGCGAAAAACAAAACGACATTACAAACGAAACTTTCCAGAGCAACTGGTCATCGCCTCATCGGTGATGACCAGAGAGCCAAGAAAAGAGGGGAAGAAAGACGGCAACCCCTTATTCCCCCGGACGGTTATGAAACGCAGAAACTATGCATGTGCTTGTCGTTGAAACCATCGAACTACAGGCCTTGTTCAATGAGGTAGTCGCCAAGCCTCTCCACCACCATGTTGCACTGCCCAGGGGTCATCGGCTCGTCGTAGATACCAATGACCAGTGCTTGCCCGGACTTCTTCACGGTGACGCCTCCTGATCCCTGCAGAATAAAAAAAAGAAGTTTGTAACACACTCATTGGCGACAAAACTAGGCATCTAGGCTCGGGACTGGAGCCCTCCATCTAATGTGCCCCGGCCGTCCGATCAAGGATCTAACGTTCAAGTCGATCAGTATGTGTATCTGTCTTTCAGCCACCTGAAGTGTTCATTCAGATTTTCAGTCGGGATAGAAGTCTAGACACCAGGTTCGGGGTTACGAGGTGAGTTAGGGATTTAACCCGCCAAACACCCTTGGGTTAGGATGGATTAACTTAATCTGGTCAAAGCTTTTAATCGTCTTAACTTAGGATTAATTTAATCTGTTAATTTGGTGGAATAAGCTAACTCAGCACAACAAACCCTCGTAAGTTCTGTTTTTTCTACTGCTAACACAGCTAATCCGCATAATCTAGCCAAACAGTAATTTAGATTAACATGGGTGGTTGCCAATTTGGGTTAAACTAACCTAGCTGGGTTAATCTAGCCAAACAGTAATTTAAATGTCATTGCAGGCAAGGAAAAAAATAACAAAGAACAGACATGAACAAAAGCATAGAGAAATTGAGAGAAGCATGTATGCCAATCACCTTCTTGCCGCGGATAACAGCTCCTGGTTCACCTTGGATGACCATGTACTTGGTGGGTCCAAGAAACAGGCCGGTCGGGGCGAGGTGCCCCGGCTCGTCGAAATCCTTCATGATGTTGGCCATCTCCTCGGGCTTGAACTGGACACCACACAAAACAAGTAGTACTGTGAGACGCGAACGCGGGATCATACAAGGACTAATTGAAACACTACATTGCGTACAAGTGCCATCCAAGCAGGTGCAACCAAGACATTATTTGGACAAGAACCATGCACGCACGTAGTAGCCAGGGTGTGTGAATGTGATCACCTCGGGGAACGCAGCGCTCCGTGCCCAGACGGTGCCGTCGTGGCCGACGATGGCCGCGGAGGAGAGGTGGTTGCCCTCGATCTCGCACATCAGGTGCTCATCCACGTACGTCTGCCACGACATCTTCCTCCTCCTCTTCTTTCTCCCTGTTCACTAACCTTGCGTCGTTTGCTAGAACGGAGACGAGAGATCCACTGGCGAGTTCTGGTTGCGATGCATGAAAGGGGGCGGTATATATAGAGCGGGGAACGGAAGACCAGATCCCCGCCTCGTCCCAGCCACCCGTTCAGCTCTTCGTGCCCTTGGACCTCGCCATCTTTGAAGGGCTGCTTGGTTATGGCGGATTGGTTTAGGGCCCATCGATATGGCTGGAGTTTCGGCGTCCTGCCATTCCAAAACGACTGCTGCTACCTACATGTACGTACAGAAGCGAAACTGGATGGCATTCCATTGCAAAATACACCGAAACAGCATTGCCTCATGCAATTCTGGGCATAAAATTTAGATTCGAAGACTAACTAGATCCCCCACAATAAGAGGACCGAGCGTTGGCGGGTGGTTGGCTACGTTGCTGCGCGAGCAAACCACCTGAGTTCGATCCGATCCTTGAGGTCGAATTCCAGTGTATCTCATCAATAAAAATTCCCAAGTTAAATAGTATACGCACACGTGGATGTATTCAATGGCTAAAACACGTGTCCGCGCTTCGTAAGGTCTAGATCTCTGCTCTAGATTAGACGTGTGTTAAAGACACACTCACATGTGTGTGTGGTGCGTGTATGTGAGTGCGTCCGGGTGTACTTAAAAAAAATCCCCACAATAAAGTGATGGTCCAGTAGGATGGATACAAAGAGAGAGATCAGGGAGGAATCGCCAGCGTTGTCGATGATAAGGTGGGCTGTATGCCTGTATCCCACAAATCTTCACGGCTCCATGATTTAGATTTGAGAATCTTCCTTTCCAGTGATCCGCCGCTGTCTGTCTGCTCTGCAGAAGCTGTTGGGCCCAGGACAGACCAAAAGTAGCTAGCTGCGTTGTTGTTGTTGCCTGTTGGGCTTGAGGACCATTTCTTCTGGGGCCTAGCCCAATGTACACAATGTCCTATTCTTTCTTTTCTTTTCTTTTCTTTTCTCATTTCCAGTAGAGTTCTTCGTCGAACATGCCTCCGTATGAATCCCATTAGTTCGAAATTAGATATTTTTAATTATACGAGTTTGAAACCAGTTGTTGTTTAGTGAGATATTATCCCTTTTTATATATATGCCTTTGAATTCAACATTTCACTGCAAAAGGTAGCAACAAGGCTTCTATGCATCACCTTCCCAACACAAGTTAAGTTGTACAAATCTTAAAGTAAGGGATGTAAGAAATTACCATGCATCCTTTGTTCGTGCTTTAATATTTGCGTAACTTTGAAATTATAATAATACATAAAAGCATGTCCCAGTTCGAATGTTGTATTAACGCTCCAAAAAGAGCCATCAACATCCCACCCGCTCTGTGGCGCGATCGGACGGCTCTTAGGTGTATCCCCTTGTGGAAACAGTCTCATGATAAATTGTGTTACCTCTTGGAGGCTGATTTGTCAACACACGTCAGTTTCCACCCGTTTTTTCCCAGTAGTATTGTGGGGCTATTTGGTTAGTGACCTGAGCTAGGAAAATTGTGCGCCTGTGAGCTACCTAAAATCTGAAATTTTGATGAATTTTGCCTGATCGGACTAGCCCAAGAATTTGTTGTTCGGTCGGTGATACGTCTGAGAACTAAAATGAGGTTAGGCTTTGATAACTACTTTAGACTTGAACGTTAATCCAATAGACATGAATCATTTTGCATAGATATTAGATAGCGTCGCAACAACAATCCAATCGCTTCCACCTACCCATATCCCCATCTGCAAATCCATCCCAAGCCGAAAGGAGTGGGAAAAAAACGGGGGAAGCGTAAGAAGGAAAGAAATCCCCAAATCCATGCATCTGGCAAATCCATCCATACCTTTTGTCAGCTCCTTCGCATCTAGCGGCCTCAAATCTGTGCTTTCCCATGCATAGAGCTAGCGAGCGCGGCCACATGATGAAATTGTGCGGCGATTTCTTCACGCTGCGCCGTCTTTCTTTGACCTCCACAATGACCTCGACCGTGATGTGATCCTCGCCGCCGCCTTGAGCGAGGTTTCCTGACGGCCGGAGGGCGCAACAGCGTGGAATGTGAGTTGCGCACGATAATGGGAGCTGCGTCAAGGATTATCGCGGCTGATTGCGCGTGCCTGAGTCCGACGTCCGATTTTGGTTGTCGTACTCTGGCTAACGACGTTAGTCATTGGTGGAATCAGAAATTTTGAAAACCCTAGGCGAGAGCCGACCTACTGCGCTGGCTCGTCGCACCGCGCCGTGCCTCAGTGTTCTCCCGCACCATAACCTTTGCGTCGAGCCTTAGTAGTCGACTAGTCGGCGCCTCACCGTCCCCGCGCCACGCCTCAATGCATCTGCATTTCATTAGGAGTTTGGCTTGGGCTGCAACTGCACCGGGTGAAGTTTGCACTCGACGTGTCTCGGCCCACTGCCCACGCCCAACACGGCGCAGCGCGTGGGGACTACGGCGCAGCGGCTATGCGCCTGCGCCCTCATGGCGCCATGGCGACTTGGCCTTGGCCGGGTGCCGCGGGGAGGGGGAGGGGGCTGGTTCAATATATTTAGACAATACCTATTAGCATTAGGCTATATTCCTTTCTCTAAGGTCTGCTTTGCAGGTGAGACTTGGGATTCCTCCATCCAATTGAAGACAATTCAATAGTCTAATCTAATAAAAAGAAAAAGATAAGAAGGAAGTTTGAAATCTGGGCCCGACTACTGCCTACGTGGTGTGATTCTAGCCGAGCTGTCCGCAAATTAAAATGATGTGATTGTCTAATGTAACTTTTTTTTTGGTGGGGCTTACAAATAGACAAACGACAGGATGATTAAAACAACAAATGCAAATGATGCACAAACAAAATTTCAAATACAGTACTATAAACCGGGTGTGGCCCACCCACCCGCTTCCGCCAGTGACGTTTGGAAGGAGCCCAAGCCAGGCATCAATGTAAATTCCTCAGGTCGTCAGCCAAACAGACCACAAGCAGCTTCCAGGTGTCCGGCAAGGTAGGTTTGGTCCAGGACTTAAGGGTAGGCGTGGGTTGATTTTTTTGTTAAAAAAATCATATTATTTTTAAAAATAATTACAAAATTAAATAGTTAATTTTTTTAAAACAAAACTAGTTATCTAACGTCAAAAGAACAGCGAGGTAGGATCATATCGTCAATTTAAATAGCGACCGGTCCTAAACAAAGAAGCTCTCAACCGACAATGATCATATCAAACAACCACGAAATAAAAGCATCAGGTCAAAAGAGTCATCTTGTCGAACACGTTATATGCAACATTCATGAACTACAGGGAGGCCAAAAAACAGAACTTGCCTTAAGCATGGTAATGGTTCCAGTGCACATAGGAGGGGACAACTGTGAGGTGTTCGGTGTTCCTCAGTAAGGAAGGAGAACGCCGATGAGGTATGCTTCTGCCACACACGAAGGATGACAGAACGCAGGAGCTCCCGCGCGTGACCACGTGTTGTGCACGCTTGAGAGGAAGCCCGTGTCTTGAGAGGAAGCCTGCGACACGGGGGAGGACGGCGACGTATCGCGCGCCCCGCGCACGGGAAATCGAGGAGGACGGAGTTGCTCGCTCTCCGCGTGCGCAACGGAAGAAGGACACGCGGTTTGGCGTGAGGAGCTGGTCGGACGGTGAGGTTTCGCGCGCACCCCCGCACACGCAAAACCGAGGAAGAGGACGAGGGGTGCTTCTCCCACGCACGCGGTGGAGGAGGATGGCTGGTGCTGGCGTGCGCTCGCGCGTGGCGAAGGATGACTGGGGACGATGTTTCGTGCGGATCAATCGGATCAACGAGAAGACGACGATGACGAGGCTGGTCTGAGCGAAACAGATGCGTGCTAAACAGAGTCGCACGATTGGTAATTGCTGATCCAATGATGGGATGCTATACCGTCGGAAGCGGGACTCGATGGTATAGCATGGCATAGTCGCGTCCTTAAAAAATCCACGCGTGATCCCAGCTGGGAGGACGCTAGCCAACTAAAATTACTGATGGCGCGTGCTGCTACCCAAGACTAGAGCTGCTAATGGTTTGGATTGGAACGAGTTAAATGAGGTGGGTTTTAATTTGAATTGAGGTGGGTTTTAATTTGAATTGACTTTGGATAGGTAGAAACGAGTTGAGGTATCTAATGGGTTGGGGCGGATTGGGTTTAAGGTGCAAATGGTTTGGTTTGGTTTGGCGTGGATTTGAAATTTTCGGGTTCCAAATAGTTTCAACCCATGAGCATAGTTGTGGTTTCAGTTCGTGGGTTTTCACCTCTCCTCCCCCATTCCCAATCCACACCTACCGACAGAAGCCCACAAACCCATCCCTGCCGACCTCTTCTCGCTCCCCTATCCCCGCCGACCTCTTCTCCCTCCCCTAGCTCCACTCACTCTACCTCCACACCTACTCGGCGATCCAATCGACAGCATCTTTGTCGAGATCAATCTTGTCCACGAGGTCGTCGACCAGGTGGCATGGGTAGTACCCCGCGCCAGCCGGAACCCAGCCCTGAGCGAGCGCACGGATCCAACTCTTGAGCCTCGCGTGATGCGCCAAGCCAACGGACGAGATGTCGAGTGTGGTGTCACGAAGGGAGGCGAGGAACTCCGATGGCTCCAGCTTGGCCACACTGATGGTGTCGGGAGGAGATGGGGGACGCGCGCAGGCGCAGATGAGGTTCTTGTGGAGGAGCGCGACGGTGTGCACCTCCTTGACGGCGGCGATGAAGACGTGGGCGGGGTTGTGGCGAGCCATGTCATTGGTAGCGGGGTCAGTGAAGGGCGTTCACCGCCACCGCCGCTGCGTTCCCCGCCTTCGGCGCAACGGGTAACACCGAGACGCGGAAGCAAGAGGTTGCCGTGTTCCTTGGACAGACCTCCCATGAGACCACCGGCGGCACTACTACAGAAAAGGCTTTCACAGACGGTTCAAAAACGTCATCACAGACGGTTTCGTGAGCCGTCTGAGTTTATAGGTCAGTGATGACATAAGGTCATCACGCAGCGGTTTTGAACCGCTCGTGATGTATACTTTCACGCAGCGGTTTGTGGTTCAAACCATCTGCGATAAATAATATCACAGACGGTTTCATCCACAAACCGTCGTGATAAGCACATATCATGA
Source organism: Phyllostachys edulis (assembly GCA_036346405.1). NCBI lineage: Eukaryota > Viridiplantae > Streptophyta > Magnoliopsida > Poales > Poaceae > Phyllostachys > Phyllostachys edulis. Next base: position 9,000,155 of record CM070554.1, on the reverse strand, counting down.
ACGGTTTCAGCCACAAACCGTCGTGATAAGCACATATCACGAGCGGTTTGTGGGCAAACCGTCTGTGATGACTTTTCTCTATAAAGGCCCAGCGGTGGTGCTGCTGTACTATTAAATCGGCATCATATATATATTACATATATATTGTTAGTAGTCTCTCGACCACTTTGGGGATGGTCCACGTAGCATGAGAAGGATGAGGCGGTAGCCACGGGCAACCTCATTGAGCCCTTGCAAGTATAAAAAGTATGGATGCAAGGAGGCGTTAGGACATCCAATTACAGATTGGGCGTCGCTATGTTGAAAGTGTCGTTGATCTTGTGGTACTCCATTTGGGAAGTGGCATCATGTATTAGCAACTATCCATTCTTGAGTATGTAATCGTCTTTAAACCCAACAAGAACACTAAGCAACCATTCTCATATTTCAAAAGAATTCTCAACTTGTTGCTTGGTGTTCTTGTTGGCTTTAAAGACAATTACATGCTCAAGAATTGTTGGTTGCTAATACATGATGCCACTTCCCAATGAGAAGTTAAGATCAACGCCACTTTTCAACATAGCGACGCCCAATCCAGATAATTGGATGTCCGACCGCTTCTCTTTGCATCCATACTTTTAAACTTACAAGGGCTCAATAAGATTGCCCGTGGATACCGCCTCATTCTTCTCATGTCATGGACTACTTCCTAAAGTGGTCGAGGATCACTTAATAATATATATATAATATATATATGATGCCGCTTTTAATGGCACAAGCACCACCGCTTGGAGACTTTATAGAGAAGAGATTATGAATGGAATGGTAGGACGACTGCACGCAAGAGGTAGGAGAACTTGACCGCATGAACAAGGGGACTATTAATATGAACTAATTATCAATTCAATTTCAGCATAAGACTATTGACACCATTACATCACACAGCAAGGGACTATTAATATGAACTAATTATCAATTCAATTTCAGCATAAGACTATTGACATCATTACATCACACAAGCAAGAGGACTATTAATATGAACTAATTATCAATTCAATTTCAGCATAAGACTATTGACATCATTACATCACACGAAGAAGAGGACTATTAATATGAACTAATTATCAATTCAATTTCAGATAAGACTATTTACATCATTACATCACAGAGCAAGATGACTATTAATATGAACTAATTATCAATTCAATTTCAGCATAAGACTATTAACATCATTGAGCGGTTCATCGACAAGAGAACAAGACCAAGGGTGTCCAAACCCACCACACAAGTAGTAGCCCTCGGCATCCATCGCAGAGCACTAGCTAGCCATTTTCATCACAGAGCAAGGGGGTAGAGACAGAGAGGGACCTTAGTACAACAAACCACGGTGGCGACCCCATCACCAAAGACAACCCTCATTCATTTCCTTTACCTTGCATAAATCACACAAACATCGGGACACAACTTAAGGTTCATGCATAAAAATCAAACTCAACAAAAGACATTAAGCTAACAGATCTAGAGGAGAATAGAGGAGGATGGGGAAAGCAAAGCCGGCCAAGGCCCTAGCAGGCGCAACGGGTCGGGCGGCGCCGGCGACGAGGTCGGCGGCGGCGTCGAGGTGGGGAGGAACGGAGTTAGGGCGGGCGCAAACCCTAGCAGAGCCGGGAGTGACGAGTTTGGGCGTCACCGTGGTTGTGCTATTGGTGTGTTGCAAAAGACACTCTTATCGTCTGAGTGTCTTTTGCGGTGTCACCAGATATCTCTAACCGTCGGCAACACGGAAGAATGGCGGCGTCGGCCAGCAGGAGGAGAACGGACGAGAGTAAGGCCACCGGAGAGTGGCGAGTTAGGCGCAAACCCTAGCGGCAAGTGGGCTAGCTCCTACTTATAAAGAGATTTATCGAGACGGTTCTATTATGGAACCGTCGGTGATAATTATCACGACGGTTCCATAATAGAGCCGTCGTGATATAGATATATCACGACGGTTCCATTATGGAACCGTCTGATATAATTATATCACGCGGTTCCATAATGGAACTGCTCGTGAAATGGTTTTTCTCAAGTATATATATACAATTACATGACATGAAGAAATTACATGTTTATATTAAAAAGCGTAAACCTATAATTAAACAAGGTTTTTCTAGTGGCAAAGGTAGGCTACTATTTCCATCTGCAATACTTCATAGGCGGCGGTGTCGGCATCGGACGATTCTCGATCATCGTGAAAGCTCGAAATCGTCCACCGTTGACGCGCTCGTTCGAGTGTCTCCAAGACCCTCGATGTTGAACCAAGAAGAATTGAGCCCATAGGCTCTCTTCCCTTGAGGGGTCTCGATGCAGTCGACTCGATGCTTTGCCGCCTCGATTTCACAGTCAAGTGACGGCAAGCCTCACCGAGGCGATGCAACGTCGTTTTGGAGGACTATGTCGATGACGCGTAAACTCGCCGAAAGTGGGAGATCACCCGGAGACACGGCGGAGGAGGATGTCAAGACGGCGGAAGGTGGCGTCACTTGCTCCGGCAAATTCTCGGGCAGAGGAGTGAAGACACTGCTGATCAAGCGGTGTTCTTCCGCAAAGACGCAGTTCAACGTGCACCGAGAGAGTGCTCAGCAAGACGGCCAGAAGGCCATCGCTCTGCGGCGACAAGGAAGAGGCAGCCATTTCTGTTTTTTATAAGTATGTGGGGATGATCATCTTGGATGGCGGATGATCCTTTTATAAAACAAGGAATAAATTCGGGCGTGAGATTTAAGAGACGATCGGGGAGCCGGGCGGATCGATGCGATGAAGAGACGATCGGGAGCCGGGCGGATTGGCGGCGAAACGACGCGCCGGCGATGAAGAAACTCACGCTGGAGCGATATTATCACGAGCGGTTATTTTTAAGAACCGGATATATTATCAGAGCGGTTCGTTGAACCGCTCGTGATACTTCACAGACGGTTGTGTTTTAAAACCGTCTGTGATACTGATTAATATCACAGACGGTTCTGAACAAGAACCGTCTGTGATACTTCACAGACGGTCTTCAACATGAACCGTCTGTGATATTGCCTCTTCACAGACGGTTTTTTAGCGCAGCCAGTAGCACAGACGTCTCTAAACCAAAACCGTCTGTGATTGAATGTAATACCGACGGTTTCGGTCAACCGTCTGTGATGAGGCGTCCAGTATTAGCCTTTTTGTAGTAGTGCGGGTGGCCGACCGCACCGGACGGCCCATTCTTGTGGGGCTACTGCTTCAAGTAGGAGAAGGACTTGCCGTCCGACTACTGCGATCCGAAGCCGGAGTGGCCGTGCGTGCTGGGCAGGAAGTACTACGGCCGCGGCCCGATCCAACTCTCCTTGTAAGCATGAACTCGTCAAATTAAACTTACATTCATTTTGAGTTCTTGACTCTGATTTTGAGTATGGGCTGGTGTTGAATTCATCTATCAGCAACTACAACTATAGCCAGGCTGGGCGCGCGATCGGCATGGACCTCCTGAACAGCCCGGACCTCATCGCAACGGACCCAGTGGTGTCCTTCAAGACGATATTGTGGTTCTGGCTGAATGAGGTTAGAGATAGGTTGAAATGGATTAAAATGGGTTGGCAAAGTGGGTTGAACCCATATCAGGAAATGGTTTGGGCTGGTTTGGGTTAAAGTGTTATGTGGGTTGGCTTGGGTTAGGTCCTATGAGATGTGAAGTGGGCTGGTTTGGGTTGAGAAAGTGGGGCTTGCTGTTTTGAGTTGGTCTAGAAATAGGTTGGGTTCTAAACCATTACCAAGCTTACCCAAGACCCAAGACCAAGATTAGCTGATGGCGAGCAGCGAGGAGCTACTCCAAGGTCAACTCGAGCTTTGGCACCACGCCTTCGGCTTCATCAAGTCCATGGCGCTCAAGTGCGCCATGGACCTGCACATCCCCGACGCCATTCACCGCTATGGCAGAAGCGCCACCCTCCCAGACCTCCTCGCAGCCACCGAGGTCCCTCCATCCAACCTCCCCTACCTCCGCTGGCTCATGCGCGTGCTCACCCTCTCACACATATTCACCCTAGTCAACCAACTTTGTTGCGATGTTCGGCAAGGGCGGCGGTTAGAGGTCGTATGCACGCTATCTTAGTGGCCTCCTGCCTGCTTCTCACGGGAAACAGCGCACTTTTCAGCTAGTTTTCTTGCATTTACCCCGTCATCAACTAGACATGCGTGTCCCCCTTCTTCGTCACGTGTGGATCTAAGTTTTTTTTTTCATGCATGCCGTCCCGAGGGAGAGCCCCGCTGTTTTCCAAGGGGTCAACTCACTCGTCGATGTTGGCAAGGACTATGACACTAGGTCTTGCCAATTTGTGATCTTGGAATCTGGAAAGCATTCTGGAAATGATCATACTAATTTAATGTGGTAAAAAACATTCTGGAAATGATCATACATGTGAAAGACAAAAGTATATTTTCCAATGCATGCAAGTATGCAACAATTCAATGTGTACCACTAACAGGAAGCCACTAGTATATCATTCAATTGATAATCCATCTCTGTATATCATTCAATTGATGATCCATCTCTGTAGGACATATCTATAACATTTCATTCAATTGATAATCCATCTCTGTATATCATTCAATTGATGATCCATCTCTGTAGGACATATCTATAACATTTCATTCAATTGATAAGCCACTAACAGGAAGCCACTAGTCAACATTTCATTCCATTCATAATCCAGATCATAGGAGAGCAATCCCAAATTATTCATGAATTCAAGACACTCACCGAGGGGACATCCGCATGATGAGGGCGATCTTGGTGCGGTCTTGGACCTCTTCGGTTGGACGAGGCGGGCGGCTTTATGGCGGACGCCTGTTGTTGGCAGAGGTGAAATGGATTTTGAGGTGGACGACCTCCTCCCTCTGCGGTTCTTGGACTCTAGGCTCAGATGTTGTTGTTGATCCATCGTGGTCGTGGGAGCCAAAGGCAGAAGCCCAGAGGCCGGAGCCGAGGCGGAGGTAGGGGTGGATGGACTAGACAGGGGGCCGAAAAGCGAGGAGGGGCAAGCGGCAGAAAGGTGAAGTGGCCGGGCGGAGGCGGGCAGGTGGGTGAAATCTTGAAGCATCAAGGAGGCGAGGCGGGCGGCCGACCGGAGCAGATCTGGAGGCCGGTGCTAGAGGGGGCGGGCGAAGCGGGCAGGCGGCGCCGCTGGGGTTGGGGTGGGTGGCTGGGCCGACGCCTGCAGGGGGAGGGAGCGATCCGCCGGATTTGCCGGAGGAGGCGGAGCGGCGCACAGAGTAAGAGGTGGCGAAAGGGAGGCCGGACCGAGCAGGCCTCGAGGCCGGAGCTAGTGGGGCGGGTGGGCGGCCGCTGCGGCGGCGCTGGGGTACTAGGGTGGGGGCGGGCCGGACGCCTGTGGGTGCCGAGGAAGCGATCTGGCGGATCTAGCTGGAGGAGGCGGAGCGGGCGGCCGGGACCGGAGCAGGAGGTGGTGGAAGCGGGAGGCCAGGACCGGAGCAGGAGGTGGCGGGGGCGGGTGGCCGTGCGGGACTGCGGCTGTGGGGCCGGGGTGAATCAAGGAAGCAAGAGGCCAAGCAAAGGGAGTAGGGACTTAATCACTTAGGGTTGCACATGAGCACATCAGTGGGCTGGGCCGCTAATGAGCTAAATGAGTTAACATGTAACTCGCGAGCCAGCTCGGCTCGGCTCGTTAAGATAACGAGTTTTTCTGCCGGCTCGGCTCGTTAAGGGACCGAGTTCAAGCCGAGCCCTTAACGAGCTGAGCTGGCTCGCGAGTTTCGAGCTTTTTTTCCACCCCTATATGACGCCGCTGTGGTTGCTGTCGTGAGCAGGAGCGGAACCCAAGAAGCCCACACGGTGTTACGGGACATCGGGTCAAAAAACAATTTGTGAGAATTAGCCTCTATAGATCACATGTGTACCCCAGCAATGTGGCCAAATTTTTTTTAGTGAGAATCAGTCTCTATGGATTACATGTGTACCCCAAATGATGTGGCTCAAAGGACCAGTGCCCGAGCACACACACGCCCAATGACGAGCATGCAGTCCCATGCAACACCCTAATAAGCGGTTGCGTCTGGGCCTCCGCTCGCTAGTCGCTCTAGTGCCCAAACTGCAGGGGCAACAAACACCGCCTGTCACCCCGTCCGCCCCTCGCCCTCACAGCTCACCTGGCCACGGTGGCCACCGAAGACCTTGACTACCACGACGCCAACTCGACGCCCTCATCCCGTCGTCCGCCAACTGTGCAACATCTCCTGGTCATCGACTCGTCTCGACAGTTGATAGCGATCACTAGGTATTGCTTCTTCCTTCTTTGTTCTAACTCCTAATTCCCTCTCAATTCTTCCGATTTCTTTTGAGAAAAGTGGATTTTTGAACTTCATGGTCATTGTTTTTTCATCAAATGGTAGGGTTATAATTTAGGGTTTCAAATTGGTTTTTCGAAATTGGAAATTGGAATACCAGCCAAGTTACAAATCATAGGAAAAAAATGCACGTGACCGTGACCCGTGTGCAGTGTGCTCAACCGCTTATCATTGACTACAATGTCAAGTAAGTAAAAGCACCTGTCAGCACCTATGCATGATGCTCGTACTTTATTGTTCTTGTTGTGAACATGGCAATTGATAACATCCAATTGAGGTTTCAAATAATCGAAAATGATAGGTAAATTTATGGAAAAGTTTCTAAAGAGAAAAGCGTCAGATAGTGCTGCTAATGCTAGGAATTCACCTCCAAAAGATATCAATTGGGAAGAGAAAATTCAATTTGATCCATGCAAAAGAAAAAGGATAGATGACCACCATCCCAATCAGAAAGATGTGGTTAGAAGAAAGTATTTGGATAATAAGCCTTGTCAACCTCGCACTTATGATTTTCCACATACACAGTTTGGGGATAAAAACAGAAGGTTTAATCATGAATGGCTTGATGAGTTTGGGAATTGGCTTGAATATAGCAAGTCCAGAGATAGGGCATATTGCTTTTGTTGTTTTTTGTTTAGGGGCCGCAATAAGGAAGAGTTGGGTATGATGCATTTGTTGTAAATGGCTGGAATTGTTGGAACAGAAAAGCTAGATTAAAAGAGTATGTAGGTGGTGCGAATAGCGTTCACAACCAAGCACTGAAAATTGTGATGATTTCTTAAAAAGAGAACAACACATTGATGTTGCTATCCATACACAAAGTGAAGCTTCGAAGATTGCTTATTTTACTTGACTAAATGCCTCAATTGCCATTGCTAGAGTTTTATTGAAGCAAAGATTGCCTTCCCGGGGCCATGATGAGTCGAAGGAGTCCTACAACAAAGGGAACTTCCTGGAATTTTCTGAGTTCTTAGCAGAGCATGATCCAACTTTAGGCAAGGTGGTGGGTAAAAATATTGCATGTAATCTTATGGTGTCTCCTCCCATCCAAAAGGAGATTGCTCATTGTTTTGCAAAGGACATATTGCATTTTATTCTCAATGAAATTGGACATGAGGTATTTTGCTTGCTTGTTGATGAGTCCAAAGATGCCTCTTGCAAAGAACAAATGACAGTGATCTTGCGGTATGTTGATTGTGGAATTGTAAAAGAGAGTTTTGTTGGTCTTATTCATGTAAAAAGAGACACACTACTACAGAAAAAGGTCATCACAGACGGTTCAAAAATGTCATCGCAGACGGTTTCATGAGCCATCTGAGTTTATGGATCAGTAATGACATGAGGTCATCACAGACGGTTCGAAACCGCTCAGGATGCATATTATCACGCATTTGGTTATTAACTCGTAACCGCCTGCAGATAGCTGATGTATCATAGACAGTTTATAAATGAAATCGTCTGTGATAACTTGTATCACAGACGGTTTTGTCCTAATGAATCGTCTGTGATATTCTTTTGTATTGCTAAATCTATTTCTGTTTATTGGCTAGCCTCAGGAAATGCTAGCCAATAAACATAAATAGATAGGAAAAGAAACGCCATCCGTCTTCATGAAGAACAATTCTCGAAGAGACGGTCACGCTTTGATTTTCCAACGATTTATTGGGAAAGATTATAATAAAATGTTATACATTGGACTTTCGTTTAACTTTGCCACAAGTTGATAGCCTATAGATAACCATCAGAAGGGCAAAACATACGTACAAACTTTTCATCTTTCCTACTTCTACTTTGTTTTAAAGTTTTTATATCTAAACCTCTCAAGTCCGAATAGATTTCTTTAGAAGAAATAATCGGTCCTTGGAGTTCTTCACTATGGGTAAGATCGTGGAAAAGGTACATTCCACGGAACAAATTAACTTTTCGACCACCGTGGAAAAGACAGAATCCATAGATCATGACTTCAAGATGGTTGAAAAGTCAATTTAGTCTATGGATTAAAGTCTTCAAGAAATTGGTAGAAGAAAAAAATCTAGAGGCATCAATAATTAATTTTCACACGCACAAGCATCAAGATTTATATGGTCGAAACCCTAGCCATCCGTCAATTTCGTAATTTCAGATCCAAGCATCAAGGAAGAGAGGGGAGGGGATCGGATGGGGGGATATCACCGACAATGAAGGAGAGGTGGCGGTGGCGTCACCGTTGTGTCACGACAGTGACACTGCACATGACACTCTTACGACAAGAGTGCCTTCTGCAGTGAACTGTGTCGTCACAACCGGAGGCGGAGGAGCTCATGGTGGTAGTCGACGTCGTCAGGGGGACAGAACGCTTTGATTGGTTTGGGGGAGGCAGCGCCGAGGAGGCGAAATCGATCTTGAGTAGTTGGGCATGTGCAGCCAGTATATATGGCGGAACCGATCTGGAGTAGTTGAGAGGTCGCGACACTGCTTCGGTTTGAAAGTTTGAATAAAGAGGACGACCAAATCTAAAGGGATATAAGGCGGCGGCGAAAAATCAGAGATAGTTTTTAATACAAACCATCTGTGATGAGTTAATCATCACAGATGGTTTGTATTAAATACTATCTATGAAGTATCACAAAAGGTTTTTTACATAAAAAATCATTTGTGATATTTAGTAATATCACTGACGGTTCTTGTTAATAGACGTCTGTGATACTTTACAGACTATTTTCAACATGAACCGTCTGTGATATTGCCTCTTCACAGACGGTTTTTAGTGTAGCCAGTAACACAGACGATCATTAAACCAAAACCGTCTGTGATTGTATTTAATACCAACAATTTTGGCCAACTGTCTGTGATGAGTCGTCCAGTATTAGCATTTTTGCAGTAGCGACAACTTCTTATAACCTCAAGTCTTCTATTGATTCTCTATTTGCATAATATAAGCTAAGTTTGAAGTAAGTTAGGGGCTAAGGATATCATGGTGCTAGCAATATGCGAGGTGAGTTTAATGGCTTGCAATCATTGATCATGAGCGAAAGTAGCACAACTTATTGTGTCCATTGTTTTACTAATCAACTTCAATTAGTAGTTTTGGTTGTTGTAAGAAAGCATAAATGCATTAGTAATTTAGTATGATTTCTCTCTTGTGAAATGTGGTGGGTAGATCTTCGAAGAGAAGGGATATGGTTCGAGATATCAACCATGAACAAGTGCACAGGGCTTTAGGTTGGGGGCTACTTCAAAATGGAACATGGTTAAATCAAGAGCAATGTCTTCAAAGACCCGGAGATACTCGTTGGAGTTTTCATTATAAAAATCTTAAAGAGTTCGGTTTACTTGTTCCCAACAGTTGTCAAAGTGCTATAGCTTGTGGAAGAAGAAGACTGTAATACTCCAAATTAATTCGGAAGAGAATATTCGAATTAGGAGGGGGGATCAAATAGAGAATAGTTTAATCAGCAGTTAGAGAGGGGTTTTCAAAGATAATTGGGACAACCTGGGCCTCGGGCCTTGGCCTAGGAGGCCCATGAGGGGTTGGCCACTAATAAAAGGAGGGGGAAAACCCTATTATATACTGTAGCATGTGTGCTACAAGACGATCGCCACTGTAGCACTACCATGGTGTCTCCTCCCATGGCGCCTCTTGCCTCCATCCCCGCTTTGTTGCTTTACCAAAGAAGGGAAAAGAAGAGAGAAGAGGAAGAAGATAGGAAGGGGAGAGATCGTTGGCGCATGATCGTCGTGCTCAGCAGGTTCTTCATCGTTTCATCAAGGGTAACCGTTGTTCCCCCTTGTTTAGATGATTAATTAGTTGTTTTAGCAATATCGGCAATTAGGCCTGTTCAGGACAGTTCGTGTTAGATTGACGTTTTGATATAGTTACGGGCAGTTTCAGTTCTGAACATCTCCTAGAGTAATGTAGAGGACGTCACCATATTTCTGTGAAGTACTAGAACACATTATTTGGACCTCTGTAGCAGAAGTTATGATTTTATTAGTGGGACTGTTCTGCAGATTTGTTGGTTTTCTGATAGGTTTTAGTAATCTGGGTTAAGAGATTAGTTAAAGGGAGAATTAGAGAATCTCAGTATAATGAAAGTCGTAGATTATTATCTCAGATTTTCAGAAAGCTCAAGAACGAGAGATTTGGACACTCGTACTGAAAGTTATGGTATTTTTAGTGTACTATCTAGAGAACCCGACGTGAATTTGATGTTTTGTTAACTAGCTCGGTAGGGGCAATAGATGGCCGATTCAGAAGGGCTCCTCAACTAGGTTTAGTTGGAGAAATTAATTACCTTTCCAGAAAGTCCAATAAAACCTTATTTGAACTCCTGTAGTAAAAGTTATGGATTTTAGAATATGGTTGTCCACAGAGGGGACAGATCGATCTTTAGGAGTTGGAAATTGGGAATGTGCTTGAGAGTATAGCAAGTTCGTTTGTGTTATTATTTATGTTTTGGTCTAGTATGATTGTCTTAGCGTGGTTTATAATTATATTCAGGTGGGGAATTGGTCCCGAGGGCAGCGCCCTCTTCGCGTACACCGTTCCCGCACAGTTGAGGCAAGTATTCTGGTTGTAGTATAATTATGAATGTTTGACTGTGAGTGATTGCGTTTATTCATATTGGCTATGCATGAATGATAGTGTGTTGGGTATGAATAAAATTGGTGAATGCATGAGTTATGGCTGAAGATTACTTATGTTTGTTGTTGATGCACTACATGTTATTTAAGGTCTGAGATTTTGGTATGTACTTGTTGATTCACATGTTATTTAAAGATAGAGTTCTAGTACATGTGCATATTGAGAGCATACCTTGGACTTGGTCACGTGGCGACCAAGTATGCATTTTTGAGGTCCCCGTCATGTAGATGACGGGCTTGTGGTCCCCACATTCTTGGAATGTGGGCATTGAGAAGAGGTCCCCATCATGAAGATGATGGGCTATGGTCCCTATACTTGTGAAGTATAGGCTCTTGGTCCCTGTGCTAGAGAGCACAGGCAAGGGTATACATCGACGGTTGTATACCCCGCATTACCGGTAAAATGCGAAAAGAGTAAAAGAGAAAAAGATGCATTGCTCATTTGCATTACATAAACATGTGAGTTGTTTTAGTGTAATATTTCTTATAGTATGTTGATGCTATAACTGTGAGCTTAGTGTTCCTTTATTGATACTTGCTGAGTCTTTGGGCTCATTCTTGCTTTGCTGTGTTTTTAAGTACCACCTGCAAGAACGGCATGTATGGGAGGGAGTAGGCTTGCTTGGATGCACTCGCTACCACTCACTTTAAAATAGGAATATCATTTAGCTCAAACTCTAATAATAAACAAACTGCTTGAGATTTAAATATGGCTATGTTTGGTCGTTTTGGATTATTTGTAATAATGAGAGTAGCAAGTTTTGATTATGTTTGTTAATGCTTTAGTTGAATAGACTATTTTGAATGACTGAATGAATTTTGGATATTGAGATATTGATTATGATATGTGCAAATGTTAGAACCTCCAGTATACTTAATTATACAAAGGAGGTTCTGCTGAAATTTGGAATTAAGCTTTACGTTTTAATTAGTTATCTTGATTATTTAGTAGCATTCCAGGCCATTGTTTGGCTGGGGTGTTACAAAGACAAGGACAAAACAAATAGAGATCAAGCATCAATTCTTCTAGTGTACTTTTAGTCATTTCAATTTATCTTTTATTTGTAGCTCATGTTGACTATCTAAATAACCACAAACATCTTGTCATTAGCACTACAACGGAAGGATTAGACACTGTGAAATCAACTAGCGGCCATTTGCATAAGCTTAGAAGAGATGGGTGGGAATATGTTCTATGTGAAGTGTGTGCATAATCAACTGATGGATGAAGTTGGGCATGTGAGAAGTTTATGTTAATCCAAATAAGCAACGACAAAGAACTGGAATTACCGACAAGCATCATTATGAAGTAGATTTTTTTAATGATGTTCTTAATTGGCTACTTCAAGAGCTTGATAGTCGCTTCAATGAGACATGATCTAACTTGCTTGTTTACTTGTCTACTTTGAGTCCAAGGGGCTCATTTCATTATTTCAATTTGGAGCACTTGATGAGCCTAGCAAAACTTTATCCCAATGATTTTGATTCTAGGAAATTGAGGGACCCTAACCATCATCTTTGATTGTACATTGTCGATGTGAGAGCAAATGATAGATTCTCCAACATACACACTGTTGGTGAGCTTTCTCAAAAATGGCGGAGACAAGGAAGTAACTTTGTTATCCTTTTGTTTATCGACTTTTGAAGCTAGTGCTAGTATTGTGTGTCGCAACTGCTATAGTTGAGAGGTGTTTTCAGCCATGAAAATAGTAAAAAACATATTTGCGTAATCGCGTCAATGATGACTTCATGAATGATAACCTTATTTGTTATGGTTAGAAACAATAAATGAAGAATGTCACTAAGGGCGTCGTAGTTCATCGCTTCATGAGCATTAAAGAACGTAAATACTAAAGGGCATATTTACTTAAGTACTTAAGTACTTTTATTTGATCATTCTACTATTTTTTATTTAAGAATTCTAAGACATTTTGCTCTCTTTTTTTTAGGCCATTGAGGCTGTGTGATGTATTTTGCCAATACGACCATCCTTTGTTCATGGTTTCGCCCTTAGTTCCTGACTTCCTTCATTTTGGTAATCAGTAAGCATATTGATCGCTACTTTATCATTGTATATTGTCATCGGTTATGTCAAATTATTGATGTTAAAAATAGGCGAGCACATTACTATTTAGTGCAATGTTGCTTAAAAAATTTATATGTTGTTATATATATAGTGAAATAGTGAACATATATCAAATTCGTTCAAGTTCCGTCCCTGATCACGAGGGTGTTCTCTCACGTCAAGTGCACCGTGATGCAGGACCTTCCTAACGTGGTCGCCACGGCTCCCGCTCCAGCCCCCGCTGATTGTGCCGGCGGCAGCGTGACGCGGTTTGTGCCGGCGCTATGTTTGAGCACATCCCACTGGTTGATGTTTTTTTACTCAAGGTAGGACGACTTTTGCTTAATCTTACTGTCCTGGATCTGCATACTATGCTAGTATTGTAGTGCACTAGTACGTTACTCGATCAGTGACAGTAATATTAGCTAGTACACCAAATTTGACATCCTTGCATGCTAACTACTACATATATATGTATAATTTAGTTATGTCCTTACTAAGGTGGAAAAAAAAGTTCAAAACTTGCGAGCCAACTCGGCTTATTAAGGATTCGGCTCGAACTCGGTCTCTTAACGAGCCGAGACGAGCTAGCTATTTAGCTTGTTCCCTTAACGAGCCAAGCAGAACTGGCTCACGAGTTACCTGATAACTCGTTTAGCTCGCTAGTAGCCTAGCCCACTGATGTAGTGATGTGCAACCCTAAGTCCCTAAACCTAATGCGTTGCTTGGCGGCTTGGCCTTCCTTCCCTGATTCACCCCACCCCAGTACCCCACATGGCCGCCCCCGCTGGCTCCACCTCTTGCTCCGGGCCTTCGGTCCTAGCCTCCTGCTGCCGCCACCTCCTGCTCCGCCTCCGGTACCGGCATCCCGAGTCCTCCACCTCTGGTCCACCACAGCCCCTGCCCCCACCCCACCCCAAGATTCCCACACGGCCGCCACACGCCTCGCTCACCAACCTCGGCTGCCCCAGTCCCGCCGGTCCCGGCCTCCTGCCTGCTGCCACCTCTTGCTCTGGTCCCAGCCTCCTGCTTCCTCCACATACTAGTACGGCCCTGGCCTCCCACCCCACCCCAGTACCCCACGTGGCCAAGACGCCCTGCCTGACCTCACTGCTCCAGCCCCGCTCGATCCCGATCGCCTGCTCTGCCTCCACTTCACCCACCTCCTGCCCGCTGCCACCTGCTCCCTCCTCGCGCTCGGCCCACCTCTGTGTCTAGTCCAGTCCACCCCTGAAGAATCTAGACCCGCCATTATGAGTTAATAGATTATTTTGGTTATTAATGATAAATCTATTTGTGAGACTAACACTTTTATTGTTATACCTATTGTTCAGTCTCAGTTGGATAAAAAGGTGAAAATCGAAGAGATATGCATTTGACATCATATTCTTATATCTTGTTGCATTCCTCAGATCCAAAATATAGGTTGAACTCCACTAAAAGGTTAACTTAAATAATGTGCATATATTCTTATTACACATTTGTGTATGCACACATTTAGGGGGAGTTCGCTCTATATTTTGTGGTTTCATTAGTATTGATCCATATTCCTTTTTCCACATATATTAAGGATTTCTACCTTGAAACATATCATTGAGTATATAAAACTTGTGTACTTCATATATGCTCATATTTATCTGCATTCAATTATTTGCAATTGAAGTGGTTATCATCAATTACCAAAGAGGGAAAGATTGAAGTATCTTGTCCCACCATTATGAGTTAATTGTATATTGTGGTAATTAATGACAATCATATTGTGGAACTAATATTTTCTATGAGTTGGATGAATAGGTTATGTTCCATGATGATGATGACTTGGGATGACATTATGAGTTGATCGGCATCAAGTCAAAGTTCAAGTAAAGGATGCACCATGTGTTGATGCATATCAAGAGCTCGAAGAAAAGGAAATTATCATGTGTTGATGATATATAAGAAGAGGAGATGATCATGAGTTGATCATTAAGTCAAAAGAAGACCCATCATGTGTTGATGGAGGTCAAATGAAAGAGTGCATCATAGGTTGATGCATATTCAAGTCAAGAACTTGAAATAAAGGATATCATCATGTGTTGATGATTATCAAGTCAATGACCCAATCTTGAAGAGAATATGTGCATCATCAAGCTTCAAATCAATGTGCAAGGCAAATGTATGACTAGCTAGGGCTAAGGATATGTTCCTAGTCTTTTACCGATCTTGGTGTTTGGTTGAAAGATCGGATTGCTAGTATAGGTTGTCGTACTATTAAGAGGGGTCTTGACTAATATCTTGAGAATGTCATGTGTTGATAGCTCATTGTACTTGCTCTATCTCTCGTTAGCATATTGCCAATATTTGTGAATGTGTTTTGCAAATAGTTGAGACTCATGCATAATCCTTGTAGCATGTGACTTTAGTTTGCGAATGTGTTTTCCAAATGGTTTAAGTCCATATACCTTATTCCTTGTGGTGTGATTCTAAAATTTGGCAAATGTGTCTAGCAACTTGTTGAGAATCTCTCTTTTAATCTTTGTTTGCATCTCGCATCAATTGGCAAATGTGTTTTTGCAAATTGAGTTAAAGCGAAGTGCAATTTCTCTCTTTCAGCTCTAGCGGTCAGACCGTAGGCCCATAGGCGGTTTGACCGGAATGTTCGGACTGGGCAATGGTCTTTGTGAACTGGCGGTTTGACCGCCAGTAGTGACCGGTCGGACCGGTGGTATATCGGTATGACCGCCATGTGTTGGGCGGTCTGACCGGTCCCCTAGTGAACATTTGGACCGTCCGAATGTATGGTACGATCGTGTGGTCCGAATATTCTTAAGGTGTTTTTGGGGGAGTTTCTCTTGTTCCCAAAACAGTATGACCACATTTGAACTGCGGTACTACCAGAGTGCGGTAGTACTGATCTTTTATTGGCGGTACGTTATTTCCAGGAAGGTGTTTTTCTGGTTTGGCTTGCTCCTTTGTGGAGCGGTCTGATCGCCCCTCTGGCGGTCTGACCGGATGTGTGTCCAACGGCTAGTTTTATAGCTATTGGAGTAAGGGCAGTCTTACCGGCCATTGGTTGGCGGTCAGACCGGGGTTCCCTGCTTTTTCATCAGATTCTCTCTAACAGCTAGTTTTTGTGTGTGGGCTATAAATACCCACCTTGGCCGGTTGTGGAAGAAGTGGTTGCTGGTGTTATTCATTCGTTTGAGCAAAGAGCAAGCCCAGCAGAACTATTCTACCTCTCCTAGTTTTGTCAAGCGACTAGAAAAGGAGAACTGGAAGGACTTTATGTCTTTTGTGAAGGACAATGCTGCTCCAACAGAGCCTGTGGTCGAGGGAAGCGTCGATCTCGGAGTGGTCGAGACTAATCTCGGCCATCCGAAAAGTAAGGAGATCAGATAGGTGGCTCCTGTTCAAAATCCACGACCAGACGTGGTCGTGTCCAAGCCTATCCTTCAACTTGAACTCCGACCAGACGTGGTCGTAGAAAAGAAGTCGAAGAAATCTTCCGTTGGGAAGGTGACTCATAAGTTCCTGGTTAAGTCCAGAGTGCAGAGGAAAGACTAAAGTGTAGGAACAGCATTTACCTTTTGCTTTTCACAACTTAACGTGCTTTCCTTTTGTTGCTCTTAGCCCGACTCCTTCAGTCCCCGAGGATGCTTCTATTGAGAAGCCTATTGTCACTTCTCCAGCGGATGGACAGATGACAGCAGGAGTGGTCGAAGGATCACCTACTGCTCGAGTGGCGGAGGAAGTCGTGGCTTCTGAAGTGGTCACTGCAACTACTGAGGTAGTTGCTACGACCACTGAGGTGGCCGTGGAGGCAACAGAGGCAGCGGTAAAAGCCTCTGGCTAGGGTGGTGATGTATCTGATCACCGTGCCGGGAAGAAAGTCCTTGTAGACGCATTCTCCGGTCTCCAAAGAGAAGTCGATTCTGAGTAATCGAAGACGAGGAGTACTTCAACTTCTATTCTGATTTCTTTGGGCCTGCTTCCATCGTGGGGTCTTCTGTTTTTAGATCTCGCGATCGAGTCCCTCATCCCAAAGATATTTCCAACAAAGGAGAAATTTTTGACAACGAGCGCCTCGAGAAGGTTTGGTGGGATCAAGTCACGAAGATAGATAAGCTGAAGAGTCCAACGATGGTTTTCTCGATGTTTGCTCGGACGACCATGAATGTAAGTATTTAAGGATACTTATATGTACGGCCTTCACTTGCTTCTTACTGTCTTTCTTTTTGCAGAAAGCTCTAGAACAAATTGCCACTGTTGGTGAATATCACCGACAACTTGTAGAGCTACAACAAGAAAAAGCGGAACTGTGTGAACAGGCAGAGATGTGGTAAGTCACTGTTATTCGTAGTCGTTTTCGATTTGACCACTTATATAGTGCTTATGGGGTTTGTCGTGGAAAAACTCACGACTAGGTACTAGTCGTAGAAAGACTTACGACTAGTTAGATAGTGCTCATGTCTACTTTTAACCTTTATAGGTTAAATAGTGACGAAAAAGATTTGGTGACTCGCCGATTATGAAAAAGACGAGACGAGAAAGCTAAGGGAAGAGAAAGAAGACCTCTTGAAGAAGCTTCAGGAGGATAACTCTACAGCTCAAAAATTACAGGGAGAGATAAACAGTAAGTGCTGAACTTAAGACTGCTTATATCGTTGATCTTTACATTTTTAACTCTTACTTCTTTTCAGAAAAAGAGGACGAAATGAGAAGGCTCCAAATCGAAGTTGAAGATAAAACTTTGGTCATTCACGAAATTTCTCGTATCGCCAAAGATAAAGATCAAGAGATTGAAAGGTCGAGATCTCGCAAGGTGTAAGCGCTTCTTTACCTGTAGTCCTTCACGAGTTCTTTTCTTATTCTAACTCTCATTTCTTTTTAGAAATTGAGCTCGAGCTGGGAAGGCTCAAAACTAGGGATCAAGAAAAAACCATGATCCTTAACGAGACCCTCCACATCGCCAGAGAAAACACAGAGGACATCAAATTATGGGAGAAGCGACATGCTGAGACCATTGCTTCCCATAATAAGGAAATCGAGAAGTTAGATTCTCGACTAGCAGGTAAGGAATTCTTTACCTGTGAACTAGTTCTTTCCTCTTCTAGGAATTATTTTTGCTTGACTAGTCTTACCCCTTTCAGAGCAAGTAGTCAAAAATAAACAACTCCGCGAGGCTTCGACTCGTAACCAACAGGAAATGAAGTCGACGAAGATTAATCTTCAAGACAATGTCATGCTCCTGAACAATATACTTGGTGAGCTGCGTGGTGAGGAAAAAACTCCTCCAAAAGACACGATAGCTGCTCACATAAGTACTATTGGGGAACAGTCGGGACTTTGCAAGAACTGGTGACCACCCTGAAGGCCAACCAAGCTGACTCGATAAAGGAGGCGGTCGAAGGTACAATAAGTTATGTATTAGCAAAACTTAAAGCTCATGACCCCAGCCTTAATGTGCAACCAATCAACGCCGACTTCGATCGCCTCGAGGCGTAGCAAGTCGCTTGATTGAAGAAATGCAACCCGGTCGGCGGAAGGTCTCGGAGGAGATGCAATCGGGATCTCCTTCTTGAGTAGTTTGTAATAAAACTCGTGAAAACAAGCTTTTGCCGATGTAATATATAATCCATCTTGTTTCTGCAAATTATCTTGTCGAGTAGTTAGTAACTCAAAAGATAATTGATGAACAAAAAATTAAGAATTGAAGTCAAATTAATAACTTTATCCTAGACCCCGACTATTTGCTTAGTTTATTTAGATAAACTAGGTAAATAGTGTTAAAAGGGTTTCTGAAAACAGAGAGGTTTGATTAATTTTTAATTTTTGATCATGATTGTCATGCACTGGTCAAAAGAGTAGTAATGAATTGACCCTAGGAAGTTCCTTCTAGTGGGCAGGATCACGTGCAGAGAGGAAAGGCTTCGACTAGGTGATATTACCATCTCCGATCAGATTAATTAAATCGAGAACGGCAACTCGAGTTAGGCAAACGTCTAGAGGACTTTCTAACTGGTCGTAAGTCTTTCTATCTAACTGGTCGTAAGTCTTTCTACGACTAGCACAAAAAACCATCCAAAGCACCAAAAACCGGAGACCATGCCATCCGTCCCGATGCTTTGCCTCCTCCCTTTGAACACTTCCACGTCTCTTGCATCTGTCAGTCGCTTCTATTTCTTCCGCGAGCACCACTGGGGCAACCAAATCTGCCACCACCGAATGCGGTTGCAGTAGCTAGCAGAGCTCCGCCATTGTCGGGGCCTCCAGGGGCTTTGTTGGGGTAGTGGCTAGCCTGGCCCTTACCAAATCGGGGTGTTTGTCGATGACAAGGCAGCGCATCGGGTCTCCACTTCCTCATTCGTCGGCCATGGCGGAGAGGAGCTCGGTGACACCCGCGGACCCTGCGAGGTCGTGGTCGGCGAGCGCCCTGACGCCGTCGATGTAGGCCTTGGAAGTCATCTCTGGGCACCACACCAGCTTCATCGGGTACGAACTGTTGCAAATGTTTGCTCAATTTGTTGCAACAGTTGGTTCGAAAATGTTACATGTAGTGTTTTTTTTATTGTTGTGATGTTGCATCAAATGTTTCGGCAAGAGGTTTTTTGTTGTGACCCATTTTCTTCGTTGTTGGATGATCCATCCTGGTTTGTTGCAGCCCTTCTAAAAAATGTGTAACAATTATTTTCAGATGTTGTCACTATTATTTTCAAATGTTGCAATGTTGTAACATCGAAATTTGCTTGATCGGGATATTTGAACTAGTTTTCAAGCGTAGTTAGGTTCTATACTGATGGTTTCATGTAATTTTCGGTGAAAATATGAGTTTTTACAATCTTTTTTTCTTGGCATTGTATTATTATCTATGCATTTTGTTGCACATATGGATTAAAATTGCTGCACACAATATATACAAATGTTGTGTTGGAGCGTACGATGAAAAGCCTCTTCTATCGTACATTCAAGCGCTAGTTGCTCCCTTGAACTATATTTCATGTTTACGAACGAGGCTGAGTGAGAGGAGCTTGAGTGGAAAAGGATCTTCTTGGAAGCTGATTTCGTTGATTGGAAAATTATGTCAATTTTGGGTTTTGGTCTATCATTGAGGTATACCCCTAAATGTTTGAACAAACACCCATCCGTCAGCGTGATCTATCTATTATTGTATTATTAAGATAAAGGAAACAAAAACCACCGTGTTCGCTCTCAATGGCTTAAAATTACCATGTTAATCAGAGAAAAATGAGAAATATCTACACCGTCGATTTTCGTGAGTCCAGATTATAACACTAATTTAATCAGAGGAAAAAGGAGAAAGATCCACATCGTTAATTTTAGTGGGTCCAAATTATAATGGTGCAGAGTAATCAAATATAAATTTGAGAGTTGTTACAATTGTATAAGAAATACAACTGTATTTTCATCATAAATATGATAGTTTTATAACAAATACTACTCTATTTTTCGATATAAACACACAGTATAATATCTAGCTGAGCAATTGCCCGTGAAATCCAACTAGTTCTAGTATATGTGTTTGAAAATAAAAAGTGTGTGTAGCTGGAAGATAGGGTTATCAACAGGTGTATTGTCATAGCATGATGCCAGCTAGCTACGTAAGGTTTACCGAATACCTTCCACATACATACTATATACTGCGTCCGATATCAAATATATATAAATTGTTTTAGCATTCTCAACTCTTCCGTAAATTTAAGTCATTCCACAACTTTGAAGTACATTTATCTAGTTTCTTCATATTATGCTCTCATCAAATGAACTAGAGTACAATAGAGTACTAAACCCCTATGAAATGAATACAAAACCTTACATAAAACACACCTCTCTACATATCCAGGCTCTTGAGGACCACAGGAAGCCCATATTTCGGACGCAACGTGATCACATCCATCGGCGCATGGATATACTTTGGGGACAGCGCGAACGAGAACCTCTGCAGGATCATGGCGATCACGGCCTTGGCCTCGATCATCGCGAAGTTCTGCCCGATGCAGGACCGCGGCCCACTGGAGAAGGACAGCAGCGCGTTGGGGTGCTTTGCCGCCCTCGTCACTCCGTTCTCGAACCTCACGGGCTTGAACTCGTCAGCGTCCTCGCCCCAGACCTCCTTGTCGCGGTGAATCGTCGCAATCGGGATCGACAGGATCGCGCCCTCCGGCACCTTGATGCTGCCGAGCTCAAGATCCGAGCCTGCCTTCCTCTGTATGAGCGAGACGGGGCCGTACAGCCTCAGGGTCTCCAGGAGGAACATGTTGACCTGCTTTAGCTTGTTGAGCATGTCGCCTGTGGGCACCTCCTTGCCACACTCCGTCATCACCTCCTTCCTGAGCTTCTCCTGCCACTCCGGGTGCGTGCTCAGTAGGAACATGGTCCAGGTGAGTAGGTGCGAGGTGGTGTCATGCCCCGCAAAGAAGAAGGTTTTGCACTCGTCGATGATCTCGTCCATGTTCAGCAGCGGTTTCTGGCCATGCTCCGGCACACAGGCCTCCAACATTAGCCCGAGGAGGTCGTTCCCGTAGCCCGCGGTGTCCTTGGTGGCGAGCCGGCTCTTGATGATGTCCATGAGCATGCCCCTCACCTTCTTGTCGAGCTTCGATGTCTTTAGGTTCTTTTCAGTTGGAAGGTACCTGATTAATTTCGCAAACCACGCATCGATTAATTTGTGCTCTCTGAGTTTGTATATATACTGTCTATTGAACAAAAAGAGGAGGAAAAGAAATAAGTTGTACCTGAATCCTGGGATTTGGACGTTGAAAACAGTGGAGAAGGCAAGAAACTGGAGCTCCCTCTGCGCCAGAAAGACTTGTTTCTTCCTTGTAGCTGCTCCCGAATGCCGTGTGCGATATCACATCGGCAGTTAGCTCCTCGAACCGGCTGCTCAACTCAATCTCTACCTCTCCGCCTTTCTCCAACTCTGCTTTCCAGTCTGACATCATTGACCGACCACAATCGGACATGATCACCGTCATCATCTGTCGTGCCAAACGTAGTTGCACAAGAAGTGAGCAAAAGTCGCACGTATTATATACTTCAAAAACGCACAACACACACGTCAACACGCCGTACAAATTAACGTACGTACCTTGAGCTTATCCATGTTGAAGGCTGGGTGGACAACCTTGCGGTGGCGCTTCCACTCGTCGCCGTCGGTGAGCACGAGCCCCTTGCCGAGTAGGCGGCCGATGTGCGGGTTCATGAGGTTCTTGGGGTACAGCCCCGTGCGGTCGAAGAGCACCTGCTTCACCATGTTCACATCGGCCACACACACGTTCGGTCTCGCCCGAACCAAGACACTTAACGCCCGCCTGCAAAGACGTGCGCGGCAGAGCACTCACCACATAAGAACACAAGAACAAACGCGATCGAAGCAAACATGTTTTGACCTATGGTAGTTCGCGTCACGTACCGTAAAGGGAGATCCATTTGCGGAAATGCGGCTGCACGATGGGGATGAAGTCGTGGGAGGCAACGTCCAGCACGACACCGACGCCCTCGGCACGGAGCCGCTTGATCTCGTCGAGATTCCCGACGAAGAACTTGTACTCCGGCCCGCCGACGCCCTGCGCCCGGAGCTTCTTGGTGATGACGCGTGGCCTCCACACGAGGTGCACCAGCGCGTTGAACGCCCACGAGGCCAACACCGCCGCGACGGCCGCCGCCACCATCCAAACGAAACCCATGGTGGTCACTCGACTCGGGTCACCTAGCTTGACCTTGCAGTTTGCACGTACGGCCGGAGAGAAATTACTCGAGAAGTTGTCTGACTGCTTGATGACTAGTTGAGGCCGAGAAGTGTCTTCTGTTGTGAGAAGCAAGTCGACAGAGGTATTTTGTACTGCGTTTGTGTGCTTCCATCGAGTCGTCCAGTTGGCTTGGTGGGCACGCGCGTGGGATAGACGCGCGCGCGCGCAGTGGGCGAGGTGAGGTCAGCGGTGATGTATGCAAGTTCGGCTCCCACGTGCACCAGTACCACCAACTGCATGTTCTCGTGGGAACGAGTGGTTTGGCTGGATCGAACTTTCCATGGACTGGAGGTCCACATCGAGCCGCGTCGCCTCGCCCTTGCGGCTTCTGGAAGCGTAATGTTACTAGATGGTCAAGCACGCCCGACTGATCTCTTTTTTTCTTCTTTTTTTTTATCGTGCGTATATGAATTGTTATGTACATGTATAGTAGCTGATGCAAATGAAATGGAATTTCATGTACAATAAATAGGGCTGACATAAACTTTTAGTGCAGACAGAGCCAAACATTGTGCACATTGTATTATTAGGTCTTGCTGTTCAGGATTCGCATGGGCTTGGCAGCTAAATGTAAGTGTATTCCATTGTAGCTAATGTTTCTGGGCATGCCTACAGTAGCAGAGGCATCCTAATTGATAAAATGAAAAAGATGCTAGTGACTACTATAAAGCTAGTGACATGTATTGCCATTGTAAATGTGTACATGAGCTGCTTTTACAGAATGCTGGAGGAAGATCATGCGATGGGACGAGATTGAAGAGCACATCGGAGGATGTAAGAGTATGGGAGCGAGTTTACCTTGGTAACCTTATTAATTCGAATATTTACACGCCCTATGTTATTATTTAGTTTAGCATCTAATTGTCGAACAAGAATTATCTTTACCTGTGGTCTATGATGTTGTTCAGTTCCTATTAGAGTTCGGTTACCCGTGATGATTTCATTGTTGTTTTACCAATTAACATTGGGTAGTAAATGCCGGCGTTGCTGTTCTTGGCAGAATTATTTATGATTTCACTAGATTAGAAGAGCTTGCGGTTGGAGAATAGGTGTTGTTTCAGCATGTCGCCCCACCCCAATCAAGAGGTTAGTATGTTTTTTTATTGAAGTTCTAAGATGGATGTGTTTGTGGTAACCTTCATCTTGCTCTGCTACATACAAGATAAAGCTTGAAGTTCTATTCTTAATGCATTGATCTTGTTCTATTCTTAGTGCATCGATCTTGTTTTTGTTGATTTATTTGTACAAAGGATATAAAAATCCTAATCTCTCTCCCTAGAGTGTATTGCATATGCTCCCTATGTTATCAGCAACTTTTCTTGCACTGCCCACCATCTATAGAGAAGTGATTATTTAGCTATCTTACCTACTACTGTCTTACCTGCTTCGTGAGTATGTAGTGTATTGCCTATGCTCCCTATGTTTTTGTGCAATGGCCAGTTGCCACCATCTATAAAGAAGAAGTGATTATTTAGCTATCTTACCTACCACTGTCTTACCTGCTTTGTGAGTATGTAGCTTAGAATAGTTGGACTAAAATAGTGCTTGTTGTATTGATTTGCGCTGCATGATGAAAAGGATCGGCAAAATAAAAATGTTTTACTTTCCATAGTTTGCAAAAAAAATATGAATTATGAGTTGTATCTTTGTGTTCTTTTCAATGTTGTGAAGCTTATGGTCTATTTCTATAAATCCATTGTTTAGCTTCTGCTTAGAACCAGCTTGTTATTGTAGTCCTCCACAAACTAGCTTAAAGTAGTTAGTAAGCTCGGTCTTGTGGTAGGAGCGGTTAGGATGAAAATCCGGATCGATAGTTTCCGAACGATCCCGACGGAAATGATTCGGATTGTCTCTTGATAATTTTCGGATCGGAAGCGAATTCAAATTTTTTGTCTAAACTAAACGAATCTGAGAGGCATGCTATCCGGTGGATACAGATATTTAATACTGAATTATCCGGATAAGACCAAGTCCGGATATCCAGATTTCAGCCCAAAAGAGAAAATGAGATTTTAATTGATTTCTGAATTTCAGAAAATGCAACAAATCAAATAGCCTTTTAGAAAATACCAAATAGAGTTCAAAAATTCTAGAAAAAAGCACGGAAATTCCTTGAATTTTTTTGAACTTAATAAAATTAATTCCAAGTTAAAGTTGGTTTTATTTTTGCACA
This sequence comes from Phyllostachys edulis, assembly GCA_036346405.1. NCBI lineage: Eukaryota > Viridiplantae > Streptophyta > Magnoliopsida > Poales > Poaceae > Phyllostachys > Phyllostachys edulis. The sequence goes on along the minus strand of CM070554.1, from coordinate 8,975,197 downwards.
TAAACTATTTTTAATTTCAAAAATAGGAAAAACCTTTTTAAAATCCAAAATTGAAGAAATTAATTATTTTTCTTTTTCACTTTAAATCCAATAAAATCCTAGAAATCTCAATAAATTTTATTTTTGACATTAAGAACTAGAAATTAAATAATTTACTTTATTTTATTATTATTTTCTTTTTAACCAAGAAAACTCTTTTTAAATATCAAAAATCCAATAAAAGAATAACTTTATTAATTTTATTTTTTGGTAACATACTTTGGAATGTGATAGTCATTTATGATAGATTAACCATTCAAATTTATCGATGTTAGTGTGAACTAAGTTTTATGTATGTGATGAACTAAGTGTAAATGTGTGATGACTTGTGACTTTGTGAGTTATGACTTATAAGCTAAATATGGTAAACTAAGTGTTATATTTGTGATGAATTAGTTAATGCAGTTTGCTAGTGTCAATGTTATGTGTGGTTGCTGAAAATATGAATAATTCATGAATGTTTGCATCAAATAAACTAGTTATATGTTTTCGTTAATTTCTGGCATACAATTTAAGAGATTTTCATGTTCCAAAAAATATCCGCGACCGTATTCGTTTCAATTCATATTTGCTTTGTATTCGTATTTGATATTATTTGTATCCGTGATTCATTGATTCGGTATTCAGATTCGTGTCCGGATCCCCCAAAAAAAACAAATATGGCAGAGCCATTATCCGTCCGTCAGATCCGATCCGCTTTTCACCCCTAGGAGCGGTGTTGTTTTCTTGGTTGACATTCTTTTTGCATGCCAAAAAGGTTTATTTGTCATTCGGTAGCTCCCTTTTCATCAGTCTGTCTATATACCATGCATCATTCCAGTGCAATATTTTTTCCTCTAATCCTTAGTTTCTTTTAATCCGCTAATTATTTCCATAACTGATTTTAGTTTGTCAACTTCTGATATAGCTATACCTTAGTTTTCAGTTCCTTTCTCATATATTATCATGTAACAAAATTGTCATTGCAGGGGTACTTTTCCCCCTATGCCTTATGTTTTCTATAGTGGCATATCATACTTGCAAGATAATTCAGTATGTGTCCCAATTACCCTTTTTGGAATTCCTTTTGGTAGTCCAAGGAAAAGAAGAGATGACTGGATGCATGAATCGATGAGAGCCATAGGACATTGCCAAATATTCCATGTTAGTGCCATTCTGCATAATTGTAACATGCTTCCAATTGATGTCATATTGCTTATGAGTTCTCCTTTTTTTTGGTTTCAAGGAGTAGAGAGTGTATATTGGCTCTATAGTAGGATTAGTTGTTAAGATTGTTGGATGCGCCTCTGTAAAATTTGAACTGAATGAATCAATGACTTTGAAGATTACTCAAAGACCTGTTAGTGTTATATCATGCCAATTACAATGGAAATAGATCATAACACTCTTCTTTTCTTTCTCATCAGCATATTATGCATCACCGCTGGATCACTTGAACATATATATTTTGCCTTTTTGGGTGCATGCATTTTGGATTTCATTTCGAATTTCTCTGTTTCCAAATTCTATGACTAGGGATTTCAACACTCATGTCTATTATTTCTGTGGAACTTAGGATAACAAAATGATAAGGGGAACTACGGATGTTTCAGGTTATATTTTGTACGTTGCTTGCCTTTGATGTATTTTGTAGTGCCATATCATACCTCCAAGATAATTCTGTCTGTATCCTTATTGACCCTTATTGGAATTCCTTTTTTGGTATTCCAAGGAGAAGAGGAGTTGACTGGATGCGTGAATCAGATAAGAGCCATAGGACATTGCCAAATATTCTATGTTAGTGTCATTCTGCATAACTATAGCATGTTTCTGTTTTTTGGTCCAGGGAGTAGAGAGTGTATATTTTCTCTATAGTAGGATTATCTGTTAAGATTGTGGGTTTTGCCTCTTTGAAAATTTGCATTGAATGAATCAATGACTTTGAAGATTATTCAAGAACCTGTTAGTGTTATATCATGCCAACTACAATGGAAATACATCAAAACACTCTTCGTTTCTTTCTCATCAGTACCTCATGCATCAAACCACTGGGTTACTTAAACATATATATTTTGCCTTTTTTTGGGTGCATGCATTTTGGATTTCATTGGGAATTTCTCTGTTTCCACATTCTATGAGTAGGAATTTCAATGCTCATGTCTAATTGTTTTTGTGGAGCTTACCGTAGTAGAATGATAAGGGGAGTTACGGATGTTTAAAGTTATGTCTTGTACGATGCTTGCCTTTAATGTATAACCAATCTATACTCATTTCCTACTGTCAATTTCTCTACATGTTGTTTCCCGGTTCTGATATTGATGCTGTTTTTTTAAGGTTTTTTAGTATGTCAAATAAATAATTGAATTGATTTATTAAAAGTGCGCTGCAATGTTTGCTCATAGCCATTCATTTTCTGATTTTGAGAACTAAGGAGCAACAACCATAGTCTTCTGTAACTTTTGTTTAGTTCACATCATCGACATGTTTGTTGTGGTAGAGAGCAATAACAGTTTCTTGTTAAAAATAAAACGATTGCTTTTTATTTTGTAGTGTAGTGGCTTCCTGCCACGTTACCGCCTCGCCTGGGTAACCAACTAACCATGATGCACACTTTCTCTTCTACCACATCTTTTCTGTTTTTACTGAATTTAGTCTCCCCTACCTTACACTTTTAGTATGTGTGCTAGGTGTTTCATGAAATGTGTGAAAGCAAAATTTACATTCCGTGATGGCAAGTCAAGCATGGGTTGGTACATCTTTTAGTGATTGCTACATTACTTGGCCAATTACAATACTCAACATTATTCTTTGAGTACCTCCTGGGTGTTATATATCTTTTGCTTTACCTTTACTCACCACTAATTCTATGCTGATTAGATCTTTAATTTGGTTTAGCTTAGTGATTCCTTCAAGTCAAAAAAATTTGCGAGAACATGCTTCTGTGCGGTGACAGCCCAAAAGCATAGATACTTCTAGTTTTTGCACTTCCAGAGTAGGTTAAGTAAATGTGCAACGATGTGTTTTTTTTTTATTGAAAGGATTACTACATTTCATGTTGTATATTGATTGATTATTGTGCCTTCCAGTTAGTAGTAATAAACACATGCTCTGTGGTCTGTATCTAGTCTGCGCATGTCTTACCTGTGTTTATTTTTTGGGTCAGGCATATACCTATACTTATCTGCACTTCTCAGCCAACAAAGGAGTCTGACATTCTTTTATTGTTTATTTTGTTTGCTTGCAACACATTCTTAAATATATTCTGGGAGCAACAATGCTTTTGAAGGAATAACAACAACACATGCCGCATGTACCAGGAATTATATTTGGGCTAAGAAACTAATTAAAACCAACCACTACCATTGTTCTATGTTGAACATGCATGTTAGTAGATGGGCTAACAACTTTCAGGATATACTTGTTTTTCCTTCTTCCTCTCTATATAGATAGTTTTAATTGTTTGTACTAATTAATGCAGCTGCACATGCTTTTCCATTTAGAGAGACCCTCTGGTTTTCTGCTAGCTATTCAGAATTGTAGATAAAGGTCAGACATGATCATTTCTCGATTTCATTTTGATAATGGAGGAAATGTCCAACTTAATTAGGATTGTGTTATCCATCACCGCAGTTTATCTTACACATGTTCCTTTTGCTACTTGCTTCTTATATATTTATGCTAATAATTTCCATTACTACTCATACACAGAACAAGACACTAGACTTAGTCCCTGCTAAACACGTCGCATCTGAATATACATCCATTGCAGCTGCTTCCAATTCACCAAAAAGGTTAGAAAAATATATAAGCAGTATATCATCATATTGCTACTCTCAGTGTGCTCTTTTGCTAATGCATCTGTTTACCCATTTGATCTACATTGGAACACTAGGCCATCACCATGAAAAACTAAAAATGGATGGCCCAACTGAAACAGTACTTGTAAGGTATTCTCTCGGCCGGATGCAGCTATGAGATGAAAACATGCCTATATATATATATATATATATATATATATATATATATATATATATATATATATATATATAGAGTCACAGGAGTATGTACTCCCCACTTCAATATACCATAAACACATATTATACTTCTTTATCATTTTCATGATACTTAAATACCAATTATAAGATACTCCAATGCTATTTGATTGAAAAAAAATTTATTGGAGCCCTTTGTTTTTTGCTATATACCCTTTTCATATATAAAAAGTATATACACAAATTTTGCTATAAAAAGTGGAATTTTATGAAATTTTCATGGAACTCACTTTGGGGTATCTTATAATCATTATTGAGTATGCACAAATAGATAAAGAGGTATTATCATACGATTTAAGTGGTATATGAGAGAGGGAGTACGCATTCTGTGAGTACTATACCATTTTCTATATATATATATATATATATATATATATATATATATATATATATATATATATATATATATATATATATATATATATATATATATATATATATATATATATATATATATATATGTATGTATGTATGTATGTATGTATGTATGTATGTATAGAGCCATGTTTGCTTTCAGTCAATACAACAATGTAGCAACAACAATGTCAACTTTTTGAACATGTGCTATAACGCAAATTTGTTATATACATGCCCTCATCCATGCCACATCCTTAGGCAAAGACATCCGTTGTGCATAGTACTTGCTATGTTTGGACCGAATCGTTTTCAAGAAAACTATATATATTAGAGTCTGTGAACCGGAACCTCATGGACATTATGTGTTACCTTAAAAAGTAGGTCAGCACTTATATATTTCCTATGATGTGCATGGTATCATTGCTATCCTTATTTCACTCTTACTATTGTCCTATCCCCACACACACACACACACACACACACACACACACATATATATATATATATATATATATATATATATATATATATATATATATATATGAAAAATACTTTCTACTCCCGGGTGTAGTTACTCCCACTTTTGATATACCACCTAAAAGAACTTGACATACTCCTTTATCACTTTGGGTATACTCATATACTAATTATAAGATACCTAATGTGAACCATACGAAAAAAATTGCAAGAGAGTCTATAATTTTTAGAATATTTTGTAAATACCTTCATATTCGCACATAAAAAGAGTATGTCACATAAAAAGGAGTATGTCTAAAAATTGTACATACCACCCCACAAAGGTGTGAATACCACCTAGGTGGTCTTATTTCGAGGTGTTTTTCACAAAGAAAGAGATGTGGATGGCCTCTGGGGGCCGGGATTCTCTGGCGTATAGATAATAGAGAGATGCTCATATTCTAATCAATAAAGAAAAAGGTCTAGTTTAGGTCCTTCGACTCTTCCTAAGTCCAATTTCCACCCTCATTCCCAAAATACTTAGGAGTTTATGACTTATATTTGGAGTATGTATAATCATCAATAAGGTTGTTTTATATATATATATATATATATATATATATATATATATATATATATATATATATATATATATATATATATATATATATATATATATATATATAATCAGAGGACCTGAAAGGCGACTAGAGGGGTGTGAATAGGGCTAGCTTAATTTTTCACCTTGATTAGATTCAACACAATATCACTCCAATAGCTACTAAGCTATGAAGATCAACATTCATGTCTTCGCAGAGGACTTGTATTGAATCCAAATCAAAACCCCAAGCAAAACCCCCAAAAACTCAAATCACAAAGAGTTAGGCGGTCAGACCTTTCAAATTGGCGGGTTGATTTTTTGCCTAGCGGTCGACCTCTCAAATGGGCGGTCGGACCGCGCTCCAGGGGCGGTCTCGACCTCGATATTGGCGGTCTAACCGCCACCGATGATGAACAGTAAAATCAAGCCAGACGACTTAGAAAACCAAAAGAAATCGGTCTAACTTTTTGATCCGTAAGGCCAAACTCCACGAAATTTGAAACACACCTTCTTAAAGATATTAGGAACCTATTCCAATCAAAGATTGTAGAGATCCATGCCAAAGTTCCTATCTTTTTCAGTTTGAACAAAGGTGGGTTCAAACCGAGCCAAATGCGAAAACGGTGATTGAGATGATTTCGTGGGAGGAATCAATCCAAGATGGCTAAGGATGGTCTCCCATACATCTTAGCACTCTCAATCACAGGAAGAATCAAGCCAAAAGCTCTCAAGAACAAAACCCCCGAAAATCACCCTTTCTTTCACAAAAACCGGGCAAAATCAAAATTTAGATCCAAAAGCTTGCTCGTGGGTGGATGATGATCTAGATGACCTTAGATGGATTCCCACATATCCCATCAAGCAAGATCAAGAAGAAAAACCAAGTAAAAACACCCGGATCAAGAAAAACCCCAAATCATCAAATGGAGAGGATGAACACAAAAGCGAAATAGAGACTCATCTTGCAAAATCAAAGTTGATTGATTTGGATAGATGGATGATTGTTGGTTACAACCACTCCAATCTAGGAGGACAAAGCTCTATCCAAGAGCACACAATCAATCCTCTCTAGAACCCTAGCTCTCCTCCTTTCATCCCCAAACCCTAAAACACAAAATTAGGGTTACAATGGCCAAGGGTTCTAAGTGCAACCAGCACTTAGCCCTTATATAGCGGAGGCTATATTCTAGAGAATATTCCATTAGGGCACCCATTAAACCCTAACACACAATGGGTTAACACACGCACGCATCTCAAAGCGCTGTCTTCATCATCGATTGACCTAAACCGCTTTACCATCGCCGACTCGCCAGTTTTTAGCCAAAGGTCACCAAGGCGGTATTTGGTGAAATTACCAAAATACCCTTCTCGATCCTTCTCCAAAAGACCGAGTCCACAGATCGTGTAGCAATCCCATGCTTCGTCACGTGTAGGTTGATCAACGGCTCCATGTCGCCAAGTCTCCCGTCCGGATCCCACCGACCATCGAGCACTGCTGAACGACTCGCGCGCTTGATCCAACCAACAAGATCAACCGCTTCGCTTCGGTCATCGCCGTCCATTCTGATATCGGTTTGCACGCCCAATGGGTGGGTGTTTTTGTGCTAATAACTAGTCTATGTTTACATTTGAAAATAGAGTTGTTGACGATCGAGTCGCCGATCTTACTTAAATAAAATAGAGGAAAATGACACGTAACTCCCCAACGGAGAGAATGAGACCGCTTTTATTGATATGAACTGGATATTACAGAGGGTGCTTTTATGCGACGCGAGCGAAGGACTAATCCTAATTACACTGAATATGATGCTTGCTATGCTATCTTGTCATACTTAAAGCATGAATCTAATGCCGATTACTTGTTGCTTCTAACTCGATGCCGATGATCTATCTCTTGTTGTCCGCGCTCCATCCTTAAATAATTTTCGAAGAGGTGTCAGTTACTCCTAGAAAAGACGTCTGTTGTGAAGCGTCGCGACTAATCTGATGCCAGATGATCTATCTCTTGTTGTCCGCGCTCCATCCTTAAATAATTTTCGAAGAGGTGTCAGTTACTCCTAGAAAAGACGTCTGTTGTGAAGCGTCGCGACTAATCGGAGCGAGACGATAGTTGATAAAGTATCAACTGCTCTGTGGTTGAGCGTCTGTGTGAGACACGACCGCACGGTGGTTGTTTGTCAGTGTCTTAGTATCATGTAACGTCGTGTGGCATGGAGTATAGAACACGTGTTCCATTCATCACACGATAAAGGATATACTTGGAATCAGATCCAGGTACCAGTTCATAGTTCCTATGAGCAGCTACCTAGTCGGAAACTAGGTACATGATCTTGTCCGACTAGGGTACCCATTATGTAATCTCTGGAATCCTTACGACCAGTGAGGTCGTTAGCCTTAGAGGTTACGATCATGAAGACGTATGGTCTTTTATTATGTATTAAAGTAATATATAGATATTCTAATCCTTGTCAAGAGTTGTATTTATTATACAACTAGGATGCTTATGATTTTAAATATAGTTGTATTTGAGTGTAACAACTGTGATATATTTCTGATTGATCTGCACCGTTATATATAGTCCGGAGCCATCAAAATCAACTGTGCATATCTTTATATTTTTTCACTGATTAACTCGACAATCCTAACGTGTTTTCTACATTTTAATACTATACTATAATATAATAGGTAAAAAACATACAATAATCGTTTGGGCTGGAACGGGATTGCGAGATAACAGAGGTGCAACTAGAGCCTGCAATTATCTGACTGGAGTCACTGGCCCAGAATCTGGGCCGATTTGTAGTATGATCCAAATCACAGTAATCTATTCCATAGGCCAGCAAAAGGCCCGACAATAAGACCAAACCTGACCAGCTATGCACATTGTCTGGTTCCTGACTCCTGAGCTCGGTAGTTGACCTGTAGTCTAGGCTCTAAAGGAGACCACGCGAAACCAATTGAAAAAGCGAGCAGCATTTGACACGACCATGGACCAACCTGCTCCTAACCTAACATATGGCTGGAGTGGCAACCCGTCTGACCTCTGTATCGTCGGCAGAATGGACCAGAGACAGAGAGAGATATATATTTAGTCATGGAAACCGCATGGTTTTGTTGAAAACGGCAGGCGGTGTTGTGAGTTGTGACCAAACCTGGTGTTGCAAGTTGCAACCGTTCGCGACCTTCCTTGTGTCTGTCGTTCTACTCGTGTAGAGGTAGTTAGATATCCGGCTCGAGACGAACGAAAAATGGCGTAACTTGAAGCGAGGTAGCCATCTGTCAGATGCATAGTGCCATTTGAAGAACGAAACTGCCTCATAGTAATGTCCCTTTCCGTATCTGTGACGGAGAATTCGGTCCATAGGTATATAGGATATGCATGCATTTCATCCGGACGTTTCTTTATCGTTTTCATCTTTTGCTCTTATTCCAAATGACTGAAAAGTTCTGGGAACATTATTGTTGAGGTGAATCCTGCGATAGTTACACCGCAAATAGGATAGGATGGGACTTCAGAGCTGTTTGACAGCCTTGTTTCAGAAAGAAAAAAGGAACAATTTGACAACTACGGTTCAATAAGCGCCACCCCTGTTCCATACATCCATTACGGTACAACACCATCCCTATTCTTTTCTATTACCAGAAAGACGTACACACACATATTATCATACATCCCACCACAACACTTACACATCCACATGTACATATATGAGTGCACTCTTTAGCACACGTCTAGAAAAACGGAAGTCGAGGATAATTACAAGACCTCACAAAATTCCTTTTAAAAGCATCCGTGTGTGTAAAGATGGTCATTAAGATTTGAACCCTAGTGGGTAAGTCTAACACATACAACTCAACCACCTCTGGTTACAACCAGCTGTACGTGGTTGGTAATGTTTGGCCAAAAGTACTACAGACGCATGTTTTCCCGTTTACTTTGTGCACCGATACCGGCTGAAGCATGATTCCACACATCATCTCAGTCCATTCCTCTTGTTGATTCGATTTGACGCGCTGTTCCAGTGGAGTAGTATCTTTCTCTCGCGCTAGGCGTGATTGATTTTGATGATTTTAGAGGATGTATACTGGAATTACACAATTTCCTGTGCTATCAGCTCCAAGCAGAGCCTAAAGCACGACACCGTCTGGGAATCAGAGATCCAAATCCCGCCATTAACCACCGTTACCAAGATCTGGAGGTGATTGGGAGGAAATTCGGTGGTTTTAAAATTTTTGAATGAATTTCAAATGAATTTAAACGAATTTTATCGAATTTGATCGGTAACCGAGCCGATTACCGGTACCGGAGGGTGGCCGGGATTCTACCCCCTTCGGTTAGCCGATCCCTGCTGAGAATAACCAGATAAGGAGGCATCCCGAATTCGCACCAAAAAAAGAAATCGCCACCAGCCCCGAACCGCATCACGCCACATGGTAATGCATTTTGCTGTCATCCCGTCCAATCCGAGGACGTGTTTTTCCCACGTTGTCCGCACGCCCGGCCGCCGGGTTCGGCGCCGGAGCTCGGAACCGAGACAGGCAGGTCGTCAAATCGGGCCATGATTCTAGCAGCGCACACGCGCGATTAACCAGCCGGTCTCACCTCGCGTGCCGCCGGTATTGCGATGGCTGGTCCTTTTTCCAGCGATGAGTTCATCGAACTTGGTTTCGTTCGTTGTGTCCGGTCTAGGTCTGGTAGGGCTCGTCCTTGTGGCTTGACGTGAACTCTGCAGTCTTCAGCTGGCAACCGTGTGGTCTCGAGCCTGGGGTGTTGCTGGCTGGCTGCTGCCCTGATGGCCTACGGTCTTTTATTATGGCTCAGCGACTGCGGACTGGCCGGTCACGGTCACAGATCTTCCGATCCATGGATTCCCACGAGCTAATTTGGTCGGGTTCCTTTCTCCCGGCTGAGACGCGTTTGTTGCACCGAACAAGAGGGCATTCTAGTCCTAGTTCGGAGTTTGGTCTAAAACCAGGTCACGTCGCAAGGACCAATAGGACGCACATGGCTTCGTGCTGATCCACAACACTTGGCTTGGAACAGCCGTGACGTGGATATGGATTAAGGCGTCTTTTAGCGCGGAGCCTGACATAATAATGTATTAATGTCGATTAGATACTGAAGCGCACGGAGATTAATGCTGAGGACTAGGACATTCAATTGGCTCGAGAAGAAAGGGAAAAGGAAAAAAGGGCAAGGCCAAGGGCGACAGACGCATTTGGGCAGCGTGACATCGTGTTGAGCAGCACCAGCATGCGAACACGAGAAAGCCTGTGTACCCTGGTCAGGCCGTGTCGGTCGGATCCGTGGCCCTAGTCCCCGGAAATGGCGCTAATGCGATGCGCGCCGGGGTTTTACTTTGCTTTTCTCCAGGTCTACGTGTTGGGTTAGTGCTCGACGTGTCAGGCTCGCCGGTTTCCGCACGGGACACGCGCTTGGCGCGTAGCAGCTTGTCTTGACGCGTGTCCCGTTTCTTTGGACTCGCCACGTTGTTGTGTCTAGGTTCTCAATTGATTTTTTTTCCTCCTTCTGTTCTACTAGATTTTTTTAATCGAGAATGTATTTGTTGTTCGGAATAGGCATGGAATTGATGTAGACGAGATAGACTGTGTAAGACTGATTATGTCTTCACAAAATAATGAAGGGTGCGGTACTTGCCCCGGCCACATGAACATTGTGTGGTGAACGTGGTAATTGATAAATATGGTTTGTTTCGAAGTCCTATGTTTTTCTTTCCCTTGCGATAAAAGGTAAGTAATTGTAAAGCGTTTCTCTAAAAAAAAAAGTAATATGCTAAAGCGTCAAATATATTGCCGTAAAACGTACACGTTTCTGCTCACCAACTACGATTGATTAGCTCGTGATGGTTGTTTCCCACTTTTCTTTTTGTGGAGCAAGAGATCGGGGGAAACGGATATAGTGCCTAATCACCAAAATTTATACTAGCTTACCCCTTCAGTCACATAAGAAAGTAGTTTTGGACATTAATATAGTCTCTAAAATACAACTTTGATCACTCATTTATATTATAAAATATTTATAAAATTACAATATTATGAAAGTACTATTCAAGGCAAATCTACACATATCATTTTTATATGTCCATTCTAATATTCAAAAAGATATTAATAGCCAAAGTTTATAGAGTTTGATTACACCTTGTTTAAAACGACTTTCTTTAGTGATTGAGGGTGGCTTCTTATATTTGGTAACCCTCGTGCAAAATTAACATGTTCCACTGTTTTTTTCTTGTGACGAATGTTCCACCGGTTTTTGAAGCTGTTTATGACTTAAGTATCGTTTTTCTTTCCGTGATCATTCTCGGCACGCACCTTTACACGGTGAGTTGTGTAAATCTGCTGGACTGTGGCGGTATTCTACTTGCGCAAAACATGTCTTGATTTACTGAATTCGGTGTAGATAAACCAACCATTTGCGAGTCTGGACGTGATGTGCGCACCACAACACACGGGGCCCACAACTCAGCCTCAGAGACCAGCGACCCTGCCCTAACCCCAGGAACCAAACCGGGCTCCATCCAACCGAACTGAAGACGATAAGATCAGACCGGCCGAGGCACAGCCGCGGAACAGAATCCGGGAAAGCCATGTGGAAGTGGCCAACACCAGCTTTAATCTAGAAAACCATGGACCGGCGGGGGCCACGCCCATGTCAGTGCCACAAGCCGGCCCGCCCGCCCGCCCGATTCATGCCATGTAGACGACGCACGCACCGGCAACGGTGATGCGAGGCAAATTTGCGCACGCCATCATGGACATGGTACTGTTGGTCAAAGGACGCCGTACCGCGTCTGAAACCGAGCGGGCGCCGCGCGTTATCCCGTTGTGCTTTGCTGTATATAAACGCGCCACCCCACCGGCGCTCCGATGGTCAATGACCAGAGCCGCAAGGGAGGAGAGCAAAGGAACAGCTGCGTTTTCGTGCCGTTTCACCTACGGTTTGGGAGAGGAGGAGGAGCAGCAGCAGAGGGTTGAGGTTGTCGTTGCCAACGACATGAGCAGGCTCGGTGGGGATCAGCCGGGGCTGGCGGCGCACCACGAGGAGGGGGACGACGACGAGCTGTTCGAGACGTCGTCGTCCGTCTCCGGCGGCGAGTCGGACGACGACGAGGACCAGTTCTCGGACGGCGGCGCGGAGGATGGCGGAGATCAGGACCATCGCCGGTATGCGCCGCAGCCGGTGCGGCGGATGAATTCGGACAGCCTCTACGACATGTCGTCCGTGATGGCACAGCTCCCTGTCAAGTAAGTACTCCACCTCGCAAAATCACATAAAAAACAAACTTTCAGAAGGATCTTTGCTTTTGCTCACCGTGCAAGGGCTGTGTTCTTTAATCTGCAGGAAGGGATTGTCCAGGTACTACGAGGGCAAGTCCCAGTCGTTCGCGTGCATGTCCGAGGTGAGGTGCCTGGAGGATCTGCGCAAGAAGGAGAACCCGTACAAGCAGAAGATCAAATCGTGCAAGAGCTACGTCGCGCTGGGAGGGATAGCCAACAAGCCGTTGAGTTCCTGCGCGAATCTGAGCCTGAGGGCCGCAAACGGGTTCAGGGCTCCCCCGATTCCTGTCAACAAGAACGGTTACCATCAGTAGTAGGCTAGGGAGCACCACAGGAATGTTTTTGTTCTTGAGGTCTCTCACCTTTCTTCTTTTTCTCTCTTCTTCAGGAATTTTCTTTGCAGCCGCATTAGCCTGCGAATGATTTGTGAGGTGTTTCTTGTTCTGCCATCAATAGAGAAACCTCCATCCTGTTGATGTTCATCAAAGACATTTGTTCCGTGTGTACTGTAAATACGGAGCAGAGGATATGTTTGCTATGCAATTGCAGTGCGAAAATGGAAAAGTAAAAGTAACTCAACTTAAGACAGAGAAAGCAGGGAACCACCTCTTGATCGGTGGAGCTGATGGTGTATAACTCCACGGACAGGTTTCAATCATGATGTCCACATCGTGCGCTTTTAATATAATTTTTTTGAGGATGTGGATTTATCTCGTCCTCCGTCTTCCTAGATACGTACTAAGTCTTTCTAGACATGTCCTAAGAGGCGTATGCGTAGTAATCGAAAAAAATATTTGAGACAATACAACAACTCATCAAAACGGGTTTTCTTTCCATTGTTCATGTGGATATTTCAATCTAGCAGCTTTAGGCTAGGGTGTTTGCCAGGACGAGGATACCAGATTAGGCTCTAGTATCCGAATGGATATCACCACCGAGCAAACAAGCAGCATCTAGATACTTCGGCAGCACATGAAACCAAACAAAACTTGATCCCCGGAGAAGAAATTGAACATGTCATTTTTCATGTGCACAAACTTGAACAGATGCTATGCAAGAAATCTTGCCACACACGAAACCAAACAAAACTTAATCTCCAGAGAAGAAATGGAACATGGCATTTTCATGTGCACAAACTTGAACAGATGACATGCAAGAAATACTGCCAACATAATTCAAATCACCTGTTGTCCGATGAGAAGCTAGCAAGGGGAAGAGTTCGAGAGGCCAAAAACAGCAGAATATTGAGCAATCGGCAGATGAGTACCTTCACACCAAACGTGCGCACCTTTTTTATTCCAGGCAAACAATGAAATGACAAACTACAACCAGGCGGAGTGCCCTCTCTCCCCCCGTGTACACACACACAACATACAAATTTGTCCCGAGGGCATTCCGCAGGCTTTGGAAACTCATGCCGATAAATTACACTCTGCTGATTCACAACGTGGAAAAATGCAGAATCCATTGCAGGTCTACCTAGCAGGAGCGGACCTCAACAAAACGGCTTGGAGGTGGTTCGCAATTGCCGGTAAGCTTCAAGGACCCAAGGAAGCAGGATAGCCTCCTCATGATGGGCTTGTGGCGATCAACCACCTTCACTGAGACAGCATCCTTACCAGCATCGGCGTAAGTCTCATAGCCCTCGAGATCTGCATCAGTTACGAACACCGCATCGCTGCACCCAGTTGGACTGGTTGGCCTGAATAGCATACTTTCACACAACGGTAAAACAAAATGCTCGCTGTCAAATTCGGTGTTGTAGCCATCAATTTCAGTGTCCTCAATGGATGCTTCACTGTATTCTTCACCAGATTTTACTGAGCAGGTATGGTTTGAACTCTCTATTGAAAGGCATCTGGTGGTGACAGCACTAATCAATTCACCAGATTCTTGACCAGATTTTACCGAGCAAGTTAGGTTTGAGCTCTGTATTGAAACGCATCTGGCGGTGAGTGCGCTAAATAATTTAACAGCCTGTGGGAAAAGAAGAAATGGGAAGGAATTATATCAGCAGCTGTAGGATTTTAATCTTGTAGAGACCAGAGAGTAATAATTATCATTTAGGTAGTGCACAATTGCATAAGAGGTCAGGTTGCATGCCTGCCATTGAGATGGTGCTAAAAGCACTCTGGGCCTTACAGATCGTGCATGACCCAAAGCCGCTTCAGGAGTCATGTTCCTGTATTTAATCTGCAAGTTACACAGATAATAAGCTGTCATACGTAGAATGGAGGAAAACAAGAAATCTAAGGCGTATATCAATGCAGTTTGTTGTACCAAATAGCACAAAACTATAGTGGTGCTCCGTCCCCTTCCAGCCTTACAGTGGACATAAGTGCTACCACCTTGTGACGCATTTCCTGGAAAAAAGAACACACATATATTAACTCTGGCTGGTTGACTTCCATGCAAAAAAAATTGTATAGAAGTTGCATGATATAAACTCGTCATACTATCATTGCTAAGGCCTTAAAGCATTAGCAGTGTGGCTCGAAGTTTCTAACTTACTGTTGCAATTGGACCATACCATGCACAACGACTACAATAAAACTTCAATAGTCCATTATTATTCCTAGTGTCGATCAGCATTGTTGTTTTTGTTGTTACAAGTTAGTCCAATCAAATGAATTTGCTCCAGGGACGTATCATCAGACAGCAATACACAAGCTAGCAGGAAAGTCAAAAGGAAATGCATTACTCAATGAACTAAACACTTAAGAATGATTGTGAGACATATCCATGATTTAATAAGCTATCTTTCCCACCCATCAAAATGATTAAAGTATTACCCCTGTCTAGCAGCAGCATGCTAATTATTTCACATTATTATCCTCAAAGCATACTGATCATGGCGATGTTATTGTTCGGAAAGCATGGTACTTACGGTGGATAAAATCCACAGCTCGGCAAATATCCTCCAGAGAAGGGGCAAAAAGATAGTCCCTTGTGGGAATCTCAAGATGATTGATCCCATGAGCCTGAAATAGAAAGAAAACCCCTTATTATTCAGTACAAAAGTGAATACATGTCTGCCTGTGCCCAAGTGTTTTGCTGATTGCATGATGAACAATGAGGTAAGGAAATGATCTCCAAAATGATATTCTGACACTACATGCTTTGCATGCATATGCATTTCTCTAGTTGAGAATATGAATGCTGAAATGCATTACATCCTGAAGTCTGAAATATGGGTTTCCAACTCAAGCGACAGCATTATGTTCAGTTGTTCAAAGATATAGACAAGTAGAAGCTCAACTATAGGTAGGTTCAGAGATTGTGATGAATAGAAAAAAAATCCTGCAGCTACAAAATCAGGTAAAGGAATATTTACCTGGTATAAGGATGTTGGAACCAGAGTTTCATATGGTTCATTCAGTGTGACAACGCTCCTTACTCCAAGTTGCTTCAAGTGTGGCACATCACTAGAGAAAGGAACAGCACCTAGCAAAACATACTGGCATGGAGATGGGGAAAAAATCAGGCTACAGCATCTATGAATACAAGCTCACAATTTTATTCAACTGTCCAAGTTTGTTCTGTAAATGTATCAAAAGATGACACATTAAAAAGGAATTGCTACTATTCTTTCATCCCCAGTTTAACTGATAAACCTCCCCAAATACCTGAATCAGTGCATATATGTATGCACCACTGCCGGACAAAGCATCACAGATCAATGAAAATAGGAAAACATCACCATACAGGTAACTAGTAGCTACTCAGATTACTCATATTGTGAGGCAAAACAGAACTACTGACTTACGGAGGACCAACCAAATGATCACTACTCAAATTCCGGACAACCATTCCTCAAGAGTAATCACAAGCACAGGCAATCTAAAGCCTAAACAAAACATAAGCGACACTACACAGAATCAACATTGGCACCATTCCGAAAATTTTGTTCCTACAATTAAAGTATCGAACCCCGTAACCAACCTCCCTGATCCCCAGAATGGAAATTCCACGTATCCATGAATCAAGGAGAACAAAACAAGCGCCTGAATGAACTCATCGCAGAATAATAGCCACATTAACCGTCCCCTTTGCCATGAGACAAAATAAAGCTCCTAATCGCGTCCAAAATAATAGCGCACATTACAAACCAAGGAGATAGAGATGGGTATAAGGCTAGGACCTGGTCGACGCGATCCCACCACCGGAACTCGGCCTCGCACCGGTTGCGGAGGACGTTGTAGAGCAGCGTCGGGTAGAACAGGACCCTCGCGCCAGCGCCGACGAGCGCGCGCTTCGCCTTCAGCCGCGCGACAGCGACCACCTCGCCGCCGCCCCTCGCGTCCCCCCGCTCCTCCTCGTCAACCTCCTCCTCCAATCCCCCGGCGCCATCCCGCAGCTCCCGGATCCTCATGCCCGCACCGATCGGAGCCCCAAATCCTAGAAACCGACGCGCCTCGCGTTGTCCTCCTACGCTGCTGGATTTGGGGAGTGGAATGGAGAGAGAGATTTCCCTCGCAAAAAAAAAAGGAGAGAGAGATTTTTGGATCGAGAGGTCATTAATCTAGTGGCTTCGAGACGCCAAAATGGGAATGGGGGGCCAGGCTCGAGCTAAACACAGGAGAAGGACGGCGACGGGAACAGGTGGCGAATTAGGGTGCGACAAATCTGCTTTCGCTTTGCTTTGGCGCTGACTAGCCAATGAGTCATGGTTGAGGACTTTTTTGTACATTAGAACTTTGGGTTGTTAGATAATTATGGGCTAACCTTTTGGTTGGTGCACCTATAAATTTTCCACTTCTCTATCACTCTAAAACAATTTCAGTTTCAAGATTTCCACAGCTTAAAGTATCCATATTCTAGGTCCTCCTCTAGAGAGTAGTATTACATATTTACATGGTGCTATAGTAGCGTAGTATCTTCTGTACGATTTTTTTTATTTAATCCTTTTTTAATTATATTTTAAAATTAATCCGTCATGACTTTATTTCTAATCGACTTTTTGGTCACGCCACTTCCCGTGGCGTGACCAAATTGAATCACACGCCAAGAATAAATGGCCAAGGTGCGAGCAAGCCTCGGCACACATGGCCAAATGGAGGCTTTAGTGGCATCTGCCACACGCCTCCTTTCTTGGCGTGATGAGATGTATTGTCACGCCGTAGTTCTTGGCGTGACATATCTATCTGTCACGCTGTGATAAATGGCGTGACAATATTGCATAATTTGTTTGCATTCTATTTGTATGAAAAATAGTTGAAGATACGATGGTACATAACATGTCTCTATTCGCAACTTGAAAATAGAATATATAGACTGTACATAAGCAAATATAACACCATCCTTTTTAGCCGAGAGTAAATAGAATATATAGACATGTAATCTTTTTGTGGTTTGAAAACCTTAGACACTTTACAATATTTTTAGGGCGTGTCCTAGAAGTGATATATAATGCAACTCAAAAAAATGAGTTTACATCCTAGTGTAAAGATGCGTGAAGCGATGCTAGACAAGATCGTTGATGAAAGATGCGTGACATCCTAGTGGAATGATAGGTGGTCGCAGACATTCTCTCGAATCATAGGTTTGTGGTCATAGACCAAACCGTAAACTTCGAACTTGTTTTTGTCATGTTGTTCGATGCCTTACTACGCGAAGAATTGAAAGCGAAAAGACGACGAGATTGAAAGTTGCGAATTAAAATAGACTTCATAACAAAGTTTGGAATAACATGGCGCACAGGGTTTGGTTACATACATAAGAAACAACATCATGCACGATGCAATAAACCGAAGTTCTCCTACGATACATATGCGCCTTTTTTGAATGGAAATAAATTAGACCTTCCGGGAACTAGTACGGAAAGGTGCCTCGTACAACCCACATGGAGTGTTCTCCAGCTGGGCGCCTAGGACGTGGCTGGCCGTCGTTGTAGTGGCACGCACATATGCAGCTAGGGTTGACGCAGCAGCATGTGGGATCATAGGAACTTCCTATGTTCACGACCTCCTCGTTGCCCTCTCATGGCGCATCTGTTGGCGAAGGTCATCATTTTGCTCCTTGAGATCCTCAATTTGCGCCTCAAAATCGAAGATTCGGTTCCACAATACATCCACGTACCTCACAACATAGTAAGCGTGGGGAGGATCGATCCAGCGGGTAAAGTTACATTTCGCCATCTGCTGTAAGGGACGGTTAGTATGGAGGATCTATTAGCAGTAAGTAACCTGAACAAAACTATTTACCCCAGAGTATGGGCATCGGAAGAAACGTCGTCCACCATCGAAAGGGCCGTCTATGACTCGCACGACAAAGATCCTCCCGTGTCCGCATTTCGCCACTTAGGTTGGGCACGCTTGTTCGTCACCAACCGTAGTTAGGGCCAAGTCCTCCTCCTTTCGGTGAAGCTCGGCTTCGCGACCGGTTGGATCGGTCCTCGGTGTCTGCCATGGTATGTTAGTGTATGACGGAGAAGGTTCTTCTTTCTACGGTTTGAAGGATCGAGTGGTCCTTGCAAAGCATGGGGTGCACAATTTATAGCCCGCGGGGGGAGGCCAAGACTTGATGGGGTAATGTGTTAGGTCAGAGATGACAAGACTTAACTGGCCGCTCGCTTTGGGCGAGAGATAAGACCAAACAGGGCAACTTTGTGCGAGGATAATACCAAAAGGACTGACCTTGCGCAAAGACAAGATCGACAGGCGCTTTTTGCGCAGATGACAAGATCGGTAGGGGCGACTTTTATGCGATAATAAGACTACACGGTGCAAAGATTGCAAAGGACAAGGCCAAAGGACACAGCCTTGGAGAGTGACAAGACAAGACGGGACATCTTTGCACAGTGATAACTCTGATCGCCTCATCAGCTTTTCAGAACGAAAAGATATTACTCTGCAAGGAAAGACGTAGAGTGTTATCACGTCGACCAGAGAAAGGATGATTGTCAATGCGCAAGGTTGTCTCCTTTGGTCTTATCTCGCCAAAAGTCGCCTGCAGGGCTTGTCACCGCACAAAGTCGACTCATTTGATCTTATCATCGCGCATGGTGTGGTTAATTTCATGCGAGTCTGTCTTGCTTTGCAGAGTGATGTCTTATCGGTCTGAAAAGTGTAACCCTAAACCTAAACCCTAAACTTAGACCTAAACCTAAGACTTTGACCGTAACCCTAACCCTGAACCAATCACCTAAGACTTTAACCCTAACCCTAACCCTAACCCTCAATCTGAAACCCTAACCCTGACCCTTGACCTATAAACCTGAAACCCTAACCCTAACCCTAAACCTAAAAACCACCCTGACCGTAATCCTGACCCTCAATCAAAAGCCCTAACCTGACCCTTGACCTAACCCTAACCCTGAATGAAACGTAAGACTTTAACCCTAACCCTAAACCTAACCCTAACCCTGAATGAAACGTAAGACTGTAACCCTAACCCAGTTTTAGTGGCGTGGCAAAAACGTGCTGCCACGCCAGTATGCTTCATGTGCCAGAGGGCTTGCACCCTAGCCTTGTTGCTGCCGGGGCTAAGTCCTGTCACGCCAGTTTTAGTGGCATGACAATACTGTGTTGTCACGCCACCATTAACGGCGTGTAAAAACGTCTTCGCCACGCCAGTATGCTTCATGTGCCAGAGGGCTTGCACCCTAGCCTTGTTGCTGCCGGGGCTAAGTCCTGTCACGCCAGTTTTAGTGGCGTGACAATACTGTGTTGTCACGCCACCATTAACGGCGTGCCAAAAACGTCCGCCACGCCAAGATACTTCATGTGCCGAAGGCTTGCACCTAGCCTTGTTGTCGCCGGGCTAAGTCTCATCACGCCCGATTTTAGTGGCGTGACAATACTCGGTTGTCACGCCACCATTAACGGCGTGGCAAAAACGTCTTTGCCACGCCAAGATGCTTCATATGCCGAGGGCTTGCACCTAGCCTTGTCGCCGCCGGGGCTAAGTCCTCACACGCCGTTATTAGTGGCGTGACAAGAGCACTCACCGCATTGAATAAAGCAAACACCGATTTCATTCAAACAAAGAATCAACCAAACAAAGGATTTCATCCATATCGCCAGTAATGTTATTTTGTCATCCAAACAGGCCACATCCAAGTTCATTGCAATAATTTCATTCAAACAAAGAATAACATGCAACCATCATCCGCCTAATTTCATACAACTTTCAAAATGACCGCACAAAGTTCCATAAGATATGAACTGCATAAAAGGCAAGCACACAATAATCCATCCCATCGATTCTGCGCTTCGGTAAGCACCACCCCCGGCGTGAACCTCGCTCGGGTCATTGGGCTCGTGTGCCCTCGACGACATTTACGGAACTAATGTCCGCGCGATCACGCCGTTTACGGCGGCGTGGTGGGGTGTCCTGAGTCGGCTGTGTCGAGGGTGGTGCATCAACCAGGTCCTTGAGGAGCATCTCGTCGGGAATCCTAGCAGCGACGTCCTCCTCCTGGGCCTCCTCCTCGTCCTCCTCCTGGGCCTCCTCCTGGGCCTCCTCAGCCTCCCCGGCCTCCTCCTCATCCTCTCCGGCCTCGTCTGAGCCACTCCGAGCCAGCCCAGGTAGCACGACCTCTCCCGATGCCGCCACACAGCTCATCTTTGCGGCCAGTCGCCGGCATTGGCGGCGAACCAACTACAAGGTTGAACAAGAAAAAGGTAGTGAAGTTTAATGCAACAAAATAAATAACAAGGGACAACATGTTAATTTAACGTAGTGTGTGTTACCTCAGCGAAGTCCCGGAAGCGTTGGAAGCTCCCCTCCGAACCCTCCTGTAGCATAAGAACCTTCCCGGCCTCGTTGCTTATGCGGCGAAATGTCTTCCTGAACGGAAAACACATTCAATTAGCCTACGCATAGTGACATTGCTAATTAGTGGTGTGATACAATGTACTCACGTAGTAAGCGTTGATAGGGGCCCTCTCCGGCTGAGTGCCCGTCCGTGTGAACTCATCGTAGTCGTCCACGATGTCCTCCTCGTCGTCATCACCATCATCTACATCCGCGACGGTCATCGCCGGCCGAAGCCGGAGACGCAGCGGCGCCGTAGCCACCGAGGTATCGACGGTTATGCCTCGATGGATCTGCGGCACGTCCCTGGACCGATTTGTTCGGTCCTGCCACTCCAACACGTAGGCTCGGTGATAATGTGACCAGTCCGTGTGCCGGTACCTCCGCCTTCGGTTCATCCTGCGACGGCGACAATCTAAAAGTTAGCACAAAAACCGCTACCGAAGCTGCACATACATGACGAGGACTTACCCATGAAGGTTTAAATCTGTCGAGAACACTGCTGGTGGCCATGCCTGAAACTTCCCAAACTGCCTCATGACCCGATGGGGCAAATGGTACTCCACTGCATGGAAGTAGATCAATGGCGAGAGGGTCAACCACGAGGCCTGGCCCTGCTCGCACATCGGGTTTAGCGCAAGGCCATCGACCTCGTCTCGGACGTATGGCAGCCACGTGACCTGCAGCAAATGGTTTAGTTCAATAGGTCAATGCAACAAGTAAAATAACTTCTGAAACAGTACCTGGTCCTGTGTGATGACGTCGAGCTCGTTCGTATACGCGAGGTACCGCGACCTCGGACGCCCAGTAGGTGCTATGATAGAGCTCCAAAGGTAGGCTACTGTGGGACGTGAGGCCTCGTGTTCAATGGGCCATGGCCATGCCTGCATGGAGATATATATCAGTCGTATTTCTTACGTAACGAGACTTGAGTGATTAATTAAAAAAATCCGTACCTGCAAGGCAGCACGAGTGGGTCGACCCACGGGGAAACGCTCCCACATCCAGATCTGCAGGAGGTATGCGCAGCCACCCAAGTTGCCCTCCGCACTCCCTGATCGGCATGCATCGCACAGATGCCGGTACAGACACGCCAGTGTAGCTGAACCCCAACTGTATGTCCCTGCCGTCGTGAAATTTGCCAAAATCGGCAAGTAAATCCAGAGACGGCGTTACTGTCTGGTCCGGAAGAGAAAGGAGCCAAGTAGATGCCACATCCACGCCCTTGCGAAGCGCTCCACTGTGGCGACATCTGCGTTCGGCGGGCACACGCTAAAGTGCGCGCGCAGCCATGACGCAAGCACCGCGGATGGCCTGTTGTCTCTCGAGTCCGCAGGGGGGTCCTCCGGTCGCACTCCGAGCCACTCTCCCACCCGGTCTCGCCAGCCCGCGCTGTTGACGTCCCCAGTCACAGGCTCACCCTCTACGGGGAGACCCAAAATCATACCAACGTCCTGAAGCGTGATAGTCATCTCGCCTGACGGTAGGTGGAAAGTGTGAGTCTCCGGGCGCCACCGGTCCACCAGTGCGGTGAGCGCAGAACCATCCATACGAGGGAGCCCGTTGACAACTATCCGCGCTAAAGCAAGGAGACTCGCCGAAGCGGGCGTGTGGCTCGTCTCGCCATCCCAATCTAGGGGGTGTGGGTCCGAGGGCGGTGGCCGGAGTACTGCAAGAGAGATACGTAAATAAATAAGTGAAACAACAAGCACGATGAAGTACAACAAAGAAGAATCTCACCGACCACCTCGGCTATGCGGCGGCGCGGTGGTCGTCGTCAGATTCTCAGGAGCAACGCGTATTATGCGTCTTCATGCAAGATCTGCATTACAAGATAGGATTTTTGTAAGATCACATGACGTACAAAACAATATGTCAACTGCAAATGAAAGAACTATATACGTAAAGATCAACCATTTTTGCGTTTACAACAGCATTCAACACCTCAAGTCGGTATTATGCAAATGAAAGAACTATATCCGTATTATGTCATTCTCCGGGTCCGCTATGCCATCCCTACTCCTCAACCCATTAGCACAAACCGCCTTATGAACCATACTGACATCATCGAACGCATGCACCGATGGGACCTCACCCATTACACTGCGAAGAACCCTGGATTCCTCTGCGGAGAAAAAAGGTGCCGGAGCCTCATCTTCGGTCGAGCTCCATCCTTCGTCAGACTCCTCTTCACGGGTTGTTCCATCGCGAAACAACTCCTCCTCAAGCTCGTTGTTCATTACAGCACCGTTGAAATCAGTCACAGGGTCAACAACACGTTGCGGGAAGATATAAGCAGATCCACCGACAAGGGGTCATGGTTGGTACGACTCACGCTAACGAACTCTTCAGAAGGACGCTCTTCCATTGGGGGGTATTGTTCCTCCGTGTTGCCATTCACCACATCCAAATTGTCTGGCAAATCCTCAACAACGATTGTCCTTTCCATCGCCACCTCCAAATACCGGACCGAGATGTTTGCACAATTTCCTTGTCGTGTGCCAATCATCGGCGGACAGATTGGCACCAAAAGGCGTGCATCTTTGAACCCCGCCTGCGTCATATCGTCCTTGCATTCCGACAACGACCGGGCTCATTCCATCCAAATGTCGACTTAATCCTACTCACAAGAGTTTTAAAGTCCGGTGATTCAGAAATAGAAGGACGGTCGCTTCCATGTCATTGAAATCGACAGAACTTCCGGTTTGGCAAATGGACCCACCAAGAAATATCGCACAACTCGTCCATCTACATCCAACAAAATTACGCAACGTCGATCTTCGCATGCCATATGAGCGAAATACCGCAAGTAAGAAATATCACAATAAACATTGGACATAACAAAAGCTCGGCTTCCTAAGACGTCTTTGGCGGTTTAACCAAGACAAACATATGCATAATTGACGGGTTGTTTCACAACGACTTGGTGTGTTAGGCCATACGGTGGACGAATAACACCAAGAAACAAGGAGATGCAAAAGATCCAAAACCTACACTACAGAGTCTCTCGTGCTCACCACGCCGAGATCCGTTCTCGAGACCGCCCAAACCACGTGTTTGGGACCGCTCGAGCTTGCCTCGAGTGCGACCTACACTACCCCGGATCCACGTGCCTGTGCGCCGAGATCCGTTCTCGAGACCGCCCAAACCACGTGTTTGGGACCGCCAGGCTCATTCTCGAGTACGCCCAGACTTCGCTCCTGGTACGCCAGAGCTACACGCCGAGTGCCACGAACCACTCGTCGGAAATCTTATATGCGAAAGGAGATAAGTTTATATGCTTCACAGATGGTTTGGCGCACTAAACCTAGTCTACCTCCAAATGAGATGCCTATCACAAAGACACAAATTGTTACAATTCAATCTAGTCCTTCCATCATTTAAAAGTTGTCACACATCCATTTGCTAATACATGAATGTGTTACTAGTTCTGCATGCATGAAAAAGCTTATTTCACCGATGCATATTTCAAGGGCCATTTCAACACATTACTCTAACCTCACAAAGAACTATCTCACCACTCCCATCTCAAAACATGTTGTTGAACCACTGCAAAGTCAAAAGCGATGAAATTGACAACCTTGTGCGCAAGTTATCGTGCCATCTTGTAATACTCGGTGACTAATTACCAACACTTGCTCCTTAAAAATAAGAAAAGCACCTCAAAGGCACTGCACAATGGTACCAATAACAAAATATGAGCATTCGTTTTAGACTATTGTGTAGGTCAGAGAGCTTAGTATTAGACCGCAACTCATATTTGAAAATCACAACCACTAATCATCCATACAACTTGAATAACTAAAGAACATGCAAGCAAGCAATATGAATAGGATATACACACAGGGAATTCAGTAAAAGAACAGAATTCACATTGAAATAAATTCAAAAATATTTAACAAATCAGCCCTTTCTCTATTCTGCCCATTTGGACTTTGGGCCCAAACCAAGGGAATCTTGTTATATTACAAGGAGCAATATATATGCAAAGCTCATGACCGATCAACTCAGTAAACCCCGAACTCTCACAACCCCTTACACCCATCTACGGGCTTATACAATAGTTTAATTCAAGTCCCCACTTGGGAACATAGAAATTCTGCATGAAATTTTCGATTAACACACAGAAAATGTTGCACTCCCTACAATAACACCGATGCATATTTCAGTGGGCCATTTCAACACATTACTCTAACCTCACAAAGAACTATCTCACCACTCCCATCTCAAAACATGTTGTTGAATGGGTAGTCTTGTTCTTTTACTTTGAACAAGTTGTCATTAATTTGGACTCATGCATCCAACTCCTAGCAGCTAGCACGCTAGCTAGCTTATCGCTTGATGAGATGCTGCTTGGTGAGTCTTGACAAAATCCGCAAGGAAAGGACAAGAGTTCGCATGCCCTACTTCTAGTTTTCAAACATCCTATCATATATATATATATATATATATATATATATATATATATATATATATATATATATATATATGTAGAAGTATTATTTTGCAATGCACGTTGTTGTCATTTTTTTTACAGTGCTGTATGTTTTCATTCTATGTAGATGCACGAAGTATGTGTCTCTGTACTGCAACTAGAATGAAGTGAAGAATTAGTAATATTTTTCCTTAGGTGAAAAAACAGGCAACCACTAACCTACATGTGTTTTAGATCTAAAATGAGATGATTTAACTAGATCTTCATGGCCAACATTCTCTCTGAAACCCAAAATCTTCCCATTTTTTTTCTGGTTTTGTCTATACTTGTACTCTAATATTTTTGAACCATATTGCCACTCTTTTGACTTCGTGATACACAGACATTGATTTTATAAGGTGCTTTAGGAGAAATCTATGGACATGGGATTAAAGTTGAAAAATCGTAAGATTTGGTTCACTTCATATCTTGTATCAAAGTATACCTCGGCCGGCGGGGAAGCAGAGGACCCAGGCGTGAGGCGGCGAGGAGGTAGAGGACCGGCGGGAGGAGGACCGCGCATGAGGAGGCAGGCGCCGGGGAGGGAGGACCGCCAGGAGGAGGCAGGCGGAGGATACCATGGAGGAGCCAGCCGGCCGGAAGAGAGGCGGCCTCGCTGGCGGACGAAGCGGCCCTGGCCTAGCGGCGAAAGCCGTGGCGGCTCACACAAGGCAAGGACAATGTGGCGACAAAGACAAGATAGAAAATAGAAGATAGGAAAAATGAGGAACGCCGCCGCCTGACTATAAGTCCCACCGTCACGCACGGATTCTGGCGTGACTATATGCCTTGTCACGCCATGAGTCCCAACGTGGATAGATGCCATATAAGCCTCCACATGGGCCTTGCGGCGAGGCTTACGTGGCACCTTTGGCCACGCCAGAGTGGTGGCGTGGCAGTTCTATTTGGTCACGCCACGGGTAGTGGCGTGACCAAAGGGTCAGAATTGGAAATAAAGTTGGCGAGGGATTAATTTTAAAATATAATTAAAAAAAGATTAAATAATAAAAAAATTCCTTCTGTACTGTTGGGTCTTTAAAAAAAATCAAAGGATGAGATCCTTCATTGTTGTGCTAGGACTATTTGTGATACTAAGATTTTAGGGGTGTTTGGTTTAAACCAAATCAAACTTTGGTAACGTCAATGAAAATTGGTTATCGCTTATTTGCTACTAATATTTGGTAACGCCAACGAAATTTAGTGTCATATGCGGACAATCCAAGAGTCTGTTTAGTTTGTTATCAACGTGAACCAAACCAAATGTTGGTAACGGCAATGAAAATTAGCTATCGTTTGGTTTGCTACCAATATTTGGTAATGGCAACAAAAAATTGGTAACGGTAACGAAATTCAATGGCACACGTGGGTAATCCGAGGGTGAGCAAATCGCTCACCAATTTTTTGATAACGTTAAAATTTGGTTTGTCCGTAATCCAAACATCATTCATTTTGCCAAATTTTGGTTTTGCCTTGTTCATTAGGGTCATGAACTAAACAACTCTCGAGTGTGAGGAGATCGTTCACCAAAATTTTAGCAACATCAAAACTTGACTTGATCACAATTTTAGCTATTCTAAAATTTAGCTTGATTTATCAGGGTAATGGGTCAAAAGGCCCTAAGTCCAAATGAACGGGAACGGAGCTAGCGCCAACTCACATGACACATACTGCTGCAGCTAGGTGTAGTAGCTTTCCATAGCTGTATCTGATGATTTGACCCAATGCAACATGTTTAAAGCTTGGAAAATTTACAAATAAACCGCTTAGCATGCACACGAACGTTGAGAATGAAATTTTGCTCTTTTTTTAGAATGAAATTTTGCTCTCTTTTTTCAAGAAACTCATGTGTTATGCTTGTTAGAATACCTTATCTTTGTACTTGTCAAACTATCATTCTGTGGGATTAGACGAACTATGATGTTGTCATCACGCGTACGCAATTTACAACTACCATCAATTTATAAAAAGGGTTTAAGACTCTTAAGGCAGTAAGCAACATAACGTCGGAAACCCTCTTTTAATGTGGTGGTAAAACTGTGGTGTATGACTCCATCTACTATGATTTAAATCCTAGTGCTATCTTTATGTACACCTGAGTAAAATTTCAGTAAGAATTTTGTGAAGTCGTGGATTATTCCTGCGAAAAGAAGTAGCAACGTGATGGCATGAGAAAGGTGCACATCAAGTAACGGTAATAAAGCACGTAGACGAGGGCACAAATGCAAAGCTGCCTATTGCCTAATGACCACTTGACCAGCTCAGCCAGGCATCACCGCTCACCACCTTTTGATTCCTTTTCCGTTTTTAGGTGGACGTCACTTCGGTGGCAACCGGCCTTATCACCGAACACGCGTCGCTTTCGGCGCTTAGCTTCCAGCCTTCCACAGATCGCCCAGGTGCACAACCCGGCCGCACCGCATATTCCCATCGGGAAAGCGGCTGGCTAGTGGCTACGCTGCCGGAAGACCAACCGCAGCCGTCAGATCCCAACGGGGCGCGTCCGCAACAACGCCGAAACCGCATGTGGCTTTCGAAAAAACGCGGCGTCGGGCCCGCGTCCGCGTGCGGAACCGCGGCGGCGTGGCCTCGTCTCACCCACGGCTCGCTCCCCGCCCCCCAAAAACACCCGCATGTCTCGCGCGAGTTCGCGTCGGTTACTCTTACTCGGACGCGAACCGTGGGCCGAACGAAATTCACCTGGCCTACTGTATAGTCCATCCACGGCCCACAAAGCCACACCCGAAGTGGATCCGACTCGTCCGGCCCTTTAACCGCACCAGGTCTGCACGCGCTCCCCACTCCTCGCCGGCGGCTCCTCCTCCTCCTCCCCCGCCCCCTCGTCGCCTCAGTGTCCCAGCCTCCTAGGAACTCGCCTCGTCGGCGACATGTACCGCGTCGCTGGGAGCCGCCTCCGCTCTCTCAAGGTTCCGCCCTCCCCTCCTCCAGCAGCCCCGTTGTATGTCTCTCGATCCAATATACGAACGCACTTAGATTAGATCCAAACAGCTCGATTTGCTCATGTAGGGATGAGTCCGTGGCCGGTTTCTTTGGTTTAGTTTTGATTCAGGGAAATAATTGGACACCGGGTTTTACGTATGAACGGCGATTCGTGTGCTGTTTAGTAGCGCTTTGCCCTCCGCGATCAAATTTTATGTTCAGCGAAATGCTTAGAGAACTTGGGGGGTGGTGTTGTGGTGTGGTAAGGGGTTGACGCAGGCTTGTTATGTTGGAAGTGAAACAATAACATTTGTTAGGCACAGGTGTTGAAAGGTCTGTTTCCTAAAAGCATTTCCTATGCTGAGAGGACGAGCTGTTACATTTTGTTTTGTTTAATTATTATATATTTCTATTTTGTTATATGTGCGAAGTTTGGGGTTCAATGTGACGTGGCATATAAATTGATTGGTAATAATCTGCAGTTGATTTATGCAGATGGTAAAACATAATTACGATTTTCATGATAGCTACCATTACTTTCAAATCTAGAGTATCAAAGAGCTGGGGTTACAAGTTATCACAATGTCCTTGCCCTTTCGAGTTTTGACCTTTACTTAATTATAATGTTTTTCCTTAAAAATTTGTTAATCTAGTTTGGGATGCAATTCAGCCTTGGTGGTTGTCATATCACTGTGGTAGCAATGTCCCATCTAATCCACACGTGACACGCCCTTTAAGTTGTGTTGTTCTATGTTAATTTAATTATGACACATTCTACACCATGAAGATATGTTCCTTTTGTTTTCGACTTTCAGCATCATGGTGCTACTAGGTTTGCTAGTACAAGTGTTGTGAAACAGTCTTCAGGTGGTCTATTTGGCTGGCTTCTTGGTGGAAACTCAAGCCAACTTCCTCCCCTGGATGTTCCACTCCCAGGCATTACACTTCTTCCACCTCTACCAGATTTTGTAGAGCCATCTAAGACAAAAATCACTACTCTTCCAAATGGCATCAAGATTGCATCGGAGACATCACCGGTATTGCTTTTTGCTTGCTGATGCTGCAATATTTCGTTTTGTTCATGCCAGTAATTTTTTCCCAATGACTTAATTGCAGAGCCCGGCTGCATCAGTGGGTTTATACATTGACTGTGGTTCTATTTACGAAACACCTGCTTCATCTGGAGCATCACATCTATTGGAGAGAATGGCCTTCAAGAGCACGACAAATCGGACTCACTTGCGGCTAGTTCGTGAGGTGGAAGCCATCGGAGGAAATGTCTCTGCATCTGCTTCTCGTGAACAAATGAGCTATACCTATGATGCATTGAAGAGTTATGCACCGGAGATGGTTGAAGTTCTCATCGACAGTGTGAGGAACCCTGCATTTCTAGAATGGGAGGTCAAAGAGCAGGTACGTGATCATTTTGAGTAAAACTTAAAAGTTATTTTTTTCTGCCTTGTACTAATCATGTGTGTTTTGTTTTCTACAGCTCCAGAAGATAAAGTCTGAAATAGCTGAAGTGTCTGGTAATCCGGAAGGTCTACTTTTGGAGGCACTTCATGCCGCTGGATATTCTGGGGCACTAGCAAAACCTTTGATGGCTTCAGAATCTGCTGTAAACAGATTGGATATTAGTACGCTGGAGGAATTCATTGCTGTAAGATTCAGTGATTTGTTTCTCATGCTAATATTTAGTCACAATTAATGCCTCCCTTTGACCTTTTGCTTTTGTTGAGAACTGTAGGAAAATTACACTGCTCCCAGAATGGTTCTTGCAGCATCAGGAGTTGAGCATGATGAGTTGGTTTCAATTGCAGAACCACTTTTGTCAGACCTTCCCAGTGTGAAATGCCCTGAAGAGCCAAAATCAGTGTATGTGGGAGGGGACTATCGTTGCCAAGCAGATTCTCCGGTGAGTTTTTGGTTGCTTTGCAGCATTATTCTTGTTGCTGTATGCACGGTTAATTCTCTTATGCTTAAAGTTGAATTTATTGTGACCAGAATACACACATTGCACTTGCTTTTGAGGTGCCAGGTGGCTGGCGTAAAGAGAAAACTGCAATGATAGTGACTGTTCTTCAGGTATGCCTAACAAATGTTGAAGTTATCTAATTATTTATGGATACCCTATATTGTCTGTTGACTTTGTTCTGAATAGGAATCGTTGGGCTTGTTTCATGTATTATCACATGTACAAGCCTATGTATTCAAATCTAATGTACTGAAACATAAGGTAAATCAATTTGATACATTGTAGATGCTCATGGGAGGAGGGGGGTCCTTCTCTGCTGGTGGCCCTGGGAAGGGAATGCATTCTCGATTGTGTATGCCCCTTTTCAAATCAATGTTTTCATACTTGTCTCAGAGCTATAACAAGCATACCTTTGTAGCGTGTCCTAACATGAGCTGTGATTCTGTACCTACAGATCTCCGTGTCTTGAACAACTACCAGCAGATCGAATCATTCTCAGCTTTCAACAGCATCTATAACAATTCAGGTCTTTTTGGAATCAATGCAGCCATTGTAAGCCTCTCATGGAGCATAGCCTATAATGTGCTTACCCTTCTAAAATTGAAGCAATGAACACAACCAGCAGATTTCTTGTGGATATTATATGTTGCTTGTGATTTTTCCTACTGATATTTTTCATGTAATTCTATGCTGATGCAACTCTAATGCTCGTACCGTGATTAATGCCTTGTACGACCGAGCATCACTAATCATGTGTAAGGGAAATTCAGGAAGATAGACATTTTTTTATTTATCTAAAGTGTAGATCAATACTTATTTAGGAATGAAAATTCCCTCCTATGTCTTGTGGAAAACAATGAAGTACTTTTAATTTGTAAGATTATAATTACCAGTGCAAATATATGATATATCCATGCCTATTTCATCTCTTGTGCAGTTTTCTGGTCCCAAATGTTTTAGGCTGGGTAGTGGCTAATGCACATGTTTGCTTGTCTAGTTTAGGCCATTAGCCCATTACTCTGTCCTGGTCCTTTGTTTTAACCTTCCCAAATCTCAACACGAAATAAAAGTCAAAGGATGAACACAGTCTAGTCAAGCTTCTATAGAAGTTTCTGCATTTATTATATGCTTTTCATGTACTCCACTTGGCCTTGAAATGTCATGTTATCATCCAACAGAGCCCAGATTTTGCATCAAAGGCTGTGGATTTGGCAGTAGGGGAACTCCTTGAAGTTGCAACTCCTGGAAAAGGTTCCTTCTTGTTTGTCATCTTAAAAGTACAATCTATTTCCAGATTACATTGACCATTATCATCAGTCACATTCCTTTTATTCCCCGTCGTTTTCCTCATTTAGTTACACAAGAACAACTTGATCGTGCTAAAGAGGCTACTAAGGCTGCAGTTCTGATGAACTTGGAATCAAGAGTACACTATTCTTTCTCCTGATAAAAAATCCCAATTGTATGATTTGTTTTCCTAAAATGTTCTTTACTATTTCCCCTGTTGCAGATTGTAGCATCTGAAGATATTGGAAGACAGGTTCTTACTTATGGGGAAAGGTATGTCCATAAGAGTATTGCTATTTGCTTGTACTTTAATCAAATCCATTTTCCATCAATCCTTATTTTCGAAATGAAATATCATATTTAATTATTTATATGTATGCAATTTAAATCTTGTTGGACAATGTATACCTGCTTAAAAGTTCTGTTTTATTTTTACCAAGCTGGTTGGCAATAAGATGTGGACCATGGCAATTAAAGTTGTTTTTAGTCACCTCTAAGCCTTCTTATATCCTGTCAGTCTAGTGCTTTTCTATGCTGAATGGCCGTTTCTATATATTCTGTTTTCAACACAATATCAGTGTGGTAGATGGTTTTTGATAATACCACCTCAAGTATTTTTGGTTGGCCAACAAGTTCAAGCCTATTCAGGATTATAGAAATAGTTTCTTGTGGGCGCGCAATGGAGCAATATACTTGTTGATACGACTGTTCAGTGCTGTCTAATTGGTGAAGACACACGGCATTAGAAATGAGCCTTTTATCTTAGTACCACGATGCAGAGGAACATACATTTTAGTGTGACGCATGCAATGGTGCCGTTTTTGTTACAGCTAGCATTTCAAATTTTGTCACAGCTAGCATGTCACGAGCTGGAATTACTATTCACAAGCGTGAACAGTTCATGGGTACTGTAGAAACTGTGTACTGTTCATACAGGCCCGCGGTTGCATTATTAGTTGGAAAATAGATATAAAAATAATTACTTTTCTTGTTATGTGGGTTTACTTCCTACTTTTCTTGTTATGTGGGTTTACTTCCTTATAGATATATTCTATCTATTAGAGATATATTTCCTTAGAAATAGAGATTGTTTCTTATGGCTCAAGTCGAATCATCCCTATAAAAGGGAAAATATGTATGCATTATCAATCAAGCAAGAAGAACAAAAAAACAATAGTTCATCCCTGTTTATGTCTATCTTCCTCCTCTAAAGTCCCTCCCCCTTCAAGCTGTCGTTGCCCGGCCGTCCTCCTGGCGGTGCTTACGATGGGATCAAGTCCGTAAGGGTTGTATGTGACCAGATCCTCGCAAGGTTGTAGGAGATAAGTGCAGCGATCGAGGAGGCAAGGCATGCTGTTGCGATGAACGCGCCACAGCCATCAACTCCGGCGTCGGTGTCATCACTGGACATGATGTCTTCATCGAGGAAGGTCACCGCTGTGCTGCGGTTGCCTTCACCAAGCTACCGACCGTTGTGATGCCTTTGGAGGTGTGAAACGTGGTGGGTGACGTGTGGGAGGTCGCGACGTCGTCACATCTCTCACCCATTCGTGGCGGAAAGGGCAACAACACTGCCTTGCGCTTGTTGTCTTCATCGGTGGTGCCTTTGTCAACATCAGGCAGTGTTAAGGTTCTCGCGTCTTCGTTATCAACCGTCATCGGCTACCTGCTGTGGATTGGAGCAAGGCGTCATGTCTGCTCGCCTAGGTGGGGCTGCAAGGATGGTTGCCATGGCCGCCACCACAGCTCGTCCTCGAGTGTGTCGAAGGGCGGGAGAAGTTGCCGCAAGCTGGAATTACTATTTTTACGCGTGTGAATAGCAACAAGGGTATTGTAGAAACCGTGTACTGTTTATGCTGGCCCGCAGTTGCGTTATTTGTTGGAAAATAGATATAAGAATAATTAGAGTAAATTTCAGAAAACCCTAGGTTTTGGGGCATTAGTAACACAAACCCCCATGTTTTGAGTTTTTTTTCAAAAAATCCCACGTTTTGAGCATTAGTAACACAAAACCCCATGTTTTGAGATTTCTTTTCAGAAACCCCAGGTTTTGAGGCATTAGTAACACAAAACGTGGGGTTTTCTGAAAAGAAATCTCAAAACATAGGGTTGTGTTACTAATGCCCTAAAACGTAGGGTTTTCTGAAATTTACTCGAATAATTAGTTTCTTTGTTAGGTGGGTTTACTTCCTTATAGATTTATTCTATCTATTAGAGATATGTTTCCATCTATTAGAGATATATTTCCTTAGAAACAGATATTGTTTCTTATGACTTAAGTCGAGTCATCCCTATAAAAGAAGAAGCATGTATGCATTATCAATCAAGTAAGAAGAACAAAGAAACAATAGTTCATCCCCATCTATATCTATCTTCATCCTCTAAAGTTCCTCCCCCTTCAAGTTGTCATTGCCCGGCCGTCCTTCCGACGCTGTTTACCTTGTAATGATCTAAGATCATTACATTATGCCGTGGGTGTGGAACTGTAGCACGTGTTTACTGTTGACCACAAGTAGTTTCCTTTGTCAGGGATTAGATTGATTTGGTTAGTTTGGAAACTTATCTTCAGTTAGTTTGTTTCTATAATTTAGAGATTGTTTCTTAGGGGTCAAGTCAAGTTACCACTATAAAAGAGATAACACTGTATCTTCTTTAAGGAAGCAATCAACAATAAAAAAAGTATTTCTCAAGTCCTTAAGTCTAACTCTGATCTCTCCTCTAGGCCGGCTATTCTAGATCCATCTCTCCCCCCAACCGGTGCCCTCTTCGTCTAGCGCTGATCTACCTCAATTCGTCGCCATCCGACCTCCTTTTGACAGATATTTACCCTGTTATGAACTAAGGTTCATAGCAACTTGGTATCAAAGCCAATACTATGGCTTCTACTACCGAGCTATTCCTACTAGACAATTGATGGAGCCGATGAAGATGGCGTTGAAGATGATGCTCCAACAATTTTCGCCCACCCCATCAGAGGAGTTTGTCGCCCTATGTTGTAGCTCGAGGACGAGCTGTTTCACCGAGAGGGTGTAATGTCATGGGCGTGGTACTGTAGCACACACGCGCTGTTCGCGTGTTTTCTGTTCGCCCGCGAGTAGTTTCCTTTGTTAGGGATTATGATGATTTGGTTAGTTTGGAAGCTTATCTTGAGTTACTTTTCTCTCTCTATAATTTAGAGATTGTTTCTTAGGGGTCAAATCAAGTTATCCCTATAAAAGAGGTGACATTGTATCTTCTTTCGGGAAGCAAACAACAATGAACAAGTATTTCCTAGGTCCCTAAGTCTAGCTCTGATTTCTCCCCTAGGCCGGCTATTCTAAATCCATCTCTCCCCCAACTGGTGCCCACTTTGTCTAGCGCTGTTCTACCTCAGGTTGTTGCCGTCCGACCTCCCTTCGACGGTGTTTATCCCAGTTATGAACTAAGGGTTATGAGCAGACCTGCGGTTTATACAGTACCCGGTGTTACTGTTTACACGTGAGTAGTAATTCCAGCTCGTGACATAGCATTTCTTCAGAACCCAGCCATTGTATAGAGCATCATTTTACACAAATTTAGCTGCTTTCACTTATGCCAGTAGAACCATTGTTTATCATTTAATGCTTCTGCGTTGTTGAAATTGCAGGAAACCCATTGAGTATTTCCTGAAAGCTGTTGAGGAGATCACTTTAAATGACATTTCTTCAACTGCAAAGAACATAATTTCTTCACCCCTTACAATGGCATCATGGGGCGATGGTATGTTCGAGGCTTGAAGTTAAAGCATGGTTCTCTACAAGTTGCAGAGACTAACCGAAATGCTCTTCTTGCAGTTATTCATGTGCCTAGCTACGAGTCTGTCAGCCGCAAGTTTCATTCATAGTGAGCATTCAGCACCTGGACCTGCGTGGCTTGTTCCAACATTTCAAGCCGCAGCCTTGCAGTGGCCCTCGGCTGGAATAATTCGCCCATACAAGTTTTTTGTTAGACAGTTACAGAGATCAATAATCATGCGGTTTCGAGCACTTGCATGCCCTCTTCCTTGTGTTTACACACTCAACAGGGCATGTATTCGTGCAGCCACACTTCCGCGGCCCATAAATCATGCGACTTGTGTGGCGTTTTAGTTCACAGAGACGCTTGTATCAATTCTGCCTGTATGGACTTTTTGTCCATTTTAACATTTGAAATCTTGTGACCTCATGGTTGAATACATTTGCCTGTCATCGTTCTGTTTCCTACTAGCGTAACTGCATTATCAAAGTGGGTTTCTCAGCATGTATTTGTGTACGAAGCTGAATGACTCGCAGGTCGCAAGTTTAAACGAAACCATTGGACGCAATGCAGGTGGATTTCTTGGTTGGAAAAGCCAGCTTTAGATTCTTTTAACTTTTTTATGGCATCCCATTGGAAGCGAACATACATGTAGGGGATATCGCACCATTAGTCACATTTAGAATAAGAGGAGGAAGGCAAAATGGAAACGAACTGCGCGTTTCTAATTTCCCGGCCTGTTGCTATGTTGTTGCGTAAGCCGTACATACTAGGCATGTGCGCAGGCCGTCCGAGTTGCCTCATCTTTTTGGTGTTTATCCCTTTAAAAATATGAGTGCGTTCAGTGGTGGTAAACTCGTTTTATGTGGATCAGTCCCGTTCTAGGTTAGACGTATGTTAAGAATATATTTATATATGTATAAACATACATAGTAGTGTGTATGAGTTTGTCGTCGTGTACTTAAAAAAAAACTAGGCACGCGAGCGCGTTTCATACGATCCGCTGCGTCCCTTTCCTGCGGCGCAAGCCAAGGATCCGACTACAGGAATTGACTCGCTAGCTTCTCGACCACGCACGCGGCGGCGGTGCGGTATGGTTTGTCTGGTTTCATCCTCAGCCTAAAACCAGCGTACGCACGCCTATGGGCGACGCCGATGAATATGATATGGTGGCGTCCCCATCATCACAACCATCTAGAACATCAAGAATGGCTCCTGCAATCCTGCTCCCGGTTATTGCATCCATGGAGATACTAGTGCAAGTGTGGAAGCGTGCAACCATAAAATTGACTAGATAGGTAAGACGCGCTTCGCCGCACCCGTGCTTTGTAATAATAGGGCTGGAATACTTTTAAGAAATTCATCAAGCAATTTGAGAAAGAAACTTCGTCATGAACATTTTCAGTTAAGAAAAATATGGCGATGGAACTAATCAATTTTAGTGCATGAAACTCGAGCAAATTTGCGTGGACGAAATATCAACAGATAACGCCTATGATCACCAAACCTACAAAATAGAACAAGATGAAATGTAATGTGGCATATACAAAAATTCCAATCTACAGCTTTGAAAATTACAAAATGAACTCAAGTAAAAAGGACACAATTGTGCCTCTAATAAAATTAGAACTCTAGGCTCTCAGCTATGTGCAGTAATATGATTGACCAATAAGCTAATTAGCATCTAGCAAACTATTAGATCATTTAATTAGCATCTGGCACAAATCCTGTACATCATGGTTGACACCTTAATACCCAAAACTTTGCGTTGATACTATGCACACTTACTTCGATATTTTTAGAAAATAAGACAAAAATATTGTATATAACCTGTGCCACCAAAAAGAACAAAGATTTACCCATGAGTACTTCAAAACAATAAAGATAGCATTGTTATGACTGTCAACACTATAATACTTAGGGATAATTAGCTCAGTGACATCGTGTTAGGACGTAATCGGAGGAACGACACTCCATTAAATGACCTTGCGAAAATAACATCGCGAACACCAAAAAATATGCCGAATGACATCGCCGCTAATTACTTTCGTTTCCAGAATTTTTTAAATATAGAAAATGAGCTTAACAAATCATCAAAAAAAATTGGAGCCTCTCGACACAATTTAATTGCTTGTGTATTTTTTTTAAAAAATTGTATGTTCTATTTTGTCTCTAAAATTCATTTAAGTATACTATTTGTAGGAATTTTCTAATATAAAAAATGATGTCCAAACATTATGATTTTTTTTCAGGCTCCTTATATGATGGACTTGATTGTGTAATTTTTCTAGAATTTTTTAAAATTAATTAATGTAATATCATAATGTCCATTGTATAAGGAGTCTAATATTTTATAATGTAAGGACATTATAAAATTGCATTAATTAATTTTGCAAAAATCCTGAAAAATTACACAATCAAGTTTACTATGTAAGGAGCCTAAAAAAATTCATAATGTTTGGACCTCATTTTCTATATTAGAAAATTCCTACAAACAATATATTTAAATGAATTTTAGAGACAAAACCAGAATGTATAAAATTTTGAAAAAAAATACACAAGCAATTAAACTGTGTCAGGAGGCTCTATAAAAAAATTGATAATTTGTTGAGTTCAGTTTCTATATTTTAAAAAAATAGAAATAGGAGTAACTAGCATCGATGTCATTTGACTTTTTTTTTGTGTCCGCGCTGTTATTTTCCAGTACGTCACGAACAGAGTGTCGTTCCTCCTATTACATCCTAACGCGATACCACTGAGCTAATTTTCCCTAATACTTAAATGCCTTATACAATCTAGTCGAATCACTGTACGAAGGGCAATTTTTTTATTTAAAAAAGTTATGCCAACCGGGAGTGTGGAGGTTTACAATCTTCCTTTATTGTACTGTTTCACAGAGCATAAAACCTCGGTGTTCTTCTGTCGATGATCCTGATGACAACTGTAGGCAGGCATGTAAGACGTGTTAAACTTGTTGTTAGATAGGATCAGGTGAGCATTACAGTGAGGATGGCTGCAGCAGCGACCAGATATGGAGAGGACGACGGTGGGAAGGAGGTGAGGATGGCCAGGGTGGCTATAGATTCAACAGATGAGTGGAGTAGGTGGCGGTGGTGGCCATCACGATGGGCGTGGCCAGAGATGGTGGAGGAAGAAATAAGAGGGAATTTGAGGAGGAGGGTGGACTGAGGTGGTGGCGACGGGTGCCTTGAGACGAAGGGCGGCCATAGTGGATGAGGTGGCGGCGGCCGGGGCTTGGGAAGGAGGGCCAAGGTAGGGAATGAGGAAGCAACGAATGGGCTCAGGATGGATGCCAAGGATGGGGGAGACGGGGAGGGAGGAGGAGGCGGCCGTGGCTTCGTTGTGGAGGGCACGATCGGAGGCGAGGAGGCGTGCGGAGTCCTCTATGAGGGGAATGGTAGGGGCCTGGGCATGGGGAGGCGATGGAAGCTGAGCGATGCAGCTGAGGGAGGGTAGGCAGGGCACGCAGCCCATGGGCAGGCAATGGGGCAATAGCAGGGCCACAGGAGGGCACCACATCCAAAGGCGTGATCCCATGGCTGTGCACCTGCTCGATTTCGGCCGCACGATCGCGATCCGACGGCTGTCAATCGCCGAACCGAGGACCTTGACGCGCGTATAGATAATAAAGAGATTCATTCATCTTTCGATGGCATACCAGAATACAACAACTTTGCAAGAAACCATTCCCTCTTAAAATAAATATGTGAAGATTCCCGCATTTCAAAAGGGCCATAGGCTTATGGAAACTATTATCAAAATCATAGACATGCCCATGTAACATTGAATATTTGTCGTCCATCTATTGCTACTGTCTATACCTTTTTTTAGACCGCTATCACCCACGCCTTGATAACCTACTTAGTCAGGTAGAAACGGGAAGAAAGTAACGAAAATGTAAAACTATGATCTTCACCACCAATCTTCGCTCCGAGATTCATGCTCTTCACCCCCTCTCTCCCCCACCCCGAAGCCAAAGTGTGGCTGCGTGGCTCGGGGTTGAGAGGAGGCTTCCTGCGCAGTGCGATCGTTGGCCGGACGGAGGGGAGAGGGGGGGGGGCACACAAATCTTAGAGCCCTTTGGACGGTGGATATAATGCATAGAGTTAATTCCTTATTTGCCATTGGAAGTTGGCGGGCTCCCCAAAATGCCATCGAAAATTTGCTCATCCCTTTTTTGCCACTCATTCTCAACTTCTCTCCCTTTTTTGCCACTCCGGTCAGTTGACCGTGGACTTGGCCATTGACTTGGACGCGAAAAGACGGTTTTGCCCCTAAGTGCATTATTTAGGGCTGAGATCTTTAGGAAATTATTTGATATAGTAATATAGTTCCAAAAATTATGAAATTTTTAGGGGAAGTTCCTGAAATAGTGTAGATTATTGTGTAATTTTTATAGGGTTTTATTTGCAACATGTTTTTGTCTAAAAATCTTTAAAGTTTCGGTTGTAACTTGAAATATTTTTAGAGAACAATATATTGCAAATAAAACCCTATAAAAAATTACACAATAATCTACAGTATGTCAGAAACTTCCCCTAAAATTTTTATAATTTTTGGAACTATATTACTATGTCAAACAATTCCCTAAAGATCTCAGCATACTTAGAGGCAAAATCATCTTTTCACATTCAAGTCAACCATTTGCCAAGCCCATGAACGGCGGAAGACCGAGATGTGATTCGGTTGGCTTGGAACGAGAGTGTTCGTCCAATCTATCTAGGTTTAATTTCCTGAGATCGCATCCTGCCTCACCAGAATAATTAGAATATGGTAAACACGTACGTGCACGTTCAGTAAAAAAACTCGTACCGTGCTCGTTCCCACGTGTATTAGGAGACATACACACGTATGCATGCATATGATGATGTGAGTGAAATGTGTGTTATATGTGCGTTCCACTTGTACTCTTAAAAAAATGATAAACGGCGACCGTTCCACATTTCCACCGCATCAAATCGCGAAACAAAACCACCCGCGTGGCCGCATCTCCACTTCCGCTCGGCCCAAAACCAGCATCTGGAGAGGACGCCTCTGAGTCTGTGACCCCTCATCACATCTCTTTCCTCTCACACCACCGAGCATTATTAAACACCGGACCCGGAAACACAGATACCTCGTCCGCTTCTGGCAGTAAAGCAAAACCTCGGAACACCCCCGCGCGAACGCGAAACACCCAAAGTTTTCCTCCGATTCCTATCGCCCATGGCGTCCCACATCATCCTGCCGCCGGACGACGACGACGAGCAGCGGCAGGGGGAGGAGGAGGACCCGTGGGCGGATGCCGAGCCCCCGGCGGCGCCGGAGCAGGCGGCGAAGGCGGCGCTGCCGTTCTCGGCCACGTGCGTGCGGATCTCCCGCGACTCGTACCCCAACCTGCGCGCCCTCCGCAACGCCTCCTCTGTCAGCCTCGCCGACGCCGCATACGTCAAGATCTCCGAGGGCGACTTCGGCTACGTCCTCGACGACGTGCCGCACCTCACCGACTACCTCCCCGACGTCACCGTGAGCACCCCTCCTCCTCTCGCCTCGTTGCTCGGTAGCCAGGTTCTAGTGCTGCGGTGTTGGCGCGATCGTTTCGGTTTGGTGATGGGGTTTCTGTGTGCTGTGCACTTTTGGGCTGCGGTGTTTAGCTAAGCAAGTGATCCGGGCAGGGGATTTCCGATTTGGGGAGAGGCTGCCCGCGATGTTTGCGGTGTTTGGTAGATTGGGATTTCTGTTCTGGAGATCCATTTTTGGATACAAGGATGGTGTAAACTGTAGAATTTGAGCTCGAGCGTGCAGTGAGCTAATCAATCAGTTACGATCAGAGGGCCAAATAGAACAAAGCAACTCTGATGAACAGTATCAAAATTTGGGCTATTCTGTGGATTCATTATGTCATGTAAGTTAGTGTTGTTGTATCTTCTTTTGGGGATGGGAATTTGATTCGGTGGAATGAGGATATCTTCAATGGAGGAAGTAACCTGTTACTATTGGATGGTTTCTTCTCCCTGCCAAAAATCAGTTACTTGTCAGACAATTCAGGAAAACATGCAAAAAGTGGCCTTTTATACCAGCGGTGTTGGTCAATTGTTATCCAAACGTGTTGAATTGAATTTATTTTTGAAAGGTGAAACCATGATACATGAGAATTAAGCTGATGGTTTGCTATTTTATTCTTGTTTGCAGACCTATCCTAACCCATTACAAGATCACCCAGCCTATTCAGCTGTCAAGTAAGTCTATTTGATCTTCAAATTTTTGGTGAATCTCTGAGCATTCTTGCTGTGCAATATGTAATGCTGAAACTTTCGTTCTTATCATTACCAGGCAATATTTTGTTAACGAAGATGACACTGTACCACAAAAGGTAAAAAAATTGTTAATCGATATTTTGCACTGTGATGTTGTAGTCAATGGTGAATTTACAAGTAGCTATCCCTGTTCTTACAGGTGGTTGTTCAGAAGAATAGCCGGCGGGGGGTTCACTTCCGTCGTGCTGGACCTTGTCAGAGGGTAGGACACACTGGCCACCTCCTTTAATTGTTGGAACACATCACTTGCATCTTGGCTAATAGAAGCATTTGTACTTGAACCTTGTTAGGTTTATTTTGAGTCAGATGAAGTGAAAGCATGCATTTTAACCTGTGGAGGCCTTTGCCCTGGGCTTAACACAGTTATCAGAGAGCTGGTGTGTGGCTTGTCGCACATGTACAATGTCAACAAAATCTATGGAATACAGGTTTGTGCCCTGTTCTAAATGGCTATATGCCCCTCCAATAGATACTTGATAAATGTTACTTTTGCATTCTTAGACATGCTTTCTCTATTTTTCTGCATTTTGCTTTTGTTCTGGAAGGAATTGCGAGCTTACTTTAAGATATTTAGATTCTTGACTCAGCTTCTCAAGCATTTCATATTTCAGTACACTTTGTTTTATAAAATTTCAAATCATATTGGGACATTTATTGTCATTATGTTATACTAAAATAGCTACAAGTTGAATGAGTTGTTGGGATATGGATAGGCTACACTAGCGCGCAATAAAAATTTCTACGACGTAAACCAGTAAGTCACACGAATAAGAGATCATAGATCGTTACCATTGGACAGAAAGTACAGCAGAAGAAGGATTGGAACAGTCCGGTCCAATGTCGCACATGTCGATTAGTGGAAGTAGTTGATCGTCCAACGTCCTTAGCCGCCGATCGTCTCCTCCAGCAGCCCCTCGCGTTCTTTACGTACATCGCGGATCGTGCTCGATCAGCACAACAACGATTGCAGCAATGCCTGTACGGTATCCACACGTCCAGAGGTGAAACACCGTGCGCCGGTGTGTGGTGCAACTTCATCTCAAAAGCATCGCAGAGTAGGAAGATATTGGGACATGCGCCGTGCGCCGTAGGTGGCTACGGTTTCGGTGGCTGGTGCAACTTCATCTCAAAAGCCCCCACGCTTCCCCTTATAAATGATATTGGGACATTTTTTGTCATTATGTTATACTAAAATAGCTGCAAGTTGAATGAGTTGCTGTGGATGTTCCGGTGGATGTGAAATTTGTATAATTATGGTAGAACAAGTAATATGTATACTGCCTAATAGGTTTTTGCATGGTTGAACCATGTATATGTT
Source organism: Phyllostachys edulis (assembly GCA_036346405.1). NCBI lineage: Eukaryota > Viridiplantae > Streptophyta > Magnoliopsida > Poales > Poaceae > Phyllostachys > Phyllostachys edulis. Next base: position 8,931,596 of record CM070554.1, on the reverse strand, counting down.
TAGTTTTGATTGTGATTCGGGATATTCTATCTCCTAACATTTTATAACCAATTATAGAATGGATACAAGGGCTTCTATTCTAGCAATTACCTTGCTCTGACCCCAAAGAGTGTCAATGATATCCATAAAAGGGGTGGTACAGTTCTTGGAACATCGCGAGGTGGTCATGATACAAAAAAGATTGTTGACAACATTGAGGATCGTGGAATTAATCAGGTAAAGATGATTGTTTATATTGCACCCCTTGTGATATTGCCGTTCTCATTGGATGTTGACTGATATGCTACTACATGTTATCCAGGTTTATATCATTGGAGGAGATGGAACTCAGAAGGGAGCATATGAGATCTTTAAGGTTATTATCTTTGATAGTAGTACAAAACTACATATGCCATTGTTAGATTGTGGTGTTAGCAGCCACTACAATAATGCATTGCAGAGTAGGAAGATATGTAGTATTCAGGCACATTTTTTTCTTAACATGTGTTTATCCAAAAAAAAAGCTCTACATGAATGCATTGTAGTAGTGGGAAGATATGTACAAATGTCGAAATAGGGCATTTTCTTAAATATGTTCTTTATTATACTTCATTGCTTTCAAATTACTGGCAGGAAATCCGAAAACGTGGCCTAAAAGTTTCTGTCGCTGGGGTTCCCAAGACAATAGATAATGACATAGCGGTAATTTTTTGTACCATAGGTTCATATGTTTATTTGCTTGTGCAGATGTTTTTTCTACACATCCTGTTAATATCGCCACCCGTATGAGGATATGACTAACTACCTATTGTTCCTATCTCTTGATTCTTAGATTATTGACAAGTCCTTTGGATTTGATACGGCTGTGGAAGAGGCCCAACGTGCCATTGATTCAGCTCATGTGGAAGCTTGCAGCGCGGAGAATGGAATAGGCTTAGTAAAACTGATGGGTCGTTATAGTGGTTAGTTTTCTAACATATTCGGATATTCCCATACAGATGATTCCCATCTTTTTGCGTGCTATCTTTCTAATATTGTTGATGTAAGTTGCTGAAAGCACCTGTCACTGTCAGACTTGTAAGAATACAAGAATAAACTAGTCGGTATCTTATTCAACATCTTATTTACACTCTGTATACAGAAATAAGACCACTTGATTTTCTGTTTGTTTCAAGCACTAACTTTGCTAATTGTTCTGTAGTAGATAATCCATTATCTTGTTCTTAAATTCTTATGTTCCCCTACTAATGCAGGGTTCATTGCAATGTATGCCACTCTTGCAAGCCGAGATGTGGTAAGTTAATGCCTTCTGGAACTGTCCAGGATGTTGCATTTTATATTTTGTTTTAGTCCATTCTTTCTGATTCCTGCATATCCAACTCCCCTTTTTCTCAAATATATTGGAATTCCTGCTGTTCTGATTCTTTATCTGACTTCCAGGTAATACTTATTTGTTCTTTGGATTCATTTCCAATTTCCACAGGATTGCTGCTTAATTCCAGAGTCTCCATTTTATATGGATGGAGAAGGTGGGTTGCTTCAATATATAGAAAGGAGGCTGAAAGAGAACAAACACATGGTTATTGTTGTTGCTGAGGGAGCAGGACAGGATCTTATTGCAAAAAGTATAGCCACTTCTGCTCAGCAAGATGCATCTGGAAATAAGCTGCTTCTTGATATCGGTCTTTGGTTGACTCACAAGATTAAGGTACATACCAACGTCCATCGGACTCCGTTCCGTTCTACATGTCGCAACTATTGATATTTACTGTCTCATAGGTTGCTAGGAAACTATGATGCCATATGTGTTGCTTGAATTTTTCGAGGAATCTTTTTACTTATTGCATTAATCCATTGTAGGATTACTTCAAGAGCAAAAAGATGGAGATGACTATTAAATACATAGGTAACATGTTGACTAATTATGTTTGCTTCACAAAGGAAGGTTGTAAAACAACTTATTTATCTGTGTAGCGCTAGGTTAACAATGTTCTATCTACATTGGCAGATCCTACCTACATGATCCGAGCTATTCCAAGCAATGCATCCGACAATGTGTACTGCACACTGCTGGCCCACAGTGCCGTTCATGGTGCGATGGCGGGGTATAGCTTCACTGTTGGAATGGTCAATGGCAGACACACCTATATTCCTTTCTATGTGAGTAACTTCAAGTGGTCTAATTTATTGACATGGGCAATAGGACAATTTTGTTCTTGTTGATCATGCGTAACATCTGATGGGTAGTTCAATTGAGCTGATGTGTGCTGCCTGAAGGACTAAATGAAGCCTTTTAGCTAACATATAGAACCATTTAGAAGAGTTCCACTGCATTTATATACGACCATGCTAAACACGATTTTAACATTAAGCTAAAATTTCTTTTGATTGCAGAGGGTGACATCCACACGGAACAAGGTTAAGGTTACCGATAGGATGTGGGCGAGGCTGCTGTCATCAACCAACCAGCCAAGCTTCTTAAGCCAAAAGGACATCGACGAAGCCAGAGAGGCTGATAGGCTGGCCAACAGGCCGCCATTGCCAACGGGCGCCAGTCATCTTGTGGCGAACTCTTTCGACCAATCTGCATCATCGTCCTCGAATGGCGAGATATAGCGATGATAATGGTCTGCAGTTGTGTACAGTAGCTATTGTTATCTTGTTGAGAACCTGAGAGTTTTTCAGTTGTGTACAGTAGCTATTGTTATCTTGTTAACATCCTGAGAGTTTTTAGTTGTTTTAGCCTCTTTTTGAGTGAAATAACAAAAATAGTCTCCCTCCTATGAATGAAATTGCAAAAATGGTACTCCCACCTTGCGAAAATACCGCGGCAGGCTACATGTCGTGGACCCATACCACGGTAGGTCACCTACCGCACGTCCAGTCTGTGTGGTAGGTCACCTGCCACGTGTTCAATTTGTGGTAGGTTGTCTGCGCATACTTCTGCCTGTCTGTCGACCTGCGATGGACTAGGTGTGCTGTTGGTCTGCCGTGGTCTAAGTGTGCGGTTGGTCTGCCGTGGTCTAAGTGCGCGGCAGACCGCTTGTCACTGGTTGGGAGTTCTCCATGCGTTCTGCTGCGGTGTGGGTTAGCGTCACGTGACATGTCATGATATTTTTCGTATGGTAAGGTTGCCATTTTTGCAATTTTCGATGGCGGCCATTTTAGCATAAAAAACTCGAGAACGTGGCTATGCTAGGCAGTTTTGCTTTCATATGCGTATCCCTTGTGTAGGAATACACGGATACTGGCCTACGAAATAAGAGGTACGGAGGACTACTGCCGATAAAGCTGTTTCCTGTTGCTGCAGACTCGGCAGAGAAATGTGCTGCCGACAGCCGGAGGGTTTAGGGTTATCGGCTAGAATGACGCCATTGTGCGATAAAATAGTAAATATAGCTTTTTCACAAGCAAATTGATAAAAATAACTCTACGAACACGTCAATAGGTGACACGTGCTACCCCACCAGTTACTTGGTTACTTCCTGGATCCCCTACCGTGCTCCCACTATGGGCCAGGGGATCCGAGTGCTCACCGAGCAGATGAGCAAAAACCGTGCGCGAACAGCGCACTTGAGTACTGTTCGTCACTATTGAAGCACTGTCCACGCTATTCCTGACTATTCATGGAACACACCGAAAATACTGTTCTTCATGCGTGATTTTGTTTTGCTCGGTCCTCAGTGGACACCCGGGATTCATGCGCCAAAGTGTGCACAGTGCTTGGATACACTGTTTATGCCCCTATTTTTCTTGTCCATGCGGTGGGCGCGCGGGATCCCCTGCCGTGCAGTGGGGGCGCAACAGGGGGCAGATGTCGTTTAACGGTGCGTCCGCGATGCTATTTTTGTCAATTCGTACGCAGAGAGGTCCATTGCATGGCAGGGGGATCCAGTGGTGGGGCGCAATAGTGGGTACGTGTCGTCTGCCAGCGCGCCTGTTATATCATTTTTGCTAATTCGTTCGCCGATAGACTATTTTGCTATTTTATCCTAAAACAGTATCTTTTAAGAAAAAAACCGGAGGATGCACGTGTTGCTTTGATTCTCGCAGATTAATGTTATATGCATTTAAGCCAAAAACCGGAGGATGCGCGTGTTGATTTGATTCTCGCAGATTAATGTACATGCGTTTTTGCCATTTTGGTTACAGTAGACCTGCCCCATTTTGCCGCAAGTCATGCCGTTAGACTGTTTTTTTTTGGGGTGAAGAAGCGGCACACCCTTTACAACAGTATTGTATGTTAAGAAACCGGGTCCAGAGAGTTCTGATCTAGATAGACTCCTCATTTATCCACTAGTCTATAAATAAAGGATACTATTTATTGTAAACAGATGATCGATTGATGAAAGAATAAAGAGAAGCACAAAGCCCCCTATATCTCTGTACGATTCTATACTTGTCTACTAGGTAATCACTCGGACTAGACTCGTTAGTGACGGTTCCTTAACACGTTATCAGCACGATCGACTCTTCTCAGATTGAAAGGTAACCGTCGATAAACGACACTCGTAGGTGGAATCGTTTTGTTAGATTGCTTTCCTCGCTCGTCGTGCTTGACGTGATTGGTTGGGAAGGACAGCAAGGCCGTGCTTTCCTTGTTTGTTTCTATCCACGTACGTACATGGCGATGTGCTAAGTAACATGCGAGCGGATTTGAACTTAATGAATCTGGAATTCATATGCTTTTATTACTATGTGAAGCCGATCGGCCGACACACCATGCTCAGAGTCAAGATGCCCTACCGCTCAGACGCCGAACCGTGCCGTCGCCAAGAAGAACCGGTGTCACCCTGTCCACGGTGCCGCGCATGAATAAGGGTAGGGAACCCAGGCCGAATGGGCCAAGCGGATCCAAAGTAACCAGGCCAAGAAAGAATAGGGCCCGGCCGAAAAAAAAGAAGGGGCTGGCTGTGAAAAAAAGGGGGAGGGGATCGAAAAATCCCGAAATTTGCAAAAGACCCTCGGAATTTTAAAAATTACAAGGAAATATTTTAAGTTCTTACAGAATAACCCTTTAGAAATTGAAAAATTGCGTAAAATTTGCTTCAGAATTGAAATTTAGCGGTTTTAGCTTCTGAAAATTGCAGAATTCACCGAGAATTTATATTCCAGCAGAAAAGGGTCTCGGAATTCAATTTTTGAATCTTTTTTAAGTATGTTTACCTTTGTTATTGTTATTTCTATACAATTTATGTATTATATTTACTGTTTTGATTATCTGAAATTGTTTATATTACTTTTAATCATTGAAAATAGCAGTAAATAATGAAAATGCATAGAAAAATACGGGATCACGAACCGGGAGTTCGAAGAGCATTATGAGAATTTTGCAACCATTTTATGTAAATTACCAGTAGTAATCTTATGAACTCTTTGCATGAATATGGAAATGACTGGCATCACGAACTAGGAGTTTGAAGAACTAACCCAGTATGGTCAGAATTTGTAGAGAATTTGTACAAGTCTTCAACTCTGTGATAATGTAATCACGGATGAGCAGAGGATTGATAAGACCCTCTCTACCTTTCATCAAAATATAGTGCAATCTGCACGCAACTATCGTCAAGACGGCTACAAGGAGCATGCCGCATTAAGTGACACCATGCAAGCTGCGGAAGCTCAAGATGATGTTCTACGAAAGAACTACATCTCACAGCCACTTAGTAGCAATGTTGGTCATGAAGCCAATGCTAACAGTTAAAAGGTGATAAAGCCTCTCACGAAAGAGAGGAACAAGAAGGGTAAGGTCGTGGGTCGCACGATATTGATGTTTTACAGTCTAAGAAAAGGGCAAAGGATAGCATTAAGCACACCTCGCTATTGCAGGCGCGGAAAATCCACACCCATTAGTTGCACTCATGGATGTAGAAAGCCTAGTAGCAGCCCCCATTATCCTTCCTTTTGGACATCGCAGCTGAAAGATCTAGACCTGCCATTATGTGTTAATGGGGTTTTGGTGATTAATGACAAATCTAATTGTGAGACTAACACTTTTATTGATATACATATTGTGTAGTCTTATTTGGATATAAAGGTAATAATCATGAAGGCATGCATGTGATTAATGACAAATCCAATTCATTGGATAAACAAAAGGAAAATCCAAACATGTATGCATTTATAATGATAAATCTATTTGTGAGACTAACTATTCTATTTGCCCTATCTCATGATTAGTCTCGTTTGGATATCAAGAACAAAAGAGGTATGCATTCGACTTCATAGTTCTTATATATTGTTGCATTCCTCGGGTCCAAAATATAGGTTGAACCCCACCAAAAGATTAACCTAAATATGTGCATATGTTTCCATTACATATTCATGTATGCACACATATAGGGGGAGTTCATTCTATATTTTGAGGTTTCATTAATATTGATCCATATTCCTGTTTCCACATATTTGGGATCTTTACTTTGAAACATATCCTTTGATTATATTTAACTTGCATAATTAATATATTCATATGAGTATATGAGACTTGTGTAGTTCATATATCCTTGAATAGATTTAACTAGTGTAGTTAATATATTCATATGAGTATATAAGACTTGTGTAGTCTAAATATATTTATATGTGAGTATAACATAACTTGTGTAGTTCATGTGTACTCACATATCCTTGAATATATATAACCTGTGTAGTTAATATATTCATGTGTGTATATGAGACATGTGTGCTCATATATCCTTTGAGTATATATAACTTGTGTAGTTATATATATATTCATATGAGTATATACAACTTGTGGAGTGCCTATATACTCATACCAATCTACATTCAATTATTTGTTATTGAAGTGGTTATCATCAATTACCAAAGAGGGAAAGATTGTGGTATCTTGTCCCACCATTATAAGTTAATGGTATGTTGTGGTAATTAATGATAATCATATTGTGGAACTAACATTCTCTATGAGTTGGATAAGCAGATTAGGTTCCATGATAATGAAGACTTGGGATGACATCATGTGTTGATGGTCATCAAGTCAAGAGGAGTTCCATCATGTGTTGGTGGAAGTCAAGTGAAGGAAATCATCGGGTGTCGATGGTGTTCAAGAAGAAGAGATGATCATGTGTTGATCATCAAGTCAAGGGAAGACCCATCATGTGTTGATGGAGGTCGAGTGAAGAGTGTATCATGTGTTGATGCATATCAAGACTCAGGATGGATGATGTCATCATATGTTGATAAGCATCAAGTCAAGATCCCGAAGTGAAGCTTCATCATGTGTTGATGAAGGTCAAGTGAAGAACTCATCATGTGTTGATGAGTATTCGAGTAAAGGACCCGGACTTGAAGTGAAGATATATGTCATCAAACTTCAAGTGTTTGCACAAGGCAAAGGTATGACTAGCTAGAGCTAAGGATGTGTTAATAGTCTTTTACCGGTCTCGGTGTTTGGTTGGAAGACCAGATTGCTAGTATAGGTTGCCGTACTATTAAGAGGGGTCTTGATTAGTAGCTTGAGTTAGTCATGTGTTGATAGCTCATTGTGTTTGCTCTAGCTCATCTAAACATGTTGCCAATATTTGCGAATGTGTTTTGCAAATAGTTGTGGCTCATGGATAACCCTTGTAGCATGTGACTTAAGTTTGCGAATGTGTTTTGCAAATGGTGTAAGTCCATGTACCTTATTCCTTGTAGTGTGATTTTATAAGTTGGCAAATGTGTTTTGCAATTTGTTGAGAATCTCACTTGAATCCTTGTTTGCATCGCGCGTCAATTTGGCAAATGTGTTTTGCAAATTGAGTTGAAGCGAAGTGCAATTTGTGGTGTGATTCTAAAAATTAGCAAATGTGTTTTGCAACTTGTTGAGAATCTCACATGAACCCTTGTTTGCATTTTATATCTTTTGCAAATGTGTTTTGCAAGTTTGAATTGAAAAAGAAATGCAAAATCCTGAGTTGTTCTGTGGTGCGGCCTGACCGCAGTGTTAAGGACGGTCTAACCGGACCTCGGGCTGACCGGCGAGATGAGCGCAGACTGGCCAGACCTGCAGGTCAAGCCCACGGTCAAGTTTTTCCAGAGAGGTATGTTTTCTGGAATTTGGCCGTGCGGACTGACCGACGTGTGTTGCGCGGTCTGACCGGGCGAGTGCGGATTGACCGGCCTTCGGTTGGCGGTTAGTCCGGACTTGGTCCAACGGCTAATTTTATAGCCGTTGGAGGGTCTTGGATCGACCACCATTTGCTGCGCGGTCCGCCATATCTTGATTTTTTTCAGCAACTCGTCTCCCAACGGCTAGTTTTTTTGTGTGGGCTATAAATACCCACATTGGCCGTATGAGGGGAGGTTGCTGGTACCCCTAGACATTCTATTGAGCAAAGAGCAAGCCCTCTACTCTCATTTGTGCATGTGTTGCACTTAGTGAGCTTGAGAGGCAAACCCTAAGTGCATGTGTTGCCTTAGGTAGTGGATTGAGTATCCACTTGAGCTTAGACACTTGATTAGTTCAAGTGAGAGTTCTAGACTTGTTACTCTTGGTGTTTGCCAATACCTAGACGGCGTGGTGGCGTCGTGCGTCAGTAATCTTCTCAAAGGAGCTTGTGAGAAGACCTGAGCGGTTTGTGAGTGGCGTGGTGCTCGCCATCTCCGGAGTGGAGGAAAGAGCAACCCTAGTGGAGCGAGGTGTTGGTTCGGTTTGGAACCGGTCCAAGTGGTTGGACTTACCTCGGAGGCGGATGCTCAATTCGTGGAGCCGGTCCAATTAGTTTGGGCTTGCCTCAACGTGGATTAGGGGAGACCGGCAAGTCTCTGATCACCACGGTAAAACATCGCCGTGTCAATTGTGGTTTGCATTCTTGTGCCTTACTATTGCATTTACATTCATTGTGTATGAATGTTTGCTTTACTTTGTGCTATTTACATTGCTTAAATTGAATTGTTTACAAGTCCTTACTTGATTGCTATTTTTCAATATACTTGTATTGTTGGTGCACTTAGGTGAACCTAGTTGATTTAGGCTTTAATTGTGCAAAACCGTATTTGTATTAGCTTCTGCATTAGAAATCGGTTTTAGCTAAAAAAGATTTTAAACCGCCTATTCACCCCCCCTCTAGTCGGCCTTCTCGATCTTACAGCAGCGGCTGCAGCCGTAGTTGCCTAAGAGGAGAAGATCGCTATGGAGCAGATTGAAGCAGAAGTTTATGAATACTTCGCTGATTCGATATAGTGCACGCATTGCACTTGGATCTTTTATAGTAACTTGTAGTTTATAATTGAAGCAGAACATTTAGTTAATTTATTCTTTGAATAATTGTTATAAGCTCTAGGAGAGCAAAGCATTAAATTATTATGATGAGTCCTACAAAACTTATTATCGTATTTATAATAGCAAGTTATGTTTTGATATCTGAAGGATTTTATTTATGTGTTGCTTGCTTTCTGCTGCATATTAATAAAGTACATTATATTAGAACGCTTGTGACGCCCTATGGAGGGAGTGTGCTTAGCAGGTAGCGGCACAATGAATACCATCCTGAGAGAGACGAAGCTTCTTCAGTCGATCAGCAAGAATACTAGTAGTCTTACGACAATCACAGGAAGCGATACCCGTACAATAAGCTCAAGAAGAGTCACAATTATACTCCCAATGGCCACAACATTGATCATTAAAGAAGCCTTGTTGTACCCAGAATCGACTAGAACTCTCAAGGATATTCGCGCTAACGGTTTCCACGTAGAGACTGAAGAAGAGTATGGTAAGGAACACCTACTCATTACAAAGCGTGAAGAAAGTAGAAAAATGGTATTTGAACGACTTGCTTCATTTGAAACTGGGCTATACTACACTAATTTTAAAGCATCTGCAGCCTATATTTCCCTAAAAATCGTATTTAGAAGCTCTGAACTTTTCTATCTCTGGCATGATAGATTATGCCACCTAGGTCTTAGGATGATGAGAAATATAATTAACAATTCACATGGACATAATATCGATGTAAAAAAAATTTCGAATCAGGAAGATTTTGTGTGCCCCGCATGTGCCACTAGGAAATTAATTACTAAACCTTTTGCTCTGAAAGCAAAGGATGAAGCCCCTGCATTCCTGGACTGTATGCAGGGAGACATTTGCAGTCCTATACAGCTCCTGTCAGGGTCATTTAGGTATTTTATAATGCTCTTCTATGCTTCCTCGAAATGGTCGCACGTATGTTTATTGTCTACGAGAAACTGTGCTTTTGCAGAGCTAATCTCGCAGATAATTAAAATTAGAATAATTTTCGTGATCATCATGTGAAGTCCACCAGAATGGACAGCGTTGGAGAATTTACTTCAAATGCATTTGTTGATTATTGTATAGTAATGGGAACTATAGTTGAGCATTCCGTACCGCATGTTCACACCCAGAATAGACTAGTAGAGACATTAATTAAAAAGATTAAATTTTTGCCTGACCACTTTGAAGAATTGTAATTTACCAACTACATGTTAGGGACACGCAATCCTGCACGCAACAACTCTCATCAATTTTAGACTGTTGGCATATAACATCCATTCACCTATGCAACTAGTGCAGGAGTCAGCATCGAAAATTTCTCATCTTTGAAGATTTGGTTGCAATGTTTTTGTACCTATACCACTATCACAACGAACTGCAATGGGCCTTCTCCGAAAGTCTGGGATATATGTTGGTTATGAGACAACATGCATGATCAGGTATTTGGACCCTATGACGAGAGATTTGTATACTGCCCGATTCGCTGATAGTATATTAGATGAGGATAGTTTCTCGTCATTAGGGGGAATCAACCCCTTGATGAAAATGTCAGGAACTAGGGAAGTCCAGAAGATAATTGTAGTCCAGAAGATAATTAAAATCCATGCACATAACCCGCGTACTAGTGAAGCAAATAGAGAAGTCCAAAAGATAATTCAAGTCTAGAGGACAATTGAAGTCTAGAAGATAATTGATTTGTAAGCATTAGCGAATCAACTGCCTGACTACTTTAGTGATTTAAAGAGCGTGACCGAGTCTCATGTGCCTATACGCAATGCACCGGAGAGGGTTGAAATACCGATGAAGGTATCCCTAATCCCGTTCTAAGGCCTCTAAAAGGACGAGAACTCCGGCACCTCGAATCCGAAGTAACCAGGGACGCCTGGTGAAAAAGGACAAGAAGGACTTGACACAGCCGATCACTGAAGTTCCCCAGAACCAAAAGGGGAGCCATTTGAGATCTGGCACCAGTATGGAACCTTCAGAACAAGGCATACTAGAATTGAACATCTCTGTGAAGGAAAATATCAGTATGGATATGTGCGCACACATCGGAGCTGAAAAATTAAAGGGACTTGCCCCTATAATTGAAAGCAGTGGTGAGCAAGTAGAAGCATTAGAAGAATCACCCCTTGAAGAAATAGCTATAAACTTTGTGACCACGGAGAATCTATGAATAAGACAACAGCCAATGTCGACATTGATTTTACAAAGAAAATTGCCACAATCATCGATCTTGATCCAGAGCCTGTATCGCTAGCTGAATGAAAGAAAATATCAGATTGGAAAGATTGGAAGAAGGCAATAGAAGCATAATTATTATCTCTGAATACAAGAAAGGAGTTTGGGCTTGTAAGCTGTTCGCCTCCCCATGTGCACCCCGTAGGGCATAAGTGGGTATTTGTTTGAAAGAGAAATGAAAATAATGAAGTAAAGCAAGACTTGTTGCACAAGGTTTCACTCAACATCCAGGAGTTGTTTATGAAGAAATTTATTCTCCGGTCATAGGCGGAACCACCATTTAGATATTTAATCTCAATGGCAGTAAACGTGAAGTTAAAAGTGAAATTGATGGATGTGGTAACAGCATACCTTTATGGAATATTGGATTCAGACATTTATATGAAGATACCTGAATGTATCCTGTCCCGAACCAAGACAGAGCAAATAGAAATCTGTACAGTGTGAAACTCAGAAAGTTACTGTACGAAGTTAAGCAATCAGATAGGATGTAGTATAATCGCTTGAAGCGACTTTCTATGCAAGAAAGGCTACACCAACAATAAGAATAACCCCTGTGCATTTATATGATGATCCCAGGATGGATTTTGTATAATCTCAGTGTATGAAGATGATCTGAATATCATTGGAATCCTGACAGGTATTAAGAAAGTAAGCTCTTACTTGGAGTCAGAGTTCGAAGTGAATGATTTGGGTAAAACCAAATATTGCCTAGGCTTGCAGCTTGAGCATGCCTCTAAAGGGATTTCAGAGCATCAGTCAACCTACACTTAGAAGGTGTTAGAAATGTTTGATTTTGAAAGGCATACCCTTTGAAATTGCCAATGGTCGGGAGATCTTTGCAGTAAGACAAAGACTCGTACAGACCTAAAGAAGAGGGGGAGGAAGTCCTGCGACCGGAATTCCCATACTTAAGTGCAATAGAAGCACTCATATATTTAGCAAACTGTACTAGTATGGCCATTGCATTTACCGCTAACCTACTAACAAGGTATAATGTAGAACCTACCAAAGGCATTGGCAGGGAATGAAGGATATCTTCCGATACCTCAAAAAAAGCAAAAAACTTGGTTTGTTCTATAGAAAGAACCAAGGCCTAACTATGAATGGCTATGCATATGCTGGGTACTTGTCGGACCCGTATACAAGTAAGTCACAAACAGACTATGTATTCCTATGTGGTGGAACTGCAATTCCATAGAAATCGTCTAAGCAGAGTCTTGTATCGACTTCGATGAACCACTCGAAAATTATAGCACTGTATGAGGCCTTACGAGAATGTGTTTGGCTTCGGCGGATGATTCACCACATCCAGCAATCGTGTGGATTGAATGCCGCACAAACCCCCACTATTATCTATGAAGATAATGCAGTTTATGTTGCACAAGTGCAGATGGGTTATGTGAAGAGTCCTCTCACAAAACATATAAACCCCAAATTCTTCTATGCTCATGACTTGCAAAATATGGACGAAGTTAAAGTACTGAATACTAAGTCATGTGAAAATCTTGCAGATTTATTCACTAAGTCACTTCCAGCATCTAGCTTTGAAAGATGCATACATGAAATTGGAATGATGAGACTTAGAGAAGTGCATAATTCAGAGGGAGAACCTTCACGAACTCATTATTAAAGCTTGATCACGAAAATCGAGTACCCAAAGAATAAATCCTTGAGATTAAATGAAATTGGGTGGATTGTACTCTTTTTTCCTTTGACGAGTTTTCTGAAGTTTCTCGGCTAATGTTTTTAACGAGGCAATTCGTGCAATGCAGCGGAACGCATGTCATGTATTTTTTCTCTAAATTTTTTTCACTGGGTTTTTATGGAGTTTTGACGAGACATGAACATGTCGGATGAGTGTCCAAGGGGGAGTGTTAAGAAACCGGGCCTAGACCAGAGAGTCCTGGCCCAGGTGGACTCCTCATCCATCCACTAGCCTATAAACAAAGGGTGCTATTCATTGTAAACGATTGATCGATTGATGAAGGAATAAAGAGAAGCAAGAATCCCCCTTATATCTCTGTGTTCAATCTACTATTCTGTTCTTGTGTTCTTGCATTGTTCTTACGATTCTATACTTGTCTACGAGGTAATCGCTCGGACTGGACTCGCCAGTGACGGTTTCTCAGCATTGTACATGGCTACACGCTGTGGAGCGCAGAGATCGTCTGTCGGCTGCAATTACTGCACTCTGCATGACGAGGGATCCAAGGCGCGCGTGGCGTTGGTGATTTCCGCCCGAGAGAGGCAGGCAGGCGGAAGCAGAAGGCCATAAAAGGCGCACACTTTTTTTTGAAGCTATAGCCGTGACACGGTCACTTCCAAGCGGCCTGTGGTGGTGCGCTACGGCTCATTTGGTTGGTGCCCTGATTTCTTCCTCGAAAAAATGTGGTGTCTAGAGGTGGTCTAAAAAGTAGATGATTTTTGTCTAGTCAGACAAGACTGAGGTGTGGTGTTTGGTAGGTGACCTGGACCTGAAGAAAGCGTAAAATAAAAAAATGTTTTGCAAATGAGAAAGCGTAAAACCATGAAATACACTTCCGGCATGGGGAGGCACAGAGAGCGTATGAGTGCGCTTCGCCGGCAGCGGAGGGGCGGTGGTGGGACGAGGTAGACTCCCAAAATGGGTTGCTGGAGGGATGAGGGGGCTAGGGGAGGCGGCATCGTAGCTCGGGCGGCACCGAAACGGCCGAGCGGCAGCGCATGGCGGTTAACGACGCGGAAGGAAACGGGGCGGCTTCACCCAAGTGGGAGAGGGGAAGAGTTAGGTGGAGCACGGCATCAGGGAGATGAGGGGAGCTCACCCAACCAGTTAATGGAGGCGAAGGAGTTGCCAGGCAGTCCGGTGACGAAGACCCGAGGTGGTGCAGGCGACTCATCGTGGAGGTGACGATCGGGTGAGGGAGAGCTCAGTTCGAAGGTTGGGGGAAGGACGGGGGTTGTGTAGGGTTGCTTCAGTGGAGAGGAATTGAAGCATGGTTTACCGGAGCAAGAACGGCGATGATCGTGGCGGTTTTTTGCCTGACATGAAGAAGAAGGGGACCCACAGTGCTCTGGTGGTGTAATCCCGAAATTAGTCGAGGGCTTTTGCTCGTGGGGTTGTGGAACATGGCGTGATGCAGTCAGCCGTGGAAGAGAACCTTTGTGGCGAGGAGGCGGCGCTCGATGGAGAGGCGGAGACGCCCAGGGAAGACGAAGGCATGAATTCTACTTGACAGACATACAACCAAACGTCACCCTAGTATGATCCCAACAGCGTCGTAGCCTGACGAGCGGTGCTAGGACGCCAACCAACCATGCCCCTAGGCCGTATCCACCAAGACGGGGCGTCGTGTGTTTTCCCGTTTCCGAGCCAGAGGCTGTGGGCTGGATTGGAGGGGAGAATCGAGATGCTGTGCAGCCCATCACACGCACAGAGACCGAGGAAGATATGATATTTCTGCATTGTTTGTGTGGTGCTCGCCAATTCTAATGACGGTTAGCCGTCGTAAAGGGAATCGGAAACATCACTATGTAAGCTTCTTGTGGGCAAGTTTACGCGTCCACTGTACTCCATTAAACTACACTCGAGAACTCTAATTAGCATATATAGTACAACCTAGTGGTTCAATTCTATCAAACTCTAGAACATATTAATTGGTGCATGTCATCGCATGTATAGAGCACTTACCGCAATTAATCAAATGAAATGCAACTTACACAATTAATCTAAACTTATGGAGCTAACATGCATAAGCGGACTGTCCATGGGCGTATTAATTAGTCAAAAGAAATCATTCTGGCACGGACTGTCCACAAGCATTTGCAAACAAATCCTACAAAACGAGCTGGCCGTCGCGACAATTGCGCAGGGAAAAGCTCCAAAAAGTCAGAAGTCCACGGTCACCAAACTTGGGGCATCTACGTCCGATCCTGCGCCCAGCAAGGCCGTTGGCTGACTCGCATGCAAGTCAACCCATCGCCCATGTGATCTGCTCGTCGCTACCTCAGCCGGGACTGACGACTGCGGCGCTGGGCATACTCTGGGCTGGATGTGCTGACGCGGCTAATCATTTCTGAGGATGATGCCATGAGTTACCGAGTGAAGGCTTCGCTTATTTGTTTATTGTCCATATGGATGCATGCTAGCTAGCTATATGTAACTAACTACAAGAGTTAAACAAACATATATTATGTTCTAGTGTAGCCGCTGGCACAGTGCGATGGAGGGATCATCGCCGAGAGCAATGGCGGCCCGGTGGCTGTTGCTTCTGCTCGGGCTCGCCGCCTCTGCCGGCGTTCTTCAGGTCCATGGCCAGGTCGATAACTTAGGTGAGCCCAACGTCTCTCGTTTCTCGACACAATGCATGCAATGCAGTACCTAGCTAGCTAGCTAGCTCTGTACATGCATGATGCATATGCGCACAAGCTAGAGAGATGACCATGGCACTAGCTATGAATGCACAAACGTTGTTTTACCAAATCCCATCAGTGCAACTGTTTATTGCGTGAGCGTAGGTTTCATAAGCATAGACTGCGGTCTGCCGGAGAAGGCCGCCGGCTACGTGGACAAAACCACGAAGCTGACGTTCACCGCGGACGCTCCCTTCACCGACGCCGGCACCAACCACAACGTCTCGGCCGAGTACATAATCCCGTCGATGGCCAAGAGCTGGTACAACGTGCGCAGCTTCCCCGACGGCGCGCGCAACTGCTACACGCTCCGGTCCCTCGTGTCCGGGCTCAAGTACCTCATCCGGGCCAAGTTCATGTACGGCAACTACGACGGCCTCAATCAGCCACCCATCTTCGACCTCCACCTCGGTGTCAACTACTGGCAGACCGTGAACATCTCGGACGCGAGCTCGCCGGTGTTCGCGGAGGTCATCGCCGTCGTCCCTGACGATTCCGTGCAGGTCTGCATCGTGAACACCGGCTCCGGGACGCCGTTCATCTCTAGCCTGGACCTGAGGCCTCTCAAGAACGTGCTCTACCCACAAGCGAACGCGACACAGGGGCTGGTTCTCATCGGCAGGGCCAACTTTGGCCCTACTGATAGTACATTCGTTAGGTAAGTAGTACTTTAAAAGTAAAATTCAGGCATGCATCTTGTAACAGTGATTAATCTGTCGATGGAGAAGCGAAGCTGATCGGTGGTACGAAACTACTCGTACGTATGTGCAGGTACCCGGACGATCCGCACGACCGTATATGGTTCCCGTGGAGCAACCCAAAGGAGTGGTCGGAGATCTCAACGACCGAGACGGTGCAGAACATAGACAAGGACAACTTCGAGGCGCCGTCCGCCGTGATGCAGACTGCCATCACGCCCATCAACTCCTCCAACCCCATCAAATTCACCTGGGACGCCCAGCCGAACACCAACGATCCAGCGCCCGGGTACTCTAGCTAGCTGATTGACCGTTTTTTCTTACTACTTAATAACAAGTCTTAATTCAAAATTCTTTATGATTACCAAAACAAGGATTAATTAGTGAGCAATAAGATCTGACTCCATGTCGACGTGTAGGTACATCTGCATCTTGCACTTCTCGGAGCTGCAGCTACTTCCCAGCAATGCCGCGCGCCAATTCTACGTCACTCTCAACGGTTTGCTCTGGTACCCGCACGGCTTCACGCCGGAGTACCTCTTCTCCGACGCCGTCTTCAACAGCAACCCCCACCATGGCTTCCACCAGTACAACGTCTCACTAAACGCCACCGCAAACTCGACGCTTCCGCCGATTATCAACGCCGCCGAGGTTTTCTCCGCCATCCCCACCACCAACATAGCCACGGGTGCTCAGGATGGTAACTACGTTCAGTTGCATAGTACATGAGCTAATTGCTAAGCTATTTCATCTGTTTAATTAATTTAGGCCTGTTAGAAGTTGGTCATGCAAGCTTTTAGATAACTCCAAACTTGGCGAGAACAAGGATATTTCTAGGAAAGGGACTATAATATATAGCTAGAAAAATACATTAGGAATCCTTCTAGTGTATGGATATTTTATTGGAAGAGCTTAGATAATCTAGATATTTTAGTTCAATGACTACAATATTCACAAGTGTCAAAGATCCAATGGCCATTGGGTTGTAAATAGAGGACCTTGCCTTTTGCCATGCCATGGCACGGGAGCATGGTAGAAGCCAAGAAGAGTGTAGGGAGTTAGTGCTAGGCTAGCCATCGTGTGTGTTCATTCATGTATAACAGTGACAGGGGTGGCAACGGGGGCGGGTCCGGGGATGCTCCCGCGCCCCCGCCCCGACCACCGCTAGACCGCTCCTGCAAAGCCTTTGGGGTGTCCTGAGGGGGATAAAAAAAATAGGTTTAATATTTTGTTTTGAAAAAATGTGACTTTATTGATTAATTTATAAGTATTTATGTATATTATTTTTCAAAATATAGCTTCAAAAATTATATCCTAATATATATATTCAAGTTTTATTCCAAATATATAAAAAAGAACACATCTCGTATTAAAGCACTATAATTTATATAGAAAATAATATATTTTTAATTATTATTGGGTCCCCACGGGACCGTGGGGGGAAGATAACATTCGCCCATGCCCGCTAGTAGGGATGCAATCGGAGCGGATACGGACGGATATCGGTCATCTCGTATCTTATTCTATTTTTTCCTCGGAATCGAAGTCGAACACGGACAGTGCCAGTGTCGGATCCCGGACGTTGAATACCCAAAATTCTCATGTGTGTACCGTACTAGTCCCATGATCAGTTGCTAGTACACACATCCACAACATTGGTATACAAATGCATACACAATTACATACAACATGAAACAAATATGGTAGATAAACTTAAGCAATTACATAGTTTATAATACAAGGGCCGACTAGCCAAATAAGAGATCGAGTATCAGAAGTGGCAGCGAAAACATAGTAATTTAATTGCAAAAGTCCAATGGTATGCCCATCCAAATCCTCAGGCAACCGACAAGAAGTAAACCCTAGAAAGACGCGTCCCCATACCCCCGGTGCCGGGACCGAAGAAAGCGTCGTCCGACATTTGATCATCCTCATCCTCTGAATAACAATTTAAGCAAGAGTGAGTACATTGCGTACTCAACAAGACTTATAGTGTATCACAAAATTTATATACATATTTGGCTAACAAGGGATGCGGTCTATGCTACAAGTTGTTTTTAGCATTAACCAAATTATATTTGCAATGTCAATACATAATATTTTGCAACGAAAGTTTAAAGAGCCGTTAAATAAATAAGGAGCAACAAGTAAGTAACTAGAAAAATAACAAATCACAACCTCCTTAGCTGCGATCAACATCTTATTTTTCAGCCATAGACATGGCACTCAGATTAAACAACATCAAAATATCCATCCCAACATTTCCGGATAAGACTATTTTTACAAAAGTAGAGACTATACCCGATGTGACTGCACTAAGCATGCTCATGACCGCGAGCACAACTATTTAAATAGATTTACACTCTGCATAGGTGTACAACTTTACCCACAACATACGAGTTCTCTAGTTTAATCGGCAGCCGTCAATACCACCGCACACAATATTATAGTATGCAGTCTAGAGCACGCATCGAAGCCTTTATATCACCTAGTCCTAACCTTCCACTAGCCCGTCAATGACAACCCTCACTTCAATCTCGGGTACCTCCCGTCAAAGTGAGACATTAACCGTTGTGTCGGCAAGCTTTCTTCCTAACGCCTCAGTGAAGGGAGTCCCTTCGAGTAATCCAACATGCTCGCACTACTACGACCTAACAACATACAAGGCTAGTTTTCAATGACTTAATTAGCTAAGGCAGTCTCATACCGACACATGTGGTTGTACGCTTAGGCTTAGATTGGTGATAGCGGTGTTCAGTCCTTAATTGACCTGGGCGAGGATCTCCCCCTATCTACATGCAAGAAACCCTCTCACATTCATCATTTCATATTCTAACCCACCCGCGTCGCAATCTAGGTTTTTTATTTTCATTTTTATATAAAATTAACAGAAGTAACCCCACTAGACTATTCTTTCAAAATCTCTCAAATCATATTGAATATTTCAACCATTTTCAAATTTTAGTAAAGACTAGAGCACGACTAAGCATTTATGCGATACTTGCATTCAAAAGATCCAATTCGACATCATCTATTGCCTAATCCATACCCTAATAGCCACAATAGTAAGGATAACAATATTTCAAGGAAGATCATGCATTCAATAGGAATACAACTACCGTTATCCTCAAATATAGCAATTTTTAAGCAAACATACACGCATGCATAATATATTTTGCAAAATAAAGTACAATAATTGAAAAAATAGGATCAACATGGTCAAAAGTGGTGCTTGCCTTGCTCTAATATCTCAGTGTATGAGGATGGAGGATCATCGAAAATTTCGTTCGAGGTATCGACGTCTATTCAAAAAGAGCTGAGAGCAAATTAATTATAGAAAAATAATTTCAACATCAATAAAATCCAATTTTTTTTTGCATATTCAGACATATCATGATTTTAGATGAATTCAGAAAAAAAAGCATTCATTAATTTGGAGTTCATATGCAAAAGTTATTAAGGTTTGAATTTAGATCAGTTTGAAAATCCTGAAATTAAATAAAAAGATGACGTTGAAAACGTATTCTCTGATGTTTACGCTTTCTAACAGAAAAGACGAATTTTCCTCTGAGTTCTTATGAGATTTACGCTTTCTAATAGAGAAAGCATATTTTCCTCTGAGTTGAAAACAAAATTTTCTCTTTTTTTTCTTTCTATTTTTCCAAATTTTATTAACTTACATGTGAGGCCTATTTGTCAGTGACTCACATTTTTATTTTTTTATTTTATTTACAAAATAGATGTGGTCCCACATGTCATAGACTCATTTACTAAATACGTTTTAAATTAGATTTCTGATTAACTTTTAAACCGGTCCCACTTGTCATACACTCACCACACTTAACCTCTGTCATTTAGGGCTAATCATCTCTTAATATCATGGGGCCCACTTGTAGAGAGAGAGAGAGAGAGAGAGAGAGAGAGAACAGCAAAGATGCACGCTTGGCCGAGCACTATGGTGAGCTCGCCGATGGTGAGGCAGGTGCGAAAAAGATCGGGGGAGCCCGGGAATGGAGAGAGGGTGTCACGGTTATGCTAGGGGAGGTGAAAATGGCTAGAGAGATGGACGGAGTCAGCGTCACGACGGTGAGGAGCTTCAGGTTAGTGACGGCTTTGGCGAAGGAGGCATTCCCGTGGCTAAAGGAGAGGCACACTGGACTTAATGAGTCTAGGCGATGGTAAGGGAGTATGCGCGAGGACCTAGGGTCACCGGAGGCGAGCCGACAACATGCAACCGCGGCAGTGCCATGGGTGGCTAAGGGAGAATGGGTGCTAGGGCTCGCCCTTGGCAAATTAATGCGCACATGAGGATTAGATGCTCACCACAATCATGAGGAGGGTGTCAATAAAGTCAGGGAAGGGCCAAGGCGGCTTATCGACGACGAGTAGCGGCGGCGCTGAGGGGGTTGACGGTGATAGCTCTTCATAGCGATAGAGAGGCTACAAGGAGTGTTGCATTAGTGCACTAATGCCCTAGAGATGGTGTATACTCAAGCAATTGGACCGAGACTCACTGGGCTTCAAGGAAGATAAACAAATGGCGAGGCAGTCGGGAATGGGGAAGATGATGGTGAAGCTCGGATTCTTGGCGAGTTTGTCTGCGTTGAGTGAAGGGAATGCATCAATAGGGTATGGAACAAATGGTGACGCGGTTGATTTGAGCCCGAACTCAACGGAACAGTAAAGGCACTGTGGCTTGGATCAGGTGCGCATCAGGGTCGAGGACGAAGATGAAAGTGATCAAGCTACGAGGCTCCCGGGGCTGTATTGAGTAAAGGAGAGGGATGAGTGATGTTCTACGATCAGAATAACGCGAATGTCGTGAGCAAGGAAGCTCACCAGAGCGGCGGAGCAGCGAAGGTGTGCTCACTAGCGTCGGAGACAACGCAAGTGTTCCCATGAAACCAAGGAGAATTCAAACTCGGGTAGCTAAGGTATTTGTGTGAGAAAATCAGTGAAACGCCGGCTGTTGCGCAAGAAACTCGTGGGTAGCCTCGGGTCTCTCCATCCGTGTGGGAAAAAATGACTAACAACGGGGTGGATAGCATGGGCGAGGGCAGGCGGAGGTGATGGGGGTGGTTGAGGCACCAAACTGTGGGTACTGGTCGTGATCCGTGGGCGGAGCAGGCGTGGGCGTGGCACGCTAGCATGCGGAGATGAAGGTGAGGTGAAAGAAAGGCTTTGACGGGTGGGCAACGTGTCAGCGAGAGAGAGAGAGCAAGGGCCGGCGTGGACTGGAGCGAGCACAAGCGAAATGGGCCGAGCTGGATTTTGGCCCAAAGGTCCAGTAGGAAATTGAAAATGGGTTTTGAATTTTCCAAAAAAGGTTGAGAACTTGGCGAGCATACCAAACGTGCTCCAAAATTTATAAAATGTTTTGTGGAGGCTCCTGGCACAGTCTAGTTCATTATGTGAATTTCTTGAATTTATGTGTTTTGTATTTTGCTCGAAAATTCTTTCAATTTGCTGTTTGCATGTAATTTCACTATTTGATTTTTGCATAAGTTCAAAAACATGTTCAAGATATTTTTCCCACATATAAACATGCTCAAAATTATTTCCCCATTTATTTTCATTATATTTTCCCAAAGTTGGGATTTTTTGGATGTTACAGCCGGATATCTCAGTCATGAATACGGAACGAATACATGCCGAACTGAATACGGATTGTCTCGGTCACGAATATTTAGTCGGATATTGCACGAAAAGAGAAACCATATGTGTGCACATATAAAGATCAATCAACCGTACTACATGTCCAAAATGCAACTACATGAGCGATTCAATAGGCAAATTTAACTACATCACACTATCACAATGGCTAGTTAAAAGGTAGCAAGTCATAGTGATAGCAGTACAAAAGATATTCAAAATGTAACTAGCCAACTACATAATAGGGCAGATACAATACAACATATAAAAAACCTATAGACCAGTAGCAAATAGCAATAACCAATTAGGGATACAAAAACGTTGACCGGTGGCAATTCTGTAGCATCCCAATTTTTGAGTTTTTCAAAATCATTTGTTTAAAATAAGGTTTTATAACATTTTCACAATTTTATCGAAATTTAACCAAGCTTAAATAGAATTTTTAGAAATGAAAATGATTTAATAAGAATGAAATCAAACATCCATTAAATTCAAAAGTATTTTACTTAGGTTTCCTCATGTTCAAAAGTACGTTTCTAATTTTTCTGGAATTTTTTCGAGTTCATTTGCTATTTTTCTTAGCTTATTTGGATTTCCTGTATTTTCTAAAAATAAAAATAATTTAAATACTGGAAAAGCCTTGTGGGCTGATTTCTCTCTCCGGCTCACTAGGCCTAGAGTTTGCCAGATACTATCCGATATTTTTTTTTCAGATAGCTCTGAATTTGACGGTTACCTCCTCGAATCCGGCAAAAACTATCCGGCTCCAAATCCGAAATTCGAGAAAAATCCTGAATATCCAGTTTCACACTTCGAATAAGATCCAAATTTATTCAGATGGACGGACGATTAGGAACTGTCCGCTCCGTTTGCACCCCTACCTGCTAGCATAGCAGTGCCCATCCCCATTCCCCCGTGAGTAGAGATCGGCCCCCGGCCCCATTGCCCATGGGGATTTCCTTCGTAGGCCCCCACCCCCACGAGGGAAATTGCCATCCCTAAACAATATTGTTCGCTTTGGAGCCGAATGGACTCATTTGAAGGACTTAACAAAACTTCATCTTTAGGTCAAAACGACATACTACAGATCCAACCCGGTGTGGGAGCCGCTCGCGCCCACTAGAGACTTGAAAGAAAAGTATGAATTAGATAAGATATGGGGATAAGTCTCCATTTCTCCTCACGTCTCGTCTGATGGCGGAATGCACGGTCCAAGAGAAACTTATTAAACCTGAAGAGCTTTATCTGCTATCAAGACTATTTTCTTTCCTCACTCTCCAGGTGAGATAGCTGATACACCCAACATCGGCCTAAAAGTGTCGTCGAGGATCGGTTGAAGCTGTACTCTTGCTCTGCCTCGGTCTTGCTGCATTTCAGAAAATGTTAAATTGAGATGAAAGAGATAGTCTTTCGATCAAGTCTTGGAAGGGACTCCCATCCCAAAGTGTGAAAGCTCTCGAGAGAAGGGAATCGACAACACAACTAGAGCTACCCTTGTGTTCCAATAAAGTAGCATTTTGTAATTGTAAGTTTCCCGGTTAGGTTGTGCTATTTCTAAGTACTTAATGCATTGTTAAGTTGTGATTTGATGTGAATGACTCAGTCGCTTGAAATCACAACAGTACTGGATTTAACGTGAGCGGCTCGGTTACCCGAAAGCTGGACGATCTTGGCTTCAACTTGAGCGGCTTAGTTTCCCAAAAGCTGATAATAGTGCACTGGGTAAGTAGAAATTAAAAGGCTAACCGAATTTAATAAATAGTTGGTGTGGCCTTAAGAGTAGTGTCGGTGATCTAGAACCGATCTTATGTATGATTGTTTGATTCAGGGGATTCCTAAATATAAAACCACGCAGAGAATGACACAGGGATTTTATACAGGTTCGGGCCTTCTCTGGGGAGAATAACAACCCTACTCCTATTCTAGTGTATTGAGTGTGATGATTACAATCAAGAGGAAGGCTAATGCTTAATATCCTGTGCTCCTGATTGATCTGTCCCTCTGTCTTCTGACTTCAACCTTTATATAGTGTACGAAGGAGTGGCAATTTCTCCAAGTGAAGAGGCGCCTCAATGTTCCAAATGATAAACCGCTTGATGACAGTTGTTGTTAAGGACGTGGCACTCCCACGTTGTCAAGCAGTTGTTGTCAGAGACAGAAGTGTTAAGGACGCAGCTTTAGGCTTCGACTGCTTGGACGAAGGTTGCCCCTTACTTGCTTCCCAAGTTGGTATCTGGCCAACCATTTTGAGGGATTTGTGGTCGCATGTAAGCGCCATCTTCTTATCATAGTGTACTGTGGTCACTCCTTTGGGACCTGACATCTTAAGATATTGATACCCGTAATGAGTAGCTATTAAAAATCGTGCCAAAGTTGGTCGTCCGAGTATGGCATCATACGCCGTGTCAAAATCGACCACATTAAAGAAGATTTTCTCTGTCTTTAAGTTGCTTGGAGAACCAAACGTTACAGGCAGAGAAACTTGACCAATTGGTTTGGCCGAAGAACCTGGTACAATCCCATGAAATGAGTGTCGTACATGTTTTATTATGGTCCGAGGTACTTGCATCTCGTTCAGGGCACTGGTAAATAAAATGTTTAACGAATTGCCACCATCAACTAACACTCGATTTACTCGATAGTTGTTGATGATGTGCTCGACCACGATCGGAAACCAACCGGGTCGAGTGGAAGGGATCGACCAGTCATTTTTCTCAAAGGAGATAGTGACCTTCCACCACTTCGGTATTTTATTGACAAGAGAAAGGTCAATGGAGTTTACCTCTCGTACAACGGCCTTAAGCTGTTGCTTTGACTCGTATGCCCAAGATCCTCCAAAGATGCGGTCGATGGTGTGCTTCGAATCCTGGAACGGCATCTCCTCGTCGTCATCCGACTTCTTTCGACCGCTAGTTTGTCCTACCTCTTCGAATGTAGGAAGTGGTCCTTTGCCAGTGTAGTAGTCCTCGAGTTTTCTTTGGAAAATCTGACAGTTGCGTAGGTCATGTCCTTCTTTTTTATGGAAAGGACACCACCTGGGCTTGTCGTTCTTCCGCTCGGGGCACTTACCTTTGCCCTGTTCGGAGTATGGCTTAGAACTTCGAGGCTCCTTGTCGCTTACAGCCAAGACTTTCTCAGAACTATTAGCTTGAGGCTTTTGACCATTTGCCTTGTTCTTGGATTTCTTGGCTTTCTTATCATTCTTTTTGCTGCTTTCACCTGCTTCTTGAGGAGTTTTGTCATCTCGATCGATGGTTTTTTCCACTCGACTTCTTCAGTCGCATATCGATTGGCTATCTCGAAGTGCTCAGCGACAATACCAGAAGGATTCAAAGCGATGTCCTCTGTGATCCTTCTGCTGTGGACTCCCTACTTAAAGGCTGTGATAACAAATGAGTCAGAACCTCTGGAATCAAATTGCGAACCTAACTGAAATGCCTGATGAATTGGCGTAAGGTCTCGTGGTCGTTTTGTCTCATCCTGTGCTGGTCGTCCTCCTTTCCAAGGTGATTGTAGGTACCTTGGAAGTTGGCCTGCAATAGGTCGCAAAGGTGCTTCCACGAATAGATCGATTCGAGTGGCTGATTTAACAACCATGATCGAGCGGACCCTTCGAGCACAGTTGAAAGGTAATTTGTCATGATATGCCCTCCTCCTACTGCTCGGACAGTGGCCGTATAGATTCGAAGGAATTCGATGGGATTTTGTGATCCATCAAACTTCTCCATATTCACTGGTCGAAACCGCAACGGCCAGCGAACAGTTCGGAGATCAGGCGAGAACGCCCGACATCCGGTAATGACATCATACCGCCTTCTATGTAGAAAAGAAGGGTTGATGATACGGGGTGGCCCGATCTTCTCGAGTAGAACCATAGATAAGTAGCGCTTGACGATGAACACCGCTCTGCTGTACACCACGCGCCAGTGCACGGACTTGTGACTCTATGGATATTCTCTAACACGCACCAGGATGATCGCCGCTAGACCACGAGCGGAGATCGCCAAGCCCTCAATTCCTAGCGGAAAAACAAACTTGACCTTGAAATGCAGAACGAACAATTGATTGCCTAATTCTCTCAGAAGTCCTCACATGAACTCTGTTATGAAAGAACAAGCAATAACTTGTGTTCTATTCTTTTGCATAAACGTGGTCTGATTTACAATGGGGGTCTACCCCTCAATATATGGTCTCGGCCTAAGAACTATTCAGTACTAATTTTCCATATGGTACTATTCACACGCACGACATCGTTCACGCGAGATCTTTGCATCTATTCTTCGCTCACGGCCGTTCTTTGTTCACGTGTGACACTATTCATGGGCCGGTTATTGTTCATGCCGTGGGCTTGTGCTTCCTTCCTGGTTCCTCCACATGGGCTTTATGCTTGACCGTTTGGGTCTTGATCCCTTGCTTGGCCGCATGGACGTTGGCCCTCTCCTCCTTGGCCGAATGGGCCATAGGCCAGCGCCTTGACCTCCTCAATTGATGGCCTTCCTTGGATGACGGCCGCATATCCTTGATCTCTGTCTATCGCTGAATCTTCAAACCTGAGCACAAGCAAAACATTGTTGTTAGGTAGTATAAAATTCTCATTAAATCAATGACATGTTCATTAAGGAGCAAGTTCACCTAAGTTTGTAGTTTCTTGGTACGTGCTCTTGTAATTGGTCTAGGTGGCAACTCGATGCGTATATCTTGAGTATTAAGTGGAGGAGAAGAAGGTGTCGTAGAGATGACCTCATCAGTTGATATCACCTGGTGATCGTAGACGACGATACCAGGTTGTTGGTAGACCCAACCTATGATAGGTCTTAGTCCTACGAGGGTAATACTCCTCATATTCCATCTGCCATTGCATATTTCTAGGTCGGAGTGGTGAACGATCACCTCCCTTGGGAGCTTGTTGATCGCTAGACGTTCGAAGAACTCTTCTCCAACTGGAGTTAAGGTTAAGGGAACGATGTAACCTGTGGTCGCGCTGATCTCCATGAGGAGAGTTGTTCGAACGACTGGTGGTTGACGGAGTCGTACTACTATGACTTCCAGAATGATGTCGGGGAGGATGCTCAAGTCTCATCATCGTGCTTCGAAGCCTTCGCGCGATCTTTTCGGTGAAGAGGTCATACCCTGACGCTTATGTGAGTTCTTGAGTTGGGTTCTCGAGCAGATCATTTATGTGCTGGAGTTGCCGAGCTTCCTACGACTGATATTGAACGCGCCCAGACAAATTTCTCTGAGCTGCAATTCTTCTTCTTCGGTTTGTGTCAGGATCATCCACATCTGACCCTTGAGTTTGCCTCAATGTAGTGCCAATATTTCGATGATTTCTCCCACGCTCATTAGAGTGCTGATCCTGTTCATTGTCGGAGGCATCCTCATCATTGCCACGAGGGGTCGTAGGGTGTGATCGGCGGGGAGCATCCTTAGGCCTACTTTTAGGAGAGAGATCATGATCTGAGAGGAGGGCGAAGACCTCCTGTATATGACCTCCACTTGCACTTGAGGCCTCCGGGCTTGAAGAGTGATCAAATGACACCATCTAACGACTTGGAGTAAAATCCTCAAAGAAGGAGAACTCCGGGTTATAACCGTCTGTGTCCACAGGTGATCTCTACGAACGTGTGGTCGAACTCGTAGAAACAGGGTGCGCCCTATATCCTCTAAGGGGGTAACCGCAGAGTCACGACCACCAAATGCTGATGGAGTCTCGGAATAATGGCTTCCAGGACTTGCTCGCTAGGTCAGACTATCTCAGGCGGACTCAAACATTCGAAGGGAGAACCCTCATCATGTTGTGAGCCTGCTTGGTTGCAGTCCTGATTGTGGTCGGATAGTCCCTTGCCCTCTGAGAAAACTAATCCCTCAGTTGGACGTACTATTGTGGGGGGAAATGATCCCTCCTTAACTCTATCGGTGGCATGGTCTTCTGGATCTAGCGAATGATCTCTAGAGGCGGTATTACCATCGGATTAAATGATACTCGGCTCGTAGTCAAAGCCGACATCCATGTCGATGTCTGCATAGCTGGCCAAGTCGAACCAATTCCCCTCGTTCCACTCTCCTGCCATGGAAGTATTAGGAAAAAAGAGAATTTGTTGACAATGAATCACCGGAAGCACCACACGGACAGCACCAACTGTCGGTGATTTAGAACCGATCTTACGTATGATTGTTTGATTCAGGGGATTCCTGGATATAAAACCCTACTCCTGTGATGGTGTATTGAGTGTAATGATTACAATCAAGAGAAAGGCTGATGCTTAATGTCATGTGCTCCTGATCAATCCGTCCCTCTGTCTTCTGACTTCAGCCTTTATATAGCGTACGAAGGAGTAACAGTTTCTCCAAGTGAAGAGGTGCCTCAACGTTCCAAATGATGAACCGATTGATAGCAGTTGTCGTTAAGGACGTGACACTCCCACGTTACCAAGCAGTTGTTGTCAGAGATAGAAGTGATTCATGCGGTTACTCATAGAGAGTAACAGCGTATATTAAATACCCCATGTGTTAAACACGGCACGTAATACTCCCTAACTAATCAGGCCCATAGGTCAGCAAGTCTTATCAATAAGGTTATTGAAGCCAGGCTGGTCGAAGCCGAGCGAGTCGTAGAAGATCTTACGACTACACGATAGTCGTAAATAAGCTTACGACTATACCAAGGTCATAGAAAGACTTACGACCAGATAGCTTGACTTCTCTCTTATAAGTATTTAAAGGGTATACTTAAGATCAATATAGGAATATTAATATCAATAATAAGAATTACAGATAAATAAATAAATAAGGTTTATTAGACCCTCATCAAGTAGATCCTCTCCAAGTGGGTAGTAAGGTCACCTCAGTTTCCAACTAGTACTGTGAATATCTTTTTGAGAAAATTGGTCTGAAGTGTTCCTGATGGTTTTGTGTATTGCTACTGAAAACACAACAGTTTCTGCGATAACGGCGATCAAAGCGAACTACCAGGTGAAAAAGAACTGGATGGGCGATCCATGTATCCCGAAGAAATTTGCGTGGAATGGATTGAGCTGTAGCTATGTTGTTTCCAGTCCTCCAATTGTCACAAGCTTGTGAGTTATCAATGCATGAAAAACATGGTTTTGGTATAGTAGTAGTAACTGGATTTGTCTGAGCCACTGTATATGTTCTTTGCAGAAATCTATCGTCAAGTGGTCTGGGTGGTAACATATCGTCTTTTTTCGCGAATCTCAAAGGTTTACAGTATTTGTAAGTAGGAAACCGTCAATCCATTTTAACACTCGGTGTTACTTATTAGAAGAAAATGTCTTATTCGGGACCTGGCTACTTTTCAGGGATTTGTCACACAACAACCTGACAGGAGCGATTCCTGACTCACTTTCACAATTATCACTTACACTTCTGTAAGTAACTCTTGATATATTTATCAAAACATTCTTTAATTGGACATCAAACACTATTCTGTTCCTTTTAGAGATTTGACTGGCAACCAGCTCAGTGGATCGATTCCCTCCGGTCTTCTGAAAAGAACTCAAGATGGCTCCCTAAATTTAAGGTGATTCTCCCATTGTTTTGATTGTAACAAACATGATTCTTGACAATTTGATTAAAACCATCCTTGTCCCTTCCTGTTTGGTAGGTATGGTAATAATCCAAACCTTTGCACCAATGACAATTCATGTCAGCCCGCGAAAAGGAAGGGCAAGATAGCCATCTACATTGTTGTCCCACTAGTTGTGGTTGTGGTGATGGTTTTGGTGGTTCTACTACTGTTTTGCTTGTTGAGACGAAAAAATCAAGGTGAGAATTGGCATAAACACATCAATTCTCAGCTCTGGCTATCTACACATCCTGAACACAGGTGATATTAGTTGTGCAATTCTTCGCTCATGAAGGATCCGTGAACTCCGTAAAGCCACAAAATGAGATGACAAGCTATGTGCCGACGCCGAGAAATGATGGCCATGGGGACAGTTCACTGCGGCTTGAGAACCGTCGGTTCACCTACAAGGAATTGGAGATGATAACGAACAACTTCCAGCGAGTGCTCGGCCGGGGAGGGTTCGGGTACGTCTATGATGGCTTCTTGGAAGATGGCACTCAAGTGGCCGTAAAATTGCGGTCTCAGTCTTCCAATCAAGGTGTCAAGGAGTTCCTCGCAGAGGTGGAATTTCTTCAGCCGCAGTTGGTCTTTCTAGATAGAAATTTTGTATCAAGAAATTGTGAAGTTTGATAAATCATGAAAACTTATTCAGGCTCAGATATTAACCCGGATTCATCACAAGAATCTCGTATCCATTATTGGTTACTGCAAGGATGGGGAGTACATGGCACTTGTCTACGAGTACATGTCTGAAGGAACCCTGCAAGAGCACATTGCTGGTATGTAAGTTTTTTAGGCGGTTCAGCTTGCATGGTACATTAATTGTGACACTTTAAACTGCCAAAATGTTCATCAACAGGATCATTAGAAGTGCCTTTGTTGTTCCGAAATTCTCATTCTCTCGATCTATTTGCAGGAAGAGATCGCAACGGAAGATACTTAACCTGGAGACAAAGGCTCCGGATCGCACTGGAATCCGCGCAAGGTACGCACTTGAATTTGCATTATGTTTATTCTTAGATTATAGATTTCGCTAGAAGCATGAGCACTGGCTGGGCTGGAGATGTGCAGGCCTGGAGTACCTACATAAGGGGTGCAACCCACCTCTCATTCACAGGGACGTGAAGGCGACCAACATCCTACTGAATGCGAAACTGGAGGCCAAGATTGCCGATTTCGGCTTGTCTAAGGCTTTCAATGACGACAACGACACCCATGTATCCACGAATACGATTGTTGGTACACCCGGATACGTTGATCCAGAGTACGCCAATCCCTTCTGCCCTCATCCAGATCTCCATATAGGTTGTCGTGTTCTAAGTAGTAGGTGTGCAGGTACCAGGCAACAATGCAGCCCACGACCAAGGGCGACGTGTACAGCTTCGGCGTCGTGCTATTGGAGCTGGTCACAGGGAAGCCAGCCATCCTACGCGACCCGGAGCCCACAAGCATCATCCAGTGGGTGCGGCAGCGCCTGGCGCGAGGCAACATCGAGGGCGTGGTGGACGCGCGCATGCGAGGCGACCACGACGTCAACGGCGTGTGGAAGGCCTCAGACATTGCGCTCAAGTGCACCGCGCAAGCGTCGGCGCAGCGGCCTACAATGACCGACGTGGTGGCGCAGCTGCAGGAGTGCCTCGAGCTCGAGGAGGGCCGCGCCGACGGCGACGCGAACGGCATCTTCTACACCGGCACCAGCGGCGACCCGAACTCGAGTTATAATAATGCTTACGCCACTGACCAATCCACTGATGTGAGCCAAAGCAGCACTGCCTTTGAGATGGAGCATAATTTTGGGAGGGTGCCAACAATGGCCACAGGTCCTGCTGCAAGGTGAGGAGAGGGATTGGACAATGAGTTGCTCATTGCCTCTCTCGTAAGGGATTTCTACAAGTCTCTTGATGTTGTGTTATAATTATCAGAGCAAATGCAAATGTACAATATGTTCAGACATTAACGTGTTCTTTGTAGTTTTTCGTTTTAGGCCTCGGAATCGATGTACTTGTCAATAAGTAAGTTCGCATATGAATATATGGTGATACGTTCATGCTAAACAATTGAATTGTTAATGTTGTGCTTTATCACTGATCTTGTTTGAAAAGGAAACACTAGTATGTTGGAAATTCCTGTTCAGTCTTATCTCCAATCCTTTGCAACACACTTACTGAAATACAAGGATACGCAGAAAATGCCTTTTTGTTACTCTTGTACAAAAATTTACAGGTAGCATTTGATTTAGAAACATTCTAACCACTAGTGCCAAGCTGTTTGAAGAGGTCGGCCAGCTGCATAGCAACTTGATGAACCATACAAATTCTCTCTCTCTCTAAAAATGCATGAAGTATACCCAATCCTTGAAGTCTCGTACGATGTCCCACAAAGGCTCGAAGGGTCAATGAACAGAACAAGTGTTCCCACTTCTCTGCTAATATCGGCGTCATCGTGGCCAAAACCCGCAACGTAAAAATGTCTGATCGACAGGTTGTCATTAACATCATCTTAATTTGTTCAACAAGCAATCATTAGTATAAAACTGTACTTCGCAAGACTTTCAATAAAATATTATACAGTATGCAAGTGCAATTATCACCGTACCTGATGCCATGCATTTGCAGTTTGGGTAGCGGTTTCAATGCTAACAGTTTGATTCTCGATGTGGCAGGATGAACCGAAGGTGGAGGTACCAGCACACCGACTGAGGCCATTATCACCATGACTACCTGTTGGAGTGGGTCGACTGGGTCAATCGGTCCAGGGAAGTGCCGCAGGTCCATCAGAGGACTCAGTTCATGCGCTATCTCCGGTGGCTCCACAGCGTCACGCTCCTCAGGCTTCGACCAATCATGACCCATGCGGACATAGGGGAGGGGCACTCGTCCGAGGAGGATATCGTGGATGATTACGACAAATTCACACGGACGGGAACGCAGCCGGAGGGGGCCTCCATCAACTCCTATTATGTGAGTACATTTTATCCCGCTACTATTTTGCAATGTCATGGTGAGCAAACTAATTAACTTTGTCTACTCCTTCGCAGGGAACGCAGCTGACACACATAATCAACGAGGTCGGTGAGGCTCTCATGCTACCCTGTGGGTTCGAAGGGGAGCCTCCAACGCTTGAGGGATTTTACTGAGGTAACGCACACTATTTAATGTTTGTTTGTATTGTTCTTCATTTTAGTACTTCAATTTACATCACTTTATGTTTTAGTACCTATGTTTTTTTTTGTTATATTAAACTTCAGTATCTTGTTTTTTTTGTTAACCTTGCAGATGGTTCGCCGCCGATGCCGGCGATTGGCCGTAAAAATGAACTACACGGCGAGAAGTCGTGCTGCCTGCCCCGGCTCGGAGTGGCTCCTTGCGTGCTACAACATTGGGCGCAACGACATCCACTTCGGTGGCACGAGACGAGGACGAGGAGGAAAACGAGGAGCAAGACGAGAAGCACTACGGGGAGGACGACGAGCAGGGCGACGAGGACGAGGAGGATGTCGATGCTAGGCTTCCGGACGAGATGGTCCTTGGGGACCTTGTCGGTGCACCGGCCCCACGCAGCTGATTCAGGCCATGCCTCCGCGCCGTAAATGGCGTGATCACGCGGGCATTAGTTCAGTAAACGTCATCGATGGCACATGAAGCCAACACCCAGCAGCGAGGTTCACACCACGGTCGGGTGTGCGCCGAAAGCGCAAGTGAATGGACGTATGCATATATATCTGTACATGTTGTTTCCTGATTGAATGAAATGAGATGAATGGATGATTGTGTTTGTATTAATTGATTGAATGGATTGTGGTTGAATGAAATGAGATGAATGGATGGTTGTGTTCGAATTAACTAATTGAATGTATTATTGTGTTCGAATTAACCCTTTTGTTGATGATTGTATTTGAATGAAATGCTTGCATAGAATGATTATTGTGCTTGATCATGGCTACACCAGTGCAAGTTTTATTTTTTTTTATATTAGCAGCTACTGTCACGCCAGGGAACCTAGCGTGACAATATGGTAATGTCACGCCAGGGTACTGGCATGACAGAACTTGGCACCTAACAAGGGTTGCAACTCTACTGGAATGGCAAAAAAACCTAGCGTGGCAGCAAGGTTAGGTCGCACCAAGGTACCGAGCGTGACAGAAAGCTTATGCCACGCTAGTGATCCTGGCGTGACAAAGCGGTTCAATCATGCCGGGAGTCATGGCGTGACAGGACTTAGCACCAGAGCGCGTCCATATTTTTTGCAACCCCTCTAGAATGGCAAATAACTTGGCATGGTAGCTCGGTTTTGTCACGCCAGGGATCCTGGCGTGGCAAAGTGGTCTTGTCGCGCCGGGAGTCATTGCGTGACAGAACTTAGCTGATGAATAGATGATTGTGTTTTTGCAACCCCTCTGGACCATACCAAACCCTAGCGTGGCACCATGATGGTGCCACGCCAGGACTACTGGCGTGATAGTACCATGGCATTACTCTACCACTGAGTTAAAAGGGTTTTTATTCAATTAGCCCCCTTTGATTTCTGCATAATGTACCTGAAATAAATTAGCCGCTTTGAATTCTCCACTTTGAAACATGTCATACCTTTTTTAAAAAAATGATTCTTTCTATTCTAAATTCTGATAACGACAAGATTTAGTATCTTTTCTTGCCCTATCATGACAACACCATGCCTAGCAAACAACTTTTCAGGAAGACAAAACAACACACTGCCTCACAGACTACTAACATGAATTTAACCACACCATACCCCTAGCTTTTCAGATCGACGTGACAACACTCTGCCTCGCCAGCAACTTTTCAAAAAGACAAGACAACACAATGCCTCGTAGACTACTCACATGAATTTAACCACACCTTGTTATCAGCTTTTCAGATCGACATTACAACGCTCTGCCTTGCTAGCAACTTTTCAGCAAGATAAGACAACACACTGCCTCGCAGACTACTCATATGAATTTAACCACACCATGCCACCAGCTTTTCAGATTGACATGACAACACTTTGCCTCGCCAGCAACTTTTTAGAAAGATAAGACAACACACTACCTCACAGACTACTCATATGGATTTAACCACACCATGCCACCAGCTTTTTAGATCAACATGACAACACTCTGCATCACCAGTAACTTTTCAGAAAGACAAGACAACACTCTGCCTCATAGACTACTCACATGAATTTAACCACACCATGCCACCAGCTTTTCACATTGACATGACAACACTCTGCCCGCTAGCAACTTTTCAGAAAGACAAGACAACACTTTGCCTCGCAGGCTACTAACATGCATTTAACCACACCATCCTACCAGCTTTTCAGATCGACATGACAACATTCTGCTGGGTGCATTATACACTGTGGCTTATAAAAAGTGGTGGTCTTTTCTGAGATAGAACACTACACAAGCAAACCCAACACTACACCAGATGGAGAAGCACTTGGAGGAGATCCGCGAACTGCAAAGGGAGTATGTGGCCCAGGAGGAACAAAGGGAGCATGTCAGGAGGCCACCTCCCCACAATGACGCTGCCCCCCGTAGCAGCAACCCCTACCAGAATATCCCAACTGAGCATTCATCGCAACACCCGCCCGAGGGGGGGGGGCGTCGCCCCTCTGTTAGTGTAGGGATACATGCAAGTTCTCCAAGTCCAAGCATCGGCTAAGCCTAGACATACGTTACTAGGATTGTGCGAACTACTCCTCGAACTATCCCAACTGCCGTTGGGATACAACCCGCTATCGGCAGCCAGTAAGGACCTGTTACATTATGTTCCCCTACCATGTCTCCCTCAAAATATGCACTAACAACCTATCTGAAGAATCTAGACCTACCATTATGTGTTAATGGGGTTTTGGTGATTAATGACAAATCTAATTGTGAGACTAACACTTTCATTGATATACATATTGTGTAGTCTTATTTGGATATAAAAGGTAATAATCATGAAGGCATGCATGTGATTAATGAAAAATCCAATTCATTGGATAAACAAAAGGAAAATCCAAACAGGTATGCATTCATAATGATGAATCTATTTGTGAGACTAACATTTCTATTTGTTATATCATGTTTAGTCTCGTTTGGATATAAAGATCAAAAGAGGTATGCATTCTACTTTGTATTCATATATCTTGTTGCATTCCTCGGATCCAAAATATAGGTTGAACTCCACCAAAAGTCTAACTTGAATATGTGCATATGTTTCCACTACACATTTGTGTATGCACACATTTAGGGGGAGCTCAATATATGTTTTGTGGTTTCATTAGTATTGATCCATATTTCCTTGTCCATATATAATTGGGATCTTTACTTTGAAACATGTCCTTTGAATATATTTAACTTGCATAGTTAATTTATTCATATGAGTATATGAGACTTGTGTAGTTCATATATTCTTGAATATATTTAACTTGTGTAGTTAATATATTCATGTGAGTATATATAACTTGTGTAGTTTATATATGCTCATATTCTTGAATATATATAACTTATGTAGTTAGTATATTCAAGTGTGTATATATGACTTGTGTAGTCTATATACACTTATATGTGAGTATAACATAACTTGTGTAGTTTATGTGTGCTCACATATTCTTGAATATGTTTAACTTATGTAGTTAATCTATTCATAAGAGTGTATAAGACTTGTGTAGTCTATATATACTTATATGTGAGTAGAACATAACTTGTGTAGTTCATGTGTACTCACATATCTTTGAATATGTTTAACTTGTGTAGTTAATATATTCATATGAGTATATGAGACTTATGTAGTTCATATATGCTCATGTATTCTTGAGTTAATACGACTTGTGTAGTTCAGTATACACTCATGTTGAGTATATATAACTTATGTAGTACTTATATACTCATACCAAACTCTATTCAATTATTTGCTATTGAAGTGGTTATCATCAATTACCAATGAGGAAAGATTGTGGTATCTTGTCCCGCCATTATGAGTTAATGGTATGTTGTGGTAATTAATGATAATCATATTGTGGAACTAACATTTTCCATGAGTTGGATGAATAGGTTATGTTCGGTGGTTGATGACTTGGGATGACATCATGTGTTGATAGTCATCAAGTCAAGAAGAGATGATCATGTGTTGATCATCAAGTCAAGTGAAGACCCATCATGAGTTGATGGATGTCAAGTGAAGAGTGCATCATGTGTTGATGCATATCAAGACTCGGGATGGAAGATATCATCATGTGTTGATGAGCATCAAGTCAAGATCCTGAAGTAAAGCTTCATCATGTGTTGATGAAGGTCAAGTAAGGATGCATCATGAGTTGATGCATATCAAGTCAAGAACCCGGAGTTGAAGCAAGGATGTGCGCCATCAAGCTTCAAGTGTTTGCGCAAGGCAAAGGTATGACTAGCTAGGGCTAAGGATGTGTTCCTAGTCTTTTACCGGTCTTGGTGTTTGGTTGGATGACCGGATTGCTAGTATAGGTTGCCGTACTATTAAGAGGGGTCTTTGACTAGTAGCTTGAGTTTGTCATGTGTTGATAGCTCATTGTGTTTGCTCTAGCTCACTTTAACATGTTGCCAATATTTGTGAATGTGTTTTACAAATAGTTGTGGCTCATGGTTAATCCTTGTAGCATGTGACTTAAGTTTGCGAATCGTTTTGCAAATGGTGTAAGTCCATGTACCTTATTCCTTGTGGTGTGATTCTAAAAGTGTGCAAATGTGTTTTGCAACTTGTTGAGAATCTCACTTGAATCCTTGTTTGCATCAGCGTCAATTTCGCAAATGTGTTTTGCAAATTGAGTTGAAGCGAAGTGCAATTGGTGGGATGATTCTAAAAGTGTGCAAATGTGTTTTGCAACTTGTTGAGAATCTTACCTTTGAACCCTTGTTTGCATTACGCATCAAATTGGCAAATGTGTTTTGCAATTTGAGTTGAAGCGAATGCAATCTGTATTTTCTCAGAAAATCGGATGAACCGACGTGTTATGAGCGATACGACCGGATGCGGTCATACCGGCGCATGTCTGTGCATACGACCGCAATCGCTGAGCATGCGTTGCTCGTTGAGGAGCGGTAGTACCGGCGTGTCTTGAGCGATGCGACCACGATCCGGTCGTTCGATTATTTGTTGGCGGTTCAAGTTTTCCGAGAAGATGCATTTGTTGCATATCTTTGTTTTGAGAAAACCCTTGAGCGATGCGACCGCAGTGTTTTATGCGATGCGACCGCTGCCGCGGTTCAACCGCTTTTTGTGGCGGTTGTAAATTTCGAACAGTGTTCGTGGGACTTAGCCGCATTTGGCGCTCCTTTGTGGAGCGATGCGACCGCAGGTGTTTGTGCGGTTGTACCGATTGTTGCGGTACGACCGGGCCTTAGTTGGCGGTCGTTCCGATTTGGTGACCAACGGCTAGTTTTATAGCCGTTGGAGGAAGGGCGGTACGACCGGCCCCATAACGGCGGTCGTTCCGATTTCCTAACTTTTTCAAAGCAGACTTTGTCCCAACGGCTAGTTTTTGTGTGTGGGCTATAAATACCCACCTTGGCCGTGTGAGGGAGAGTAGCTGGTGCCCCTTTGAGTTCTATTGAGCTAGTGCAAGCCTCTCATACTCTCTTGTGCATGTGTTGCACTTAGTGAGGTTAGAGAGCAAACCCTAAGTGCATGTGTTGCCTTAGGTTGTGGATTTCGTATCCATAGAGCTTTGACACTTGATTGGTTCAAGTGAGAGTTAGAGTCTTGTTACTCTTGGTGTTTGCCGACACCTAGACGGCGTGGAGGCGTCGTGGCGCCGTGAGCTTCTCAAAGAAGATTGTGAGAAGACCAGGCGGTTTGTGAGTGGCGTGGTGCTCGCCATCTCCTGAGTGGAGGAAAGAGCAACCCAAGTGGAGCGAGGTGTTTGATCCTCGGAGGAAGGCTTAATTCGTGGAGCCGCCCAATTAGTTTGGGTTTCCCTCAACGTGGATTAGGGAGACCGCAAGTCTCCGATTCACCACGGTAAAACATAACCGTGTCCATTGTGGTTTGCATCCTTGTGCCTTACTATTGCATTTACATTCATTGTGTATGAATGCTTGCTTTACATTGTGCAATTTATATACCTTGTATTAAATTGCTTATTCATTGTGTATGATTGCAATTGTTCGTTGTGCTATTCATCCTTGCTAGAATTGATTAGCTTACAAGTCATATGCTTAATTGATATACTTATTAATAGACTTGTATTGTTGGTGCATTTAGGGGAACCTAGTTGATTTAGGCTTTAATTGTGCAAAACCGTATTTGTATTAGCTTCCGCATTAGAAATCGGTTTTAGAGCCAAAGAAGTTTTTTAAAACGCCTATTCACCCCCCCTCTAGTCGGCCACCTCGATCTTACAAGTGGTATCAGAGCTTGGTCTCTCATTTATTAGACTTAACCGCCTAGAGAGTAAAGGATGGCGACTAGTAAAATTGTGCACCTAGGTGAAGCACCTAAATTTGATGGCACAAATTATGCTCATTGGAAAATTCGCATGTCATGTTATTTTAAGGCCATGGGCCTAAATATATGGCGGATTGTAGATGTTGGCTTTTCTCCTCCATTGGATCAATTTGCTCCAACAAAAGAGGAAGAGAAATGCTTACATCTCGACGCTCAAGCAATTAACGCCTTATTTAGTGCTTTGAGTGTAGGTGTGTTTGATGCCATATGCGATCTCAAGAACGTTCATGAGATGTGGACTTATCTTCAAGAATATTATGAACGGTCCATTTCAACTAATGAGGATTGCATACAAGAGAGGTCGTCGGGAGAAGAATGCTCAATCTCCAACTCCGACGACGATGAATGCACAAGCATCTCCACAAATGATGAGTGCATTCAAGAGTGGACATCGGGATATGAATGCTCAATCTCAAACTCCGATGATGAAAAGTCCACAAGCTCCTCCACATCAACTTCTAGCTTCGAAAATAATGACATATCAACTCCATCAACATCGCCTCATTGCTTTATGGCAAAAGGTAAAAAGAAGGTATATAATGATGATGATAATGATGAACCTTCATATGATGAGTTGATAGATATGCTAGAAGAACAAAATGTTTTTATGGGAAAGGAGGTTTCAAAATTCAAAGTTTTGAAGAAAGAATTGAACTTGCTTCAAAATAATTATGATGTTCTAAAGAATGAACATGAAACCCTCCTTCTTAAAAGTTATACTAACTCTAAAGTGGATATAGGGATTACATGTGATCTATTAGATGATTTGCCTTGTATTGCTCCTACTCCTTGCAATTCATCTAAAATTAATGTATCCACTTCTTGTGATGATTTAATTGATATGCCTTGTTGCTCAAAATTAGATGTACCTATTTCCTCTATACTTGTTGAGACTAACCTTGTAGAGGAAAACAAAAAGCTCAAGGCCCAAGTCTCAAGTTTGAAGAATGACTTGGATAGAAGCTATAAAGGGAAGGCTACTCTCGATGAAATATTGAGCAAGCAAATATGCTTACAAGATAAGAGTGGCATTGGATTTACTCCCAAGAAGAAAAAGGAAAATAGCAAAATGAGGCACAATGCAAGACACACGAAGAATATTAAGTGCCTTAATTGTCATAAGAAGGGTCACATTTCCTCCGTGTGTCCTAATAAGGAAAATGACAAGAGAGGACTTGGTTTTGTCACCAAGAAGAAGATGAAGAACATCCCAAAGCCAAATGGAAGACAATTCAAAAATGTCAAGTGCTTTGGATGCAAAAGAATGGTCACATTGCCTCGGTGTGCCCAAATCAAAAGGATGTCAAGCCAAGACATTCAACAAAGAGGCAAGCCGAATTGAGCAAGATAAGAAGACATCAAAGGAAGCAAAAGCCCTACTTGCTACAATTGCGGGAGAAAGGACATTTTAGTAAAGAATGTCCCAAAGGTATCACTCCTAAGCCTATCATCTATAATGATCATTATTTGCTTAGGAAGGATAGAAATGGCAATGTGTTTGCTAGGAATGTCAACTCACATAAAACTATTGTTATGGCCATTTGGGTGCCCAAATCTATTGTGACTAACATTCAAGGACCCAACCGAGTGTGGGTACCAAAAGATGCTTAAATGATTAATAGGTACTTGGAGAAGTATTGGAGGTTTGGCTCACTCATGGAGAGGTGGATTCCACCATATACAAATTGGAGCCAAGCTTGAGGAAGATAAATTCGTATCATAAACCAATGCTATCTCGGTAACAAGTATTTACATTGAAGTATCTAGCCCTTATACCTTGTGTAGGTTGCATTCATGTGAAATCTTAAAAAGGGTTGTTCTTGCTCTTGTGCTAATTCGTTGTTATTAATTTCTTGAGCAAGAAAGAAGTGGCACATTAAGGGAGAGTGCTAAATCATGACCATGTATATCACATCCCAAAGTGTGCCCAAATTAATTAAGTGCTAGTAATGTTTTTCAAAAATAAGCCATTTAGCCAAAAGTCAAAATTCTTGAAATTATTAGTATATACTTTGAAAAACTAGTTGCAAAATGTATACAAATGATTTCCAAATGTTTTCAAAGGTTTTGGTTCAAGAAAAAAAACTATTTCAAATGAAAATGAGTTTCTAGCCAAAATTGTAGATCATAGTATCTTGTTTTTGACCAAAACTAGATTTTTGTGTAAAATCTATTCTAAAAGGAATTTGACTTTTGTCCCAAAATGAAAATGATAGAATTGGCTATTCTAAACAATTTTGGTATTCAAAATATTTCCAAAAGGCCAACCTATCAAAAGTTATTCGATTTTGAAACTCATCCAAAATTCAAGGTTGACCTAAGTGGTCACTTTCTAGCACTTAAGTGAGTTTTGCCATATGAACCAAAACTATTCACATGAAAAGGTCCATAATGGTATTTATAACTCATACATGAAATTTGATGCCTTAATTTCTTCATTTGCTCAAATTTGG
Source organism: Phyllostachys edulis (assembly GCA_036346405.1). Classification (NCBI taxonomy): domain Eukaryota; kingdom Viridiplantae; phylum Streptophyta; class Magnoliopsida; order Poales; family Poaceae; genus Phyllostachys; species Phyllostachys edulis. Next base: position 8,889,894 of record CM070554.1, on the reverse strand, counting down.
TTCTTTTGGAGAAGTTTCTAAAAAAAAAATGAGCTTTATTGCGAAAATTCAAAAGACTAATTCATAAAAACTATATTCATTGAAGTTTACTATCTCCAATCTAATGCATAAGGATCCTAAGTAACATTTATTTGAATATTAAAACAAAGGATCATTTGCAAAATTTCCTATTCCTTGATCTATTCCTCGGCTCGGGACAATCGAACGACCGGAGTTATTCGCGCGGTACAACCGATTTTCGGTACGACCGGCCTTTGCACGGCGGTACGACCGAAGAACGGTATGACCGGCAATTGAACTGCGGTTGTACCGATTTTGCTGTTTTTGCAGTCAATTGATTCCATTTCAATTCTATTCAATTCTAAATCTTTTGATTGCCTCCCTCATGTCAAGATTGATCCTTGTTATCCTTGCAAGCTACCCACTCATGCTTTGTTGACTCCAAATACCATTTTGATCCTTGTGATATGTTTATCATTCAAGTGGTATTCCTTTAAGTGGTAGCACCTTTTGATCATCTTGATCTAGGCATGGAATTCATATTACTTATGTTTACAAGTGGTATTCTTCAAATGATATCATCTTGTCTTTATAAGTGGTATTCTTTCTAGTGATATCCTTCAAGTGGTATACTTCTTATACCCACCTACAAGTGATATCTATTTCAATCCTTGCCAATCAATTCTTTTCAAACCAAGCTCTCTCCGATACCTAAATTTCATGATATATATTTTTCATGTGGTATCTCTCGATACGCTCATTTCATGATATATCTTTTCAAGTGGTATCTATCTAAGTCTTATCTCTCCAAATGGTACCAAGTATCTACAAGTGGAATTAATTATTAGTTGGTATCATCTTTGCTTTCAAGCCTTGTCGACGCATGTTTTCTTCAAGTGGTATCAACATGTGGATTTACAAGTGATATCTACGAGTATTATTTACAAGTGGTATCTACATGTATTACCAACAAGTGGTATTGTCGACTCATGGTATCTACAAGTGATGTTCAAGGATTATTTTACAAGTGGATACACATAAAGACATTGGGGGAGAATGCTTTTGTGCCTAATGTCAAAAGAGAGTTTTTGGATGCAAATCAAAGATCAAGTGGAAGAAGTAGAAGTCATCTTAAGTGTTGGATGGACATATTTCAAAAGGATGACAAAGAGGAGATAATTGATAAAGGGAGCTTTTGTGGCCAAAAGCAAATATATGGATTGACGAAGAAAACCTTTGTGTGTCAAAGGAGAAGAATGTCGACGAGTATCGTCAAGAAGAAAACCTTTGTGTGTCAAAGGAGAAGAATGTCTATCTTCAAGAGGAACCTTTGTGTAAGGGGAGTTTTCCTAAAAGTTTTGAAAAAGTATTATTGAAAAATGTTTTGATTTTTAAAATGGGCAATCTATTATATGGGAAAACCAATTTAAAAGACTCCTTATGGCTTTGTTTTACTTTGGATTTTTGTTGTTTTATGCCAAAAGGGGAGTATGCTTATTTGCTCAAAATAAAATGAGTTTTATTTCCTAGCTCATAAGTTTTGCAAAGACTCCCTTTTGCTTAAGATTTGTTTCTGGTTTTGGTGCTTAATGCCAAAAGGGGAGAATTTGTATGAGCTACATTTGGATGTTAATTTGTATGAGCTTTATTTGTTATTCTCTTGATCTCTTGAGTTGCCTAAAAGGGGGAGAATCAAGGGGGAGAATCTTGTGGTGCCAAAAGTGGGAGTTTACCAAGATTCTCTTGTCATTTCAATGCATGCATATAGTCAAACAGCCTAATTGATTATCCTATGTTGACTTATATCCAAATGTTGTCATTTATAAAGGATTTGTCATCAATCACCAAAAAGGGGGAGATTGAAGAATCTAGACCTACCATTATGTGTTAATGGGGTTTTGGTGATTAATGACAAATCTAATTGTGAGACTAACACTTTCATTGATATACATATTGTGTAGTCTTATTTGGATATAAAAGGTAATAATCATGAAGGCATGCATGTGATTAATGAAAAATCCAATTCATTGGATAAACAAAAGGAAAATCCAAACAGGTATGCATTCATAATGATGAATCTATTTGTGAGACTAACATTTCTATTTGTTATATCATGTTTAGTCTCGTTTGGATATAAAGATCAAAAGAGGTATGCATTCTACTTTGTATTCATATATCTTGTTGCATTCCTCGGATCCAAAATATAGGTTGAACTCCACCAAAAGTCTAACTTGAATATGTGCATATGTTTCCACTACACATTTGTGTATGCACACATTTAGGGGGAGCTCAATATATGTTTTGTGGTTTCATTAGTATTGATCCATATTTCCTTGTCCATATATAATTGGGATCTTTACTTTGAAACATGTCCTTTGAATATATTTAACTTGCATAGTTAATTTATTCATATGAGTATATGAGACTTGTGTAGTTCATATATTCTTGAATATATTTAACTTGTGTAGTTAATATATTCATGTGAGTATATATAACTTGTGTAGTTTATATATGCTCATATTCTTGAATATATATAACTTATGTAGTTAGTATATTCAAGTGTGTATATATGACTTGTGTAGTCTATATACACTTATATGTGAGTATAACATAACTTGTGTAGTTTATGTGTGCTCACATATTCTTGAATATGTTTAACTCTATGTAGTTAATCTATTCATAAGAGTGTATAAGACTTGTGTAGTCTATATATACTTATATGTGAGTAGAACATAACTTGTGTAGTTCATGTGTACTCACATATCTTTGAATATGTTTAACTTGTGTAGTTAATATATTCATATGAGTATATGAGACTTATGTAGTTCATATATGCTCATGTATTCTTGAGTTAATACGACTTGTGTAGTTCAGTATACACTCATGTTGAGTATATATAACTTATGTAGTACTTATATACTCATACCAAACTCTATTCAATTATTTGTTATTGAAGTGGTTATCATCAATTACCAATGAGGAAAGATTGTGGTATCTTGTCCCGCCATTATGAGTTAATGGTATGTTGTGGTAATTAATGATAATCATATTGTGGAACTAACATTTTCCATGAGTTGGATGAATAGGTTATGTTCGGTGGTTGATGACTTGGGATGACATCATGTGTTGATAGTCATCAAGTCAAGAAGAGATGATCATGTGTTGATCATCAAGTCAAGTGAAGACCCATCATGAGTTGATGGATGTCAAGTGAAGAGTGCATCATGTGTTGATGCATATCAAGACTCGGGATGGAAGATGTCATCATGTGTTGATGAGCATCAAGTCAAGATCCCGAAGTAAAGCTTCATCATGTGTTGATGAAGGTCAAGTAAGGATGCATCATGAGTTGATGCATATCAAGTCAAGAACCCGGAGTTGAAGCAAGGATGTGCGTCATCAAGCTTCAAGTGTTTGCGCAAGGCAAAGGTATGACTAGCTAGGGCTAAGGATGTGTTCCTAGTCTTTTACCGGTCTTGGTGTTTGGTTGGATGACCGGATTGCTAGTATAGGTTGCCGTACTATTAAGAGGGGTCTTTGACTAGTAGCTTGAGTTTGTCATGTGTTGATAGCTCATTGTGTTTGCTCTAGCTCACTTTAACATGTTGCCAATATTTGTGAATGTGTTTTACAAATAGTTGTGGCTCATGGTTAATCCTTGTAGCATGTGACTTAAGTTTGCGAATGCGTTTTGCAAATGGTGTAAGTCCATGTACCTTATTCCTTGTGGTGTGATTCTAAAAGTGTGCAAATGTGTTTTGCAACTTGTTGAGAATCTCACTTGAATCCTTGTTTGCATCGCGCGTCAATTTCGCAAATGTGTTTTGCAAATTGAGTTGAAGCGAAGTGCAATTGGTGGGATGATTCTAAAAGTGTGCAAATGTGTTTTGCAACTTGTTGAGAATCTTACCTTTGAACCCTTGTTTGCATTACGCATCAAATTGGCAAATGTGTTTTGCAATTTGAGTTGAAGCGAATGCAATCTGTGTTTTCTCAGGAAAATCGGATGAACCGACGTGTTATGAGCGGTACGACCGGGATGCGGTCATACCGGCGCATGTCTGTGATGCGGCACGACCGCGAATCGCTGAGCATGCGTTGCTCGGTTGAGGAGCGGTAGTACCGGCGTGTCTTGGCGGCACGCGACCACGATCCGGCCGTTCGATTATTTGTTGGCGGTTCAAGTTTTCCGAGAAGATGCATTTGTTGCATATCTTTGTTTTGAGAAAACCCTTGGGCGATGCGACCGCAGTGTTTTGGCGATACGACCGCCGCGGTTCAACCGCTTTCTTTGTGGCGGTTGTAAATTTCGAACAGTGTTCGTGGGACTTAGCCGCATTTGGCGCTCCTTTGTGGAGCGATGCGACCGCAGTGTTTGTGCGGTTGTACCGATTGTTGCTGCACGACCGGCCTTAGTTGGCGGTCGTTCGATTTGGTGACCAACGGCTAGTTTTATAGCCGTTGGAGGAAGGGCGATGCACGACCGCCCCATAACGGCGGTCGTTCGATTTCCTAACTTTTTCAGCAGACTTTGTCCCAACGGCTAGTTTTTGTGTGTGGGCTATAAATACCCACCTTGGCCGTGTGAGGGAGAGTAGCTGGTGCCCCTTTGAGTTCTATTGAGCTAGTGCAAGCCTCTCATACTCTCTTGTGCATGTGTTGCACTTAGTGAGGTTAGAGAGCAAACCCTAAGTGCATGTGTTGCCTTAGGTTGTGGATTTCGTATCCATAGAGCTTTGACACTTGATTGGTTCAAGTGAGAGTTAGAGTCTTGTTACTCTTGGTGTTTGCCGACACCTAGACGGCGTGGGCGTCGTCTTGCCGTGAGCTTCTCAAAGAAGATTGTGAGAAGACCCAGGCGGTTTGTGAGTGGCGTGGTGCTCGCCATCTCCGGAGTGGAGGAAAGAGCAACCCAAGTGGGCGAGGTGTTTGATCCTCGGAGGAAGGCTTAATTGTGGAGCCGCCCAATTAGTTTGGGTTTCCTCAACGTGGATTAGGGAGACCGCAAGTCTCCGATTCACCACCAAAACATAACCGTGTCCATTGTGGTTTGCATCCTTGTGCCTTACTATTGCATTTACATTCATTGTGTATGAATGCTTGCTTTACATTGTGCAATTTATATACCTTGTATTAAATTGCTTATTCATTGTGTATGATTGCAATTGTTAGTTGTGCTATTCATCCTTGCTAGAATTGATTAGCTTACAAGTCATATGCTTAATTGATATACTTATTAATAGACTTGTATTGTTGGTGCATTTAGGGGAACCTAGTTGATTTAGGCTTTAATTGTGCAAAACCGTATTTGTATTAGCTTCCGCATTAGAAATCGGTTTTAGAGCCAAAGAAGTTTTTTAAAACGCCTATTCACCCCCCCTCTAGTCGGCCACCTCGATCTTACACTATCCCGTCTACCCGTAGTCCCCGGATCCGCTATGTGGCTACCGCAAGTGAATCGACGAAGGGATCCACCCACACGACTAGTGGACTCTCGACTGCGAGAAGTGGAATGCCAAGAGGGACCACGAAACGAGGGAGGAGGAGCGCCGCAACGAAAAGCACAACGAGTGTATCTGGCGGGAGATGCAAGCTCATCTCGAGGCGTGCAGGCGTAGGGAGTGCGAGGCTCGCGAGAGGGAGCATGAGAAAAAGAGGGAAATGGTGGCCAAGGCTAAGGCGGACGGTGAGGAGTACAACGACAACCTCACAAGGAAAGGCAAGTGGTCCCGGTCCACGCAGTAGGTCGGGTCATTCCGTAGTAGTTCGGTTTATTTCCATTCAAAAAAGACGCATATGTATCAGTAGGAGTACTTCGGTTTGATGCATCGTGCATGATGTTGTTTCTTACGCACGTAACCAAACCCTGTATGCAGTGTAATGTCCACCTTTGTTATTGAGTCTATTTCAATTCGCAACTGCAAATCTCTTTGTCCTTTTGCATTCAAGTGTTCGCATAGCAAGACAGCCAACAACATAAATAAAATGTGTGTTCCGGAAGTAGGCACAAAATGGTCTACAATCCCAGAGTGATAACGAGCACCACCTATCATTACAATATGCATGATGTCTATGTATCTTTCATCAGCGATGTCTACCATATGTATCAGTTCTACAAAATATGTTCTACAAGTGTACATGCATTCAAAGAATTTTCTCCAGACGTACGAGGGGAAAACCTCCTTTACGTTTCTAGGGGGGCATTGTTTAGCTACATCTATCCCAATAAGCTATCTGTCGAATCGTCGCAATGATCTCCAAGAGAAGGGTGAATATTTGTTCGAAATTTCATAATTCAAGTCCAAATTAAATTCAACCATGAGCTCATTTCATAATTTACTAATCCAAAATCAGTTACACAGGCAAAATCGGATTATGTTCAGCCCTGTCACGCCAACCATCATGGTGTGACAAGGCAGCTTGTCACGCCATGAGTTCTGGCGTGACAACTGCCACGCAAGCCATTCACGCTGGCACGGCGCACGGGCGAGGGTTTGCGTGGCAGCTTGGGCCATGCCACGATAGGTGGCGTGATAATACGTTTTGGCCATGCTACGGACGGTGACGTGACCAAAGGGATCAGAATTAGAAATAAAGTTTGCGATGTGTTAACTTTGAAATAATAAGGATTAAATAAAAAAAAAATTTGTCAGAATGTCGAATTGTTTCCCTTGATGGGTGCGTTGTTTCCCATGAGGGCTAGTTTGGATAGATGGATATTAGGCACAGTCCCTTCTCCAAAGTGACTGGCTTTTATCCCTTCGTATCCAAATAAGACCCGAGTTTACTGGAACTTCGGCCCTCTTCTCTCGTTCCTAAACTAGCCCTAGCTACCTTTTTTTAGAGAGCTGACCTTAGGTATTTGCACAATCTCCCACAAGCATTTTCTGGCTCGAGCTGCAGAGAAAAGTCAGAAGGCCACGGTGGCACGGCCAAGGCCACCGGGCTTCTATGTCGTGCGCCCAGCAAGGACGTTGACCAACTCGAATACAAGTCAACTCCCCGCACATGTGACCTGCTCGTCTCTTCCACCGGATGGTGACCATAACTTACAGTCACTGACGTGTGGGTTCTGTGTCTGACAAAGGTTAGAGGAGGGCCCACTCGTCAGCGACTCATTTGTACACGTTCCCTGATTCCCGCGTATGCCATTGGCGTCGACGTACGGCGCTGTGCAAGCTGTGTACTGGATGATAGATGTGCTGACGTGGTTAATCATGGAAGTGTTGATGTGATCATTAGGCTAGCTAGTAGGAGAGTTGGCTTTGTTATTTGTTTACTGTCTAGATTAAGGCTGGCTATATATATAAGGAGACATGGAGCACCTGGAGCTAAACATATACTATTGTCCAGTATAGCTGCTTGCATGTGCAACAGAGCAATCAACGCCGCGAACAATGGCGGCGCCCAGGTCGTGGTTGCTACTTCTCTGCGTCGCCGCCGCTGCCACCGCCGGCGTACGTCAAGCTCGTGCCCAGCCTGACAGCAAAGGTATGCTCAGTATTTCGTGGAAGATCCTACTGCATGCATGCATCGTTTCACAATGCAATGGACAATGCACGATTAATTGCACCCTAGGCCTAGGTACGCCGTTGTTTCAACTCTACCCTCTAGCTATGCATGTTGTGTACTGTGCGTCTGTGCGTTGCAGGTTTCATAAGCATAGACTGCGGCCTCCCGGGGAAGACGAGCTACGTGGACGACACCACCAAGCTATCGTACGTCCCGGACGCCGGCTTCACCGACGCCGGCTCGAACCACAACATCTCGGTCGAGTACATCAAGCCGCTGCTCTCCAAGCGCTACCACAACGTGCGCAGCTTCCCCGACGGCAAGCGCAACTGCTACACCCTCCGGTCCCTCGTGTCCGGGCTCAAGTACCTCATCCGGGCCACTTTCATGTACGGAAACTACGACGGCCTCAACAGGCCGCCCATCTTTGACCTCCACATCGGCGTCAACTTCTGGAGGGTGACGAACACCTCAAGCCCTGGCGCTCCGCAACTTTTGGAGGCCATCGTCGTCGTGCCGGACAACTTTGTGCAGGTTTGCCTGGTGAACACCGGCGCCGGGACGCCGTTCATCTCGGGGCTGGACCTGAGGCCTCTCAAGAACTCGTTCTACCCGCAGGCGAACGCGACGCAGGGCCTGGTCCTGTACGCCAGGCTCAACTTCGGCCCAACTGACGATATCGCCATCGTCAGGTGAGTGTGAAAGATCTTGAGTTTTCCTCTATTTTTTCCACGGTACCCAATCAGAGGTAGTAAGGTACTAATTAACCGCAAACGCAATCAGGTACCCTGATGATCCACACGACCGAGTATGGATCCCTTGGGTCGACGCGACAGTCTGGGCGGAGATATCAACGACGAAGAGGGTGCGGTACATAGACAATGACCCCTTCGAGGCGCCGACGGCGGTGATGCAGACGGCGATCACGCCGCGCAACGCCTCCAAGAACATTGAGTTCTCCTGGGACGCCGAGCCGCAGCCCAACGACCCGTCGCCGGGGTACTTCGTCATCATGCACTTCTCGGAGCTGCAGCTCCTTCCCAGCAACGCCGAGCGCCAGTTCTACATCAACCTCAACGGCAAGCTGTGGTTCCCGAGAGGCTACACACCGTACTACCTCAGCACTGACCCCACCTACAACAGCAATCCCGCCCGATATAGCCATTACAACATCTCGATCAACGCCACCGCCAACTCAACGCTGCCGCCGATCATCAACGCCATCGAGGTGTTCTCCGTCATCTCCACCACCAACGTTGACACGGACTACCAGGACGGTACGTGCATGCAGACACATATAGCACATGCATGAGCTGATGATTAAGCACATCGTTCCGTGCGTGTTACTGAAAACTTGGGTGCAATTAAAACAGTATCTGCCATGACGGCGATCAAGGCGAAGTATCAGGTGCAGAAGAACTGGATGGGTGACCCGTGCGTTCCGAAGACTCTGGTTTGGGAAAGGTTGACCTGCAGCTATGCCATTTCCAGCCCTCCAAGAATCACAAGCGTGTAAGTCGTTCAGATCTATACAAATACTGACTTATGGTCATGACAAAATGAGAAGGTTAACTACTGTGTATTGAGACTGAACCACTGGATGTTTGCTCTTTGTAGAAACCTGTCCTTCAGTGGTCTAAACGGCTATATATCATCTTCTTTTGCAAACCTCAAGGCAGTTCAATACTTGTACGTTCGGAGTTCTGGGTCTATTTTAGCCCTGTTTGTAGATTTTTGCGACAAAAATGGTAATAAAAATCTTGGTCCGTATCTTGCAGGGATCTGTCAAACAACAACTTGACGGGCTCAATTCCAGATGCCCTTTCACAATTACCTTCATTGGCAGCTCTGTAAGTCCTGCAAAAAAAATTTGTCAAATTTTGCCCGTTCTTATGCAATGTTTGACTCACGTCAATAGTATTTTGTTTCTTTAGAGATTTGACAGGCAACCAGCTCAGTGGAACAATTCCATCTGGACTTCTCAAAAGAATTCAAGATGGCTCCCTAAATCTAAGGTCGGTACCCCATTATTCCGATTCTAACTAACACGATACTTGATAAATTTGAATAAACATCTATATTTCATCTTTTGGTAGATATGGCAATAATCCAAATCTTTGCACCAACGACAATTCATGTCAGTCTGCTAAAAGGAAGAGCAAACTACCCGTCTACATTGTAGTCCCTGTAGTTCTGATTGTGGTGATAGTATTAGTGTAGTACTACTCTTTTGCTTCCTAAAACGAAAAAAGCAAGGTGGGTTCGGCATGCGCACAACAATGCTGGTCTATTTCCGCATCCGTGAACACTACTAACGTAAATTTTGCCATTCGTCGCCTATGAATCGAAGGATCAATGAACAACTCTGTAAAGCCGCAGAATGAGAGAACGATCGACGTGCCGACAAATGACGGCTATGGGGACAGTTCACTGCGGCTTGAGAACCGTCGGTTCACGTACAATGAACTAGAGATGATAACAAACAACTTCCAGCGAGTGCTCGGCCGGGGCGGGTTCGGGTACGTCTACGATGGCTTCTTGGAGGATGGCACTCAAGTGGCGGTAAAGTTGCGATCTGAGTCTTCCAGTCAAGGTGTCAAGGAGTTCCTCGCAGAGGTAGAATTTCTTTAACTGCAGTTGATGTTTCTATCAGAAATTTCCGAGTGAAATTTGATAAGTCATGATCACTTGTTCAGGCTCAGATTTTAACCCGGATTCACCACAAGAATCTCGTATCAATGGTTGGTTACTGCAAGGATGGTGAGTACATGGCACTTGTTTACGAGTACATGTCAGAAGGAACCCTGCAAGAACATATTGGAGGTATGTTTGTTGTTTAGCAGTATAGCTTCAGACTTTAATACCTGCAGTAGTGGCGGATCTAGAACAAAATCGACCTAGGTTCACCATACATATCAACACATATGTGTAGAGTCACTGTACTTAAATTGTGGGATGTACATCTATGCATACATGTGTTATGATAAGGTAAAACGGTATCGAACCCAGTGTTCGGTGCACCCTGAAGCTGTACCTGGATCCGCCGTTGCCTGCATGGTGATTGGTGCACTGCAACTTTATCACTTCAAACTGTCAAAATGAGAAAAAGGAGCTAAAATGTTACTGTTATTTATCTATAGAATCATTTGAAGAGCCTATTGAACTGAAATGTACACTGTCGATCTATTTGCAGGAAGAGACCGCAATGGAAGATGTTTACCGTGGAGACAGAGACTCCGCATCGCACTTGAATCTGCGCAAGGTAAACGCTTGAATGTGGAGTCTACTGCTGCTGCTGAACGTTTTGTGTTTCTAGAATATTGAGCATTGGCTGGGCTGGTGATGTGCAGGGCTGGAGTACCTACACAAGGGGTGCAACCCGCCTCTCATTCACAGGGACGTGAAGGCCACAAATATCCTACTGAACGCGAGATTGGAGGCCAAGATTGCCGATTTCGGCTTGTCCAAGGCTTTCAATCGCGACAACGACACCCATGTATCCACGAACACGCTTGTTGGTACACCCGGATATGTTGATCCAGAGTACGTCAATCCCTTCTGCTCTCGGCCATCTCTCTCTTATATATATGGGTGAATTTCTTTTATGTCACCGATAGTTTGTATGTTACTCATTGTTTCACTTACACGTGAGTACCAGAAATTTCAAAAAAATTCAGTGGTATATAAGGAATTATATATAGAGAGAGAGGGTCTGCCGTGTTCTAAGTAGTAGATGGAACCGGAATGTGCAGGTATCAGGCAACAATGCAGCCGACGACGAAGAGCGACGTGTTCACCGGTGTGTCGTCTTTGTTGGAGCTGGTCACGGGAAACCGGCCATCTGCGCGACCGGAGCCCGCCAACATAATCCAAAGGCGCGACAATACCGCACGGGCAACATCAAGGGCGTGGTGGACGCGCGCATGCGCGGTGACCTCGACGTCAACAGTGTGTGGAAGGTCGCGGACATCGCGCTCAAGTGCACCGCACAGGCGTCGGCGCAGCGGCCCACCATGACCGACGTGGTGGCGCAGCTGCAGGAGTGCCTCGAGCTCGAGGAGAGCCGCGCCGGCGGTGACGCGAACGGAAGCTTCTACACTGGTGGCAGCGGCAACCCCAACTCGAGTTATAATGCGTACACCACTGACCAGTCCACTGATGTGAGACAGAGCAGCACTGCATTTGAGATGGAGCATAATTTTGGGAGGGTGCCAACAATGGCCACCGGTCCTGCAGCACGATGAGGACTTCGTTGCTCATCTGGTCTGAATGCGGAGTACCGCTGTCATTTCTTCAAAGCTTTTTTGCCTGTCGAAGTGCAAATGCACAATATTTTTTTCCCTTATACATTTTTGTCAAACTTCTGAATTAATTACTTGTCAATAAGTTGACGCGTTGTTCATTTCTAATGTTATACAATTTGTTGTGTGCACCATGAAAAAACTGTCACATTTTGCTTGTAAACCATCTTTAGAATTTTCAACGATATTGGCCATTTTACAAGCAAATTTTAGATAAATAAAATATGGACCTTTTCCTTGGGCTACAAAAAAAGAATGTGTAGAATCCATGTGTCCACATATACATATGTGGCATAGTCATTCTAATTTTCTGTTATAAATGCTATTGTGGTTCGATATAAGACATGGGCAGAGTTGTCTATGATGGTTCGCTTCTTGGACGACGGCCGGGTGTTTCTGATATTATCATGGATACCGATTGACAAGAGATCACCGGTGCATGGTACCGTTAGCAGTTGGCAAAATGCGTCGACCGACCTCAATGGCTAGTAAAAAGAGAATAAAATGACTTAAAATTCCGAAGTAAAAAATAGTATAATAATAAAATGAAAATAAATACATTACCTTTAGTATTTATGATCTTTCAAATTTATGAAGCGATGAACCACAACATTATTAACAAATTTTGAGCCGCAGGAGCCGCAAGTGAGAAGAACAGATGTGGAATCGACGGCCACGTGATGCAACGCACTCACACGAGACACTACTAGGAGCGACGCGTGCAGCTGCTAGTACTGGGCTGCTAGCTTTTGATGCGTGCAAGCATGCGACTGTTATTGGGTTGTGCTGACTGCTCATGTCAACTGGGTCATACTACTGCGTCATCCATTCGTCTTGGGTCTATCCGCGGTCAGTAGGAGCGGAGCAGCAAGACTGCAAGAGGCTAAAGGTTGGGCTAACCGAGGTGTATAGCTTTTGGGCCAGGGGATACACGCATGATATATATGAGCTAATCCTCACTAAATAATTTTTTGGATTCGGTGTCCTGTGACACTGGATGGGTCTATTAGGCTCCGCCCCTGATCGTTAGGATGATTGATCCACTATTGCCTGCAGAATAGAAGTGGTTCATCCAAAACGAAAACACTAGGTGTACCATGTATATCGCCACATGTATGGGGTAACCGGGCTTTGACCTTTAGGGTCACTCCTATGTACTCCCTCCGTTTGCTTATGTATGATATTTTCGTGACAAAAGTTATGCATGCGGGTGTCAAATAAAAAAAACGGAGATCGTATACAAGAAAAAAATTGAAATGGACCCAATATCATGCGCAACCCGCTAGGTCAACTTAGGTCCGCCAGTGAGTGCGAGAGCTAGCTAGAAGCTTTGTTAGCTTTGAGTTCCAATTTAGGAGGGAGGCTAATTTTGTTGCACATGCTTGCACAAAATTTGCTTGTAGTTCTTTGGGATATTCAGAGTGATGTTCCATGTACCTTCGTTTCCTCCTTCCCTCATGGATTATACACTAGCTGTTGATGAGTAATAAAGCTCTCGACTTTTAAAAAAAATGTGTTATCCGCTTATCTTGACCAAGGGTGGAAACTGGGAAATCCTGAAATTTACTTTCTACGAGCGGAGATGGATAATTGGGAAGCCGTGACCCACGTCTACATCGCAGCGAGCCTGACTGGTGCCTTTTTTCGACATAAAAACGTAGTGCAAACTTTTATTTTACATAAAGTACAGAGATACCACGCGATTTAACATTAATCTTTGCTGCATTTACATGCTGTAGATAGCTATTTTTTTTTTCTTGAATTGACTAAGACCTAACTAAAATTTCCGAAATCATCACAATGTTTTAGTTTTTAGTGCATTGGTGCGACTCTTGTTTAGTCCACCTGCATAACTAATTAACTATTGGACTGCTGTGTTTATACCTAACTAAAACATCGAAATCAAAACCGACAAAGAATCAAAATTGATCGAGGAAAACCTGGCTGCGCCGCCGCCTTCCGGAATCCGTGTCCCAGGACGCTAGATGGTGTCAGGACCCGGGAGTTCGAAGACTGAAGTTCGCTGAAGAAGAACAGCTGTGAGGAGAGGAAGTTGAAGTCAGCGTCTATCTTACCGCTTCATTGATTTCACTTAGATCAGGATGGAGGTCATGGATGTGCACTGATGTTCAGCTGGACGATCCAACGATAAGAAATGGACCCGATAGCTACTGTGGCGTCATCTCTATTGTCGTTTTACCTGAACTCTGAAACTCAGTTGTTTACTTTCATTGCTGTAACTTTGTTCGGATTAATCCCTGGCTATATAACCAGTGGAGTTGGAATGAGAAGGCATCAAACAACAGCATATTCGTCTCCTTTAGTTTGTTAGCTTGTAGAACCCTAGTGCACTTTCCTCTTCTCAATCCCAATCCATTCTCTGAACTTGCCGGCCCTGTCAATTGGTATCAGAGCAGTAGCAGATCCTGATCTAAGATTTTGCAAGTGCAAGGGTTGGGGAAATCGCAAGACTTTCCACCGTAAAATTCCTTAGCTTAAGCAGATCCGTGAGTTGATGGTGGCGAAGATCAGATCCCACGATTCGATTGAGGAAAAAGGGATTGAAATGGAAAACAGGGCTGAGATTATTAAGATCCAAGAGAAGTTGTTGGAGCTAGATACATTGAAGTCCGATGTGGCAGAAATCAAAAATCTCTTATTTGCTAAGTTTTCCAAACCTTTAATGACGGGTGCTGAAGTGGCGACTACTGAGGCTAGAACAGAAGGACCAATACCAACTGAAGTATGGCCGAATTTGGCATGGAATGCTGAGCGGAACCGGAGGACTGGAGCGCCTACCGCTTTCTTGGTGGAGTCTAATACGGTAACACCGAACCATCCTCTTTTTTCTCTCTCCTGCAATCAGAACTACTTCGCAAGTAGAGTTGGGGGAAGGGTCTGGAGAGCCTCACAGGAGAATATTGCAGTCTTTTGTAGCTATGCCCGAGATGTTTCATCAAGGGTTTAATCATGGTCCTGGAATTCCAGCGGTACCACCCTGGACATGGCAAAATACCAACCTAATAGCGGCAATTCAGTTGTATTACCACCCAGCGTTGAATGCTAATCCATATAATGATACCCAGTTGCCACACACCAGTTGGACTTATACCTCAAACAACCTTGGAGTGAATTTGGTTTGTCCGATGGGAAACATGAATCAGAACATGAGTAGTGGTGGACATCAATATGCAGATGCAGTCATTAAAGGCCCAAACTGGAACTACCATTATTCACAGGGGATGAACCAAGCGGATGGCTGGAACAGTGCGAAAAGTTCTTTGAAATGGCTGGAACGCCCAGAGAACAGTGGGTGAACATTGCTTCTGGACATTTCACAGGAAGAGCTCACACGTGGTTTAAGGGAATCGGAATAGCCTGGCAAGTGCTTAATTGGCAGCAACTATGTGCTATGATATCTGATAGGTTCTCGGAGGCCAGTGTTCATGAGGCAGTCGAAAGGCTTCAGACAATGAAACATATGGGAAATGTTAGCAAGTATATCGACTATTTTGAAAAATGTGTGGAGTTAGTGACAAGATATCGCCCATACTTGCAGGAAGCTTTTTTATTGAGTTGTTTCATAGGTGGTTTGAAGGATGAAATTAAGTTTGGAGTGAGTATGCATCAGCCGAGAGGGTTGCTAGAGGCATATTGGTATGCGAAGTTGGAAGAGAAGGCAGTTCATGCTAAAAGGATTGGACACTCTGGAGGGGTTAGCCGGAACAAGACTGGTATGACTTCATTCAAGTCAGGGCCAGTCAAGGGGAGTAACATAGAAGGAAATGAAAGGGGAAAATTTCAGACACAAGAAGGACACAAAAGATCTTGTTGGCATTGTAATGAACCATGGGTTCCCGGACATAACCTGAAATCTAAAGTCAAGAAGGCCTTACACACTATTTTGATGCAAGGAGATGATGATCTGGGAGAGAATACTGAGGACATGGAGATAGCAAAGGAGTCAGGTTTCATAACCGCACCTGGAAGCCTTGTGGAGATCGAAGAGACTAATGAGAATGAGCAGCTCTTGGTCATTTCCAGCCAGGCTATGTCAGGAGTTTCAGGGCCTGCTACCTTTTCTTTGAGAACAGTAATTGGGGGAAAATCAGCAGAATTGTTGGTTGATAGTGGTAGCACACATTCTTTCATGGATTATGAATTCGCAGTCAGGAGTGAATGCAAACTTCTGTATCAACCAGTTAAGAAAGTAACAGTAGTAGGTGGTGGGGAATTATGCGCAGAAGCTAGAACTGAGAAGATCTCTTATACAGTGCAAGGATGTTCTTTTGCTACTTCATTTCAGCTACTAAATCTCAAAAGCTATGCCATCATTCTTGGGGCTGATTGGAAATATGAACACAGTCTGGTTGGGTTAAATCTATAGTCCAGGGAGCTGACTATCTTTAAAGAAGGGAAACATGTGAATTTCAAAGATTATACACTTCCAGATAAACACTATTTGGTAGGAGTGACCAGGTTGGAGAAAATCATGAGAAAGGAAGTGTTGGGTTGTATGTGTCATGCCCCGGGTAAACCACCCCGAGACTTACTGTGCATACCGGGTGTAACGACCCGACCCAGGGCACACCCGGGAGGTCCCTCAGGACCTCCTGGGAGGTCTAGAGAGGAGCCCCCAGGACGTCCCGAGAGGTCCCTCAGGACCTCCTGGGAGGTCCGCAAAGGACTTCCCAGGACGTCCCGAGAGGACATCCCGGTAGGACCGCACAGACCTCCCAAGAGGTCCGAGAGGACCACTCGGAGGTCTGGGAGGTCCTGACCCGCAGAGGTCGTTGGACCTCAGACCTCCCCCAAACTCCATGTCACCACTCGAGGGAGGTCCAGAGGGAACCACCCCGAGGAGGTCGTGGGGCTTGGGGACAAGCCTAAAGCCCTCTGTGATCCAAACCAGCCCCCAGAGGTCATCGACTGGTTCTCACAGCAAACAAGTGATAACATAAACATCCACCAGACTTTATTAATAGCAAAAGCAGGTTTGTTTACAAAGGTTGCTTACAAGCTCCAGCAACAGAGAGCACACAAACGCAGCGAAAAACCCAAAAGACGATGTCCACCCATTACACCACAGGTGATTGGCTGGAGGGCGCGGCCTAATTGAGCTGGTCATCTTCATCATCATAGGAATCTTCATCTGCTCAATTCATGAATCAAGCAAGAGTGAGCACAACAACCGTACTCGCAAGTTACACCCACAATTAATGTAATGACATGCATAGGGATATATCAAAGGACAAAGATAATAGGGTGGATTTGCATAAAGCCAATTTTATTTCAAATACAAGTATTAAGTTTCCAGGCAGGTTACCATAGATAAAATTCATTTTTGAGAAATCCATTTTCAGTTGGATACATTCATCATTGAAATGGTGAAGGATACCCTCCTGCACAAGGCTTCCCGCCCACACCCAATTTGGCTAAACCCCCAAAACCATTTTCATAACTTTTTGAATACCAAATCCAAAAGCTAACTTTGAGTGATATTGCCAGCATGTCCATGACCGTGGACACGGCTATTCGAATAGATTTACACTCTGCAGAGGTTGCACACTTTACCCACATGACATGAATTCTCTAGTTTGCTTGGCATCCGTCGATGCCACCTCACACTTCCTTTGGTGAGAGGTCTAGAGCACATGACAAGGCCTTTACAATGCATTGCTCCATCGCAGTCCACCCACATTAAGGTTTCGCAAATCCCCCCCTTTGGATACAAACCCTCCGGGTTAATGGGGTGCCCCCTCTTATGCCAGGTGGGACTATAACTAGTCATAACATGACAAACCCACCGCGTCCGCAGGGCAAACTACGGTAGAGCTTTGCAAATTAATTAGCCAGGTCCCACGCCCCATACTGGAGACATGTGGTTGCACAATTTTGGCATAGCCCATTATAGGCTTAGCAAGTGGTGTCTCAAAGACCGGTCCTTAACCGACTTGGGCGACAAACCTCAACCCTGGGGTGTCGGATCACATGACCCCCCGTGCATAGACATGCACCAACCAAACAACCATCTTCGCCCAAGTCAAAACCGTTTTTCATTTACTTTGCTTTTCAATCCTCCATGGCACACCAATGCTATGGCCATGAGTAAAACATCCATGACACACCAATGTCATGGCCGAAATCTCCATGGCACACCAATGCCACAGCTCAAATCATTTGATTAATTGATATTTTTGGTCAAAACTCCCCAAATCAAGATTTTGGTTTAAGCATTGCTAAGCATTTCATTTTTCAAGAGCTTCGGGTTCTCACTATTGCAAGAACCAGTTTTTATCTAAGGTGGCAATGAGGTTGATTCAATCATGGATAGAGGTCATACCAAACAGTAGGTTTAACTATGGATTGAAAGATAGGCATTGAAATACCTAGTAAAGTAAGCATGCATACATCTTTGAAAACGACATAAGTAATTTGAAGTATTGGGTGCAACATGTTCAAGAGTATAACTTGTCTTGCTCAAGGTCTTGAGCTACTCCCTCTCCCTCACTGAACTCGGGCTCCCCACGGTCTTAACAATCTACACGTGAAAACCAAATAACTCAAACAAAGCTCAAACAAGATCCAAAGAACTCCAAATAAACTTAGATACAAAACCAACAGAGAAGCTGGGAGGTCAAGGGGAGGTCCAAGGAGCTCGCTAGAGAGGTCTTAGGGCTCCAGAGAGGATGTCCAAGAACGAATTGGAGGAGGTCCAGAGACTTAGAGTGAGGAGGTCTATGGTAGGCTCGGTTCAAACAGAGAAGAGAAGTGGTGAAGAAAGTGAGAAAGGAGGGCTCTCCCAAACTATATATAAGGGAAATTATTGCACATGACCCAGGATAGAGTCAACAAGAGTTGGTAAATAGGACAAGAGAGTAGGCAAGGAATGTGACAATCGGTATGACATGAGTACTGCAAAGGTGAGGGCATTTAATATGATACAACATGCATTAAATGCTGCGGAGACTTCCTTGCCCAAGGACACAGTCGAATGTATAAGAAAATCTGGGTGTGTGGCGCCCGATTAGGGCGCCAAGACCCGCCAAGGAGGTCCTGCAATGACCTGAGGAGGTCTTGCGGTGAACAAGAGGAGATCCTCGCCCACAAGGGAGGTCCTGATGGTTGGATCTCCAAAGGGGAGGTCCAAACGGTTAGGGTCTACAAGGAGGAGGTCTGGATGGTTAAGATCTCCAAGGGGGAGGTCTTAACGGTCCCGATTTACAAGGAGGAGAATGCGGGCGGTTAAGATCTCCAAGGGAGGTCTTAACGGTCCAGATGTGCAGGAGGAAGATGCGACGGTTAAGATCTCCAATGGGAGGTCTTAACGGTCCGATGTGCAGGAGGAAGTTCGGACGGTTAAGATCTCTAAGGGGAGGTCTTAACGGTCCGGATCTTAGGAGGAAGAATGCACGGTTAAGATCTCCAAGGGGGAGGTCTTAACGGTCCAGATGTGCAAGGAGGGAGGTCCAATAAGGGTAAGGGGAGGTCCTAGTGGACATGGAGAGGTCCTGAAGGACACGGGGAGGTCAAATAAAGGTAAGGGGAGGTCCTAAGGAGCGGTAGTACCGCATGGTGCGGGTGGTACTACCAGACTGATATTGAAGGGAACCTCCAGAGAAGGATTTCAAGGCTACAAGCAACGAAGGACGTCCAAGAAAACACAAAAAGCTTCACGGGGTTCCAAAGGAGCTCAGATGCACACAATGGTGGCACAGACTTAGGGAGGTTGCGAGCCAGAGAAGACCAGAGAGGGAGAATTAGACCCAGGGAGGTCCAAGTGCTTGGACGATCTAGACCCAAGGAGGTCTGGACCATAGGAGGACTACACAGAGGAGGTCCGGGCCCTTGAATCCAAACGAAGGAGAGGTCTGGGCCATTAGATCCCAGACAAAGGGAGGTCTAGGCCAGAGGTGGGTAAAAGATGGACAGAGAAGGAAAGACCAGCAAAGCTCCAATAACTCAATAGACCAACAAGGAACTTTAGTTGAAGTTTGAGTTAGTCAACTTAAATCCATTAGGAAATTCCAAGTTAAGCTTTGAATTCTCATCAAAACAAAATGGTCCTTTTTATTTTGAAAATTCCAAAAAGACTCTAAAAAAATTCAGGGTGTCACACCGGGCTAGTCCCACGATCAGTCGCTAGCCCGCACAGTTTAACAACGATGTGATCACAGCCATACAACCAAACTAAAGGAGAAGCAGACAAAAAAAAGACACTTAATAACAACAAAGACCTTATGCTCAAGCTTTTACAGAGGTCTTGCCACGTAGGGCTTCAGCAAAAGAGCTCACAACAGAACACAAAAGAACATGTGGCGGCCACTCGACATGCCCACATGCAATTGAGTGGAGGACGTCCTAGCACGGGAGGTCTTCAAAGACCTCCTCTTCGAAGAGGTCGGAGCTCCCTGGGAGGTCTTCATCAACTGCTGATCAACCAGAGGGCACAAGCTATGAGTACTTTGAATGTACTTAGCAAGCCGTAGGGAATTGAATGCAGATAATATTTATGCAAGGCTCAACAAGATTAGCTTTATGGTTACTTTGCATAAAGCAATATTGACATGAAATACAATGAGTAGATTGCAAAGCACAAGTTGAAATATTAGCACATAAGTAACAAGTTTTCTTTTGAAAACGGCACAGGACCACCCTGGCCACTACCCAAACCACCCGTGACCACCCTAGTCACAGTCGAGACCACTCACGACCACCCTGGTCGTGAGCCAAACCACTCGAAATCATCCACGACCAACAAGTTTTAGAAAGATCTACCCCTTGCGTGAAATCACCAGACATGTCCATAACCGGGGACACGGCTATTCGAATAGATTCTTTCCTCTGCAAAGGTGTACAACTTTACCCACAAGACACGAATTCTCTAGTTTGTTTGGCACCTGTCGATGCCCCTGCTCACCACCTTGGGTAAGCAGGCTAGAGCACGTGACAAGGCCTTTACAAGGTTTTACCCTGACTCGGCTCCGCTCGCTAAGGTTTCGCCATTCTGGCCCCGTCTTGCGCCAAGTGTGGGCGTAAACCTAGGTCCTTCCACACATCCACCAAAACGGAACCGAATCAAAGCATTGCCAATTAGTTGGCCAAGTCCACCCCATCCTGGACATGTGTTTGCATGGTATGGCCTGGATCGAACTCTTACAAGGTAAAGTCCTTAGTGGGTGCTCAGGCGAGACCTCATCATCCCAATGTGCTTCCTGCACCCCCTTTACTGCACGATCACTCGCCCGAGCAAAATATTTTGGGTTCAACCTAGCCAAATGACCACCCTAGTCATGGCGCAACATATTTTATTAGCGGCCAAACAGGCCAGCGGCAACGCTTGCAAGACAACACATGCCAAGACAAATACGTGCCACAATTCCATAATTTCTTAGTCAAATTTAACATCTTGAGAGAGGTGATCGAGACAACGCATAACTAAGCAGGTCAAAACAAGATACGCACCCATGTTGGTTATCATGACAAAGAGGTCCAACTAAGGTTACCCATCCTATGGTGGTCCAAAAAGTACATGTCAATATGTAGAACACAAGTATTTCAAGGGGTCATACTGCCAAGTAGGTGATTAGCTAATTCCCAAAGTATTTTTATACAAATAGCCATGCATGTTGATATAAAACAAAGTAATTTTTGCAAAACTAGGTTCAACATGATCAAAAGGTCTACGACTTACCTTCGATGAAGAGCTAGGGGTCTTCTGTAGAGGTCGTTGGGTCCACGAACTCTTCAGCGGGGCCGGAATATATACGTGAGAAAAAGAGCCAAATAAATACAACGAATTCAAATAAAACCAAAGACAAACAAACTAGAACAAAAAGAGAAACACTGAAATAGAAACAGACTCTCAGGAGGAGGTCCTGAGGGAGAGGTCCAAAAGAGGAGGTCCACAGGAGGAACACAACTACGCAACATTGTAACATCTCGATTTTCTGTGTCTTTTTGAAAATTTTCAAATAAAAAGAACCATTTGGGTTTGTTGAAGATCTAAAGCTTAACATGAGATTTTGGAATTAAATGTGTTTAAAATGACTAAATCAAACCTTAACTAATCAAAAGTTTGGCTTATTTGGAGTTGACTGAGCTCTGGTGTTGTCCCTCCCCTTCTCTGCTCATTCTGTTCTCCCATCGGCCCAGCTTCTTCTTCTCCAAACCTCCCTCTTATTTGGACATTTCCTTATGTCCAGACCTCCTTTGCGTCTAGACCTCTCTGGTGTCTAGACCTCTCTTGTGTCTAGACCTCCCCTGTGTCTAGACCTCTCCTGCGTCTAGACCTCTCCTGCGTCTAGACCTCCTTTGCACCTAGACCTCTTTGGTTTAGACCTCCTTTATGTCTAGACCTTCTTTTTGGTTTAGACCTTCCCTATGTCTAGACATTCCTTTTTGGTTTTGACCTCCCCTTGGGTCACGACCACCCCCGAGGTGCTCCAAGCTCGGATTTGTGTTTCAAATATCTTTGATTTCCGAAATTCAAAATTCGGGTTGAATATATCCTTTCTGGACCTTCCTCTCGTTTAATCCTCTTTCCTTCTCGGGCTTAGCATCTCCTTTGAGTTCATCTTGACCGTCAGGATCTCCTTTGTGTTCATCTTGACCGTCAGGATCTCCTTTGTATTCATCTTGACCGTTAGGATCTCCTTTGAGTTCATTTTGACCGCTAGGATCTCCTTTGAATTCATCTTGACTGTCAGAACCTCCTCAGGAGCACTCGCGTGGACTCATCGGGACCACTCAAGATCTCCTCCTTTGGACCTCCTTGTCCGCAGGACCTCCTCCTGTGTCCCGAGCTCCCTTGTGTTTGGACCTCCTCCCGTGTCCAAACCTCCCTTTGGACCTCCCCTTGAGTTCAGACCTCCTTGCCGTCTGGACCTCTCCCTCTCGTCTAGACCTCCCTCTCAGTCTAGACCTCCTTGTCCTCAGGATCTCCTCATTCCCAAGACCTCTTCCGCGAGACCTCTGGTCTTTTGTAAAGACCACCCTTTTTGGTCAAGATCTCCTCGTTGACCATGACCTTCTCGTTGGTCATGAACCACCCTCTGTGGTCTTTTTGCAAAGACCACCTCCTTTGGTCTTTTTGCAAAGACCACCTCCTTTGGACTTTTTGCAAAGACCACCCTCTGCGGTCTTTTGCAAGGACGACCCTCTTTGGTCACGACCTCGCCTGGTTATGACCTCTCCTTTGGTTTGACCTTTTCTTCCGTGGGGTTGACTGGCCTCACTTGTCAGTCCTGCTCACCTTCTTCTTTCTCCGCCACATAAGTCTTTTGTGCATTTAATGTCGGTTGTATCGCATTAAATGCAGTCACTTACGTTGTCAGTTACGTGGCACCTCGTTTTCTCTCCTTGTCTCCTTCCCTCACAGCATACCTTGTTTTATTTCTTCTTCACCGGGTTGGCCGTACCTTAACCTGTCTCTTTTTCCCCAATCGGCCATACCCTGTCATGTCCTTCACCTACATTTGACTCGTGCATCTCCGAGTCTCTCAGTGACTCTCTTTCCCTTTCTTCCCTGGCTATTAATAGCCTGAGGAGTCCTTCTTCTTTGCCTTTTTCCTCACCCAACTCTTTTTCTCTTGCCTAGTCCCTCCGTGCTTGGATTTTCGCCCCCCCCCATCGCCAAGGAATACTGCTGAAGCTCGCACCGCTGCCTCCTCGTCGTCAAGGAGACCGCTGGAGCCTGCGCCACCTTCATCAACCTCGCCGCCGAAGAGCTCACCAGAATGCCTGCGCTGCCTTCGACCGTCGCTGCTGTCCACCGACCTCCCCTCCTCTTTCAGTCTCTCTCGGTTTTGGTGAGTTTCTCCGTGCCCCGACCTTTCCCCTTGCCTCTACGACCACCTGGTGTGATCGTATTCCTTTTTATGACCACATTGTGCGGTTGTATTATTCCTACGACTTCGTTGCGTAGTCGTATTCTCTTCTGCGACCCCGTCGCGTAGTCGTAGTCTTTGTTGGACCTCCTCCTTTGGATCTCCTGAGGGTCTCTCTTTGCAAAGACAACCCTCTAGGTCTTTTTGCGAAGACGACCCTCTTGGTCTCCTTGCAAAGACGACCCTCTTGGTCTTTTTGCAAAGACGACCCTCTTGGGTCCTCCTCAGTACCTCTCCCTTGGGACCTTCTCAAAGACCTCCCTAGACCTCCTCAGGACGTCCCTTGACCTTTTCAGGACCTCCCTTTTGTAAAGACCACCTTCTTGGTCTTTGTCATCCCCTTTTGATCTTTTGCAAAGACCACCCTCTCAGTTGGACCTCCTCCTCCTAACCCGTCGGACCTCTTCCAACCAGGTCGTTGGACCTCCTCCCAGCCCGTTGGACCTCCTCCTGAGAGCCCGTTCCTAGTTGTCTTTTCTGTTCTTTGCTGTTATTTCTAGTTCGGTTTGTTCGGAGTTCATTTGGATCTTACTTGGTCTTTATTTGTTTTGCTCCGTTCTCTCGTGTAGATCTCGATGTCTCCGGGGAGCCTGAGCTCTGTGAAGGAGTAGTTTCTCAAGCTTTCGAGCAAGGCAAGTTACACTCTTGATCATATTAAAACCCAATACTTCAAATTATTTATGTTCTGTTTCAAATTATTACTGCATGCTTATTTCAATTCAAGTAATTTAAATCCCCGTTTTAACTTTATAATTATTCATAATTCCTTTGTACATCCGAACTTGATTATTGATCCGATCACCCCTTGTCACCATAATAAAGAGCTAGTCTATGCATTAGTATGAACTAGCATGTTGCAAAACTCTGTGCTTAGTCATGTTTAGACCAAAAATCTTGATTTGGGAAGTTTTACTGTCAAAAGACCAATGTTGTCAAATATTTTATCCATGACATTGGGTTGTCATAGAAGCTTTGAAAATGTTTTTGAAAAACAAAGAAAAGGGAAAATTTGGTTTGAACTTGGGCGAATTGGTTGTCTGGTGGGTGCATGTTTATGCACAGAATCAACCAGGGTATGATTGAGGCCCAGGGTTTGTTGAAAGTCGCCCAGGTCAGTTAAGCACCGATCTTCGAGCCGCATCTTGCTAGCCACATCGTGCAACCACATGTCCTGAGTATGGGGCTGGACCTGGTTGGCTAATCTGCAAAGTTCCATTATGGTCGTTCCTGTTGATGCAGTGGGTAGTCGTGTTATGACCTACATTAGTCCCACCTGGCGCAAGAGGGGTTTTTTCCAGTGGGTTTCTATCCAATGGAAGTGAAACCTTAGCGAGGGGGACTACGGTGGAATGACGCTTTGTAAATGCCTTGTCATGATCTCTAGACCACTTACCTTCGGCAGTGAGTGGTGGTATCGACGGATGCCAAACAAACTAGAGAAATCATGTCATGTGGGTAAAGTGTGCAACCTCTGCAGAGTGTAAATCTATTCAAATAGCCGTATCCACGGTCATGGACATGCTAGCAAAGACACTCAAAGTTAGACTCGGTTTTGTTTTCAAAGGACTTTGTTAAACTGTTTTGGATGTCTATCCAAATGGGTTTGGGCAGCCTTGTGATAGGAGGGTATCCTTCACCACGTGTGATGAATATTATCCAACTATAAAACTGAGATTTACAAAATGAATTTTAGTTATTGTTAACTGTCTTGGAACTTAGTAGAAGTATTTAGAAAGAAACATGGCTTTATGCAAAACAACTATATAAGCCTTCCTTTGATGATAACCTTGTATGCATGTCATTTTATTATTTGATGGATGTAACTTGCGAGCACGGTTGTTGTGCTCACTCTTGCTTGATTCATAATTGAGCAGGTGAGGACGTCTTCGAGAAGCCTGAGGTCCAGGACGACTAGGCTGTGACCTCCAGCCGATTGCCTGTGGTGAATCGGGTGGTCTACTGTTTTTGTCTTTTGCTGTATTTTATCTTGTAGACTCTTAGGCCTCCTTGTAATCAACTCTGTTGTTATTAATAAAGCTTACGTTGATGGATGTTACCACTCTTGTTTACTGTGTGAGCTAGCAGTTGATCTTGGGACTAGATCAGTTGCACAAAGGTCTTGGGATCATCCCAAGTCTCACGACCACCTCGGGTCTGGTCTCGCAACCACCCTCGAGTTGGGTTGTGGAACTTGGGGTACTCCCCGAGCCTCATGACCACCCTCGGACCTCTCGGGTGGTCTTGATGGACCTCTCGGGTGGTCCTGGGAGTCCTCTCCTGGGTCTGGTCGTGACAACTTGGGGTTTAAAATCCCGGGTCCTTACAAACGTGGTTGTAAAAGAGATACAACCACGTAACGTGGTTGTAAGAGCAAAAGAGGACAAGGCACGGAGGAACTCACCCAGACACAGAGAGAGGGAGAGAGAAAAGATTGGAGAAGAATGGCGAACAGCGCAGGTGCTCCGGTGAACTCTTCAGCGGCGAGGTGGTGGAAGGTGGCGCAGTTCCAACAAACTCCTTGGCGACGAGGAGGGCTTCAGCGAACTCCTTAGTGAAACTTCAAGCACGGAAACTGGGTGAGAGCAAGAGAGAGTTGATAGCTGGGTGAGGAAAAATGTGATGAAGAAGGGCTGCTCAGGCTTTTATAGCCGGGGAGAACGGGAAGAGCAACTGAGAAACTCTGAAACATACGAGATCAAGGGTAGATGGCGACAGGACAGGACATGGCATGAACGTGTGCAAATAGCTACCCGGGGACAATGGGAACTGCGGAGGCGGCAGCATTTAATGCGTTACAGCAGCATTTAATGCGTGAGGCCTCCAGCGAGAGCAGCGAGGTCTCCGGCGAGAGCAGTGCCGCAAAGAGCGAGAGAGGAAGGTGAGCAAGGCTGACAGGTGGGGCTGGTCAAAAGGGGGTCGCTGTCAAAGGGGAGGTCGTGACCCAAAGAGAGCACGTGACCAAGAGGAGGTCGTGACCCAAGGGCGCACGTGACCAAGGGGTGCAAGTGACCAAGAGGAGGTCATGACCCAAAGGGAGGTTGTGACCCAAAGGGTGGTCGCAGACCAGGAGGGTGGTCTTTGCAAAAGACCCAGAGGGTGATCTTTGCAAAAAGACCCAGAGGGTGGTCGCGGCCCAAGGGGAGGTCGCGGCACAAAGAGGTGGTCGCTGCCTAAAAGGTGGTCTTTGCAAAAAGACCAAGAGGGTGGTCGTGGCCCAAGGGGATGTCTAAACCAAAAGGGAGATCCAACGAAAAGGGGATCAAAGAAGGCACGGCGAAGCGGGGCCATCCAATTTTGATCGGGCAGTTCAAAAAGAGGTGAACGTTCGGATCAGTTGAACGCGCCAACCAGATCGGGCCGTTCAACACAGATCGGAGTGTTCAAAGCGAAGGGGACGTTTGGACTAGCCGAACGTCCAACGGAATCAGGCCGTCCAACACAGATCGGATGATTCACAAGGAAAGGAGGCGCGGAGCTGGTTGCGCGGGGAGAAAGGAACAAGCAGATAAGGGGAAAACAACACCAGAGAACTCTAACAACTCCAAAGGAACCAAACTCAAATTAATTGAAGTTTGATTTAGTCATTTTAAACACCTTAATTCCAAAATCTCCAGTTAAGCTTTAGAACTTCAACAAAACTGAATGGTTCTTTTTATTTTTGAAAACTCAGAAACTCAGGAAGAACTTGGGACGTTACAGTATGATCCAGATTAATTGGGCTCAGGAAGAAGAAAACTTGGAGGCAAGGGAGTTACCAAGAGAGGTGCAAGAGTTATTGCAGCAATATTCTGATATTTTCAAGGAACCGAAAGGGTTGCCTCCAAAAAGGGAATGGGATCATGGTATACCATTAAAGGGCAATGCAGAACCACCTAATATAAGACCCGATAGAACTCCTCATCATCAAAGGGAAGCCATGGACAATATTATCAAAGAATTACTAGAGTCTGAAGAAATCAAGGTTAGTGTGAGTCCTTATTCTTCCCAGGTTATTATGGTTAGAAAAAAAGATGGCTCTTGGAGATTGTGTGTGGACTATATGCAACTCAATTCAATGACAATCAAAAACATGTACCCAATGCCAATCATAGAAGATCTTTTGGATGAGTTACATAGGGCAACTATTTTCTCTAAGTTGGATCTTAGGTCCGGCTACCATCAAATCAGAATGGCAGAGGAAAATATCTCGAAGACAGCTTTTAGGACTTACTCAGGCCATTATGAGTACACTGTTATGCCATTTGGGCTAACTAATGCCCCAGCCACCTTTCAATTTCTTATGAATCATATCTTCCGTGATCAGTTGAAGAAGTCCATACTTGTATTCTTTGATGACATCCTAGTGTTCAGTAAGACTCTAACAGACCATGTAAAACATTTACAACAAGCTTTTCAAATATTGAGATAGAATCAATTATTTGCAAGGAGAAGTAAATGTAGTTTTGCTGTGGCTGAAATAGGATATTTGGGTCATATTATAAGTGGTTCTAGAGTAGCAACCGATCCAATGAAGATAACTGATGTGGTGAATTGGCCTACACCAAATACAGTATCCAAATTGAGGGGATTTTTGGGCTTAACAGGATATTATAGAAGATTTGTGAGAGGGTATGGAAGGATTTGCCAACCACTCTTTGACATCTTGAAGAAAGACTCTTTTGTGTGGGGAGAAAAACAGACAATAGCTTTTGAAACCCTGAAAAAGGCTATGACTATATGTCCAGTTTTAGCATTGCCTGATTTTGCTCAACCGTTCATTCTAGAAACTGATGCCTATGGTACTGGATTGGGAGATGTTCTGATGCAAGGCAAAAGACATATTTCTTATTATAGTAAAACATTGGGTACAAGGGCAACAACACAATCAATATATGAAAAAGAAGCAATGGCAATTCTAGAGGCTTTGAAGAAATAGGGGCATTATTTATTAGGTAATCAACTAGTGATTAGAACCGACCAAAAAAGTTTGAAGTTCATAACAACCCAAAGAGTAGCAGAGGGAATCCAACACAGATTACTTCTTAAGT
The DNA here is from genome assembly GCA_036346405.1 of Phyllostachys edulis. Classification (NCBI taxonomy): domain Eukaryota; kingdom Viridiplantae; phylum Streptophyta; class Magnoliopsida; order Poales; family Poaceae; genus Phyllostachys; species Phyllostachys edulis. Next base: position 8,861,166 of record CM070554.1, on the reverse strand, counting down.
TACTGGAATTTGATTACAAAGTGGAGTATAAGAAGGGAAAAGAAAATCTGGCAGCAGATGCCTTGTCAAGAAGGGATGTCAATCTTCAAGGGAGTGAAGAAAAATGTCATGCCATAGTTACCATTTTGCCGGAATGGGTGGAGGATGTGAAAAGAAGTTATGCTAATGATCCTCAATATGAGAAAATGGTAGTTGATAACCATTCTTCAAGCTGGAATTGATAGTGCTTATATTCTGGATTCCAGATTAGTAAGGTATAAAGGGAGAATTTATGTGGGAGTGGGAAATGACAGCAGGACCAATATTCTGGATTCCTTTCACTCATCATCAACTGGAGGGCATTCTGTAATGAGAGCTACATATCATAGAGTTAAAAAAACTATTTTATTGGCCTAATTTCAAAAGAAATGTGGAAGCACTAGTTGCTGAATGTCCGGTCTGTCAGATTACCAAATTAGAACACATTCATATCCCTGGTTTGCTGAATCCATCAGTGGTACCCGACATGGCATGGACTCATATAAGCATGGATTTCATTGAGGGATTACCTAAATCCAGAGGCAAGGAGGTAATTCTGGTGGTAGTAGACCGGTTCACTAAATATGAGCACTTCTTATCCTTGGCTCATCCTTATTCAGTATAACATGTAGTACAAGCTTTCATGGATAACATATTCAAATTACATGGGATACCCATTTCTATAGTGACTGATCGAGACAGAATATTTACTAGTCATTTGTTCCAGGAGATTTTTAAGATGATGAAAGTATCTTTAAGATTGACTAGCGCTTATCATCCGCAAACGGACGGGCAAACGAAAAGAGTGAATCAATGCTTGGAGGCTTATTTGAGGAGCATGACCTTTCAGGAACCGATAGAGTGGATGTATTGGTTAACACTTGCAGAATGGTGGTATAACACAACTTGCCATAGTCTTTGAAAATCACCCCGTTTCAAGATCTATATGGATATCCCCCTCCTCAAGTTGGGGAGCTTTCTATTCCTTGTAATGTATCAGATGAGGCAAGGATCACTGTTGAACAAAAGGAGCAAATGTTGGAATAGTTGAAGTCTAATATGCACAATGCCCAGGAGAGGATGAAACACTATGCTGATAAATCAAGAACTGAGCGGCGGTTTCAATTGGGTGACATGGTATACCTCAAAATGCAACCCTATAGACAGACAACTTTTGGCATAAGGGGATCTCTAAAACTCAGATCAAAATTCTATGGCCCTTTCCGAGTGCTAGAAAAGTTCGAAATGGTAGCTTATAAATTATAGCTTCCCAAGCACACAACAATCCATCTAGTTTTTCATGTGAGTCAATTAAAGAAGCATTTGGGATCACATGCAGTGCCTCTTCCTGGATTGCCTTTAGTTGGGGAGGATGGCAAAATCAAAACCGAACATGTGGATGTTCTGGACAGGCGCATCATTCCTCATCGAAATGAGCCGGTGGCTCAGTGGCTCATTCAGTGGTTAAATCTGGGTCCTGAAGATGCTACATGGGAAGACTTGACCTTCATCTGGAATACATTTCCTAACTTCACTCCTTGAGGACAAGTTCGAATTCAATAGGGGGGGGGGAATTGTTAGGACCCGGGAGTTCAGAAGACTGAAGTTCACTGAAGAAGAACAACTGTGAGGAGAGGAAGTTGAAGTCGGCGCCTATCTTACCGCTTCTTCGATTTCACTTAGACCAAGATGGAGGGCTTGGATGTGCACTAATGTTCAGCTGGACGATCCAACGATAAGAAATGGAACGATAGCTACTGTGGCATCATCTCTATTGTCATTTTATCTTAACTCTGAAACTCGGTTGTTTACTTTCATTGCTGCAACTTTGTTCGGATTAATCCCTGGCTATATAACCAGTGGAGTTGGAATGAGAAGGCATCAAACAACAACATATTCGTCTCTTTTAGTTTGTTAGCTCGTAGAACCCTAGTGCACTTTCCTCTTCTCAATCCCGATCCATTCTCTGAACTTGCCGGCCCTGTCAGATGGCTAGACTTGCTGCGCCCTCACCGTGTGAGGCACGCCGTGCGGCTACCACCCTGGCCCTAGCCGCGCCGCGTGGCTCCTTCACTGGCCGCTCACGGTGCACACGTCTGCGCCCTTGCAGTCGCATCGGCACCCGCACTAAGTCACGCTCGCGCCACTGGTGGTCTCCGCTCGTGTGTGTGGCGGTGTTGCCTGTACAAGGGTGGCAAGGGACAAGGCAAAAATAGTATCACGGACATGCCGACAGTCGACATATGTTACTTGCCGTGAGCCCAGCATACGACACCGGTCTGTCGCGCCCCACCGCCTTGTAGGCGGCTGTCTCTGTGCACACACATTGCAAATAGTGTTGCAACAATATTATAAATAGTGGTAACTAGAGGCAAATTGTGTTATGAACAATAGAAAATAGTGCATCCACTGTTCACTATTCGTGAACCATCAACAAACTCACCAGCAAGATAGAGGTAGTCACATAGCGGTAGACGACGGCAGCCAAGGCGATTACTAAGCAGCGTCGCGATAGGTGACATGTCATTTGTTAGCACGCCCATAGTGCCATTTTCACCTTTTCTCATAAAGGGCTAGAATTCCTATTTCCATGCCAAAGAGTGCCAAATGAGAAAAAAAAACTCTCCAACCTCTATGTCGTCCATGGTCGCCGCAGCACTAGGGATGACAATTGTGCCCGATTACTCGCTTGCCCGCAGACAATTACCTTAATGGAGCTGGGCATGGGGGACTTTCTTTGCCCACGAGCATGAAAATGGGGGGCAATTCTCTGTCCATCGAGTAAACGGGCGCGAACATGGGTGAGCTCTACCTGTCAATCCACGCTGACAGGTGGGTCCATCCATCTCATCTCTTCATCACTCTATCAGCCGCTGCTCGCTAGTCGTTACCATCCCCGAGACCCTAACCCAACCCCAAATCCAATCCCCAATCCATCTCATCTCCCCTACCCAATCCTGAATCCTACTCGCTACCATCAGCCGCACTAGCTCTTGCCCACCGCCGCCTCCGACTCACCGCCCCCGTCCGCCGTTGCCTCGGGCACACCACCCCGTCCCCCCCAGTCCGCGGCCATCTCCCGATTCCCACACGGTCGCGCCGCCACTGTCACTGTCACAAGAATGTCCCGTCCTCGGCACTATCAGTGACGGACAAAGGCGGTGGCGGCTCCTTGGCCAGAGTTTACCACGACGAGCATGAGGAGCTGTAGGGAGAGGCCAAGCGACGGGCGCGTGCGGAGGAGGTGGGGGCGGCAGAGGAGTTGGTGGGGAGCAGCAGCTTGATGAAGGAGAGTGTAGAGAACTAGGAGAAGATGATGAGGATGGTGGTCAGCAGCTGCTTCGACGGCATCATCTTGCTCCCACCGCCACCGCTGCTCACGGCTCATCTGCATCTGTGTCGAACCCGGGAGCGAATGATCCTAGATTCTCTGTGATTCATACACTAGTCTAAGAAACAGCTAGTGTACACAGCCAAACAAAAATAGATAGCATAACCATAAAACACCATACATTGATAATAATTTGAGTTCGTTACAAAAGGGGCATACAACCAACAAGCAAAAAACCGCGGAAGCCAAAGTAGTAAGATAGACCACACGATTCACCACAGGCAATCGTCTAGGGGTGTAGACTAGTCGTCCGAGTTCTCATTCTCCTTGTAGAACTCTTCTCCTGATCAACAATTTATTAAGCAAGGTGAGTACAAATGAATGTACTCTGCAAGTTACACCCAATAATAGATTATTATGCGTGAGGGTATATCAAAGGATAGCTTATAGGGTTGATTTTGCATAAAGCAAGGTTTCTTTTTCAATACATGTACTAAGTTCCAAAGCAGATATTCTATAACTAAAATTTATTTTCTAAATTCTCAAGTTTTATAGTCACATAACATTCACACAATAGTGGTGAATGATACCCTCCTATCATATGGCTACCCGCCCAATTTCCCGATTGGATAAGAAATCCATAATCATTTGATAAAATCTTTTGAAATCAAAACAAAAACAAATCTAACTTTGCATTGGCTTTGCTTCAGCATGTCCATGACCATGGACACAGCTATTCAAATAGTTTTACACTTTACAGAGGTTTTACAGCTTTACCCGCAAGAGACAATTGACTTATAACGTCCGTCTGACACACTACCGTAGGTGTGCAACTAAGTCATTATCATAAAGTCTTTACAATGCGTCATCCCACCGTAGTCCCGCCTCACTAAGGTTTCACTTCCCTTGGATTGAATCATCCGCTGGATTTAAGTCCTCTCTCGCGTTATGTGGGAATACATAAGAGTAGGTCATAAAAGACACCCACGCAACCGGATGGCATAACCATGGTGAAATGTTGCAAATTATTTAGCATAGTCCTGCCCATACAGGACATGTGGTAGTACGATAAGGCTTGGCAAGATGCGACTTGAAGATCGATACTTAACTGACTTGGACGACTTTCTATAAAACCACTGGGCTCGATCATGGAAATGAATCGATCCTATGCATAAACTTGCGCCATCCAAACACCCATTTCGTCCAAGTCTATATCAGTTTTAAATTTTATTTCAGTTTTCAAAGTATTTGTAAACTTCCATGATAAACCAATATTATGGTTATGATTTTAGACAACATTTGATCTTTTGGTTGTAAAATTTTCCAAATCAAATATTTCAGGTCTAAGTATTGCTAAGCATAATTTTCTAACATGTTTTAGTCATACTAATGCATTAACCAGATTTTAACTATGGTATCAAGGAATGGCTAATTCAATAGCAAAATTTGGTTATACAAAGGCATTAGGAATAACTACAATTTAAGACAGGAATTTGAATTACTTGAATACAAGTACGCATGCAATAATAATTTAAAATATAATTTAAATAATTTGAAATACTAGGCTCCAATATGATAAAAATATGTAACTTTCCTTCCTCGAATGCTTGAGGATCTACTTCTTCGAAATATTCGGTTTCCTCGGAGTCGTCGAAATCTACACGCGAAAACGAGCCGAATTCAAATAAACTCCAAATTAAATAATTTTAGTATAGACGACTAGATCTTGTTTTAATATCAATTTAGAAATTTGAATCACTCGAATCAGAGCTTGAACGAAGGAGAACGGGCCCTTAGAAGTTTTGAAATCACATGGTCGGGAGGAGGTTGGACTGGTCAGAAGGTTTTGACTACCTGGTCGAAGGAGGTTCGACAACACGACATGGTCGGAAGGAGCATGAGGGAGAATAGGGCACAGAGAGCTCAACAAGACCGAGAGAGAGGTCAGAGGAGGTCGATGGATGGTGAACGGCGGTGGGAAAGCTCGCGGTCGAAGGCGAAGAAGGACGACGATGAAGAGGACAGCCGGGACTAAAGGAGAAGAGGAAATATGGCGACTCCTGTGAAACAAAACTGAAATTGAGTGAGTGGATTGCTTTAAGGAGCTCTGGGACACGAATTGACACGGGTAGAAGAGGAGGGGTTGCACTGGTACGGCCGAGGGGAGGCATGCGGCAGCTTGAACTCGGAGCTCGGAGCTCGGAGCTTCGGGCAACCCACAACAACAAGAGCGAGGGAGGGAGAGTTGGACAGGGGAAGGAGATGGAGGGGGATTGCTCGGGCTCTTTAAAGCCTAGAGGAGAGGAGGGGAGAGCCGTTGAGAGACTCGGAGGCGCACGGTGCTGGCGCGTCGGGGACACGACGGTGATGGGACGAGGCAAAAGAGAGGGCGCCGGAGTCAAGGGGAGCAGGTGCGGGGATGGGAAGCGATGGGACATGCATTCAATGCGCGCGGAAAACGAGGAGGAAAACGCACCAGCGACGACGACTTTTCGGCGACCGTGACTGTGACACCTCGTGTCATTACCCCAGTGGTAATCACACTTAGGCATACGGATTACTATTCGTTTGCTCAGTAGAACACTGCTCCAATGAATATTAAGCCTTTACCAGAGTCACGCAGCAGAACAATAAGATAGAAAATGTACATCTTTATTATAGTAGTAGCCACACAAGGCTATGGTTCTTAATACAAGCATTATACAATTACAAAAGGGAACTTCTCCGCTTCTCTCACCTGCCCTGAAGTACCAGTCGCCTATTCGTCCCACGCGTCAAATATGGCACCCATCTCACTCTGGTCCTCATAGTCAGTGCCTTCTCTTCCTGCGGTTGCATCGGTACCTGCAAGTCCTTCGTCCCACTTGGGATAGTTCCCGGCTGGACAAGGATCTACAAAGGAGAATACTAACAAGGTTGAGTACAAAAGTACTCAGCAAGCATTAATAGCAAAAATGCACTGGATGCCTCATCTCTGTTGTCATTACAAGTTCTAATTAATCTCTTTTTCTAAAAATAATGCATTAAGGCATAGGTGGCAAATTTTAATTATGAAAAAACTACTTGTCACTCGGAGAGAAGATAGACCCCTGGTGGTTTCCATAGAGTCCAATCTAGGAGACAGGCATGAATTCATGATTTGATATAGCACTGTGCAGGCGTGTACCACTTTACCCATAGTTATTCGGAGCTATAAATGAGCCAGGTCCATCGCATTTCCTTTGATGCGATTTCGAGTTCAGAATACAGAACGTTTTTCAGGTTACGTGATTAAGTCTCCACCCATTACTTTCCATTAGTGCTGATTTAGTCACGGTGCTGACCTCGTCATCCACTGAGTTCTATTAATGTTGGTTGGGGTGGCTCTCGTTCGTGCCCAACACCCCGCCTTGGGGCAGCTCACTTCCGTGCCCGAACACTCCAACGTGACCCATTGTGGAGAACATAATTACGTAACTAGGTAGCATTTTCTGCCCATCGAAACGAAAAAATAGTTGGTACTGAATTTACGGCCTCTGATCCAAGTAAGAGTTTTGTTGGTCCTTATATACTAACCATACGTAAAAGGGGTCCCACCTCTTACCTCATCATCATCGTCGTGTTTCCCTACTCGGGCCTCCTTTTACCAACCTAGTAATTCTCATTTCTTCCTTCCTTTCATCTCTTTTCTTATCTTCCCAATTTCATTTATTTGATTTGATTTTTAGAAATAGTTTTGATGCAATAAACATATAATACAGCAATATACAGTTTACATTTAATATAACTATGTTTATGTTCAAGAGAATAGCTTGCCTTCAGAACTGTAGAAAAGATCATTGCCGATGAAATCTGTATCAACTACTCTTGCCTGCGTCGGTTCGTCTGCTACAATTACACGACGAAGTGAATAATAAATAAATAAGTAAATACTTAGTGATATTTGTGTGCTATTAAGCGTACAATAGTCAGTGGTTTCTTTTTGTTAGCAGATTTTAATTTTAATAACATTTTTCCGATTCCCCGATAGGTTAGTACTTCCCAACCGTGGTTAATTTATTCTACCGGCACTAGGGTCGCAGTTACCGAAACTTGCGTTTATCACACGGAAAATAAAATACTACTCATACTCGCATTCTAATAAGTCTATCAAATTTTATTCGTGCGCCCAGTCCTAGTTGATTTTTTTAAGCGCGTACGTAGTTATTGAATTCTCTAAATAACTCAGGGTTGATTACTTTAATTACTCTAGTGAGGTTACCGTATTTCTAAAATGGCAGACTATTAGTCTAAATTTGTAGGTTTGATACGCCCGAAAACTAACTTTTTGCTAACACCTTATGATACTTTATCTCATTTCATTTTATTAGGTACCGGACTGATTATGACTGCTTATTCCTATGAGAATCAACTAGATTTGTTTAGCGAATAATTACACATTGCCCACACGTATAAATTTTATTGCTAACCGCTGTTGCTATAAATAATACTTATTAAGATTCACTAGAAAATTGCACAATTATCCTAAATTCTTTTCCATCTTCCTACTTAATCCCTTAACCCTAATTCTATCCTCACCCAACCCCTTATATTCTCTTAACTTCCTCCTAACCCCCTCTTTATCTCTCTTCCTTATCTTCCCACCAAACTGACAGCCCCCCTCTGGTTCTTCTTCCTCCCCAACTCCTTCCTCTCCCCTTCCTCCATGGTGCCGCCCCTGGCTCACCTCCCCCACGGCTCTTCTCCCGACTCGGTCCCGGTGCCTCAGGCCGCCTGCTCCCTGCAGCCGCCGCCCCGCTCCCCCTGGTTTGGTGGTGGCCTAGCGTCGCTGCTCCGCCCTAGCTCGGCTCACCATGGCACCCGCTCTACCCCGACTCCGACTGCTCCTCCCACAGCTCTCCCATGGCGTGGCCTCGTGGCCAGCCTTGCCTCCTCTGAGCCTGTGCCAAGGCCCGACCCCTATGCCACTCGCACTACTCGGCTCGGTCGGCGTGGCCTCCGCCGCCGGCGGCCCTCGCCCGCCCTCACCAGTGCCTCCCATGGCTCACCCCGACCTCGTGTGTGTCTTGCTTAGCCCCTTGACCCCAAACTCTCGGCGCCCTTGGATCAGTTTGCTATTGAGGTTAATCCTCACCCTAATCTCTCTCTCTACCCCTCCCCTATTGCTCTGCGATGGTTACTGATGAACTGAGAGCTATATTTGCTACTGTGGAATGACGAATGTGCATGTGTATGGGTGAATGGCAAAGTGGTTGTGGGGGAAAGCATGGAGATGATTTACCTGAGAGTTTGGGGTTGGGTCGGTTTTAGGGGTCATGGTCGATGTGGTCGCCATGGCACCCGCTCTACCCTGACTCCGACTGCTCCTCCCACAGCTCTCCCATGGCGTGGCCTCGTGGCCAGCGCCGCCGCTCTGGGCCCCTGTGCCGCCGCGCCTCCGACCCCTATGCCACTCGCCTACTACTCCGGCTCGGTCGGCGTGGCCTCCGGCCGCCGGTGCGGCCTCGCCCGGCCCTCAGCCCGTGCCTCCCCATGGCTCACCCCACCTCGTGTGTGTGCCGGCGCCTTAGCCCGGCCCCAAACTCTCGGCGCCCTTGGATCAGTTTGCTATTGAGGTTAATCCTCACCCTAATCTCTCTCTCTACCCCTCCCCTATTGCTCTGCGATGGTTACTGATGAACTGAGAGCTATATTTGCTACTGTGGAATGACGAATGTGCATGTGTATGGGTGAATGGCAAAGTGGTTGGGGGGGAAAGCATGGAGATGATTTACCTGAGAGTTTGGGGTTGGGTCGGTTTTAGGGGTCATGGTCGATGTGGTCGGGCTGGGGTTGCCGACAGTGGAGGTGGATGTCCTCCTACTGGTCTCGGTGTGGCCTTTAGTGGTCGCTTGTGGTTCATCCGCCGCCGTCGCCCTTGCTCTCTGGTCTTCCTCCTAGCTCCTTGGCTCCCTTCCTCCTCTTGCTCCCTTCCTGCTACTATGGTCTTGGCTCTCGGCTGAGAAGAAATGGGAGGGGGAATGGATGTGCTGTGGCACCCTGTGTGTGCAGGTTTAGCCTTATCAATTGGTTGTGCTTGGTCATTGTTCGTGTGATGTGGCATGAGGAACAAGGGGGTGTGAAAGCAGACATTTGGCAAGAAATTTGGCTTCATTGTGTTGAAATTGTGCTTCTACCGATATTCTCTTGGGTTGCAAATGGTCGCGTGGGGGAAATGAAGTAATGGTGTTTGTTTCGATACACCCAGTGATGCTTTGTCTGAGGGTGGGGTTTAATGGGATGTGCACTGTGGGATTATACTGCGGTTGAGGCAATTGTAAATAGTGGGTGTTGGATTCTAATAATGCTGGATGAGGAGACCCACAGAAGTGACAGGTACCGAATGACCTCAGGTGGTCTGGATATATTGACGATCAAGGAGCCAACTAACTCCGGTTGGTCTGGGTATCTTGATGGTCAAGGGACCAGCTGCTCAGGTTGTTTCGGGTATCCTACTGCACTTTGGGGAATTCTGACAGCCACTTCCTAAACTCTAATACTCACCTATAAAAGCTGCTATCAGTTGTACTAATCGCTTTCTGTGCTGTTGGCCATCTATGGAGGTGTGGATCGGGAAAGGCGGGAGGTATATGGATGAAAGGCAAGGAGGGCTTTAGCGAAAGAGTAAGCAAGAGTTTAGATTGCACTACAGATGGGATGATGAAATTTTATGTTTTGATTGGTTGCAGAATGTTCTTGTAAGAATTCAGATATTGTATTATTGTTTTAATTTCGCTCACGATGAATTATTGTAAGTTGTTCCGATGGAAATAATTATTGTAATTTAATTATAACTTTGATTTTTACTACTTTACCGGTGATTGAAAAGGATTCTTGCATTTGATTCTAGGATTGAATGGACAACTAAATGTTGATTTGAGATCTTTATTGCCAAGCTTGCGAAGGAAACCCGAATACTAACGAGTTGTTTTAAGTTCGGTTTGCTTAATTAACTACCTAACACTACGGTTAGCTTACTATTAAGACGAAAGTAATTACTGATGATTACCGATTGCTGTTATTTGATTAAGTGTAATTATTTGGGGTTCTCACAGTGATGCAGCGTGGACGCGGCTCGTTATGGGCGAGCAACGGGAGGAAGACGACGGCGGGAGGCTGACAGGCGGGTCTGGTCGAAACTGAGTGGCACTGGTCGGAGCCGAGAGGGTTTAAAATAATTAAGGAAAAACTTTTAAAGATTTATAAAATTCCAGAAAATAATTAAATTTTATTTTCAACAGTAATTCAAAATTTGGGTTGTTACAATCTGCTTGTTCCTTCTTGATCTGGTATTCCACTCCTCCTCCTCCTCTTGTATTTTATTAATTTCTTGATACGGTCCTTCCCCATTTCTGATTGGTTCCTTTCATCGCCCTCATCCTTTCGCCCGGCCGTGCCGCTGCTCGTCCGTCCACACCCTCCTCTCCTCCTCTGTAGTGTGACGGGCACATAGGCACACCCATGGGCGATGGGCACGAGCGAGGTTCTCTACTCGTCGCCCTTCGCGAATATACCCGTAGGAGAGTTTTGAACTGATAGGCATGGGTATAAACGAGCAGTGCCCGTCGCGTCCAATTACCATTCCTACGCAGCACGGAGGCGCCGATATAAGAGGGGTGGGTCTCTTGTTACCTCCGGGCTCCGGCTGCCCCGGGAGGCTGCCCCGGTGCTGGTTCCGCTACTGTGTGGGTCTACCCAAATACGCATCATACATTATCGAGTGACCTCCATGATTCGCCGTTCCCGATTTTCCATGGTGTTCCCAATCAAATGGAGTAAGACACCCATGGATCGCTACCTGCTCCTACGCCGCCGCCTCTCAGCCGCGGCCGCCGCGCTGCTCCCCGCGCGGCGCGTCCACCGGGCACTTGACACGAGCGCGCACAGCGCCCGTATCCGGGAGCTCACCCGCCTCGGCCGCGTGCGGGAGGCGAGGGAGGTGTTCGAGGCGACGCCACACCGCGACATCATCACCTGGAACTCCATGATTTATGGCTACTGCCGCAATGGAATGGTCGACGCTGCGAGAACCCTCGTGGATGCTATCTCCGGCGGGAACATGCGTACGAGCACCATCCTGTTGTCAGGCTACGCCCGCGTCGGACGCGTACTTGACGCTCGCAGGGTGTTCGATGAAATGCTTGATCGGAACATCGTGGCGTGGAACGCCATGATTAGCTGCTATGTTCAGAACGGGGACATCACCATGGCCCGCAGGCTGTTCGATGAAATGCCGAGCAAGGATGTCACGTCATGGAACTCAATGCTTACTGGGTACTGCCATAGTCGACAGATGGTGAATGCAAGAAATCTATTCGAACAAATGCCGGAGCGCAACTTGGTAACTTGGACCGTGATGATTTCTGGGTACGTTCGAATTGAGCATCATGGCAAGGCTTGGGACATCTTCCGCATGATGCATCATGAAGGTGTGTCACCAGACCAGTCAAACTTTGCCTCCGTGCTTTCAGCTATGACGGGTCTTGGGAATCTTGGTGTTCTAGAGGGCCTCCGTGTTCTTGCCCTTAAGACGGGCTTTGAGAGGGATGTGGTCATCGGCACATCGATACTAAAAGTGTATACCAGGGATGCAAGCGAGCTTGACATTGCAATAAAATTCTTTGAGGGTATGCCAGAGAGGAATGAGTACACATGGTCAACCATGATCACTGCACTATCTCATGGTTGGCGAATTGATGCTGCTATTGCTGTCTACGAAAGAGACCATGTAAAGTCCATTCCATGTCAGACTGCAATGCTCACAGGCCTAGCTCGGTGTGGCAGGATTAAAGATGCGAGGATTTTATTTGAGCAGATTCCTGATCCTAATGTTGTGTCCTGGAACGCCATGATTACTGGGTACATGCAGAACGGAATGGTTGATGAGGCAAAGGAGCTGTTCGATAGGATGCCTTTTAGGAACACAATATCTTGGGCTGGGATGATAGCTGGATATGCACAGAATGGGAGGAGTGAAGAAGCTTTGGGTTTACTCCAAGGGCTCCATAGGAACGGGATGTTACCTAGCCTGTCCAGTTTGACTAGTAGCTTCTTTGCTTGTTCAAATATTGGTGCTCTTGAGACGGGAAGGCTAGTGCATTCACTTGCAGTAAAGGTCGGCTGTCAGTTCAATAGCTATGTATGTAATGCACTCATTACTATGTATGCCAAGTGCAGAAACATGGAGTATGCAAGGCAAGTCTTTAATCTAATGAGAGTTAAAGACACTGTGTCGTGGAACTCTTTTATTGCTGCACTTGTACAGAATAATCTGTTGGAGGATGCAAGAAATACATTTGACAATATGCTCTGTCGGGATGTAGTCTCTTGGACTACTATTATATCTGCATATGCACAGGCTGAGCAGGGCAATGAGGCAGTAGAGATTTTCAAAACAATGTTGCATGAGCATGAATTACCAAATTCACCAATATTAGCTATACTTCTTAGTGTTTGTGGAAGTCTTGGTGCTTCTATGCTTGGGCAGCAAATCCACACCATAGCTATTAAACATGGAATGGATTCAGAACTTATAGTGGCTAATGCTCTCATGTCAATGTATTTTAAGTGTGGTTGTGCAGATTCTCATAAGGTTTTTTATTCAATGGAGGAACGAGACATTTTTACATGGAATATCATCATTACAGGCTATGCGCAACATGGCCTTGGAAGAGAAGCCATCAAGATGTATGAACATATGGAATTTGCAGGGGTGTTGCCAAATGAGGTCACTTTTGTGGGGCTTTTAAATTCGTGCAGCCATGCTGGTTTGGTAGATGAAGGATGGCAGTTTTTCAAGTCAATGAGCAGGGATTACAGACTAACTCCTCTGCTGGAACACTATGCTTGCATGGTGGACCTACTTGGGCGAACTGGTGATGTGCAAGGAGCTGAACAATTTATTTATGATATGCCTATCGAGCCAGACACGGTGATTTGGAGTGCTCTTCTTGGGGCATGCAAGATTCACAAGAACGCACAAATTGGTAGAAGGGCTGCGGAGAAACTCTTCACTATTGTGCCATCGAATGCTGGCAACTATGTCATGTTATCAAATATATATTCCTCTCTAGGGATGTGGAGGGAAGTTGCAGAGGTACGGAAAATTATGAGACAACAAGCTGTGACAAAGGAGCCTGGCTGTAGCTGGATGCAGATAAAGCACAAAATACACTCATTTGTCACTGGAGATAAACAACATGAGCAAATCGAAGAGATAGATGCTACCCTCCAGGAATTGTACACCTTGTTAAAGGCTACAGGCTATGTACCTGACACTGAATTTGTTCTCCATGACATTGATGAAGAGCAGAAGGAGAGTTCCCTTCTGTACCACAGTGAGAAGCTTGCCGTGGCTTATGGCCTTCTTGCTACACCTAAGGGTATGCCTATACAGATAATGAAGAACCTCAGAATATGTGGTGACTGTCACACTTTCATCAAGTTTGTATCCCATGCAACCAAGAGAGAAATTGACATTAGGGATGGAAATCGATTTCATCATTTTAGGAATGGAAGTTGTTCATGTCGTGACTTTTGGTGATACATTCTATTGACTTTAGATGAGATATTAACTTTTGGTGATACGTTCTATTGACTTCAGATGAGATATTGGTGTGTTGCCATTTCAGATGTTTTTGTTTGCAGAATACAGAGCAGACAAGTGTCATGTGGGGGAAACACTACAGCCGCCGGCCTCGAGCACGAGGCACAAAGAAAAGCGAGATGCGTGGCAGCGAGGCTCTTGAAGAGGCCAGGCGGTTGGAGTTTAAATCCTGCGAGTGGCTCAAGAAGATGAGGGAAGGATTAGTCTTTTATTAGCCGCCTAATTTAAGGCTAGGATTAGAACCAAGGAGCTGGCCTCCTATATATGTAACCCATCGACTACTGTTATGGGGAAAAAGAAAGTGATTATCTCTAACCTCTGTTCCTTCGCTCTTAATCTCACCCCCTGCTTGCCAGCGCCAGCACACCTGGCGCCACCATCTCCTACCTCACACTATAACTTACGCACCAAGGGCCCTCGAGCTAGGTGTGCGGGCTCTTGACAACTGGTATCGAGAATCCGCGATCCTCCGCTCACCTCCGGTCTTCTTCACGCAACCCACCCACCATCTGTCCCCTCATCACCCACCCGCTTCCACCGCTTCATCTCGCCCTAACCATGGCGAGAACCCACCATAGCCGACCTAGCCAAAATGATCACCGCCATGAACAGAACATGGAGGCCATGCAAAGAAGAATCGTCACTGCTGCAGACCTCTCACCACCATCGTCGCCCACCTGAGCGAGGTCCGAACTTCGGCGATCACCACGGCGATCGACCGCCCGAGTTCGAGTGGATTTCCCCAAATTCGACGGAAATCCGATCCGTTAACCTTCATCAATCGCCGCGAGTCCTATTTCGTTCGGAACAAGATCACGGTGAAGAGCAGGTATGGATGGCCTCCTACAATCTTGAGGGCAGCGCCCAAATGTGGTACATCCAGGTCCAGACCTCCGAAGGCACTCCATCATGGCGGCGCTTCACCGAGCTCCTCAACCTCCGCTTCGGCCCTCCGCTTCGTTCCAATCCCATGGGCGAACTGATGGCGTGCAAGAGGACCGGATCGGTGGCGGAGTACCAGGACCGGTTCGAGGCTCTGCTCCCTCGCGTCGGGCCGCTGGAAGAGGCGCAGCGTGTTCAAGCGTTCACCGCCGGCCTGC
Source organism: Phyllostachys edulis (assembly GCA_036346405.1). Lineage (NCBI taxonomy): Eukaryota > Viridiplantae > Streptophyta > Magnoliopsida > Poales > Poaceae > Phyllostachys > Phyllostachys edulis. The sequence goes on along the minus strand of CM070554.1, from coordinate 8,846,093 downwards.
AGCCGCCGCTCAGCCACGATGTGGAGATGCAAAATCCACAAACTCTCATCGTGGCCATGAGCTTGGCGAGGAAGCTGGAGCTCCGCGAGCAAAGTGCGATCGCGGCCGCCGTTCCAAGCGCGCAGGCGCCTCGCCTCGCGGGTCGTGGGCTGCTGGCGGGGCCGGCCCAACACCTGGCCCTTCTGCGCCTCCTCCGTGCGTCCGGCCGGCGCCAATAGCGTCGCCGAAAACCGCCCGGTGCGGCGGCTTACACCAACAGAGATGGACGCCGCGCCGCCAAGGACTCTGTTTTAATTGTAACGAGAAATTCTCTCGCGGGCACAATCGTGTCTGTCAACGTTTGTTTTTCTTGGATCTCACAGAGGAGGACGATCCTAAGGACAACGCGCCCCTGGTCAACTTGGAGGACCCCACGATCTCACTCCTCGCCATCGCGGGCGTCCGCACCAACGACACGATGCAGCTGAACATCAACCTGGGTGGCGTGTCGCTGCTGGCCCTGCTTGATTCAGGGTCTACGCACAACTTCGTCGCGGCCGAGGCGGCCGCCCGGACCTCCCTCCGTCTCCAGCTCCACGGCGGCATGAAGGTGACCGTCGCCAATGGCGAACGGGTGCCTGCCGGCGTCATCATGAGCGACATTCTCTATCGGCGGTGCCTCCTTCACCGATTTCTTCGCCTGCGCCGCCGGCGACACACGATGTCGTTCTCGGCACACAGTGGCTGGCAACGCTGGGACCCATTCTATGGGATTTCAGCGCGCTGTCCATGACGGTCCAGCACCAGGGACACTCCGTGTGCTGGCGGGGCGTCGCCGGACCGACGAGTCCTCGCCTCAAAGCATGCCACGACGCCGACCTCATGCCCGCGCTCTTGGAAGAGTTCGCGGCCGTCTTCACCGAGCCCACCGGCATGCCACCACCGCGATCCCGGGATCACACCATCACCCTCCTCCCGGGGTCCGCGCCGGTCGCTGTCCGGCCATACCGGTACCCCGCCGCCCACAAGGACGAACTGGAGCGCCAATGCGCGGCCATGATGCGCCAAGGGTTGATCCGGCGCAGCTCCTCCGCCTTCTCCTCACCGGTGCTGCTCGTCAAGAAGGCGGACGGTTCATGGCGCTTTTGCGTCGACTATCGAGCACTCAACTCCATCACAGTCAAGGATGCCTACCCCATCCCCGTCGTCGATGAGCTCTTGGATGAGCTCCATGGCGCACGGTTCTTCTCCAAACTGGACCTGCGCTCTGGGTACCACCAAGTCCGGATGGCACCAGGAGACGTCGAGAAGACTGCGTTTCGGACGCACGACGGGCTGTACGAATTCAGGGTGATGCCTTTCGGCCTTTGCAACGCGCCGGCCACGTTCCAAGCGCTAATGAACGACGTGCTCCGGCCGTTCCTTCGCCGCTTCGTCCTCGTCTTCTTCGACGACATCCTCATCTACAGCAACTCCCTCGCGGAGCATCTGCAGCATGTACGCGCCGTCCTCTCTACCCTGCAGCACCACCAGCTCTTCGTCAAGCGCACCAAGTGCGATTTCGGCACGTCCTCCATCGGCTACCTGGGGCACATCATCTCAGGCCATGGTGTGGCCATGGACCCCGAGAAGGTACGCGCGGTGGCAGACTGGCCCCAACCACGGTCAGCACGCGCGATCCGCGGCTTCCTGGGACTCGCGGGCTATTACCGCAAGTTCGTGAAGGGCTTCGGGACCATCGCAGCTCCACTCACTGCCCTCCTTAAGAAAGAGGGCTTCTCCTGGTCTCCGGAAGCAGAGGCCGCCTTCGCTGCCCTCAAGACCGCGGTCACCACAGCACCGGTCCTGATCCTCCCCGACTTCAGCCAACCTTTCGTCGTCGAGTGCGATGCTTCAACACACGGCTTCGGCGCTGTTCTGCTCCGGATCAGCACCCATGGCGTTCTTGACCGGCCAGCAAGGCCATGACACCGCTTCATCGGGCGACTTCTGGCGCGAACTAATCGGCCTCGTGCTGGCTGTCCGCCATTGGAGGCCGTATCTTTGGGGCCGGCACTTTTTGGTAAGAACTGACCATTTCAGCTTGAAATTCCTTCTTGATCAGCGGCTATCCACCATTCCCCAACATCATTGGGTGGGCAAGTTACTTGGCCGACTTTCTGATGGAGTACAAGGCGGCGGACCTGTCTGGTGGCCGACGCCTTATCACGCCGTGACATCAAGAAAGCAGCGGTCTTGGCCATCTCGAGCCCCGTTTTGGCTTCCTCGGCGCCTCGCCAGCCAACCAAAAAGACCCGCCTTGGTCGCCTGCGAGATGCTATCGGCTCGGGGCAACAAAATTGCTCCTCGTCCGTCCGCAGACAGTGGTGGCCTTCAAGGGCCGCCTATACATACCGCCAAGCTCGCCACTACTCCAAGAGGTCATCGCCTGTCCATGACGACGCCATGAGGGTCGGCGGACCCTCCACCGGCTCGCGCGCGATTTCCACTCGCCCAACCTCCGGACGCCAGTACAAGAGTTCGTCGCGCTGTGAAACTCGCCAGAGATACAAGATCGAGCACTGCATCCAAAGAAGTGCTCCTTCCTCCTCAGGCCGTCCTCCATCTGGACAGACATAGGGATGGACTTCGTTGAAGCACTACCAAAAGTGGGTGGCAAATCGGTGATCCTCACTGTGGTGGACAGGTTCAGCAAATACTGTCATTTTATTCCGCTGTCTCACCCATACTCAGCGGAATCAGTGGCCCAGGCATTCTTCTCCGAGATTGTGAGACTGCACGGCCTCCCTCAGTCCATCGTCTCCGATCGCGACCCCATCTTCACTTCCATTTTCTGGAAAGAGCTCATGCGCCTGTCCGGGATCAAGCTCCAGATGTCCACAGCCTTCCATCCTCAGTCCGATGGCCAGACGGAGGCTGCTAACAAAGTAATCATCATGTACCTGCGTTGCATGACAGGTGATCGGCCCCGTCAGTGGCTGCAGTGCTTACCATGGGCGGAGTTTGTGTACAACACCGCCTACCAATCTGCCCTGAAGACAACGCCATTCCAGATCGTGTACGGACGTGAGCCGCCCACCATCCGCTCCTATGAGCCGGGCGAAACGCGCGTCGCTGCTGTGGCCAAGTCCATGGCTGAGCGCACGGAGCTGCTGGAAGACGCACGCGCCAGGCTGGAACAGGCCCAGGAAGTGTACAAGCGGTTCTACGACAAGCATCACCGCGACGTCCGCTTCGACACGGGCGATTGGGTCTGGCTCCGCCTCCGACACCGCGCCCCCGCCTCCTTGAACACGGTCACCAAGGGCAAGCTGCGGCCACGCTTCTACGGGCCATACCACGTCGCGGAGGTCATCAACGAGGTTGCCTATCGCCTCGACCTCCCGCCTCGCGCCCGCCTCCACAACGTCTTCCACGTCGGCCTCCTCAAGAAGTTCGTGGGCACCCCTCCAGCATCTCCTCCAGTTCTGCCTCCAGTCCACAATGGCGCCACCCAGCCGGTTCCCGAACGCGCCTCGCGCACCCGGCTGGCCCGTGGCGTGCGCCAAGTCCTTGTTCACTGGCAGGGTGAGCCGGCGGCCTCGGCGACATGGGAAGACATCGACTCCTTCCAAGACCGCTACCCCAACTTTCAGCTCGAGGACGAGCTGCTCATCGAGGGGGGGAGAGATGTCATGTGGGGGAAACACTACAGCCGCCGGCCTCGAGCACGAGGCACAAAGACGGCGAAGATGCGTGTGGCGCCAGAGCTCTTGAAGAGGCCAGGACGGCTGGAGTTTAAATCCTGCGAGTGGCTCAAGAAGATGAGGGAAGGATTAGTCTTTTATTAGCCGCCTAATTTAAGGCTAGGATTAGAACCAAGGAGCTGGCCTCCTATATATGTAACCCATCGACTCTGTTATGGAGGAAAAAGAAAGTGATTATCTCTAACCTCTGTTCCTTGCTGCTCTTAATCTCACCCCCCTGCTGCCAGGCGCCAGGCACACCCTGGCGCCACCATCTCCTACCTACAGCTATAACTTACGCAGCCAAGGGCCCCCTGAGCTAGGTGTGCAGGCTCTTGACAACAAGATTATATTGACTAACTATGTTACTATGCTGTGGCCTGCCATGGGTAATTGGATGCAATATTGAGATGGTAAACATTCTGCTGTTAACTCTACTGTTTCTGCGCATTAATTGGCATCTGGTGAGTGTCTAAAATATATGGTTATCCAATTTGCTTTTCACAGTTTTGTAATTATCTCTCTCTTTAACAGAAAGCTTTTAGTCATTTTGCAAGGTAGCTCAACAAGAACAAACAAAGGGAGGAGGGAGAGCTGCAGGTGCCAGCCTGAACAACACCTCATTGCTCATGCAAGAAGCCAAGAACACCGTATCTTTGTATAGCAGATAAACTACCAATGTAAATCAACTATATAGAGGCAAGTTGACACTTAGCAGTTAGCAGCCTATAGGCCAACGTTGATGAAAAAGAAGAGCCATTTCCTATGGCTGAACAAGAGAAAGAAGAAGTGGCATCAAATACATACCCCTTCCTAGGTTAACGCTTAGACGGCCTACTCTCTTCTGATTGAAACCATTTGAGATGTGACGTTTTGTCTGTTTTAAGTGTCACTATACTGTTCATGACTTTGGTACACCTCTTGCAGGTGGTAATTCTTCTCCATATCATCATTACAACATCTGTCAATGTCTATCCAGTTGTGATTCTTAAGTAAGCATATTTCTTTTTGGCTTTGCAGTTTATTTGGATACATCTACTTTTGGCAATCATTGAGCTCTTGTATTTGATGGTATGACCATATGGGATACACTCAATTCGTTTCTTGTTAATTAATTTGTTGTATTTAATGGTATGGACGTGAACTCAGTTCATGTGTTTCAAACATGTTTTAACCTTTTATTTGAGTTGGATACTAAACTATGTAAATTGGTTGGCCAAAAGGAGAATACATAACTCTTGTATTTGATTGTATGTGGTGATCTCATCTCATATCTTACGTTCGATCATATTACCTTTTCCTTACAAAATAGACCATTCTTCTTAAGTGTTGATTGGTTCACTAAGAGTCATCAAGATGAGAATTCGATTTATATGTAGTTGACAAATGTTACTTTGCAATTGGATTTTTTTTTTAAAAAAAAATGTTACAGTGATGCAGATCATTTGTTTATATCTTGCTAGCTTAAAACCATTTTATTTTCCATAGCTACTTCATAGTTTGCCTGACTGGACTATTTGTGTTTGCTACTTACAACGTGAACTTGAACTTTCCAGTTTATAATAAAAGTAAACCATGTTTGTCTAAATGTTTGGAAGTACAATTTATGATTGCAGCATTCTAAGTTATGAATTTTTAATAATTTCTATTGAGAGATATTGGTGCAGGCCTGATTCTCTGAATTTTAATTGTCACTGTTATTAGTCAAACAGAGGAACTAGGGATTAAAAGTATGTCGCCTTTTTGTTAATTTTATTCTCAGAGAATTGGGCCATGCATTATACTTATTTAGTTTAGGTTAATGTGTTGCTTGTATCAAGGAATGATACTTCAAAAGATAGTGTTGTGTTGCATAGATGCTGGATTCTAGGCTCAGTTACATTTGAATTTTTTCAGGTGTGACTCAGCAGTATTATCTGAATTTGTGTTAATGTTTCTTGCAAGCATTATTGGGCTGAAGCTTGTCTCTTTTGCACATGCAAACTATGATAGTCCAAAAGTATTGGAAAGGTAGGATCGCAGGAGTATTGTTATGTTTGGCAGTTTCATGATTATTACAGTTCTTGGCTTTTGAAACATAGAAGACCGATACAAAGGCATTATCTTAAGCAGTTTATATTTTAGGATAACACGTTTCTCAGTTGTGAACTGTTGACCAAAAATAGTTTTCTTTTTCTGTATTCCTTTTACTGATAAAATCTTTATACAGAGACTGGATCACGATCTACTTCCTGTTAAAACTTGTTTCTGGTGTTCTTTTCCTCAACTTTCTTTATGCAGTTTCATTTAATACACAAGGAAATGAAGTACCAATGCATTTATTTTTCTATCAGGATGGTTAACATTGTTTCTTCTCACAGCTCTCTTTTTTGTTGCCGCCGAGGTAGAAGATGACCGGAGGGGGGCCATCTTGGTGCTTCTCGCGAGCCCACAAGTCCGCCATCGGACTTCACTCACCGTGCCGCGCCCATTTTGGCCGGTCCGGGCTTTCCTCGTCCACGGAATCGCCTAGGGCTCTACCTTCGCCCTCACGGCCGGTAGCCATGGTCGCGTAGCGCATAGGAGCTCTGGTGAGTTATCCTTTGAATATTTGTGTCCCTTTTGATCACATTATTCCACGGAGTTTAGTGATGAGTTCAATTTGGTTTTGGAGCATCCCTGAGGGCGCCCGACCCATTCTTTCCCGACCACGGTGAAACGCCACCGTCCGTGTTCCGGCTGGCTCCGACTTTCTCCGCCGTTGGCATTGAGGGCATCACGATCCTAGTGGTCAGGCGATCTCGAAGCGACCTTCCCCGAGCTTAATCGATGCCCTTAGCGCCTCCTCCTCGAGCGCCGCCCTTCGGCTCTACCTCCGACCACCGAGAGCTCGCCGCCGTCCATCTCCGGCCTCCGCGCATCGTCAACAAGTTCATGACGCTGCTCCGCACCGGTGTGACTTGATTCCACGCACGGAGACTCGCTGCTGCACTAGTTCGCTCTTCTTCACCGCGCCGCCGCATACGGGAACCCCGTTGAGCCGCCGGCGAAATTTAGGTAATGGGGTCTCATTAGTGTTAATCAAGTTTAGTATTGAGCTTATGACATGTAGGTCCCACCAATTAAAACGTGTTTAGAATTTTAAGTGAACAACGTTTAAACTGCTAAGTCTTTGACATGTGGGCCTGAGCAACTAGTTAAGTGGATGCGTAGTTTAAGAAGTACGTTTTATGTTAATGAAAGCGTAATCCTTATACACTCAAACCGAGTTGCGTTTTTAGTATTTGAAGACGTATTCACTAGAATGCGCGTTCTTTTAAGCTCATCTGACCAAGTCAACTCTTGACCCCGGTCCCACTTGTCATCCTCTATGGCTAGCTGCGAGTGAGTGAGAAAAGTATTTAATCCTTTTAGAAATCCGAAACGATTTAAGGTTGTACTAAAAATTCAAATAACTTGAAAAATTCATAACTAATTCAATTTAACTCCAAATTAGATGAAACCAATTTTGGAAGTTGTCATTTTTAATGTACTTTTAAATGGACTAGGTTTTAAGTGTGTTCTTGTTAGGGAAAATTTTGTTAATTGTTTTATTTGTACATTAATGGTTTTAACTTTGTAAAATGCTTAGAAAATTCTTATGAACTCCTTTTGAACTGAAAATTTAACCTAAATTCACCTAAAATCTTACTCTACCTACTGTGTGAATTTCATGCATTTTTGAATGATTTGTTATTGTTGGTTTTATTTGGAGTTTATTGCAATATCGTCTTTTCGTTAGGTTTTTAACGATTCCGACGTAAATTTAATTCAATCTGAGGGTAATTCGAGTGGTACCAACAAAGGCAAGCGGTTCTTCCCTTTGATGCACGTTAAATTCCTATTAATTTCAAAGACTATTTATGTTGCTTTTCAAGTATTATATGCATCGCTTTAATTTCAATTACCTGTATGTCAGTTGGGTAGTTTAGTTATATCCTCTTGCTGCATTGGCCTTCCTTGAAAATTGATTACCCATTTTACCTTGAATAATTAAGGTTATATGTTATATGGGTTGTTTGATAATTTTTAGAACGATGTTTAGTCATGTTAGTAAATGTAGTCGAAAGTGGTTGATGGAGCTAGTCCATCGGCCGATATTAAATTGAATTATGTTGGAATTGAGGATTATATTCAGATCTTGAATCTAGATATTGTTGGACATTGGGTTCTTTACATTTTAGCTTGGACGGGTGTAGGGTTATTGATGAGAATTATTGATGAGAAATTGTTATGAAATTATGTAGCCCCGTCTGAGTGATCAAGGACCGGTCTGTGTGGTGTTGAACCAAGTTATACATGCATCCACATGCTGGGTTAATGGCGAAGGTTTGGCCTATTAATTTGTAGTGTGCTTGCTACCAAACCATAAATAGATTGACAATTGTTGCTTTTATTATTGTTACTGTTGTATTGTCAATCTAGTAGGGGCATGTTAAATTTTGTCTTACTTGCTCTTAAGGGTCGCTTGTGTTAGCGAAAAAGCTACCAAGGACTTACTTACACAACGAGGTGTAACTGTGGTTCAGGTGACCGACAGTCTACCATGGTCTGTATCCTCGGGTGGTTTAATAGTTGGCACGTGGCATTGTAACGGCCTCGTTATGATATCTCAGTCGCACTCCTACGGAAGAGTGCATTGGCCGACATTGAGAGATATTCATATCATTTGGGTAAACCAGCACAAACTCTGCAGAGTCTTAAATCTATTCGAATAGTCGTGTCTCCGGTCATGGACAACACTTGTGGGAAACCATGCACAATTAGTTGTTGGGAATAGGAAAAGGGTATGGTTGGAAACAAATTGTCGTCACGAACGGGAAGTTCGTGTATTGATGTTAGTTTACCCGGATGGGATAACCACTTTGGGTATGATTTCTTGATGGTTACATCTTGAAAATATTGATCATGAACTGGAGAATCAACTACTATATCATATTTCAAATGTTTGTCAAATGGCAATTTCAATCTATATTAGTTATCTTGTCAAATAACCTTGCTTTACGCTGAAAAAGAACCATTTTAGCCATCCTTTGACATCAAGTGCATTTACTTAAACTTGCCATTCGTAAGTCTTGCGAGTACATTTTTGTACTCAGTTGGCTTGTCTATGTTGCAGGTAAGAACATCTTAGTAACACAACAAGTTGAGGTGTTAACGTTGGTACTTTGGCTTTAATCCTAGTCGGTTACCCTTGGGTTGTGGCGTACCATTGGGAAAGTTATTTTTATTACTTGACCTCCTATTCTTGTTTATTTAATGTTTTCAGCTGCTAATTTTTATTCGTTATATTCTAATCGTGTATGTAAGTGATATGATGTTATATGGATATGTGCATGTTAGCAACTGATCCTGAGAGCTAACATGAGACACATATCTAGGTACTCGAAATCAAATCCATTTCCGGTTAAGAATCGCGTCTCTGGTGTAATCACTTAACTTGAAACGGGTTTAATTTCGGGGTCCTCACAGAAATGGTGACTGAGGCTAAGGCGGCCGATGAGGAGTACAATGCCGAGCTCGCAAGGAATGGCATATGGCCCCAGTCCACGTAGTAGTCCGACCCTCCTCGTCCATATGTCCCATGTATTTCTAATTCCCTAAAGGCATGCGTGTACCGTCCTTGGTTCGTTAGCCTGCATGTCATGTAACCCCATTGTCGGATCAACTGTCGTGTTGTTATCGTTGTGCCATTTCTCTAAAACTGTCGTGTATGTTACCGTGTATGAATTTTCTGGCGCATCGCAACATAACCTACCTTCGTATTTACGAATCATTGCTACCTAATAAAATTCTTCAGAAATTTAGCGCACCACAACAACATACCGAAATGTTCTTGCAAGTCTAACAGATAATTTTCCAAAAGTAGGAAAAAGTATAGCATATTCAGAATATCCCACAACCTCTTCTAGACCGCAAATATACCTTGCTGTCAAGACATGTATATCTCCAAAATGTAACCCAGCAAATCTCAAATACATTCCAAGTCACATGAAATCATGAAACCCTAATTTTCGTAACCTAAAATCCAAATTTTCGTGACCTAAATCCTAAATTTCCGAGACAATTCCAGAACACATATAAAATTACCGAAACATTACACAATAAAAAAATCATAATTTGTAGAGCTCATTTTCTACATTTACAAATCCATACAAACAGAACACGTTTATATAATTGGGGGAGAGAGCACGTGGCGGTTTTGGATGAATAAAATTATGGCAAATTTACACAAGCAAGTGGCGGCGTGGGCGCCATCGCATGGCGGCCGTCTTGACGCTGATGGCGTGGCGGCCGAGGCCGCCACAAGCCGACAACCGTCTTGAGACAGTGCTATTTTGACAAAAATTTTTTTGTACACCTATTTTTGTATACACGGTATGCAAAAGTGACAATACCGGCAAAAACTCGACTGGCTGCCTACTACTAAAGATGAAATGACGTTTGTCTACTAGACACACTAAATATACGTATGTGTAGGGGTAGCCTTTTTTGTTACGAAGAAGTCCACTTTACCCTTTGAACTTATCGAGTCCGAAAAACACCCTTAACTACAAAACCGTTCATTTTTCACCCCACAACTAGCGAAACCAGTGCAAATGATCCTAGAGCTAGTTTCATTGGTGGTTTTTGCCACGTGGCCTGGTTTTTTGTTGACGAGGCATCACACTCAAAATCTTCCTTCTCTCGTTCTCTTTCTTCTGCTTGCCAAAGTTCGGCGAGCTTGAGCTCAATCACCGGTGAGCCAACCGCTGCCGCACGAGTACTCTGAGCACACAAACATTGACTGCTGCTCTTCCTCTTCCCTCCCTCCCTCCCTAGATCTCTCCATCTTCCTCTTCTTTTCCTCTTCCCCTAGCGGGTAGAGGCGGTGTCCTGGCGACCGGCATGCCTCGATCTGGATCCAAAAGTAAAGGAGACAGCTCGGTGACCGACGACCTCGACCTTTGTGCCGGCGATTGGAGAGGGCAGAGGAGGACCAGCAACTGGTACGCTCGGATCCAAATCCAACGGACAACGGTGCTGCTCGGCGAGGGTGATAGGAAGCAAGAGGGGACGGTGGGGCTGGTGTAGGTCTCAGTGGTGGTGATGCGAGCGGAGGTCCAAATTGAGCTCCGCTAGTTCCCCTACTTCTCCAACTCTGTCGCTTGTTCTCCTCCATGCCAGCGACAACTCCAACACCACCTCGTCAAGCCCCCGTTAGATGGAGTCATTGCCGCTCGAGCACCGCCGCCGCCATCCATGGCCGCCGTCGGCCCCAAATCCTCTCTCTGTGTGTGCTTTGAAATGAGGAAGAAGCCCTTTTAGAGGCTGATATGTGGGGCCATCCACTTTAGTTATTTGGTGACACAACTATACATGCACACATGAATACCATGTCATCAAAACTTGAACATGTAGATGCCACATCAGTCAAAACCTAGGTGGTTTTCGGTGAAGAGGGTTATTTGCACTGGTTTTGCTAGTTTAGGGTGGAAAGTGAACAGTTTTATAGTTGAGTATGTTTTTCGGACTCATTCCATAAGTTTAGGAGGGGTAAAGTGGTCTTCTTCCTTTGTGTTAATATACACAGTAGCCCGGTGTACTAGATACTATTAGCCTTTTACTTTGGCATATTAGAAACCTCTTTTTTAAGTAGAACAAAAATCATGTCGAGATTAGCCGTGCAATATACACAGTAGCCCGGTGTACTAGGTACTATTAGCCTTTTACTTTGGCATATTAGAAACCTCTTTTTTAAGTAGAACAAAAATCATGTCGAGATTAGCCGTGCAATTGCAGCGCCTCTCATGTCTCAACTAGTACTAGGTGTTCAGTTTGCCATTGATCGTCAGGAAAGCGCTGTGGGACGGTACGGAACTACCACCGTGCGTTCCCATGGATTCATGTACACAAGATATTCCTCCCAGCCAATAACGGTGGATTCAACCGATAATCTGCATCCACAGATCAGGTAGCCCCGATTAGGAACCCATCTTTTATCTTTTTCAGAAGCTTCAGACCCGCATGTCATTCAAGTAGTTTTTGTCCTACCAAGTACCAACGAAGGATCAAAATCTCGGAACCAGAGGAAAAAACCGTCCGACTACCAGTAACTGAAAAACTCAGAAAAAAAAACTAGTCAAAATTTGAAAATGGATATTTGAATTGGCAAAATTTTAAACCGGTAACTGGACCGGTTACCATCCAAAACTGAAAAACCCGCTTCAAAAAACTGGAAAAACCGCTACCAAAATTGGAAAATTTTAAATAGGGATGTTCTAAAAAATATTGGGACTTGCTCATACAATAATTTAAGTATATTTAGCTCATACAATAGGTAATTTAGCACAAAAATAGCTAAACCAATATAGAAAGTGTGTTATGCAGTCATAAATTTAAATTTAAGTTTGAAAAATTTAGAACAGTTTTTTTCCTCTCTGTTCCCACCAGTTACCGGCGGTTTTTCCCCCTCGGTACCAACCACCAAAAGTCCTGCCGATCGAGACAAGAGAAAGTGAAACAATCCTGTAGCACGGCAAAACAAAACGCAAGTTGCAGCCCAACTTAGCAGCCGAACGATGGGAACTCGCCACCTGAACGAAACCGGGAGCGCGGTGCACGCGAAGCGACGGCGCCCTCCCCTGCTGCGCGCGGCCAAGTTGGTATGCCGAAACCGTGGTCGCGTGGGCGAGAAAACTGAGAAAAAGGGTTGGCTACTTGGACTGCCGCGCTTGCGCGCGCACCCGCTGTTTTCCCCTAACCCCACGGCGTTTCGTTTTCAGGGCTCGGTTGGCGTGCCGATTGGATAGCTTTCGACTAGTTGTCCGTGGTCCTCGATCTTAGCCGGACATGGCTGTGTCCATGAATTGTTCGGATGAAGTATGCAAAAGAACAGATGCTACCGAACTCAGCATTTCTTTTGAAAGAACACGCAGAGGACTGCCTATTATATTAATAGAGAATATTACATAAAACAGTCAAGCACAGAAAGGTTTAGAATAGGAGTTTAATCACATAGAGTGAATTGCTTCAAGCACTTGGCCCTAGCTAGGGACCAAGCTCTATCTTCATCCTTTATTTTTGCAACCAGGTTCGAAGGAGCAGTTGATCTGTTGTGAAAAATTATGTCGTTGTGTTCCTTTTAGATCTCCTAGGTGGTGAGAATGATCACCGTGGCTGTCGCCTTTCTTGGGAGGCCTCCCAATCTATTGGTCTTTGCTCACCAATCCCTGATATTTGAGCTATCGGTCCAGTGGGATGGTCTGAGTGGAGCCTAACCTAGCCAATTTGCCATCTAAGTCAAAACACATCTTAGTATTTGCACGTGGAGAAGAAGAGGTGCACAACTGTTTCCGGTGCTTGCTAGTAGAAGGGACAGAAGTGCTGGTTCGGTCATCCACTCGCTTGCAGCCTATTTGAGGTCCATAAACGGTTTTGGATGGCAAACCAACCGAAGAACCTCTTTTTTTTTTTCGGCGTCGAGATCACTCTTTTGTAACCTGTTGTTGTTGAACCAAGGAACTGCAACGCATATGCGGATTTCACTGTGTAGCCGCCCTTTGTGGTTAGTTTCCAGGTGATCTCATCCAGGACATTTTGGTCGAGATTGGTTAGGCTTACTCTTCTCCGAGGTCTAGGAATTCCTAAACGTGGATTGTTGGTACACCCTGCGGATGATGGATGCTGATATCCTGAATCCATCGACCATCTTGTAGCACCTCTTGACTGTTATGTTCTTCCTTCTAGATATTTGAAAAATCTTCGGAGACTAGAAATTGGCTTTATTCCCGCCCCTACTTTAATTGTAGTGATTTCTGCAAAAAGGCGGCGGTCGGCGTCATCGCACGGAATCTCCATTCCAACCCATGGTTTTTGTGTTCCGCCTTCCATTCCTGCCAGAACCGGTGTAGTCTTAGGGCTGTTGCGAACTTGTGGAGGTTGAGGACGCCGAGTCCTCCTAGTTTTGTTGGTCGGCACACCTTTTCCTAGTTAACTTTGCATTTTCCCCATGATTGTATCTATGTCGGCCTAGAGGAAACAACGCCTGATGCGATCCAGAGCACGGAGGATGCATTTTTGGGCTTTTAGGACCGTTAGATAATAAATCAGGATCAAGGTGAGCACCAATTTCACCAAGATGGTCCTGTCGGCCAGTGTTAGAAGTTTACCCTACCATCTGGCCATCCTTTTCCCTGCTTTGTCCAATAGGGGCTGGAAATGCACCCTTCTTAATCTTTGGAAGGTAAGCAGTAGCAGCCCCAGATAGTTGATTGGGTAAGTCGATCGAATTGGGAAAGTTGAGGAGAACGGCATCTAGGTCAATTTGGTCGTAGTTTAGAGGCACGGCCGTACTTCTGTGGAGATTGGCTTCCAGTCCCGACACTGTCCCAAAACTTTGAAGTAGCTAGGTCGTGTTTGTGACATCGCCGCCATCCGAAGGGGGATATGAAGATCGCCTCATCATCAGCGTACATGTCTGAGCCCGGCAAAACGGTCACAGGATGGTTCCACCTGGCAAAACCGAACTCAGCATTGAACTCACAAGTCAACCGAAACTGAAGATATAAATTTGTACCTATACATTAGTAAACAGTCAACTGACACTTGCAATATGAACTTGTGGATTTCAATTCGTTTTTTCAAGAAAGAGGGAGAGGGTAGGGCAGATGAGAGGCGAGAGTACGAGACGATTTTGCGAGCCTTACCTAGGACGGCACTGTCCGATGTTGTGTGCCGCCTAATGCGAGCACGGTTGGGACCAAGGCTCATCTCAACTGCCCTCGAATTTCCTCGCTTTTACTCAACCTCAATTGCCCAGGGGGAATGTCTCTCGTACACCGTGTCTGCCCCACTGACGGTGGCATTGATAAATCAATCTTTCTCCAGTCCATAGCAAGAGCAAAGCGAGAAGAAACTTAACTTTTTCTGCACAGCATGTGTCCCTCTTCCATTGAGGAGTTCATCAGTTTCGTCTACTAGCCTCGATCAATCCATGCAACAGCACACTTGATTATCCAACTGATTAAGCACATACTTAATTACTGGCATACAGATAGAGAAATGCGACGCATTTGAGGATAATAAGTACATCAAATGTGATACATCACGAAACAGCGAAGGCTATTAGCCTATTACACTTCGTATGTACACTGGTTAAGTAATCGAAAACCGTGGATGGTAGCACGGTGCTCCCTAGATTTTCGAGAAAAAAAGGGGAACGCACGCCACACTTGAACTTACAAGTTGCTGTATTCAGCTTGCACCATATGTATTTGTTTATGGACAGAAGAATGATGCAATTTGGGAAATGCTAGAATTAAGTAACTTAATTAAGCTGTCTTGAGGGGCGCGAATGGCGCCTAGCTTGCATCCTTCGACGAGATGGTATCTTGGGCTTCTCAGAGGCTACATCACCAGCTCCGACACCCACCCGAAGTCTGGCCCGTCCTCCTCCGTCACCGCCGGCAGCGCCGGCGTTTCCGATGCCGACGGCTTCGCCTTCCTGAAGCTGAGCTCCCGCATTGCGAGCATGAGTTCTTCCATCTCCGCGTCTGCGTCCGCTTCATCTATGGCGTCCAGCCACCTCCTCCCCTCCACCGGCGACACCGGGGGCGACTCCCACAGAGCAACGAGGGTCGACTTGGGCGAGAGCGCCAAAGGCGAGTCTTCCTTGGACGCGACACGGAGCTCGCCGGTCGTGTGCGCGAAGAAGCAGACGCGGCGGCGGCAGGTAGCGCCGGCGTGGCACGGACGCGTGCGGTAGCGCGCGGGGTGGAGCCACAGCTCGAACGTGCCGTGCGCGAACGGGCACGTGTTCCCCCGCGGGCACGCGGGCCCGGCCGGCGGCGGAAGTCCGGGCACGGCTCGCCCGTGTACGCCACGCGCCGCGGGTCCCGCCGCCGCGCGGCCTCGCCCGGGTGCGCGTAGGGGCACGCGGTCCAGTCGTGGCTCCGCGCGCGCGCGCACCGCCGCACCTTGAACTCGTACATCATGAACTCGTCGTCCGCCTCCGCCTCCGCCTCGGCCTCGGCGTCCCCGTCGCCGCGGCCGGCGGAGAGGTACTCGCCCAGCGCGGCGAGGAGCTGCGGCCGGAGCTCCACCGCCGCCGGGTCGGCCCAAGAAACGGCCAGCGCCGCCGGGTCGAGCAGGAGGTGTTCGTGGGCGTGGTGGTGTTCACGGCTTACCATGTCTGTCTCGCTCACTCACTATTCTTGTCTGCTCCTACTACCACTACGACGAGAGAGAGAACTGTGCCTTGAGGTAACAGCCGTGGGGTGGCGGGTGGCGGGTGGCGGGTGGCTTTATAGGTCGCGCGGCCGAGACGAGACGCGCCGTTGGTTTTGTTAGCCCAACCGAATAAACTTCAGTTGGTCCGAAGGAAAAACAGAAGCCTATCCACACCACACGCAGAGGTGAACTCACTGCAGAATTCACGTACGCTTCTGGAGAGGAACACACGCACACATACGATGGATGGACACGTTGCTGAACTGTCAAGGGATACACATGCGATGCACTGGGAAAGAACTCACGTTTCTGCTGTGTGCACTCTGATGGTGTATTCCACGTATGCGAACGTATTGGAGGCAAGCAATCGCACCTAACGTGGATGAAGCAATACTCACGTACTTGTAGCAAGAACCACACGCACTACAACCACACGCACGTATAGGCTCTTGAAAGAATCAACACATGCACGAAAAGCGAGAAGAATTTTGGTGCTGCCCACGTAGCGTTTGTTGGTTTTTTTTCTCTTGCCTTAATCAAAATATATCAAATTACACGTTTTTTAAAAAACCACAGAACTTGCTAACCGAGCTAAAACTAAACATGAAAAACATAACAAATGAAATAAACTAATTTGATCCGATACTGATTGCATCAGGATCTTAATGCCCTATTACTTGATAAGTCCATAATATTTCAACTAGGTTAAAGGCATGCTACCGTGGTATAGACAATTTTGTAGGTGGGTGTGGGGAGGCTATCGGCTGATGTGAAGTACACTATATAACATGTTATAATTTTTCCTTTGATCTTGTACTATTCACCTGTCCTCCTTGTGACACGCCTGAAGTACAGCCGCCTCTTTGTCTCTGTAGCTTCACGTGATGAAGCCTCGAAGCAAAATTACGCCCCTCCTCTTCGGTCTTGTCTCCTCTTGAAGCTTTACATAATATGCCTAGGAGCATAGCTGCTCCCTCCTTGATACGCCTTTCCTATGGAGAAACAACACGAGACACAACACGAATACGCTAAACACAATCTTATTTCGGGAGCAACGCTCCTCTTTTTTTCTTTCTATTTCTCTCCAACTCAACTCAACGTCTCACGGTTTACATGGCTCTAAGACCAGTTTTATACACACACACGCACAACTCGACTCGAATTCCATCCGTGAAATAGAAACAGAAACAACAAGCAAAATCAGAAACGGACTATACTCACCTAAACTTAGAAACTAAAATACTAAAACAAGATTAATCTAACAATCACCCCCTTAATCTTGTTTCTTCATCTTGATCACGCTGATCTTCTCTTTTCGTCTTAAACTTCCAAGTTTTCCTCTTTTACTTGCACTCCCGTGCACCGTTCCTTCCTGGACCGATACCGCCCTACCGCTTGCACTTACTCCATCCCGAGTCATGCACAAACCAACGCTTACCACGCCTCGCACCTAGACTGAACTCGTCCTTCCTTGAACGCCCGCCTGAGCTGGAGCACCTGCTCCCATGGCTACCTGGCTTTCGCCATTACCTGAGCCTCCCACTCCTCTCTCTTGGACCAAGTCTGTCCACTTCCCCACGTACATCTTAGTTGAGGCTACACCGCCTCTCCCTCTTGCGACAACTTCGTGTACACTGTGTCCTTCATGCGCGTGGGACTCGTCGCCCCCTGTAGCTCCCTTTGTGCCTTGCTGCGTGCCGTCTGGACCTCTCGAGACTTTACCTGCTGCGCCACCTGCGCCAACTTCGTGCACACCGCACCCTTCATCTACGTGGGACTCGCCGTCCCTTGCACCTGTGGCGCTTTGGCGAAGCCCGTCTGCGCCTCTCTGCCGTCGCTTACGGAGCCCACCGCTCAGCTCTTGTGCCGCTTTTGCGTCGTAGCAGCGCCCACGCCGTCGCTCCATTGGCCATGCTTCCATGCTGCCATGCCACCAAGCTACTCCAGGGTCAACCATCCTTTGTCATGGCTCTGATACCATTTGTTATAATTTTTCCTTTGATCTTGTACTGTTCACCTGTCCTCCTTGTGACACGCCTGAAGTACAGCAGCCTCTTTGTCTCTGTACCTTCACGTGATGAAGCCTGGAAGTAAAATTACGCCCCTCCTCTTCAATCTTGTCTCCTGTTGAAGATTTACATGATATGCCCAGGAGCACAGCTGCTCCCTCCTTGATACGCCTTTCCTATGGAGAAACAACACGAGACGCAAAACGAATACGCTAAACACAATCTTATTTCGGGAGCAACGCTCCTCTTTTTTTTTTTTTTCTATTTCTCTCCAACTCAACTCAACGTCTCACGGTTTACATGGCTCTAAGACCAATTTTATACACACACACACGCACAACTCGACTCGAATTCCATCCGTGAAACAGAAACGGAAACAATAAGCAAAATCAGAAACGGACTATGACTCACCTAAACTTAGAAACTAAAATACCAAAACAAAATTAATCTAACATAACACGGCTGGGACTTATGGCATACATGTCAGCGAACAGAGGAGCCTGACCTTAAAGCATACTAACACCAAGACTACTGGAGTCATCAAAGAATCCGAGGAGGGAAACGTAACACCAAGACTAACGGAGGCATGAATGAGTCTGAAGAGAGAAACCAATCAGCCGAGAAAGTTCAGCTTGATGAAACAGTGCGACAGATGGGCAGTTTCTGTTCACAACAAATTCTGAACAGAAAACTAGGACAACTCTAATTAATTATTTCTTCGCCGGACAGGCGAGCACTCAGATGTGGAAGCAGTTGGTTGTAGTACATTCTATATCATCTCTATGTAAAACTAGACATAACTCATACAATTAGTTGCTTTAAAGTTGTCTATATATGATCCCTTAAAATGATGCCACAAAACATGTGAGTTACAAACGACATGGATACATCAACAAAAATGATGTCTATAAAGGTCTTATAGACCGTCTGTTGCATGTCAGACAGCTTCTACCTCTCTCCTCCTTCTCTCTCACTCATATAAAAGAAATCTTACGTGACAAAAATTATAGACGGTTGATGTCACCCTACTGTATATGCCCTTAGGGGGGAGGATGGCGACGATGGTACCGATATCCGTTGGTTGCCGAGCTATCGGGCTAGCGTGGGGTGGTTTTGGCGCTGAGTATGTGGGTGCGTGCGTTGGTGCGTGGAGGGGTGTGGAGCGGGGTGCTGCATGTTGGCCGCCATGTGGCAACGGGATGGTTTTTACACGGAAGTTTTCTCGATGTGGGGAGTTGGGTGGCTTCTCTATCCTTCTTTCTTTAGTTTTACTTTACAGCTATTTAGGGCAGTTTACGCAGAGTCTTTGGTCCTGTTTGGTAGGGCTTTTTGCTCCCGGATTTTTAATAGGAGCACATAGAGCTAAGCTAAACACTCTAGCTCTAAAAAAAAAGATCCTAGAATTTGGTCCGGAGCGGAGCGCGAAATGCACTGGCGCTGAGGAGCGGCCTTCCATCCAATTATGGTGGTGAGCCGACCCACTTGAGTGAATATGCCCTTGAAGTTTCTTGAAATTACCCGCAATATGTCATTAGGTATACCCCTTCGCTCCTCCCAGCTCCCAGCGGCAACTCCTTCACTTCTTGGGTCGAAGCGGAAGGAACGTGACCTGGCGACGTACTCCTCCTTGCACACCACACCCCCGCCCCCCTTACCCCCCCTTCGTCGGCCTCCTCCCTACACCCCCCCTCCCCACGCCCCCTTCGCCAGCCTCCTCCCTACCCCCTCCCCCCCCGCCCCTCCTTTGTCGGCTTCCTTCCTGTGTAGGCCTCCTCTGCGCCTCCTAGATCTTTTGACTTCATGAATTCATTTTTCTTTTGACAATGGATCTCATGAATTTATATTCTATGGTGTAGATCTATGTTGTATTTGGTAATTAGAGGAAAATGTGTAGGATATTGTGAGCAATTTTGGTTGTGATTTGTTAGGATTTAGCCAACAACGTGATGTTCAAGTTCTTGTTCATGTTCTCCTACTCCCGTGAAGGTAGCAGCTAGCTGCCACCCCTCCTCTTGTCCTCTCTGCTCCATTGGATCGTGTAAAATCATAGGAAATTCTGTAACTTATGGAAGAAATTGGGGAAATTGCAAAATAGATCAATTAAGCTATAGGATTGTTAATGACAATCAGAGGGGGGGGTGAATGATTGTATAAGATTTTTCACACCGAACAGCCTAGAAAGAACAAACTTTGATGTAGATGCAATTCGAGCGAACGGATTTTCCAGTCTGTGAGCAGAACAAGTTGATTTATCTTTGCGATGGAGCCTACGGGCAGCCGACCGGTAGTTCTCTGTTCTCACGCACGAACAGCAAGAACCAAATAGTAACTAGACAAGAAACTCTCACTGGGCAATCATCTTGATGACACTGACAGCAACATATCTTCTCTCATCTCACATCACCAACAGCCACCACTAGAAATAAACTAATCCCAAAATATGTAGCACACTACTATCAAATCACCTCCTACCGAGAGTCAAAAAACATCTCACGACAAGCCCTTGCAAAGCCGCAAGCACAGCCACCAGCACCTCACGTCGACATCAAACAGCAGCAGCAAACAACCACGGCCGCCTTTTTTTTCTTCTGTGAAATCACGCTAAACAACAAAACATGTTTTCCTTCTCCTGTGTTGCACATCAGCCGCCGCCAGCGACCCAAAAACTTTTTCTACGCAACCACATGAAGCCTACAGGAGCCGCCTTGTGATATATGTTCTATTCGACTTCAATGCACAACCGAACTCCTAATCCCTTTTTTACCCGTACAGCCTCCAAACCCTAATCACCCACGTATGGCCCACTAGTCCTATAGTCCAATACGTGGGCTTTTACACCAGATTACACAACTAATTTTGGACACCCCAAAATTATCACATGCCGTAGCCTCCGGACCGCACCTTCGTAGCTCCAATAAGCATCATCCATCTTTGATCTCCACGTGCCCCAACTCGAGCCTGACCGTCTCCTCCAGCATTATCGACCATCTGGACCATGACTTCGTACCAAGCCATCTCCCGGTCACCGCCGTAGACCACAATCGTCTCCGAGTTACTCTGCACATGCAAAGACCAAAACAACATATTTTCCCGACACAAGTTCTTCCCAACTTGACCAACATAAGTCCACACACATCACACGCCTCAAATAACATCAGTACCCAACATTGCCAATTATTCATCAACTAAA
This sequence comes from Phyllostachys edulis, assembly GCA_036346405.1. Classification (NCBI taxonomy): domain Eukaryota; kingdom Viridiplantae; phylum Streptophyta; class Magnoliopsida; order Poales; family Poaceae; genus Phyllostachys; species Phyllostachys edulis. Next base: position 8,824,962 of record CM070554.1, on the reverse strand, counting down.
ATATACTAGACCTAGCCACATGGTCTAACAATCTCCCCCTTGATGAATACATTGACAATACTTCAAAATTGTGAGTTGAATTTTGAAAGAAAAGAAATTTACGAAAATAAAGTTTCAAAGCTGCAAAGCAAACACTTCAAAACCACAGTGAAAAACTCCCCCTCAACACAAGGAGCTGAAAAACTCCCCCTCAACACTAATTTCACCCATTTTTCTCCCCCTTTGGCAATGTAATCATCAAAAACTTCAGAGAAAGAATAATTCTAAAACAAAGGAGCAAGAAGAGTAAAAATCAAGAAGCTTTGTAGATTATCCAAGTCACTTCGCATTGATTTAGTAAATTAACCAAGCCATCTTTTTTTAGTAGAGCTATCTAGATCATATAAAGTCATATACCATATAGCAATGTCAAAACAAGTCTTTAGAACGATTAAGCATTTTAAATTAATGACAGACATCTCAACAATGACCAAATCGATTATAAAGAGCACAATGAGATATCACAATGAAAAGTTAAAGCCTAAAAAATTAAGCAAACTTTAAAGCTAGATGAGCTAGCAGTCTCATGTAACAACATATTGCTCCACTTTCACTTCTTAAGCATGTGGCATGCTTGTAGCATACTTTTTTCAATGGTGACATGCTTGTAGCATACTTCTTTTCAATGATGGCATGCTTGAAGCATACTTCTTTTAATTTGAGCACTTTTCATTTACACACATTTGAGCACTTTTCATTTACACACACACACACACACACACTGGCATGCTTGAAGCATACATATTTTCAATTGTCTCTTTCTCATCATTTTTTTATAACATGCCAAATTGAGTGAACATAAAAAGATTGCAATAAGAAACATACGAGCTTCATATCTAAGGTTTAAAATGAGATTCACAATCAAGCTAATCCTTTTCAATGAACATCGCAAAGTACTAACTATAATCAATCTAGTCAAAGTATTCCGCCATGTCGTGTTTTAGTTCAAATGTGGCAAAGTAATTAAAACCAGTCATGACCAAAGCTACACAGCACATGAGTAGCTCTACACCTCATTTGATTTCAATGGCTTGGATTTGATAAATTATTTGACAAGTATAATAGACAAAGCTTCTAAAGTTTTAAACAACAAGCCCCCCTAGAATAATCCTATTGGATGAAACACCCCTAACTCACTCTGCAAATAAGATCTAGGAATCCAGTACTGAGATACACGATACGGAGGAATAGCAACAAAACTAGAACCAGAACCACGTGTGCGTGTGCGATCAGAACGCGAATTATGTGAATTAAATCCCAAACCAGTATGTGAAGCAGATTTAAAGCCATCATAAAAGTCCTCTAAAAACCTAGCTTTCGCATTAGTTCTAGGGACAACAAAAGAGGTTGCACGTTTTTGTCTTAAGGCATTCAATCTTTCCTTTTTCTTTTTCTTAACACGTCTAAAGCAAAATTCATGCAAGTGCCCATCTCTACCACAATAGGTGCAATGAAATTTAACATAATTAGAATTCCTTTGAGATGATGAGCTAGCACCTACAACATTAGCAGAAGAGCTTTGCACAAAACCAGCAGATTTAAACACAGTTTTATTAGGCTCACTTTTTTGTTTCAATTAGCACACTTCTAATGACCTTAACTATCTTAGGTGGGCTATTCTTGGCATAATTAGCAGTATTAAATCATAGACCAGTATTTTTGACACTCAATTTTGACTTGTCTAGAATCATATTGAAAATTTTCTTGCCAAAAGAAATTCTCTCTAAGGTGTCCTTAAGGTACTCATTTTCTTTAGTTAAAGTGGGACAAGTTGTGCATTTCACCGGTTCATTCACAAGGTTCTTAGAAGCACTAGACTGAATCAATATATCTTTTTCAGCAAAATCATTAAGTTGTCTAGTCAGTGCTTCTATCTCTGTGCTAAACTTAGGACAATTAGTGCAAGAAAGAGTCTCATGATAAAGCATTTATTTAATAGATTCCTGAGAAGAATTAAGTCTAGCTTCTAGCAATTCACAATTATAGCAAGTTTTAGATTGAACATTTGAAATACTTGACTCTAAACAAGTAAGAGAACTAAACTTGAGCTTTTCAATTTCATCATTTGCAAGTTTTAACTTTTCATCACAAGAATCGTGTGTCAATCTTAGTTCATTAAGTTTAGCAGTTACATCCCTAAGTTGTTCCAACGTTGATGCATTAATTGTTCTAGCAGTCTCCAACTCAGAGTGTAAAACTTGACAAGACTCATAAGATTCATCATCAAGAATAGAAGCTCTAAGTCTATGAATTTCAGAAGTTAAGCTTTCAATGAGACAATTATTTTCTTTCAGTTTCTTTTTTGTCCTTTTCAATTCAATAGCAAATTTAATCAAACCATCTTCAAGCTCATCATATGATAGTCTTACCTCATCGGGATCACTGTCATCGTCGTTGTCGTTTCTTGCCATGAAGCACATGCCCGTGAAGTCGTTATTGTTCTTCTTCTTACCTTTAGCATCATCATTGTAGTGGTCATCGTCGTCGCAACTCTCATATTCTACATCACTCAGATCAAGATACTCGATAGCCGCAAGAAACTTTTTAGCTAATTTTTGACGAAAATTATCACCCTTGGTGTTGTTGTTCTTGGATGGCCGACGACGGTAATTCTTGTCTTCCTTGATCACCTTCCCCTTGAGCTTGGGACAGTCTATCTTAATGTGACTTGGCTCGCCACACACATAGCACTTGATCGAACTTGACACGCCACCTCGCTTCCTCATCCTCATGTTGTTCAGTGCCTTGTATGCCCGTGAGGAGATCAACACCAAATCCTCTTCAAGGAGCTGTTCGAATTGTTCATCTGAAAAAGAAGACAAAGCAGACACAAGAAAAGAACTCGACGAATTAACCTGCACAGGGTTAGTCACAAGTGCTAAATATGAAGGTTTATCAATCTTAAATGGCAAAGCTTCCATCTCATAGGTTTTCAATCCAGAGAAAAGATCATCCATGGTTAAAATATCTAGATCGATAGTTTGATTGATAGTTGTGACAACCATCAACCACTCAGAACCTAAAGATCTCAAAATTTTAGTTGCATTATCTTCATCAGTAGGTATAACATTAACACCGCGCAAATTACTCAATATTTTTTCAAACCGAGCAAAAAGATCATCAATAGCCTCACCAGGCTTCATAGCAAATTAAGAATATTCTTTTTGATAAAGATTTTTACGCACTTTCTTAATTTTAGTGGTTCCTTCATGATAATCGCAAAGAGTTTTCCATATTAAGTAGGCAGAATTAATATGAGCTACGCAATCAAACTCTTTGTGAGAAATCCCTTTAAACAGCAAGTTACGAGCTTGAGCATTTAAATCAACTTCTATTTTATTTAGATTAGTAACATGAATAAGAAACTCATAAGGTCTAGAAACCTTATTCCAAACATCATTACCTTGAGCCTCAATATAAGCTTGCATACGACACTTCCAAAAAGCAAAATCAGTACCAACTAGCAAGGGGGACGATTCACATACCTCTCTGATGCCATAGCAACCCGCTCTGATACCACTTGTAGGATCGTTAATAACAATCAGAGGGGGGGGGGTGAATGATTGTATAAGATTTTTTTGCACCGAACAGCCTAGAAAGAACAAACTTTGATGTATATGCATTCCGAGCGAACAGATTTTCCAGTCTGTGAGCAGAACAAGTTGATTTCTCTCTGTGATGGAGCCTACGCGCAGCTGACCGGTAGTTCTCTGTTCTCACGCATGAACAGCAAGAACCAAATAGCAACTAGACAAGAAAATCTCACTGGGCAATCATCTTGATGACACCAACAGCAAAAGATCTTCTCTCGTCTCACGTCACCAACAGCCACCACCAGAAATAAACTAATCCCAAAATATGTAGCACACTAATATCAAATCACCTCCTACCGAGAGTCAAAGCATCTCACGACAAGCCCTTGCAAAGCCGCAAGCACAGCCACTAGCACCTCACGTCGGCATCAAACAGCAGCAGCAAACAACCACGGCCGCCTTTTTATTTCTTCTGTGAAATCACGCTAAACAACAAAACATGTTTTCCTTCTCTGTGTCAAGACACCGGCCGCCAACGACCAAAAACTTTTTCTCGCAACCACACGGCCCTGCGGAGGCTGCCTCGTGATATATGTTCTGTTCGGCTTCAATGCACAGCTGGGCTCCTAATCCCTTTTATACCCGTACAGCCTCCAAACCCTAATCACCCACGTATGGCCCACTAGCCCTAGAGTCCAATACGTGGGCTTTTACACCAGATTACACAACCAATTTTGGACACCCCAAAATTATCACATGTCGTAGCTTTCGGACCGCACCTCCGTAGCTCCAACACGCATCATCCATCTTTGATCTCCACGTGCCCCAACTCGAGCCCGACTATCTCCTCCAGCATCATCGACCCTCTGGACCATGACTTCACACTAAGCCATCTCCCGGTCACCGCCGTAGACCACGATCGGCTCCGAGTTACCCTGTACATACAAAGACCAAAACAACATATTTTCCTAGCACAAGTTCTTCCCAACTTGACTGACATAAGTCCACACACACCACACGCCTCAAATAACATCAGTACCCAATATTGTCAATTATTCATCAACTAAAATATACTAGACCTAGCCGCATGTCTAACATAAGCTGAAGGTTGGATGCTGTAGTTCTTGTGGAAGCTTGCTCAACTCATAAATCTTGTTTTGGTGTCTCCGTCCATAAGCTGCTCTCGAAAATCAGGACCTCATAGGTTTACATAGAGTAGATATATTCTCAATGAACCAACGTGCAGATACTTTCAGAGTAGTGACATGAATTGTATCTATAGCTGCTGCTATTGTTGGATGACATAACAAAGGAGGATAACATTATTCTTAGCTCTGTAGGATCTTGTAGACTACTACAACTCTTCTACAATAAGAGATTGGGCAGATTTTTGCCGGTATTGTCACTTTTGCGTACCGTACATTTTTTGTTGTTGCAAATTTAGCTTTTGTCCACATAGCCCGTCTTGCGCTTCTCCGACCGCCACGTCGTTCTTTGTCTTGATCGCGCATACAGTACGCCATGTGTCCCTTAGGGTTAGGGTTAGGGTTTAAGCCAGAATTAGGGTTAGGGTTTAAACGATGATTTTCGTTTCAATTTTAAAATATAGCAAACGACTTCAAAAAATTATGAAACTTTACGTGGAGCCCCCCCCCCCGACACAATATACTTGCTTGTGTAAATTTGCTATAATTTTATTCATTCCGGATTTTTCTCGTAATTTCATAAACGTGTACTGTTTGTGTAACGACGTGACCCGACGAGTCTCCTCAGGGCCGCTGCCTCGCGGACTCGAATTTCCTTCAACCGAATTACAATTCAGTCGCGGCTCGGCATATAAGTACCACCCCTTCCACATTGGGTTCTCCTGCATCCAGACTTCAATACCATCTCGCTCAGATGGACAAGCACTAGGAGCATATCCCGAAATGCAAAGGGAGTATGCGGCCCAGAAGGAACAAAGAGAGCATGCCAAGAGGCCACCTCCCCGCAATGACGCCGTCTCCCGTAGCAGCAACCCCTACCACAGCATCCCAACTGAGCATTTGTCGCAACACCCGCCCGAGGAGGAGATGTCGTCCCTCTATTGGTGCAAGGACAGATGCAAGTTCTTCAAGTTCAAGCACCGGCTAAGCCTAGGCATGCATTACTGGGGTTGCGCGAACTACTCCTGCGACTATCCCGACCGCCGTTGGGACACGAGCCGCTACCGGCAGCCGATATAGTATGTTCCCCTACCATTTGTCTTTCAAAGTACGCACTAACAATCTCTTCTGTCTACCCATAGTCCTTGGATCCGCTATATGACTATCGCAAGTGGATCGACATAGAGATCCACCCACACGACCAGTAGACTCTCGACTGCGAGGAGTGGGATGCCAATAGGGACCGCGAGAGGAGGGAGGAGGAGCGCCACACCGAAGAGCGCAATGAGCGTATCTGGCGGGAGACGCATGCCCATCTCGAGGTGTGCAGCGCAGAGAGCGCGAGGCTCACGAGAAAAAGAGAAAAATAGCGGCCGATGAGGTGTACAACGCCGAGCTCGCAAGAAAGGGCAAATGGCCTCGGTCCACGCAGTAGTACAACCCTTTTCGTCCATATGTCCCATGTATATCTAATTCCCTAAAGGCATGTGTACCGTCCTTGGTTCGTTAGTTTGCGTGCCATGTAACCCCTTGTCGGATCAATTGTCATGTTGTTATCGTTGCGTCATTTCTCCAAAACTATCATGCATGTTACCGTGTATGAATTTCCTGGCGCATCGCAATGTCACATACCTTCGTACTTACGAATCATCGCTACCTCACAAAATTCTTCAGAAATTTAGCGCACCACAACAGCATACGATGATCACAAAATGTTATTGCGAGTCTAACAGATAGTTTTTCAGAAGTAGAAAAAAGTATAGCATATTTGGAATAGCCCACAACCTCCTCTAGACCGCTAATATACCTTGCTGTCAAGACATGTATATCACCAAAATGTGACCCAGCAAATCTCAAATACATTCCAAGTCACATGAAATCATGAAACCCTAATTTCTGTAACCTAAAATCCAAATTCTCGCGACCTAAATCATAAATTTTCGAGACAATTCGAAAACACATATAAAATTGTCGAAACATTACACAATAATAAAAAGGGGAAAATTAACTTAGTGACATCGCGTTAGAGCGTAATTGGAGGAATGACACTCTGTTCGTGACGCACTGGAAAATAACATTGCGAACATCAAAAAATTAGACGAATGACATCGCCGCTAGTTACTTCCATTTCCAGAATTTTTTTAATATAGAAACTAAGCTCAAAAACTTATCATTTTTTTGTGGAGTCTCCCGACACAATTTAATTGCGTGTGTATTTTTTAAAAAATTTATACGTTATGATTTTGTCTCTAAAATTCATTTAAGTATACTGTTTGTAGGAATTTTCTAATATAGAAAATGAGGTTCAAACATTATGAATTTGTTTCAAGCTCCCTACACAGTGGACTTGATCATGTAATTTTTCTAGAATTTTACAAAATTAAGTAATACAATTTCAGAATGTCCACTGTGTGAGGAGTCTAATATTTCATAATGTAAGGAAATCATGAAATTTCATTAATTAATTTTGTAAAAATTCTAGAAAAATTACACAATCAAGTCCACTATGTAAGGAGCTTAAAAAAATTCATAATGTTCGACCTCATTTTCCATATTAGAAAATTCATACAAACAATATACTTAAATGAATTTTAGAGACAAAATCAAAATGTATAAAGTTTTCAGCAAAATACACAAGCAATTAAACTGTGTCAGAAGGCTCCACAAAAAAATTGATAATTTTTTTTAGCTCAGTTTCTATATTTAAAAAATTATGGAAATGGAAGTAACTGGCGGCGTTGTCATTCATCTAATTTTTTGGTGTTCACGATGTTATTTTCTAGTGCGTCACGAACGGAGTATCGTTCCTCCAATTACACTTTAACGCGATGTCATTGAGCTAATTTTCCCTAAAAAAATCATAATTTTTGGAGCTCATTTTCTACATTTACAAATTCGTACAAACAGTATAAGTTTATGAAATTATGAGAAAAATCCGGAACGAATAAAATTATGGCAAATTTGCACAAACAAGTATACTGTGTCGGGGGGCTCCACATAAGGTTTCATAATTTTTTTGAAGTCATTTGCTATATTTTAAAATTGAAACGATAATCGTCGCTTAAACCCTAACTCTAATTCCTAATTCCGGCTTAAACCCTAATTCTAACCCTAAGGGACACGTGTGAGCGATAACGGCGCGACCAAGACGATGACCGTCGGGCAGACCTCATCAGTCTCTGCTGCCGTCTTGGCAATGATGGCGTGGCGGCGGAAGCACCGCCGCACGACGGCTGTGCTAACGGGTGCTAAATTTGCCAAAAATAATTGTACGTCCATTTCTGTATATACGGTACGCAAAAGCGACAATGCCGACAACGGCAGGTATTGCAGATGGTTTGGCACCAACGCTATACAATTCAGCTCCCCAGGCTGTGTTGTTCTCTTCTCGAGGATCTGATGTAAAAGATTTTAGCTATGAGATTCAAATAGATAGGCAAGTGCTACTGTGCTAGAGAATAGAAAGTGAGGTATGCCTCTGAAACCTTGAGTTGAGGAATGTTGAAAATTTTTTAGCTTAGTAGAAAAATAAGATTTAGCATAACGTTGTTGTATTTCTATGATATGCTTGTGCTCTAGGTTGTAAAATATATGTGGGTATTTTAAGCCTTTATAACATGATCTGGAGGGCTCCATGTACGACGTATCCAACCTTGTTCCAAAGCATGGAAATCTCATCTTAAGTTTTTGTTTCATGAGATTATCAAGTGCTGACAGATAAATATTTGGGACAGCATGCAAAATCACCTATAAAACCACATCAAAATGAATCAATCTTGGGAAATTTGTAAATAAATTTTCAAAATTTGTGTACAAATAGACAGGAGTGTGGTACAAATAGCTTAGTGTTAAAACCAGGGGTAGCATGATCTTTTGCCTCAAATCATCACTTTCAGGGTTTTGAAAGCCAACCTCCTACCAAACGCTTCTATCAGCTGGCTCAAGATTATCAGATGAGTGGATCATCTGAGAATCAGGAGTTGGGAGCTGAAAATGAGAAGCAGAGCCCTACCAAATATTTCCTTAGTGTAAATTGGCATGGTTTTTTTTTTATAATAGCAAAAGTAGTTTTCGTTTGTACGAAATTACAAATAACACTGCGACAGACACCTATCGCGCTTTCAGTCTGCAAAAGCCACCTACCACCCTATCAGTCCGCGGCAAGTTACCTATTGCGCTCCCAGTCCGCGGCAGGAATGTGTCTGTGCGTAGTAAGTACGTGAGCATACCATCCTATCTAGACTACCTGTCGCGGACTAGAAGCGCGATAGGTGACCTGTTGCGGACGGAGAGGACGGTAGGTGGTTTCTGTGGACTAAAAGGATGGTAGGGAATACGTATTGGTTGTCTAACCTACCACAATGTTATTTTTATCGATTCAGATGCAGACATTATATTTGCTATTTCTTTCGAAAAACGGCCAAACGAGGTAAAAACTCGTTTCTAGGTCTGGTTTCTCATTTCTGGGAGCCGATGCAGGCACCCTGCACGCTGCACAGCGCTGACGCTCCATTGCGTCACCGCTTGTGTCAGTTCAGACTTCCGAGACGAGGCACGGCATTTATTTGTATTCTTTTGTAATGCAAACCTATATAATAAAAACGCCTCATTCACATGATTACATCAGCTAACTGAGGAGTAGGTGAGCTTTCGACTCGAACATTTTCACACGTGTAGTCTTCCCGTGCTGACCATTATTACCCTCAGATATTTGGAATTCGGAGCGTAAGCTGGTCCCCGGCGTTACGAGCCTTTTTGTTTCGACTGGTTTTTATTGACTAAATGGTTGTAGGTTGAACGGCTGGACTTTTCTAATTTGGTATTTGGCTGTCTGGTTTTCAGGTAGGCTAGCTATAGCTTCCAAAATAAAAAATGTCTGAAATACCCTGAGGACAGTAACGGCTTGTTTGATGCCATTTAACGCAATTAACGATATTTAACGACAAATAACGACTGTTGACGATTATTAACAACGACTAATAAACATTTATTATAACAAATATTTATTAAAAATAATTATTATAATGAATTTGACGACAACTAACGGTAGTTAATGACAAGGGACGATAAGTGACGACAAGTGACGACAACAACTAACGGGAGTTAGCGACATTTAACGACAACTAACGGTATTTAACGACTAATAAACATTTAATACAACCAATTATTACATAAATAAATACCAACAATATGTTGTTTGTTTATTACAACTTTGAATAATTCATGCCCCATCCACTTTTTCTGGGCTTAGGACCAGCATCGGCAGTGTTAGACACCCCCACCCTCACATGTACCCCAGAAAATAAAGAAATAACAAAGAAAAAAAGAAGGAAAAAGGGCCACCATTGAGAAGCAAAGATATACCAAAAAGGATACAATTGGAGACAGGAAGTTTAGCTAATTGAATGAACATATAATTGCCATGAATACTCAGTTATTTGTCCAAATGTTAGATCAGCATTGCAATTGGATTTGCAAAATGGAAAGATTAACATAGCCAATTCCATAATACAGCAAACAAGCAAATCCAATGTCACACCAAACTCACCAATCTCAGTGAGTGAGACTGTCATTGTAATCATACAATGAGACAATCAGGGTATGCGTGCATGCTGACAAACTACTGAGGATGAATTTATTCTTATTTACATGAGTTAGGGCAGCAAGGTCCATGTAAGTATGCACCAATCATGCAATAAATCAAAGACGACTTTTAAATTGGTCTAATATCAATCAAGTAATTTGATTTGTATCTATCAACAATAAGAAGTTGTCATGCATGCCCTGAAATGCAAACATAGCTTCAAAATAGAGTCTACTGGATATACTTGACATTACGACAAATAAAATGGTATTAATGAGTCTAACAAAGCTACTCAAGAAATGATGTGACAAATAAAATGGTATTAAGGACTATAACAAAGCTACTCAAGAAATGATGAACTAGTTTGATATTTTGGTTCATGCACAAATACATTGCCAACATTTCCATGGACAAGCAGACAAGTAATAGCAAGCACAAGTCAACGTTTTCATGGATTCATGGATAAAAATGCTACACTAAACCTGATGCAACTCCTCTTAATTGTCATGTGTGTGCCACCTACCAGCACGAACAGCAGCAAGGAACCAACAATCGACAACTAGCAATTGAATGCATGAATTGTTCTAGTGTGCAATTGGAAGGTAGATAGTTACCATCTTGATCATCAAAATGGACAAGACACAAACAAGCTTGCAAATGGAGATTGTACAACCATCATAATGATGCAAAGAATGAGTGAACCATGTTTTTGCACAACAAATTGTCGCAAAGGAGAAGGGCCAGTGCGGGAGGAGGTGGGGGCCGGCATCGGAGGAGGAGGAGGGGTGACACAGGAGGAGGTGGAGGCCAGCATGGGAGGAGGAGGCCGAGCGGCGTGGGTGAGAAGGAGGCCTAGTGCGGGGGAGGGGGAGGTCAAACGGTGCGGATCTGGAGGCACCGGGGGATGGTCGGGGATGGAGTCGGAGGAGGAGGAGGCGAGGTGGAGGACGGTGACGGTGGCGGGGGAGGAGGAGGTGCATGGGAGGAGGAGGCGCACGGGAGTCGAGGGAGGCACCGCTTCGAGGGAGGAGGATGGCGGCAGCGTGGTGGCCAGTGAGGAGTCTCAGTGGAGGCGGACTCATCCAGATCTGAGCAGATCCAGATCTAGGCGGGGGAGAAGGCGGCGGCGGCTTGGGGGGAGGGGGAGCGTGGTAGGGGAGGAGGCGCATGGGAGGAGAAGACGTGGGCGGGAGCTGAGCGGGCATGTGGAGGTGTGGGAGGGGCGGGGGAGGCAGCCAACGATTTTATTCGATAGCATTTGGCAGGTAATTACCCTCGAAGTTTGGCGGTAAATTGGGAACGGGGGTTGCGGGAAGCCGCGGAGGCTCCCCGTGAGTGGCTTCTCACTTCCGGCTTCTACACATTGTATGAGAAAGCGGCTGCGAAAAGCCGGAAGCCGAAACTGAAACAAACATGCCCTATATCCTCTCGCTATCGCGTCGGTTGTGGCCTCATTTTTACTTGTGATGCATTTCATAAGTGACGGGAAGGACTGTCCTAAGCTACCATTGTGGCTCTTTAGGGTACTACTATCCTGTTAAAAAGAAGAGAACTTGCATCTTATCTTGCCTCTACCTAAAGCCCGTGAAATGGTGTTTCCAAGGAGCTCTCATACGATGGAGCGACCGTTCTTGTGCGAGCATCCGTCTGTTTCTCCAGTCGGTTCACCGTAGGCCTGGTCCAGTTTTCGTGGTTGCCATTTTACCGGTCATGCGACTTCTTCGTCCGATGTTGCGCGCGGTGCCTCGTTCTACGTTCCCTCGCACCGGGCGGAACACACGAGGTGTGTCCTCTTTCAGCAGCCTCGCCTTATCCCTTTATCTTCCTGTCGCTTCCTAGCCGTCCTATTCGGCGCTTCCCCTCACTTTCTCGTCCATCCCACGCCCTTCCTCGGTTCTGTTCTTGCATTTTCCCTTCGTCTTCCTGGGATTTCCACCGTCGTCGCTTGTGCGCATGCTCTCGCTTCCACCGTTGCTTGTGCTTCCCTCGGGTAATTGCTTCTTCACTTCATTTGCTTGTTGTGTGCCGACTCGCGTTTTCTCACCCACACGCCTTCCCTTAGGTAACTGGTCACAGCCATTTGTTATGCCCATCGGCGCTAATTTGGGTGGTATCTTGCAAACTACACCTGCTGTTCTTGGTCCGGTGCCGCTTGCGTCGCCTCCTTCTGCATGTCGCCATTGCCTTCCTCGGTTCTGTACCTGTATACCCAATGGGGGATGAGTTCTACAAGCATGCACAATCAACCTCACGGTGGACAATTTGTCCAAGAGAAGAAAACTTTAAAGCATTAGCAAAGAAGGAGGGACTATGAAACTTGTTTGTTTCGGTAGCTTTCACTTTTCCTTTGAACCTTTTTGTATTTGCCTGATCCAGAAAATTCATCACATTATTTCTTGCTTTACTAATGTAGGGTGCATTTATTCTTATATTTTGTGCTTGCTTCTTCTACGCTTATTAAAATGGTTGATCTAGAGCTAGACAGTGCAGCTACAGCAAGAGAGCTACTATATGAGTTCAGCCCTCATGTTTCTCCTGGAGGTTCGGTTGATATTTTGCTAGGTGCAGGCCTCACAAATATTGAGTATGAATATTTGTGTGAGATTATGGGTCGTTCAGTCTGGGCTCCACAAATATTTAATTGTGCTGCACCCGATACGAGTAACATGGTGGTAACACCAAATTATCTACGTTCTTTTATAAAGAAAGATATCCAAAGGCGACCATTGTATCTTGCACCATTACTCGCTAGTCAAACATATTTCGAGAAACGATTGTTCTGTGAAAATCCCTGCCTATATGTAGCTTGAGATTCTTAATGGTGTTTGGTAAGCCATGACACTACCAGTTATCCTCTAAATCTTGATCTTGCAGTTTTTTGTATCTTAAAAAAAACAGGCTGCATGTTTTTCTTATTCTATTTCTAGATGTGTATAGTATTGATAGATGTTGTTTTTATGTTATTCCTTGCAAATGACCCATGTTAGCTTTAGTACGCGACTCATTTGTAGAAGGGTCTTAAAACATGTCTCAAGTTTGATTGAGTGGATATCGGACATTTCGTGGATATCAACAGCAGTCAATGATTTAGTAGATATGAACACTCCTGCGGTGTAGATAAGGAGACCATTATTAGTATTTGGTTTCGATGAAGCACCTGATGGACATGCAGAGATTACTTTTGAGAACGTGCGTGTTCCAGTCACAAATATACTCCAAAGCTTGTTGTTCATTATTGGTATGATTAGACATATTGGCTTATATGCATGATTACTAGGCTTCTAGAACTATTAGACACTATTCATGCATATTGATATATTTATCTCTGGTGTGTGCATAGGACCAGTTATCATGAAACGTAGGAGTTAATCCTAAGCAAATATGGTTTGTGACTGGTTATGCCCCTTTCTTTTGGTCAGTGCCCTACATTTTGGGTGATCCAATCTTTGCATTTGTTTGCCTTATGCTCTTGCTATACTAAAATAGACCTGATAACATGCTTTGCTTTGCTCTGTCTGCCGTCGATCTTGCGCATGGCTGCCATGGCGACACTCTGTTTTGGTGGGAGTGATCGCTTCGCTGGCGACAAGATCTAGAGTGCTTATCTGTCACCACAACCTTCCTGGACCGTTATTTCCATTGCCGGTGAGGGTGTTATCCCTCCTGTTCCCACCTTGCTGTAGCCTATAACTTCATCCCTTTCCAGGTGTTTTCTTCATCTTTCCATTTCCCCTTCTTACATTCATCCTTCATGGCAGTAATGTGTTTGTTGGAATGCATGGATGACATCTGCGCAATATACAGATTCCCTTGGGTATCTGTTCTGTTGATTGCTGTCAGCTTCTAGTTTTGTTAACTCTTAAAATCTATGTTGCTTCTTTGAACCAGAACCATCGTTGGTTACGTTAGCCTACAAATTTGGCCATGTGTGGCATAATTTAGTATTGTTCTTGGTTCATGTACTTGAAGCTGCAGGCTTGGAATTTTATAAATATATATAACTTTGTATCTGATGACTTATGTGTGTTGTTCCATTCATCAGGTTAACCTGAATCTCTATGGAGATAACTGCACCAGACTATTGACATACTGAACTGTGAGTCTCATAGGGCCAGTTGCTCATGCTAAGTATTATTGATGTGTACTTGTGTGCTTGGCTGCAAACATTCTCAGAGGATGTACCTAGCTAAAAATATTATGCTTTCATGTATTAGATATGGACGTCCTTTGAAAGAATCGAAGGATGTGACCTTTGGATTCCTTCCACGCTTCAAAGATACTTAGTCTATGCTCTCTGTCTTTGCAATGGAACCACAAAAAGGTGGTGGTGACCACCAGTAAGTTGTGACCTTTCAGGTATGTGAAACTTGCTATTTTATCATTTTGTCTAATAGGTTGTTCTACATAAACGATGGAAATATACACTTCTACAAGTTCAGTTGAACGGCTAACACATGTAGATCATGTAGATGATGAAAATTGGGCTGCAAATATTCCTCAAAGAAAGCTACTTCGGTGTATCTGATCAATTGCCGTTCTATGCTAGAGTAGACCCCTTTTGTGCCCTATATAGATGGTCTATGATAGGGAGATACTTTGTCCATGTTCTCCGTCTTTGCAATGGAGCCGCAAGGTGGTGGTGACTACCTTTGTTCGATTTCCGTTCTATACTAGACCAGAGCCCTTTTGTGCTCTATGTAGATGATATATGATAGGCTAACATCCTTTGATATGTACTGAATCTATGCATATCTTATCTTTTGATTATGTTGACAAAATTTGTAGGTCACATTTGATGTTATACGTATTACGTGTAAATGATGGATAGCAAATTGATTTTATAGCCTTTAAAAGTACAATCCTTGCACTGTGCATTAGTTCTCTATGCCTTATGATCGCACCCAACGTAGTGCGTGTTTCTACCTAGTAAGACCAAAAGGAAAAGAAATCTTGTGGTTTTCATGATGATGTTCTGATGATTGTTTCTGGATGTGTTGTAAAAGAAAGGAACAAAAGGTGAAACCGGACGAATCTACCTCTTTTTTCCCTGATACTGTCTTTGCATCTGCGGATTAGATTTTTTTTTTGTTTTTTTGTTGTTGAAGACTTCTGTGGACTAGATTGGAGGTGTCTCCTTGCTAGATGTCTTCCGTCCGGCTCTCTTTCACCCTGTTGCAATAACCAGTAGATTACTCACATCCAGTCATCCAGACCACGGATTGACTGGTAAAGTGGTAAGAAGTGTCCCTACTGCGAATATTGAGAGAGACAATATTGCAAATATCCCAATGAGCTAAACAAATTGCAGGGTACTTGATGTGCAGTGGACCAGAGTTATAAGGAATCACCAGTATGACACACAAAGAAATGATTGAAGAATAAGACCGGCACTGATCCTATCTCATAGACGATGAAACTATATGCGAAATAATTGGGTACTACATGCATTCATGGGTCATCTTAAGAATGTGAATGATTATTTGTGCTCAAAATGATGCCTGAATAATATCTAAGCACAGTTATCACTCACCAAGCTCTACAGTCCCTAGAACTTAATATGGGAGAGCATTTCCAATTCTCCAATTGTGGAAGGTGCTAAGAGGTAATGTATCTGCCACGTTGGGAAGAAAAAAATGCTTAAAACCTAACAGCATGTACATCAGTACATCCCTAGCCGCTAAAAATGACAGGTGAGAATCTAGTTAGCATCGACGCTATGTGTTTTAGGTATGGTTGCTAAGGCCAAAATGCATGCATGTCATTGTCATCAAAGCTAAGTTTAGTTGCTGGTGCTAATGCATTTACTACTCACACGTAAAAATAAATTATGAAATATTTTATAGCACTTAGCACCCATATGTGGTGCTAAGGGTTACAACAAAAATAGGTAACACTGTTAGTTTTATAAGACTGATGGATAACTCAACTTAGCAGTTATTTTAGATGCTAAGGGATAAAGATGCTCTAAGGTTACTTCCAATGGACAGTATTTTAGTGTAGTTTCTTAGTGCATGAGGAGTATTAGGATACTATCTTTCCAATGCATGGTTTCTTATGGTGTAGTATCTTAAACTGTTTCATTTAATTACATGCATGACTATACAATAAATTTTACGCGTTGGATTTCGAGCCCAAACTGGTATCTAAATTAGATACTAGAGTACTATCTCTCTTCATTAACTATGGTGCCACATCATCAATTTGCCTATATGGTATGCTTAAGATACTAGTCAAGGTGGAGCATTAGGAGCAGCCTAAGTGCCGGAGCTTAGATAAAAAAAAACGTGCTTTTTTACGCTGTCATCACTTGCAACACCGTGAGAGGATCTCTTACCCTCTTTAAAACAGGCAAGAAATCATTCGAGGTCCAGTGGCCCATTCTATAGGCTTTCATACTGAACGTACACGTTTATATACTCATAACGCAAATCGCGTCGATCTTAGAAATATGTCAAAATGAACACCATCGCTCCGATCATCCAGCCACGGGCCCGTCCTCACTGCATACTCTTTTGTAACCACGTAATCCTGATTTTTTTAGGGCGCGACTTGCACTCGGACGTACGGCGTCCGAGCGCAATATCGTTGTGTGCTAAATGTAACAAAATTCAGAACATGTGCAATGTATCAAAAATTCATACGCATCATTCACAGAACATCACTATGAACAAACGCATTAACATCATCCCAAAGAACATTACCATAAACATCATCTCAAAGAACATCAGAATCAAAACAAAGCATCTGGAAAAAAACGCATTGAAAAATCTTACAACATCATCGTGAACAGCATGCAAAAAAATTTTCTACAGATGCAACATTTTTTTCAACGAAGCGCAACATCTCAAAGAACAGTATGCAATATTATTTTCAACGAGTCGCAACATTATTTTCAACTGGCCGCAACATAACAAAAATGGGATGCAACATTAAAACATAAGTAGGCTACTCCCAGGTCCCAACAACCGCAACAATGTTTGATGCATCAAGAAACCTCGAGGTGCTGGGAGGATGATGAGAGACTCGCAGACGGGGTGGCCGTCGTGGAGGAGGATGGGAACCTTCTTGTGGACGGGGTTGGAGTGGAGGAGGAGCTCGCCCTTGTCACCCAGTAGCTCCTGGAGGGACTCGTACGACTAGCCTTTCTCCTTCAACGCGATGCGGTATGCGAACGGCCTCACGCAGAAGTCAAGAAGCACCCGCCCCTTCTTCACCCTGCCATTCTTGCCTCCTCTCTCTTCTTTTCTCTCTCTGTTTGTGTGCACGTGCGTTTGTGAGTGTCGATGGCTCTGCTCTATAGGCAAACTCTCCAGAAATGCTTGCTCGGTCGAAATGGTCAAGTGGTCGCAAATGCTTGCAATTATTGGATATACGTTGTCTAGATTGGTTGTTTAGGATGATTACATGTGGACAATGGATAGGACCGACCGGAGAGCCGTACGCCCCGTCCTATCAACTCCTTTTTTTTCTATACAAACAGTGAACGTAAGCTCACCAAGCGTGAAAGGCGTTAGCCATTCTCGAGCTGCTCTCTAGGGTCTGCTCGCTTCAAGCAAGTCCAGCAGACAGCAGATAAGGCGCGCGCCACGAGCCCACGACCACCACACAAGGCGGCCAAGAAAAACCCATCAATGGGCATGGGGACACTACCCATCGCCCACAAGCTCTCGCTCACCTCCCCCTTCCTCCCGCGACACCGGCGGCCCTGCCACCCGGTCCACCGCCTGCGCCGGCGACATGGAGCGGTGGTGGCGTACATGGAGCCGGACCTGAACTCGCCGGGGGCCATCGCGGGGCGCCTCATCGGGGCCCTCCCCGTGGTGGGCCTCGTGGCGCGCATCCTGAGCGACGAGGGCGGCGTCGGCGGCGACATCATCGACTTCGCCGAGTTCCGCCGCCGCGTCAGCAAAAAGTGCACCGTCATGGACTCCCAGGCCTTCTACGACTTCAACGACCGCCGCGGCAAGGTACGTACCCGTCGCTCGTATACCTGCTTCCTTCTGTTCTGCTTCCACTATAGCCTGCTGCCTATGGTATGCAAAACTAAGTACAAAAGAGGTTCTTTTATCGCATTCGCCTAGGAATATTGCAAATTTACCAAGCATGTCGTGCTGTGCAGGCAGGAGATCCCTTCTACGTTCTACTGTGCTGCTGGTTGGCTGCCGTTGGTGGTGGGCTGCTGAAAACGGAGGAGATCTTGGAAGGCGTGGCGCGGCTCCGCCTATCCAACGATATCGAGTTCGAGGAGGAGACCTTCCTTGACATGATGAAAACTGCAAAAGAGGTACACACCACGCATCAAAGAAGCTTAATTCAGCAATTCTTTGTGAAAAAATGTCTCCAAATTGCAATGCCATACTAGAAACTATTGGGAATTGGTTCCTGAATTAAAGAACATGAACTGTGATGCAGAAAAGAGCAAAGTTGAAGGCTCCAGCGCCACAGATACCGATGGAAGCACGGGTGGAGAAGGCCCTTGAAGCCATTTACGTGTGCTGCTTTGGACAGGATATGGTGGAACAAGAGGATGAGAAGCTTCTGTGCACAATGCTGAACGCGGTCTTCCCCTCGATCGGGAGGCCGGCGGTCGAGAGGATAGTGTCTTCCATGGCGAAGCAGGTGGCTGCCGGCGAGAGGAAGCTCCCCGGCGTAAAGACCGTGTCCAAGGAAGCCGCGCAGCGGCAACTCAAGGACCTGGAGTTTCTCAAACAAAATAAGTTGGACTCGTCATGAACAGAACATTTTTGTCAGAAAGATGATGTTTTAAGTCGAAGGAACAGATAAACGACTTTTGCTACAGGCGTGGTAGCGACTTTTGCTACAGGCATGGTAGGAGAAATCAGCCAGCTTACATTGTAACAGAGTTGACACAGTCGACACAATGCATGTAAGATTAAGTTGATTATTTGTCTCATCTTACATGTATCTTTGTCCATTTGGTATTAAGTTCGAGATATATTCCTGATGCAAAAAAGTTAGAGAACCAATTGATTATTTGTCATTTTGGATTTTTTTTCTCTTGTTTTCTTCCTCCTTTTATCTTCTTTTGGACAATTTTGCCCTTGTCTCCACCCTGCATGGTGGCGGAATGAGAGGGGTCGGCTATAGCTAGAGCACGGAAGAAAAGAAGAGAAGAGGAGGAAGAAGGGGAAGACGACAAGGACGAAATTATCGAAAATGGCAAAATCAATTGGCTGTTGTGGCAAGGGCTATTACCTCGAACTTAATACCAAATAGGAAAGACACATGTGATGTGGGGCATATAGTCAAATTTTCAAGAAGAAAAGTGTGAGTTGTGACGCATTCAGAATTATGGATGTTCTTAAAACTCCATTTGTTGTGTCATTCATCAATAGAAATGAAGAACGCTAGGTACTTTGAAGTTTACATTCTTACATTCCTTTGTAATCGTTGATTCTATGACGGCATAACACGACGCACATCAAGTTTTTTTTTCTGGAGCGAACTTCAAGTTTTGTTCTTCAGTCATAACGCAATAGGAGCCAAAATGCCAATGCAGTAGCTTGAAAATATGAGCCAATGGCGGGCAGAAAAGTGGGCCCAGAAGACAGTAGCAACCATGCAGCCCAGCCATCCATATGGGCCAATAGCTCGTTACGCTCGTAATCGTATGTTTCTCTACGATCCATCGGTAAAAAGGAAAGCAAACTCTCGGACACGACACGGAAGAGCAGGGGCACAAGCCCAACTCCGCCAGGCGGTGGTGTCCAGGAGGGGAGAGACCGGGACGAGGAGGCGACGTCGACGTGGCTGGTCCAGACCACGAAGAACGGTTCCGTGCTCCCAGCGATGCCGGTGAGGCGGCGGCAGCCGCGACGGCTGGATACGGGGGCGGCGGAGAGGTATAGGGAGATGGGGATAGCGGCGGCGCTGTCGCGGCCGTGGGACTACCCGACGGCGTGCGGCGAGCTGGCCGCCGTCCTGCGCGTCGGGTACGCGGACCTCCCCAAGGCCGCCCAGGCCCTCGTCGCCGGCGACGTACTGCTCGCGTTCCGCCTCCTCTCCGAGTAAGCCCTCCCTTCCAATCTCACGTCCCAGATGTGCGCAATTCTGTCGGATTTCCCCTCACTTTTGTCTAGTGGAACCACCGGTACGACTCGTGGCGGATAACTGCGTGGGAAATTTAGGCTTTAGTCCCCTATATATGTCCTGATGATGGTTGGTCTGTCCAATTTGTGATACTTTGCATGCTAATTCGTCTTAGGCTTTCCTGTGATCAGCTAGTTCTGTGCGCAGATTGCGGGTAATGCCTTTATACATCAAGAGAGATTAGAGACTGCGCTAATGTTGTGCCAGTTGCGTTGTTGGCTTCAACATTCGAATAGCTGTGTTAATTAACCTAGCAGAGGGTTTCAGTGTCCACTCAGGTTCTTCTGGTTCGTAGAGTTTTCAATTAATTGTGCGCCAACATTCGAATAGCTCTGGTGTTAACCTTGCTTAAAATTTTTTAGTAATGGCATATCATTTTTTTAGATAATGGAAGAGCGAAAGCTCTCCCCACCTCTGCATAAGGATGCGCACAACTAAATTTATTTAAACGTTTAAGGTACCAAAATTACCAAAGATATTTAACAGTGGCTGGAAGCCTTACATCCAAAAGACGACTGAAATTAAAACTCAATCATTACTAATCCTGTGATTAAGCTGTCACCCATAAAAATTTAAAATTTGCTTCGCCACAAACTCTAATCTGGCGTTTCTAGCCCACATAGCTTCCTTTTGGGCCGATGGCTGCAGATTTGCTTAAGTCCTTAGTCAATGCCCACTTGACAAGATAACCTGCAAGGGATTTAGGGATATTCGTTATGTTATATTGTTTCTTCTTTAATACAAAAACAACACTTTTTGTTTCCCCTCTAATTTCTTTTGACCAGATTATCTTCAGTTAATAAAACCCCTGTAGGACCAGAAAGGCGACTAGAGGGGAGGTGAATAGGAGCTCGCCTAATTTTTCACCTCGTTTAGATTCAACACCAGATTCACCCCAATAGCTATGAGAGCTATGAGGATTAACAGCAGAAGACTTGTGTTGAACTCGAACCAACCCCCCGAAGCAAAAGACCAACAAAAGGATCAAACCCTAATCTGGTAAATCGGTCAGACCGGCGGCAAAATTTCGGTCCGACCGACGGACGGTTTGACCGACCTTATAAAATCGGTCTGACCGGTTGGTCAAGAACGAGAAAACAGCCCAAATCTGAATTGGTGGTGATCGACCGTATAAAAATCGATCGGCCGGTTTAAATCGAAACGAAGAAACGACCGAAAAACCGAAACTCAAATCGGCCTAACCTTTGATCTACACGATAAAACTTGACCAAACTTGAGACACACCTTCCTAAGAATATCAGGAACCTATTCCAAGCAACGATTGTCCAGATCCAAGCCAAAGTCCTGACCTTTTTCAATATGAGTAAAGGTGGGTTCAAAACCGGGCAAAAACGAAACTTAGATCTAAAAGCTTGCTCGTGGTTGATTGATGATCTAGATGATCCTAGATAGGTTTCCACATGTCACAGCAAGATAGATCTACGCAAGAAACCAATTAAAAACATGCGATCGAAGAAAACCCTAAAATCACAAAATAGAGAGGAAGAACAAATAAGAACTCATCTTGTTGCAATCTTCCTTGGATTGATTTGAGATGGATGATTATTGTTTACAGCCACTCCACATGGAGGACAAAGCTCACCACGTGAGCACACACTCTCAATCCAAACCCTAGAACCTAGCTCTCCCTTTTCTCTTCAAAACCCTAAGACAAAATAGGGCATCTCACCAATGGGGTTTGGCTGGCTTCTCCTTTGGCTTCAGTAGTAGCAACAGCCCACAACATCCCCCTATTTATAGTGGAGGCTAGCATCTAGGGTATATTCCATTAGGGCACCCATTAAACCCTAACACACAAATGGGTTAACATACGCACGCACCTCAAAGCGCTGTCTTCATCATCGATTGACCTAAACCGCTTCACCATCGTCGCCGATTCGCGCCATTTTAGCCAAAGGTCACCAAGGCGGTGTTGGTGAAATTACCAAAATACCACTTCGATCCTTCTCCAAAAGACCGAGTCCATCTGCGCGAAGCACTCGCCTGCTTTGCCACGTGTAGGTTGATCAACGGCTCCATGTCGTCAAGTCTCTCCCGTCCGGATCCCACCGGCACCATAGCACTTGCACCAACTCCCACGCCGCTTGATCCAACCAGTCGCACCGAATCGCCCGTTCGGTCATCCATGTCCATTCTGCGCCCCACTTGAGTCCTCTGACCTCACCCGGCATCCTTGATCGTTCTGGACCTCAGCTCTCCAAGCTTAGTCCCGATCCTCCTCGCCGTTGACCGTCATTGACCTGCAAGCCACCTACACAGCAATAAACTAAGAAACCATTTTTGGGAACAAGTTCTTCATAACTTGACCCATGTTAGTCAAAACATGCATCCTGCAACACATATGCAATGACAATCATGAACTTGACCTAACAACCACAAATCGCCGCCACACGGGCCGGCGAAACAAGCCAACACCGGTCAGACTACCACCCTTGGCGGTCGGACCGCCCATTGGCCGGTCTGACCGCCAGCACAAGGCCGGTCTGACCGCCCCCTGGGACTTAGCCAAAATTCCAACCTTGGAAATCCGAATCTCTCTGGAATTTTCAATTGAATAGAACTTTTCACTGGAAGTTCCAAAAATTATGGGACCAAGTGCAGAAGAACCCTCTCACTTGCTTACACCCTCTATTTTTGGTCTAGCTCCAAAAACCAAAGTCATTACAGTGGCCGATCGACCGCTCGAGCCTGCGGTCGATCCGCTCCATTGGCCGGCTCGATCCGCCTGTAAACCGACCGCCACCATCATTCGGAAAAACCACACAAGGCATGGCCGGTCTGACCGCCACTATGGCCGGTCAGACCGCCAGAGGCCTGACAGAACTAGAGCAACGTCGAAAACGGGTGATTCCACAAACCCTCAACGCCATTGCTAATTGTCTTATGATTCTAAGATCGTGGGCATATCCCTATGATATCCACAATCTCCCCTTGATGAACACATTGGCAATTTCTCAGAAACTGTAAGTTTGAGGTTTGAAAATTAAAATACTCGACGTTTTCGCGCAAAGGCACAACTTGGTCAATTAGCAAGAGAAAGCAATGGAAATGACCAAGCTGGCTTCAGAATAGCATGGGCAAGTGAGATGCAGCAAAAGAAAGCAAGAAAGCTTCTAATTCCAGAGAATCGACAAAAATCTCACTTAAGATCCATATGAAAGAATAATTGTTCTATTTGACCTTTGATCATTGTGAGTCTTCAAGAATTGCGATTCAGATTCAGAAATGACAATAAGATCAAAAGAATACAATTTAAATGCTCCCCCTCACTATGATCATCATTTTTCAAGAGAGAATTTTCAATTTTCAATTTCTCCAATTCTCTCTAAAAAGCTCCTAATTTCTCCCCCTTACAAAACTTCTCCCCCATAACCAACAAGCTCTGTATTAACATTACATTTTTGCTATATCTTCTTCTCCTTTGACAATGGATTCATCAAGTAATCATACCTTCCTCTCATCCAGAGAAGACAAATGCACAAGAAAGGAAGAAGCAAAAGAAAGAGCATACATGAAATGCAATGGGGTGGCTTCATTTTTGTTTTGATTTTTCAATTTTTAGGTAAAAGAAGCTTTAGAGATTACTCAATTGAACAGACTAGCATTTCTACCATTACTCAAGATACAACAAGCCTGACAAAGTTAGCAAGATCATGTTAAGACATATATAGCAAAGTTAGGCTAATGAGCTGTAAATACCACATGTTGTTGGATTAAAGTAAACAATGCTTCAAAATTAACAAGTTCAACAAGAGGTATCCTAAGGTGATAATGGCCTTGTCAGAATGTCAATGTGAGATCCAGAAACTAGCAAAAACCATTTTAGAGACAAAAAGTCCTAAATTGGATCATTTTGCTCAAATTATTTCAAAAGCCCAATTTTCAACTGTTTTTCATTTGCAATGAATATTCAAGTTGATTAAAGGTCTATCTTAGTAAAGAAGGTTCTGGACTAGGAGCCATCCACAACCTCTTCCTAAGCTTCAACCCATTTTGACAATTTTCTTTTTAGCCATGTGTTAGATCTCAAGCTTTGCCGCGACCATCTCAAGCACAAAAAGTTTAAAAGAGTGGTCTAGGTCATCCAAAACTCCCCCTGAGTTCATGTCTAGTACAATGGCAAGCTGTCTCATGAGAAAGAATTGGTGAGATCAGTTTTTTCGCACAAAAGAGATCATTTTTCATTTTGCACAAGGGCTGTTTTAGATTCTTTAACGAACTGAAAGCTCAAAGATGTTCAATTCTAAATTCCAAAGCTAACAAAGCAATTTTGACAGGGCCAATGTCACGAAAGGATCACTAATTGTGCAACTAGCTAAAAGATCCACAAATTGTAATTTTCAGTTCAAGTTATTTCAAAAGTTCTAGCTCATTTAGCAAAGACATTGCTGCACATGTAAAAGCATGATAATTCTAGCAAGTCAAAGAACTAGACACGCTCTTGAGCAAGAATTGAAATACTAAAGCTCAAGAGGGTAATAAGTAAAGCTTCATCAATTTAAAAGACGAGCAGTAAAACTTATATTACAATGCATCTTTTTGGATTTTTCATATGAATGCAATAGGGTACAATGAGATGCACAAAAGACTTTAAAAGCCTAAAAAGATCAAGAAGATCAAAAGGATCCTAAGAAGATACCACTTGAAGAAGGTATCAGAAAAGATCCATTCAAAAGTTCACATGAACAAGGAAAGTTCAGAACCGAACTAACTCCCCCTCAAACCAACCCATAGGGATAAATTATCCCTAACTCGCTTCTTAAGGTGGCAAACCTTGTTGGGTCTAAAAGCGTTGAGAGGAGATCTGCCAAAGGTGCCTTGAACTCCACAAACTAGCACAAAGAATTCAAACTCCACACGATCTCTAGGGAAAGCAACTCGAAAGGCTAGGGAGCGAAACACCAACACTAAAAAGCTTACAGACAGCTCAAAACCTGCTAAGACTAGTGATTGGGAGACAAGCTTGACCTAGGCTGTGAGAAGAGTGCATCCTAGCAACCATGGGATAAGAAGAGTGTCTAGAAAGGACACGTGCTAGAACAGAGCCTCCTATCTACCCTGAACTCAACAAGCCCAACACCTGACACGAACCAGATGCTATGCAAGGTAGACTAGGGATACCATACACAAAAGTAAGGTATAGAAGCTCGAACCTGAGTCACACTGCTTGGCAGTGAGATGTAGTCATCATGGATGAAGATCCATTCCTTGAAGCTTCAGAAGGTAGTTGCGCTCACCCATCATCCTCATCTCAAATTCCTTCGTCTCCAAGAAGTGATAGCCAGCATTGAATGCACAAATGAAGAAGAACCAACAGCTTGAGGTGATACCACTTGTTGGACCACATGTTCTTCTTCTCAGTTGAAAGACTACACCAAAGAGATAGAAGAAATCTATACCTTGGTACTGGGTTAGTGAGACATTATCTAGAGAAACAGTACTAAGACGCATGACTAGCAAGGATAGCAGCAAATGAACCAAAACTCATGAACGCATATAATCAACAATTTAAGACATGAGTATGGAGATAGACAAATCAATTGCAACACATGCCATCCAAGATATGATAAAGCTCAAAATAATCTTAATTCACAATAAGACATAGGAGCAATCAGGCAAGCACATAGCAAATCACACATCATATGTACAGTCATAGATAAAGCATGCTAGTGAAAGCTATGGCAAGACTCATGCATCCACAATTAACCGTAAGGCACAAAAACCATGTAAGCATAAAGCATTTTGAGAGCAAATCATGAATGAAGTATGCTAACATGGATATCAAGTGAACATGTGGATACATACAGCAAACATCAACACGAGCAAGATAAATCATGTACAAATAGCACAGGCTCATGAAGACAAGACCAAGCTTATATACTCATGGAAGCAATGAACAACAGTTTAATACATGGATACATAAGCAAGAATCAACATGAGCAAAATAATAAGGGTACAAGACAGCACAAGCTCATGATGACAAAACCAAGTTCATATAACCATGGAAGTAATGAACAACAATCTAATACATGGATATATACGCAAGAATCAACAAGAGCAAGATAATAAAGGTACAAGACAGTACAAGCTCATGTTGACAAAACCAAGCTCATATAACCATGGAAGTAATAAATAACAATCTAACCCATGGATACATAAGCAAGGTACTAGCAAAGGCATGATAAAAGATATCATAAGAGTAATACATGCCAATTTGGTACAAGTGAGCACAATGACAAGCACAACATGCCAAGTATGAATAATCATGAAAGTAAATGCATGAAGGTATAAGATAGCTCACAAAATATGTGAAAACACTGATCATGAAAGCACATGCCTTTTGGAGGCCATCATGAGGGTGGAGAACCATCAAGTGTCCCGATCATGTAATGTAGCAAGAAAAACCAGAACCTCTTAAGTCCATGTTCTCCAACCCGCGTTCTCGGTACCTACACATGAGAAAGGAAAGGTGTCCAAGTCTTGGATCACGAAGGGTTAGAGAGCAAATACTTGGGAACCCAAACTTTGGACACACCACCACCAGAAGCAGTTGAACCATTATGTGAGTTAGCATGATGCAAATGATGGTCCATGCAAGAAGATCCAATCTCATCCTTGGAGGCACGCCGCGAGTGGACAACTCGAAGAGGAAAACGAGGTCCATCTCTAGAAAAGCGGCGATGATCTTGCTTGAAAGCACCATGATGAGAACCAACAAAAGCATCAAAAGAACTCACACAACCTCGCCGTGGGTGTGTGATGAACAAAACGAGGTCCACCTCTTGGAAAACGGCGGAAATCCTGCCTCGGGGCAGCTCGTGGGACAAAACCAAAACCATGGAAGCCAAGTCCACGATGCTGTCCAACACCAGTAGAAAAGGTGTCAAAGAAGCCATCAACAAAGCGAGTCCTCGTGCTCGGCTCTTTAGTGTGCATGTCATGAGAAAGACTATGCCCACTAGGAGATTTAGAAGCATGAGCTCGAAGCAATTGTTTTGCACGCCGAAAGCAGAAATCCACACGATGTCCATTCTTCCCACAAAATGAGCAATGGTGTAAAGATCAACTAGGAGACACGGTCCGAGAGGACGAAGCACCATTGTTTCTCAAGGAAGAAGTCTTGGAAGAACTAACATCATGACTCGTCCTCGTATTGGCACTAGACTCACACATGCCATGAGAACGACTATATGTGTTGCTAGAGGTACGACGACGCACTCGACACTCATGTTTCATACGGCGAAAGCAAAACTCAAGAGTGTGTCAATTTTTCTTACAAAAGGTGCAATGATACTTCTCTTTGGAAGATTTAGTACCATTTGAGGAAGAAACACCTTTGTCTTTATAAATTCGTTGGACAACACAAGAAGAGTCACAAGAGGTCGCACTCGCCGAAGAAGAGCTACTCAAAGCGATGGCACAAAAACCAATATCATGTGACCTACGTTTAGCACAAAAAGACTCCAACTCCGAATACAAAGAGGTAAAAGAAATCTTGAGAACATCAATCTCGGAGTGAAGGCAAATATAAGAGTCACATGACTTGGCGCTCATATCATCGCGCAATTTCTTCAATGACTCAATCTCGCTCTTCAAATCAATGCAAGATGTGCAAGAAGTTAATGATGCTTTCGTATTAAGCATGCAATTCAAGTCATCAATTTTAATTTCTAAACGACCACAATTCTTGCAAAAAAACTAAACTATCCTTAAGCAATTTTTCATACTCTAAGCACATGATACAAGCCTAGCTTTGATATCAATAATTTTAGCCCTAGCATTCTCTAATTGCTCAAGGTGCATGGAATTAGTCAATTTCAACTTTTCAATTTCAGCAAGCATGCCTACACAAAAATCACAATTATTTCTAGCCATAGAACTAAGATTGCCTATTTCTAACTTAGCATTATCAAGCTCATGATGTAAGGCAACACAAGAATCACATGGCATAGAAGCATTTGATTTCAATAATTCATTTTCAGATTTTAGGCATGCAAAAGAATTATTCAAGTTCTCCATATCTACAAGCAATGTATCAAAAGCACACATGGAGGTTTTCAATTCGGCAAGCTAATGAGACAAACCACCCTTCTCTCTTTCTAGCTATTTTATTTTCTTCCTAAGAGCATGCAATTTGTACTCATGAAATCAAGCCATCAATGAGTTTTTCTTTGCTCACCTTGCTTAGCTTGAGTAGGGGATCGTCCTCGAAAGAGTCATCATGATCATCCTCGAAACGCTCTTCATCATTCTCATCCTCAATCGCTACTGCACATATGCCAATAAGCTCCTTCTTCTGGGGCTCCAAACGAATCTTATCTCTGAAACTAGGACAATTAAAACAAAAGAATTCGCCACAAATATCACAGGAGAAATACTCCTTAATCGACATTATTCTTATCACACGTTCAAATATCTTGTTACGACAAACATCACTGGCAAAAGAACTACGACAACATGCAAAGAAGCGCTCATAAGTCCTCATATTTGTCGCCATGCTCAAAGATCGGTGAAGATCACAAAAGAGCAAACTTGGCTCTGATACCACTTGTAGGACCGGAAAAGCGACTAGAGGAGGCGTGAATAGGAGCTCGCCTAATTTTTCACCTCGTTCAGATTCAACACCAGATTCACCCCAATAGCTATGAGGATCAACAGCAGAAGACTTTTGTTGAACTCGAACCAACCCCCAAAGTAAAAGACCAACAAAAGGATCAAACCCTAATCTGGTAAATCGGCCGACCGACGGACAGTTTGACCGGCCTTATAAAATCGGTCTGGCCGGCCGACTGAAGAACCGAGGAAAACAGCCCAAACTGAAATTGGTTTGGCGGTCCGACCGGCGTATAAAAATCGGTCTGACCGGTTTCTTCCAGAACAGAAGGAACAGCCCGAAAACCGAAACTCAAATCGGCCTAGCCTTTGATCTACCTGATGAAACTTGACCAAACTTGAGACACACCTTCCTAAGGATATCAGGAACCTATTCCAAGCAACGATCGTCCAGATCCAAGCCAAAGTCCTGACCTTTTTCAATATGAGCGAAGGTGGGTTCAAAACCGGGCAAAAACAAAACTTAGATCCAAAAGCTTGCTCGTGGTTGATTGATGATCTAGATGATCCTAGATAGGTTCCCACATGTCACAGCAAGCTAGATCTACGCAAGAAACCAATCAAAAACCTGCGGATCGAAGAAAGCCCTAAAATCACAAAATAGAGAGGAAGAACAAATACGAACTCATCTTGTTGCAATCTTCTTTGGATTGATTTGAGATGGATAATTGTTGTTTACAGCCACTCCACATGGAGGACAAAGCTCACCACGTGAGCACACACTCTCAATCCAAACCCTAGAACCTAGCTCTCCCCTTTCTCTTCAAAACCCTAAGACAAAATAGGGCATCTCACCAATGGGATTTGGCTGGCTTCTCCCTTGGCTTCAGCAGCAGCAACAGCCTACAATATCCCCCTATTTATAGTGGAGGGTAGCATCTAGGGTATATTCCATTAGGGCACCCATTAAACCCTAACACACAACTGGGTTAACACACGCACACATCTCAAAGCGTCGTCTTCATCATCGATTGACCTAAACCGCTTCACCATATACCGACCCAAGGCCATGGTTTAGCCAAAGGTCACCAAGGCGGTGTTGGTGAAATTACCAAAATACCCTTCTCGATCCTTCTCCAAAAGACCGAGTCCATCTGCTGGCACTCTTCCGCTGCCATGCGTGTGGGTTGATCAACGGCTCCATGTCGTCAAGTCTCTCCGTCCGGATCCCACCGGCACCATAGCACTTACACCAACTCCCGCGCCGCTTGATCCAACCAGTCGCACCGAACCGCCCGTTCGGTCATGCATGTCCATTCTGCGCCCCGCTTGAGTCCTCTGACCTCACCCGGCATCCTTGATCGTTATGGACCTCAGCTCTCCAAGTTTAGTCCCGATCCTCCTCACCGTTAACCGTCATTGACCTGCAAGCCACCTACACAGCAATAGACCAAGAAACCATTTTCGAGAACAAGTTCTTCACAACTTGACCCATGTTAGTCAAAACATGCATCATGCAACACATATGCAATGACAACCATGAACTTGACCTAACAACCACAAATCGTTGCCACGCGGGCCGGCAAAACAAGCCAACACCGGTTAGACTGCCACCCTTGGCGGTCGGACCGCCCACTAGCCGGTCTGACCGCCCCCTGGGACTTAGCCAAAATTCCAACCTTGGAAATCCGAATCTCTCTGGAATTTTCAATTGAATAGAACTTTTCACTGGAAGCTCCAAAAATTATAGGACCAAGTGCAGAAGAAACCTCTCACTTGCCTCGCCTCTATTTTGGCCTAGCTCCAAAAACCAAAGTCATTCGATGGTGGGTCTCGATCACGAGGCAAAGCCGGTCGATCACACCCACCTGGCCCGATCGCCACCACTATTCGAGAAAAACCACACAAGGCATGGTGGTCCGACGCCACCATGGCCGGCCAGACACCAGAGGCTGACAGAATCGAGCAACACCAAGCAACAGTGATTCCACAAACCCTCAACGCCATTGCCAATTGTCTCATCATCCTAAGATCGTGGGCATATCCCCATGATATCCACAACCCCTCTTGAGATACCAAAGAAAAAGTTTCACTTTTAGAGGAATTTTAATGCGCCAAAAGAAATCTCTAATGGGAGCTCGAATATTACCAATAAGTGCTACATAAAAAGGCTGTACTGAGAAAAGTCCAGACTTATTTAAATTCCACCTGAAAACATCTGTTTGAGAGTTCAGTTGTAAATTAGCAATTCTCGAAATTAAC
Source organism: Phyllostachys edulis (assembly GCA_036346405.1). Lineage (NCBI taxonomy): Eukaryota > Viridiplantae > Streptophyta > Magnoliopsida > Poales > Poaceae > Phyllostachys > Phyllostachys edulis. The sequence goes on along the minus strand of CM070554.1, from coordinate 8,793,715 downwards.
TCATTCGAAGCATGTAACTTAGACCCAATAATAGGTCTTCCAAATGATATATGCAAAGAAGCCGATCCCAGACTCGTTGCCACTATATCATTTTTTCTTCTCACCACATTGTAAAGTGTTGGATATTGATTTTTCAGTGGAGAATCTCCTAACCAAATATCTTCTCAGAACCTGGTTTGCATTCTATTTTTAACCTGGAATGAACCAATATGGAAAATTTGATCTTTTATTTTCATAAGACCCGATCAAAACTGGGAGGTCCCAAGTTTATTAACCACCTGAGATAGACTCTTCTCTCCCAAGTATTTCCTTGTTAGTAAAGATTGTCATACCCCTGCTTCATTAAGCAACTTAAACAACCATTTACCCAATAAACTTTTATTTTTTGTGTTGAAGTTTTGAATGCCCAAGCCGTCCTGTTCTTTAGGTGTGCATACCACACTCCATTTGACAAGCCTATATTTCCGTTTATGGCTGTCGCTCTACCAATAAAATCTAGACCGATAAAAATCTAGCCTTTTTAGAACCTCTCTAGGAATCTCAAAAAAAGATAACATATACATTGGCAGACTACTAAGCACTGAGTTAATAAGAACTAATCATCCACCCACAGACATGTTCTTGCCTTTCCAACTGCTAAGCCTCTTTTCGACTGTATCCTCAACCCCTTTTCAATCACTATTTCTTAATTTTCTATAGTGAATTGGAATACCTAGATACCTAAAAGGAAAGGTACCAACTTCACAACCAAATAAATGAGTATATTACTGTTCCACTCCTTTGGCCTTACCAAAACAAAAAAGCTCGCTCTTGTGGAAATTAATCTTTAAACCTGATAATTGTTCTAAGACGCAAAGAATAAGTTTCAGATTTTTTGTTTGTTCTAAATCATTATTCAAGAAAAGAATAGTGTCATCAGCATACTGTAATATTGACAACCCATCATCAATCAAGTGAGGAACTACTCCCGATAAAAGACCTACTTCTTTAGTTTTTGAAATAAAGATGGCAAGCATGTCCACAACAATATTAAAGAGAATTGGAGACATAGGATCCCCTTGCCTAAGACTTTTTCGAGTTTGAAAAAAAGTCCAATATCCTCATTGACTTTTATTTCAACACTCCCACCTTTAACGAAGCTTTCCACCTAGGCACACCACTTAGGTGAAAAACCTTTCATCCTCAAGGTGTGAAGTACAAACGGCCATTTTACTTTATCATAGGTTTTCTCAAAATCTACCTTTAAAACTATTCCATCCATTTTTTTATGTAACTCGTGGATTGTTTCGTGTAGAATGACCACTCCATCAAGAATAGATCTCTGCATGAACGCTGATTGGGATGGTTTAACAACCTTATTAGCTACACCACTAATTCTATTAGTAGCCACTTTAGTAAACACTTTGAAACTGACATTAAGAAGACAAATAGGTTTGTACTGTTGTATTTGCTTAGCATCGGTTTTTTTGGGAAGCAGAATAATGATCCCAAAATTCAAGCTAAAAAGAGGCAAAGCGCAACTATGAAAATCATGAAACATGGCCATTATGTCGTTTTTAATGACTTCCCAAAACACCTGATAGAACTCAGTTGGGAATCCATCTGGCCAGGTGCTTTGTTATGGTCCATTTGAAAGATCGCTTCCTTCACCTCCTTCTCAGTGAACTGTTCTGTAAGGGAATTATTATCAGAATCCGACACTTGAGATATGTCATTCCTAAATGCATCAATAATGGATATATGATTGGCTTCGGATGGTCTAAACAACCCTTTATAAAAGGTGGTGATATACTTTTTTAATTGTACATCCCCCCGAATTATCCCCTCCTCTTGTTCAAACTGAAAAATCCTTTGTCTTCTATGTTTACCATTCGCAATCAAGTGGTAATATCTTGTATTTCTATCTTCCTCCAAAAGAAATTTCGCTTTGGATTTTTGGTACCATTTAATTTCTTCTTCTCGTAAAAGGTGTACCAATCTCTCATTAGCATACCTTTTAAAATTACGCTCCTCTTCAGACAGACTCGCAAACTCAGATTTTTTATCTAACTCATCAATTATCAAGTTGAGTTCTTTTTTTTCCTTTTTATAAGTCCCACTACAATTTTAGCCCATCCACGAAGAAATTGTCTGTTCTAACCTTACATTGCCAAATTTGTAAGGCGGAATGACCTCTTTTTTCTTTTTTCCACACATCTGCCACCATTTCTCTAAAACCTTCCCTATTTAGCCAGCCTAATTCAAATTTAAATAAAGGCTGATTCCCTCTATAGAAAGCCTCCCTCGTGTTTAAAAGTAAAGGCGTATGATCGGACAAAGACCTTTTAAGAGCCTTGACTGTGACCAACGAAAATTTATGTTCCCAGTCAGTACTCATTAAAACTCGATCCAGCTTTTCAAAATTAGCTAACGAATTGGCCTAAGTATATTGTCTACCCGATAAATCAATTTCGCTTAAGTCTAGAGTATTAATCACCACATTAAACAAAAAGGGCCATTTATATTCAAGGTTATCATTATTTTTTCGCCCGAGTGCCTTATAATATTAAAATCACCTCCAATTAAAATTGGAAGTGATTCTTTTCTATAGGCATGAACAAGTTCAGTAAGGAACTTCTTCAAATGAGTTTGAGCTGCACCGTAAACAGCCACAAGAACCCATTGAAAATCATCATCACGATTTTTGAGGTGAAACTTTACATAGAAATCACCAGCATCAATAGAGCCAATATCATATACCCGAGGGTCCACTCCTAAAAGGATACCCCCCGACCGACCTTGTGGCGGAGAAAAATGCCACAAAAACTCCCGACCACCACAAAGATGATTAAGACAAAACACTGAGAAGTCTTTTTTACCAGTTTCAAGAATGGCAATAAAATCTAAATGCTGCTCCTTAATCGTTTCACTAATATAACGATGTTTAGCCAAGTCTCCCAGGCCTCTGCTATTCCAAAAAAGACATTTCATTCAAATTTTAATTTGAGAGGCCTATTATAAGATATTTTCCTTTCGATCTTTTTTTATTTGTTACCATTGTAAAGTTAGAATGATCATCTTCCAAAAAATCATCATTTAAATCATTGCAATATTGGTAAAGGGTTGAGATATCGCTGCAAGCCATATTCTCCTCCTCCAACGCCTCAACATCTACAATTCCTTTATTTTTTAGTCCGCCTACTTCAAGATTTTTAATATTTTTAATAGAATTAACAATCTCTGGACTATCATCTCCTAAAGAGATATCAATGCTAGTAACTTTTTCAATAACTTGCTCATCAGAAAAGGATAAAAAGGAGATATTATTATCAGACTTACTTGGATCAAGTTCGAGATTTCGAGCTTTAGCACGCCACGTAGCCTTCTGGACTACGTCTTCATCACCGAGATTTTGCATCTTGATACGATCACTTTGCCTAGGTTCCACCGGTTGAACAATTGGGACCCTCACTGGTTGAGAAACCCTAGCTTATTTTGAACCATTCGTGCCCCCCTTGCTGTTCCTTGTAGTAGATTTGGCATTCACAGAGCTAACCTGTCGAACCCGGGAGTAACACCCCAAATTCTCTGTGCATCTCTGAACTAGTCCCATGATCAGTAGCTGGTTCACACAGTAAACAGATATAGTAACATCCATAAATCGCACAACTTTATTAATAATCAACAGAGTTTGTTACAAGAAAGGCTTACAAGCCAACAATAAAGAACACAGTGAAAGACAAAGAAGATGTAGAGTCCAGTTAGTCTGCCACAGGCAATCGACTGGGGTAGCGGTCTAGTCGTCGAGATCCACACCGGTAGCAAAGTCCTTCTCCTCTGAAATTTATTTGCATAAAGCAAGGATGGGCACAACTTCCGTGCTCGCAAGTTACACCCAATAACAAAGTTAATGCATGCATTGATATTATCAAAGAAAGGCTTATAGGGTTATTTCTGCAAAAGCAATATTTGACAATTTAAATATAATACTAAGTTCAAAAGCAGTTACACTATAACTAAAATCAAATTTCATTTTTGATCATTATTTCTCAAGTGTAGGATAAATCTCCATACACAAGTGGTGGAGGACTACCCCCCTTTACACTAGGCTTTCTGCCCAAATTTCCCACATAGAATAAACATCCATGAAATCATTTCGTCAAACCATTTTAAAAACAAAATCATAGTCTAATCCGCGAAAGGTTTTGCTCAGCATGTCCATGACCGTGGACATGGCTATTCGAATAGATTAACACTCTGCAGAGGTTGTACAACTTTACCCACAAGACACGACTTTTCTAGTTTGTTTGGCATCCGTCGATACCACTGCTCACTACCTTAGGTAAATAGTCTAGAGCACGTGACAAGGCCTTTACAATACGTCATTCCAACGTAGTTATGCCTCGCTAAGATTTCGCTTCCTTTGGATAGAAATCCGCCGGATTAAAGCCCCCTCTTACGCCATGTGAGTAATAACAATAAGTCTTCACGACACCCACACCACCGGATGGCACAACCACATTGAAACATTGCAAATTAGTTAGCCAGGTCTGTCCCACTTCGGACTTGTGGTAGTACGATTTTGGCTTAACAATCCGCAGCTCGCAGACCGGCCCTTAATTGACTGGGCAACTTCCAAAACAATCCCTGGGCCTCAAACATTCGCTGAATTGAGCACGTGGATAAATTTGCACCCACCAACTATCCATTTCGCCCAAGTCCAAACCAGTTTTCAATGTTATGTTATTTTTCAAAGCATTTACAAACTTCCATGATACACCGGTGCCATGAATACAATTTAAACAACATTTGATGATTGGCTGAAAATTCCCAAATTGAAACAATTTTGGGTCTAAGCATCGCTAAGCATATTTTTTCTCAAAATGATCATAGTTCATACTATCGTATCAACTAGGTTTTATCTAGGGTGACAATATATTTGATTCAGTATCAACATTGGCCTTACAAAGTATTTGGGCATAACTATAAATTTAAAACAGGAATTTAAATTACATTGAATAGAAATAAGCATGCAATAATAGTTTAAAATAGAATTTAAATACTTTTAAATACTGGGCTCAAATATGATCAAAGGTATAACTTGACTTGCTTGTTTAGTTGTGGTTCTTAAACGGCGTTGAAATCCGGTTGTCCGAAGTCGTCGAAATCTATACGCGAAAATAAGCCAAATTCAAACAAAATTCAAATGAAGATTTAAATGAACTCCAAATTAAATAATTTTAGCTTAGTTAGCTAGATCTTGAATTTATATGAATTTAGAAGTTTGAATCGACAGAATCGGAGTTCGTATGAAGGAGAACGAATCCCTGAAAGTTTAAACCCCAAAGAAAACCCTAAAAAGGATTTTCCTGGATTTACCGAATTATTTTTCTATAGGAAAATCGAATCTCACAAGATCGATGACGTCACCCTCGGGTTTTTCGATTTTCACGGATTTAAATTTAAATGGAAAAGCTACTCTCTATGACAAAGCGGGCCTTCTGGTCAAAAGACACGTCCACGTGGTCAAAGGTCCATCGCAGACCGGTGCAAAGACACGATGAGCAGTGGGAGGTGCGTGCGGGTGATGTGGCACATGGCGCCACGAGGCGTACCACATCTCGGATTACGCCTAGCGGCGTTGACCTGGCCGTGACGTGGCCGAGCCACGTATGCTGACGGTGGCACAAAGTCGGCGACGAGCTCGCCGGCGTTCTATGCCACGGCGAGACGCATGAAAGGGTGCAACAAAGAGGGCGAGATAGGGATCCTAGTGCGCTACCTTGGAGCGGAGGGGCGAGGCGTTTTGGTCGTCGGCGGTGCTAGGTCGACGACGAAGTAGGCGTTGTGGGCGTCCTCCGGCGAAGTGGGTACGCGCACCGTTCCTGATGGGCGGCAATGCCGCAGGTGGTCGAGGTCGCTGGCGAGGCTTGCGTCTTGAAGAAGACGGAGAAAGGAGCTTCGGTGATCGCGGAGAAACTCAGAATTATGGTGATTAGGGAGAGGAGGAGAGCGGTGGTTGGCGGCGTTGGAATGAGTGGAGAGAGGCGCACCCGGGGCGCCTTTTTATAGTGGCCGAGGAGGTTTGAATCGCCTTAAGGAGCAAGAAGCTCCGAAATGGACACCTATGAGATTTGGGGGATTGAAGGCAAGAAAGGAAAGGGGAAGGGTAAAAACGGATGCGGGATTGATTGACGATTTGAATGCGCACGAAATTAGGGGGTTTTAATGAGGATTGGGTCGGTTTTGGAAGGTCCCGAAGGAGCAACAATGGCGGACACGCTCGGATTTGAAACGGAGACGACGAGAAAGGAAGGAGACGATGACGTGCGTGTGAGCGGGCCCCATATGGCAGCGAAGGAAATAACAGGAAAAGAGCTTGTGGTGTTTGGGCCGTTCGATTTAGATCGGACGGTTCACGCCGCTTGGGATGTTCGGACCGCTCCGAATGGCAATCTTGATCGGACCGTCCAATCTCGATTGGACAATCCACATTGGCTGGGATGTTCTGACCGTTCGAACGCGCCATCTAGATCAGACCGTCCAGCTTTGATCCAACGGTCCACAAGATCTGAAGGCGTGCGGAAGGAAAGGTGAGGCTGACACGCGGGCCCCACGTGTCAGTGAGAGCGTGAATGAGAGGCGCGGGCGCGTGGTGGAGTGGGCCGCATGGGCGTGAGAATAGGGTTGGGCTAAGGAGGTTTCGGCCCAAAGCGAGTTTTCCTATTTACTTTGATTTAGCGAATAAAATAATTAAGTTAAATTATTTTGGCTTTAGAAAAATAGTAAATAAAATCAAAAAATTATGAGAAAATTCACAGAAATTCTCTAAGACATTTTGGATTTAAATAAAATATTTCCAACTTATAATTGGTAATAGTTTTTGCACATAATTTATTTTGGCTTTAAAATAATTAACTAAAAGCTTTTAAAATTCCAGAAAAATCCAGAAATTAATTAAATTTTTATTTTTCACTTTAAATCCAATAAAATCCCAGAAAACTCCATAAATTTTCTTTTTGACTTTAAAACCAAGAAATTAAATAATTAATTTTTTTAACAAATAAAACTCGTTTTAAATTATAGAAAATCAAGAAAAAACTTTGACAGCCAGAAAAATCCAATAAAATAATATCTTTATTTATTTTTATTTTGGTAACAAAACTTTGGGATGTTACATCCTCAACTTCCCCTTTGTGAACCATAGCATCTTCCAGCAAAGGACTTATCACCTTGCCCTGGAAGCTTCGATCAAAACCATGCCATGCAAATCACTGGACTGCCCCATGGGCCTTGCCTCAATAGCCACTGGTTCCTTCAATGGTCTTCGGCTTGAGTCAAGCACTTCCTTGCCCAGAACCTTCTCAGTCACACAATTGCCTGACACAGAACCAACAAAGGCCATCCCGGTTACCTCATCTCTAGTCAAATCGACATTAACGCCGGCTCCACCACTTGATAGCATAGCCAGCTTTGTAACCATTACATCAGCTGCTGCCGCCACAGAAGGCGAAGAAATGAGCTGTCCCTTTGTGTTGACAACATCAGCAATCTGTTTTCCCTCAACCGAAAAACTAGCTTGCTCCCCCAGACCAACACCCGATGTTAAACCAGTTAAGTCTGCATCCAACCTCTGTCCCTGTAAATTTACAGAGAACACACCGCGTGTATCAGTCACGGACTCTTTTTGTACCGCCATTGGTGTAACACAGACGGTATCCGATGCCAAAAGCCCTAAAGAATTCCTTTTAGTATTTGAGGTAGATTGTCCCTCGCGGTTCGCAGGAGCGCTTGGTTTAACATCCGAATTATTCTTGAATCTCTTGGTATCTCTATCTTCCATCTCAGCGTCTTTGCCTCTGCCTGAGTTGTCATCCCCCTCATGATCCTCTTGCTGCTGGATGTTTTCATCCACAACCACTACCTCCTCTACTTCAACTTTGAAAAAAATATCATAGACACATTTGCCAACCACAATCTCAACACTTGAAGATATGGCCTCTATGTCTAGGACTCTCACAAGCATACGAACCAAATCATACTTGCGGACCTTTTCCATGTCCACTCAAAGCTATGCCAATGATTGATCCTATAGCACAAAGACTCAAAAAATCCCGAACTTCAAAATGATAATGGCATATCATGTGTAGGTCTAACTTTGATAGTGATAGTTATTGGATAGTTGATGGATCACCAATGATATAAAAGAAACAAAGGTGGTGTTGATATTCTATATTTATTATTTGTAGAGAAACAGTGGCTATTAAATTCACTCTTCTGCAAAATTGATTATTGATCCTAAACAGGTTTGCACAATGGATTATGCACTGAGGTTGATGATCTATTAATACGTACATTAGAATTGAAAACGTTCTCCAGGTCATGTCTCAGGCTGCCCGCAAGTAGTGTTCATCTGTCTTGTTCGTCACTGCTTTGGCAGGGTTTTTAATATCTGTGGAGTTTATAGTATGTTATGTTGATACATTTTTCACTACGAATCCATGTTTAGCTGGAAAATTCGGAACTGTCTTGCGCTTCCGAGGTTCACTTTCTCATGGTCGTAATATCTGGTTTGTGCGTAACTTGTTATACTGATATACTTACATAGGTTTTTTCCATGTATCATAAAGCTTACAGTCATCTGTGCTGTTAAAAAAATGCATGGAACTAAGGAAGAAGTCTTACATTAAACTTTATTCTGTCACTCAAATGCCCATTTATTCTTACAAATTACAATTATGCAGCACTATGCTTTCGACTTGAATTCATCCTTCCATAATATTGCTACAGAATAGTTTGTGTTAACCCATTTATCTCCCATAGTGTGCAGACAGGATATGCAGTAACTGCGTCTAATGGTCTTGTCCAAGCGGTAGAGGTTGCCCTACCAAAGCAAAAGAAGGCACATGCTGTTTCAGAGTTCAAGCGTTCTGTTGTTGCACATAAGAGGCGTGCTAGAATTCAAGAAGAGCCAGGTACGTTGCAGGTTCCTTTTCAAATGTACAACTGCATTAAGGTCTCCCTCCTTATATAAGCATGACATCTTGGTTCCGTTTAGACGCATTGGATGACTGTAGGAAACCACTGTACTCGCTGTTAATTTGCCTTGCTGCTAGCCTGCTACAATAATGTAGATGGCATTCTCACCTGCCTTGCGCTTATACTTTATTCTATTAAATCCGGCTTAAGTAAAAGCTGATAATTTTTGTTGTGTTATTTGCAATATTTTGGTCTTCCTTTCTTCATTTTGCAACTAAAAGACCATAGTTTTGACCATTTTCAATTTTCAAACTACCTAGTCGACTTAAGCTGTGGTCTCCTGTCAAGATTCAGGATGATGACTTACATATCTGTATTTATCTATACTTGTAATCGTGGCAGGTTCACCGCACATTCCACATGATGTGCTTGTTCATATCTTCAGTTTCCTGGACATGCGTTCTTTGGTAGCAGCTGGTCTTGTATGTGTTGGGATATGGGTAAGCTGCACTAGCGCGCAATAAAATTTTTTACCACGTAACCAGGAAGTCACATGAGTAAGAGATCATAGATCGTTACCACTAGACGCGCAGTGCAGCAGAAAAAGAGTTGGAGCAGCCTGATCCAACGTCACACGCGTCAATGTAGTGGAAGCAGTCGATTGTCCAACGTCTTTGGCCGTCGGTCGTCTCCTCCAGCAGCCCTTCACGTTCCTTACATACGTCATAGATCATCCTCGATCAGCGCAGTAACGATCGCAACAGCGCCTCTACAGTATCCACACGTCCAGGGGTGATACACAGTGCGCCGTTGTGCTAGCACTAGCGTGCATGCTAGGCCATTCGGGGAGGAGGTGGCTAGGGTTCCGGTGGGTGGTGCTACCTTATCCCAAAAGCCCGCACGTCTTCCCTTATAAAGAGTCTCTAACGGATCCTTACGTTAAAAACCTATTAGGACTCATAACCACATACGAATTATAATCCGATTTAAGCCACTAATGGACCACATACGAATTATAATCCGATTTAAGCCACTAATGGATCTAATCCAAACTAGTTTGTTCCAACTCATTAAATGTGACCTTGTAGGTTCATGCATAATCGGTCGTGACCCAGAAATTCCTTTTCGATCCACAGTCAGTAGTGGTTCTTAATAGGACATAGCGATTTCTGAATACACATAAAGATTATATCAAACGAACCTTTATAAAGCTTATGTGCTGATCTCTTTGCCTCACGGTACCAGATCGAACTCAAGACGAGATGTGTGTCATCCTATGATAGCTCGATCCTTCACTCGATCTTGTAGTGGATTATTAGTTGTGGTTGGCTCCTCAACCATATTCGGCATGGCCATACACTTCCTTAATCTAACCACATCGAGGGGACCAGAGATATCTCTCGTTAAAGAGGAGGGGCTTCCATCTTGATTGCTTATATTCATCTGCATGTTTCATAGTAAACCCGAAAGCTACCTTTATAATATTATGAACTTTAGTTCATAACAGGGTAAATACCGTCAAGAGGACGGCCGGGCGGCGACGACTTGAAGGGGGAGGGACTTTAGAGGAGGAAGATAGACATAGACGGGGATGAATTATTGTTTCTTTGTTTTTCTTGCTTGATTGATAATGGATACATGCTATCTCTTTTATAGGGACGATCTGACTTGACCCCTAAGAAACAATCTCTATTTCTAAGGAAACTTGTCTCTATTAGATGGAATAGATCTCTAAGGAAGTAAACCCAACTAACAAGGAAACTAACTATTCTTATCTCTATTTCCAACTACTAATGCACCCGTGGGCTTGGCATGAACAGTGCGCGATGCTACAGTACTGTCTGTACTGCTCACACACGTGAACAGTATCGGCCCATGACACTGCTCCCCTCCTTTCGCGACAGCTCATCTTCGAGCTGTGGTGGCGGCCATGGCTGAAGCCCTAGGTGACCCCATGTCGACGAGAGATTGTGATGGCGACATGAGTCTTTGAAGATCATTGCCTCCACGTGCGGTTACGGCAAACTCACCGGTTGCTGCGGCAGGCATGACAACAATCCTGGCAGCACCGCAGTGGCCACAACGTACTTCGGTATTGCCGCGTTAGGCTTCAACGACGCTATAGTAGGATGCGGTAGAGGCGCAGCAAGTTCCGACAGCGTTACTGTGGTTGCTGGAAATACCGCCACCTCTTGTTACGTCTTCTTCTCCTTCTGATTCGCAATCATCTTTTCTAAAATAGCATGCATGTCGAGGAAGATGGCCGCCATCTTCTTGTCGTTGTCATTGAAACTCATGGCCATCTTGTTGGCGTTAGCCTTTATCATGGCCAACGACTTGGCGATAGGTCTGATGATCTAATCTATTGCCGTAACTATGGTAGCGGAAGTCGTGGAAAGGGATCGACTGCTCTGATACCAAATGTTATGATTCTTAGATCATAGGGGTAAACATCACCAGGAGGATAGCCGGGTGGCGTCGGCTGCTAGGGGAGAGGGAAGACTATAGATTGGGGAGACGAAGGGGATTGAGACTTAAACTATTGTATTCTCATTGCTTAATGCCAACGATTACAATAAACCTCCTTATATAGAGGGCTCTTCTAACAATTATGGATAAAATCAATCCAAATGATGACCTTCCTAACTAATAGATAATCAACAAGGAAACTAATCAACTATTTAGGGAAATAGATATTCTTATTAGGGAAGGTAAACTATATATGGGACCAACTGATGGCACTTAAGAATATAACAATTCTCGCAGTGTCTCAATTCGGGTCAATTCAACACTATGTTCTCCAATATATGTCTACATTATTGATTTGATCTTTCATATCCATAATCCGTAAAATGTGATCATCAATCAATACATGTGCTGATCCATAAATATTGATATATTTTCGTGTTATTTGCTATATTTTGGTCTTGCTTTCTTTATTTTGCAACTAAAAGACCATAGTTTTGACCATTTTCAATTTTCAAACTACCTAGTCGACTTAAGCTACGGTCTCCTGTCAAGATTCAGGATGATGCTTTACATATCTGTATTTGTCAATACTAGTAATCGTGATGTGTTATCTTGAACCCCTTTGGCAGGTTCACCACACATTCCACATGATGTGCTTGTTCATATCTTCAGTTTCCTGGACATGCGTTCTTTGGTAGCAGCTGGTCTTGTCTGCTGGTATTTTTTCTCTTGTCCATATACTTCTTTCATACGCATGCTAGTTTCTTGTTGATGACACTTGTATCCTCCTTTAAAGGCCTTGGAATTCAGCTGCAAATGACAACAAGCTGTGGAAGATGAATTACTCCCTTTTCTTCAGCATCTGCCATGTTAGTTGCAACAGCATACCTGTATCTGGTGGTGTACAGAACAGTAATGGTCATCTTGTTCAGAGTAGCACGGATTCAGTGCTTGCTGATCCCAATTTGAACTGGAAAGAGGTTTTCCGCAATAAGTATGCAGGTAACACCCCCCTATGCAAATAAACTCGATGCAAATTACACTCAGCAACTTATAAAGGTCCTTTGTAAACATGGCTGAATTATCAATTACCTCAGAATGTGCAACGTGGAGTTTCGCATCAAATAGAGCATTATGTCGGCATTGCGGGTCGGTTATTTGGCTGAGCAACTTGACGTGTGCTGCTCCACACCATTGTCCTAAGAATGGAAACGAGGAAGTAAAACTAGGGCCTCTATTGCCTTATACAGTAAGTGCTTTTATCCTATGGTCTATAGTTTTAGTTTGTATGATGGTTTGCACCGAACAGATAGATCATGGCCTGCATAATACCCCGCTCATTACATTGCGGCAGCAATTGTTTCCTTTTTTTTAATTCAAAACATCTATTTTCTGTTTGATCAGCCTTCCACGAGTCAACATTTTTTTGCCTTTTTTTTGTGTACTATTCCGTTGTACATTTAACCTCGTGGTTTAACTCTTTCCTGGACCAGGTTGCTGATTACATATTACACGTTGATGATCTAGCAGCTTCATTGTCTGACAGTGATGATACAGGCAGTGATTCTGAAGATTACCAGCTCAGACGATTTTGGGTGTTACAGTAGTAAAAAAGAAAGGCTTATGTTGACTGAGATGTGGATTGTGATAGTTATTTGACTTAATGTACCTTTTTAATTTCTTTTTAATTTCTAGTAGTTTGTTGTACATGTATGTGGTGTATGTTAAGGGTATTTGTGGTATTTCTCTTGTACTAGGGTTTAGTCTTGTGTTCATTTTGTACTCTATATATATTGTCCATTGAGCCTCTTGAATACACACAATATTCATAATATGGTATCAGAGTAAAAGTTAGAGTTAGGGTTTACTGTTGCCGCCACCGTCACCTCCTAGCCTCCGCTAGTCTTCCGCTACTCGTTGCCCCTAGGAGGAGCAATCTCCGCTCCTAGGGGTGACCAAGTGCAGATCCCATCGCGTGCTCTGCTTCCTCTCTCGTAGGAGCTTCTCCCAAGCCAGAGAAGATTGGGTTAGCGTGTTGTCTGCTTCCTCTCCCGCAGGAGCTTCTCCCAAGCCGTCAAACACCTTCGGCTGTCGGATCTCTTAGAAGTAGCAGCATCTTCGTCTTCAAGCCTCGCCTAGATCCAACTATCATCGCCTACTCTGGAGCCCGCGTTGCCTGGATCTGCACCACCTCTGCTCGGTAGTATCATCCTCACTGGATCCGGCAACGAAGGCTGGTCGCCTGCCCCTACTTCATCCGGATCTAGGGATCTAGCGGCGAAGTGGCTCGGATCCCACCTCCCTACCTCAGACCGCGCCGCCCCGGGCGTCGCCACCATCGACCACGAGAAGGAAGCTCGAGGCCGTGCGGCGCCTCCACCTTGGCGACGTGGAAGAACCCGTTGGATTGGGTCTTCTCTTGCTCGTGCGAGGAGTTGGTGGAGATAGAGAAGACGGAGGATTAGTGGCGGAAGACGAAGGAGCACGCGGAGACCTACCTGTGCATGTGGGGCTCCTACATCCTCGTCTACGGCTCGAGGAAGACGGATCGCCCCCCGCGCTGGTCCGCCGTGCCGTTCTCACCGAGCTCCAACCGCAGGCAGTGTTGCCAAGCCGCCCCAGGCCTCGTCGCCGCCTCGCCACACCTCGGCTCCGCCTAGGCTGCTACTGCTCTCCCTCGGCATCGGCATCAGCATCGGCTCCGCATCCCTCAACCTCCTTGGCACCCACTCCTCGAGTTGCGTCGCCCCGGATCGGGTTGCCGTCGTCGAGCCGCCAAGCCGCCCCAGGCTCGGTCATCGCCTCGCCTTCGCCTAGGCTGCCGCTGCTCTCCCTTGGCATCGGCATCAGCTCTGCCCCCCTTGGCCTCCTCGGCGTCGACTCCTCAAGTTGCGCCACCCTAGATCGGGCTGCCGCCGTCGAATTTGGCGCTCGAGATGCGCGGGCTGCCGCCGCTGACGCGAAGCCACCACGGGACACCATCGCCTTCGCTTCATCAATTTGCCCCTGTGAAGGGCGTCTGCCTGATGTCCAAGGATTACATATGCAGACCTTTATTAGCTTTCTGGAGTGGTTGCAGGTGAAGTTATCGGTTTGCCCCTGTGAGGTTGCTGCTTGGAAACTTGAGTCCTATTGGTGCTATCTTGCTGCTAGTTATTCTCGAGTCTTTTCTTTCTCTGAGTCGTTTTTTCCGTTGCATCCATCCAAGTCTGTACCACTCTATCTTTGAGTTCGTCTAGACCATACGAGTACACAAATTTATTGTCATTCATAGATACATAAGAAGTCTCTTTGCATAGCAGCAGCCGTCACTCTTCTCTCTGAGCCGCTGCAGATCGTAGAAATCGTTATTATGCCACTGCTTCTCTCTTAGCTGCCGCCACTCTTCTTTCACACTGCATCTTCGTTGTGCTTCTTGTACACTTCGCCGCCGCCATCTTGGGCTTCGATTTGCGCCGCCATACTTCTATATATTCCTCTTTAGCTTCATTTGACAACTTTATCTATTCATGTCAGTTTCATTATCTTCTTCGTCATATTGTCATGATCGACTTTGCTCCCGCTTGTCTCCACTTCGTCAGCTCCTGCATCTTATTCTTTATGGGCTGTCACACAACCCCGGATGGGAGGAGATCTTTTGATACTCGACATATTTTCCAAGAGCTTCACGCTATGACGATATTATCAAGGTTCGGATTTTTCCTATTGTAGTGTCAACCTTTTTCAAATGCAATACTATTACATACGCCTTGCATTTGCAGGGGGTGGTGTTAAGGGTATTTCTCTTATACTATAGTTTAGTCTTATGTCCCCTTTATACCCTATATATATTATCTATTGGCCCTATTGAATACACACTATTCATAACAGTGTATTATGGCGCACCATCAGTACCAACCGCGAGGCGCGAACCCTGGGATGGCTCGTTGATTGAAAGTGCAACACGAACGTTCTGCTGCAAATATTATTCTCAATAGTGTATTTACGCAACGGCAGGCAAGGTGACGAGGCGAAGCAACGTTGGAACTTTCACAAAGCAAGCAACGGATGCGGAGCTTACCGAGTGAGGACACAAAAAGGCAGTAGCTTCTTCATTGCCACGAAAAACAATGGATGCTCAGTGAATGAGCCAGATAGAAGGATCTCATATCACTTTGGTCGGGTGGGGTAGGCATCACTTTATTTTCAGCATCATTTGCGCTCAAACCAAACCAAATAGCACGAATTGAAGCCCCATGGATGACACACATCCTACACCAAAGAACCACCTCATCATAGCACCAGAGTACTCATCATAGCACCAGAGTCACATAATGGAATACCAACAAGTTCACTCACATACCGATAGCAATGAGCCAGCTGCTTCCAACTGAGAAAGCTCTGTTAAACAGAGTTTTAAGACAGGATTTAGCATAAGCTGGCATAATTCAAATTCGTAGAAGTTTAGCACATCAGAACTACCGACCACACTAGAATCTGTCCAAGTAGGTATTTACTATCAGCTAGAGACATGGAATCACAGCCATCCTTCAAAACCTAAGGGTAGTGATTAAAAGAGATGATAAATCAGCGCAGGGTACTATCTACCGTTCTAATGCTTCTTATTTTTCGACAGACCCTTAGGAATCTTAGAAAGGCATTTCTCATCGAAGATGGCATAATATTTCTTCAGTTGGATCATGGCCTTCTCTCCAAAAGCATCAACCTTGTCCTCATACTTCTCATACAGAACCGGCACAATGTACAGTACCATAAAGACTGCATGCAAGAAAATCATAATTAGTAAACAATGCTAAATATGGGTATTACACACACACACACACACACATTACCTATATAGAACAAGGTCAGGAAATTGCAGCAGCTCCCAAGAACAGAGAGAATCCACAGACCTGCAATCACCTGAGAATAAAGAGGACCAGCATAAGTGCATTCAGCACACAGCGAAGGAATACCTTTAAACAATAGAGGCTAAATAAAACTAAATCATGCAGCTAATCAACATACAATCAGAAATTTCTTTAGGTCATGGCCTTGACCAATCTCCCTCAAGGTAGCAAAGCCCCTGTTGATCTCATATCTCAGAGAGCGGGCAACATTGACAGCTAGGTCCTCCGGGATCCTCACCTCAGGAATGTTAGGACGGGACCTAAAAAATCATTGAAAATTGTAATTTACAAGCAAGAGCTCTAACATATACCATTTATACATAGCTAAAACTTAAAACATGTTACATTCCAGGCATTGTGATCATCAACTACAGGTCCAGAGTCACCAGACGACAAACAACAGTCCAAAGAGCAACATCATAATTACACAACGTTCATCCATACGCCAATCCAAAATTCTGGTTGGGTTAACATGGCGTTATTAGCTTTCATCTGATCTAGATGTGAATAACAGTGGGATTGAAAGGAACTCACTTGTTGATGAAAGTGGAGGCATTGGACCAGAGGAAGAGGATGGCCAGGGTGAGGATGAGGCAGTGGCACAACAGGGTAAAGAGATGGTAGTCCATGACCTCAAACAGCAGCCAGATGGCCGTGGCCCCGGCAAGCACCCCACCGGAGATCCTCTTGTTCCTCCATAGAAAGAGATCAGCAGCTGCAAGCATAACCATAAGCACATCAGAGCAAAGCCCCAAATAAACAATAGAGGACCATGCTAACTACCAAACAAACAAAGAATCTCAGGGTTTAAGCGTAAATGCACACTGCATCACAGTTTACCGCTATTACAAACTCACAGCATCACTCAATCACTTCGATCCCAACCTAGAAACGAAAGCTGCATGAACAAATAGTAATGTGATCATACCCTATTCAAACTGTGGCGAAACTGCCGCAGAAATTTGACTCCAGAAACCGCGGATCGAGACGTTTCTCACACGCTAAAGAGCTGTTTCCGAGCAACACGAAATCTCTCCACAAAGGACAGCAAATGCGGCCACAGATGAACAGTCACCACTCAGACAAGAGAGGCAAAACCCCGATGCGGTCGGATCTACACTACGCATGCGCAAACCCCACAAGTGAAAAAAGAAAAGCTTTGAGCTCTGGACTTACGCTTGCCACCGCCGAGGACGGAGTGTACGGGCTTCTCGCGGCCGAAGAGGCGGTAGATCTTGGCCTTCACGGCGGACGTCGCCGCCGACCTCTCGTCGTCCGAGTCCGACGACGACGAGGAGCCCCCACGGCCGTGGAGTTTGTCGGAGATCTTGTCCATCACCGACTCCTCCTTGTGCTCCGCCATGGCTAGCGCTAGCTCTCTCCCCTTCTCCCTCCTCTCTCCAACGCTTCTGTTCTAAACAACTCAAGTTTTTCTTTTTTCGATTACTCCAAGCCTTTCTGCTTTCGCTTTTCTCTTTCTCTTTTCTCGAGTTTGGGCTGCGTGTTTTACGCGCGGCGTGACGAGATCGCAGCCGTCGATTTGAGCACGATCGACCGCGTGTGAATTACCTTGCGTTAACCTGTCATTTACTCGCGTAGTTAAATGTGGACATAATTCACGGCGACGGATTAAATCGGCGGACGCAGCCGTAGGGCCCACCTGCAAGAGAGCGTAGGGTGATGAAATCTGAGGACGGAGCGGCAAGTAGGCGTCGTCCTCCGCGCGGCCCACCGGTGGGGAAGCGGTAGTAAAGGGAGCGGAGAATCGCGGGGCAACCGGCGCCGTGACGACGCGTGGCATACTGGCATGTCAGGACTTTCGCCGGCATCCGACGGCGCGGAGGGGCCGGGGTGTTCGTAGGTCAGAAGCTTCTAGAATCTAGACGTACGATTTATTTATTTATTTACTGGCATGAAATTTCTGCCTGTCTTGCAGACCAAGATCCGTTTGCGAAGCAAGATATATTTATTTACGTGAGAATGGAAATGTTCCTTTTGAAATTCCTGTCTTCCAAATGGGCCTAAGGCAATAACAATTTCCTTTTCAAGAAGTTTTGATTTTTTTAGATATTAACTTTTGAATTGTAAAGCATCGCGAATTCGTGTGTATACCCACGTAAAAGATCACGTTGGGAGGAGAGTAACATGTGTGATTGACTCATTGACACTAAGGACTCGTGTATTCATGAAACGGTTAACTCCATATATTTAGGAATTCTTAGCAGATACATCACATTTTCGTCTCGTATTTATAGGATTGACTACCATGAAACTATATTTACATATTTAGCACCGTTACCGCACGACCAACGTGCAGATACATCATATTCAGCACGTTTCCACACGGCCGCTGTGTGGCAACGCGACCCCCCACCACCACGTGCCCTCCCTCGCTTGGCCCGTCGCCATGTCACACAGCGGCCGTGCGACAACACCCCACACGCCGCCACGCGCCGGCCTCTCCCTTCTCACAGCGTCGCTAGGGTTTACTGTTTGGCTGAAAATAGGGTTTTCGCGGTTGTTTGTAGGAATTTTAGAATATAGAAAATGAGTTCAAAAAACTATGAAATTTTATATAGAGCCTCCCGACACAGTGTACTATACGGTGTAAATTTTTCATAATTTTTTCCATTCAAATTTTTTCTCACAATTTCATATAAATGTATTGTTTGTACGAATTTGTAAATGTAGAAATTGAGCTCCAAAAAATATGAATTTTATTTTGAATGCTCCTCACGCAGTGGACTTGGTTGTGTACTATTTGGACAATTTGATATGTGTTCTGGAATTGTCTCAAAAATTTAGGACTTAGGTCGTGAAAATATGGATTTTAGGTTTCAGAAATTATTGTTTCATGATTTCATGTGACTTGAAATGTATGGAAAAAAGTTGCATTGCAACTCCATTCGAGCTGTCGATATACAATATGGCGCAGGAGTACACACATAACATTCAAAATACATGTACAAATATAGCAAAACAAAATATGAATACAAATATAACCAAACATAATCACATAACACGGGGTATACTAAAGTCTAGATAAACTTGTGCATGAACTGGATGAAGGAGGACGGGGTATTATCACATGTAACCCGATTAAATAGGACACTCTTTGTTAATTTATCAGACTATTGTGGATGATATTCTTTAATACTGTATTGTACCACAGCCTAGATAAGCTCGTCATACGGGGTGGCCCGATCTTCTCGAGTAGAACCGTAGATAAATAACGCTTGATGACGAACACCGCCAATCAGACACCACGCGCGAAAGGCACGGACTTGCGGCTCTATGGATATTCGCCAACACGCACCGGATGATCGCCGCTAGACCACGGCGAGATCGCCAAGCCCTCAATTCCCAAATGAAAAGCAAACTTGACCTTAAAATGCGAATCTAACAATTGATTGCCTAATTCTCTCGAAGTCCTCGCATGAACTCTGTTATGAAAGAACAAGCAATAACTTGTGTTCTATTCTTTTGCATAAACGTGGTCTACTTTACAATGGGGGTCTACCCCTCAATATATAGTCTTGGCCTAAGAACTATTCGGTATTAATTTTTCATGCGGTACTATTCATACGCGTTCTCGTTCATCCACCGCCATCGCTCACAGGGCCCGACATCGGTCGTGGGCCAATATCAGTATGCGTGGTAATCGTTCATGGCGATTCTTCGTTCACACGCTGCCTCGGCTTCCTTCCTGGTTCCTCCACATGGGCTTTGTGCTTGACCGTTTGGGCCTTAATCTCTCGCTTGGCCGCATGGACCTGGGCCCTCTCCTCCTTGGCCGAATGGGCCATAGGCAAGCGCCTTGATCTCCTCATTTGATGGCCTTCCTTGGATGACGGTCGATATCCTTGATCTCCAGTCCATCGTTGAATCTTCAAACTGAGCACAAACAAAACACTATTTTTAGGTAGTATAAAATTCTCATTTAAATCAACGACATATTCATTAAGGAGTAAGTTCACCGAGTTTGTAGTTCCTCGTCACATGCTCTTGTTATTGGTCCCGCTTAACTCGAGGCGATATCATAAAATGAGGTGGAGGAGAAGAAGGTGTCGTAGGGATGCCCTCATCATCTTGTGTATGAATCAACTGAGGGAAATGCGTGGCATCCAGATCATATAACGATGTACCGTAACCTTCGACTCGTGTGCATTTTGAAGGCTACGATACATCGTTATATGATCCGCACGCCACGTATTTTCCTCATTTGGGTCATGCGCAATGTTATCTAGCATGTGGTACAATACAGTATTAAAAAATATCATCCACAGAAAACTGATAAATTAACAAATAGCGTCCTATAACATAAAAAAAAAGTGCATGCAACTAGTCTCCGCGGCAACATCTTTTCTTGGTGAGCTCACCTCATCACGTAGTAGCACCTTCAATGCATGTTGATTGGTGTTTGCAGTCTCTTTAAGCCAGTAGCACATTCGTTGTCTTCCGACATTCCACGTTTTCTAGACACATTGCTTTCTCTACAGGAATACTGATGTAGTCCAATGTTACTTAGGTTAATACCAAAAAATAAAACTCCAGTTGCATCTACAGGAATGCTAATGCAATCCACTTTGGAGTTAGACAGGTTGCATGATATAAAGTCCACTAGCGAGTGCCCTTTGTCCCAGGGCTGTTATTTAACGGTGTGTGCAACTAGTCTCCACGGTGCCTTAGCGAGTGCCCCTTGTCTCGAGGCTGCCCACGTTGGCGGCGAGTGTCGAAGTCGTCTATATCCTCCGATTCCATGATGCAAGTGGATTGTACAGTAAGAAACGTAACAAGGATGTAAATTGTATATAACTCACGTCTTCGATACGGAGTGCGCCCGGTTGGCCGGATACGCTACGACGTCAGCTGGTCTAGATCGAAGGAGCCTTCTCCTTTCCCTTGTCGTGGGACTCTCCACGTCGCGTTGGTATGTCGAAGTCGTTCATGTCCTGCAATTCCATGGTGTAAGTGCATCGTTGTCCTACGGCGGCCGTGCGACAACAAGTTGAGGTGGCGGCAGGGAGAGGCGTCCGTGCGGCAACGATGCCATATTTGCAAATATGTTTGTGACGTGGTCAATCCTGCAAATACGGAGTGAAAAGATGTTGTATTTACCAAAAATTCTATATTTAGCTCTGTAGCTCCGTTTGGATCAAACTCACATTCAAGAAACGAAACTTCAACATGAGTCGTTTTTGAAAGTTGAACTTACATAGGTTGGACAACCTGCCCGGGTTGTTCACCTATCAGACTATATGTATTGTATTGCTAACCTCTAGATAGCACGGTCGTTGTAGTATAGTGGTGAGTATTCCCGCCTGTCACGCGGGTGACCCGGGTTCGATCCCCGGCAACGGCGCGTTTTTTTTCTTTTGTACATTCGTGCTATAGATTTGTTACGTACTTACGTACCAACTTTATTTTTAGGACTTTACTTACCAAGTTCAAATATTTTTAGTCAAACTGCCAGGCAGCTCATTTTATTTATACAATTCTACTCTTACTTTCTTCAATTTATCGTTTCCTACATATTATGCTTCCTTTTACTACGTTATTAAATTGATTAAAACGCATTCTCAATCTAATATACCCTTGTTTTGAAGACTAATTTTCTTTTAACTAGAATTAGTCCAGTACGTTGCAAGTTGCAACCAACATAAGGTATAGCTATTGAGACAATTATATGCTAAATTATTTTGTCTAGAAAGAAGTCCATATAACCCCTGAAGTATTGTTGTACGGTCACTTAACCATATGATTTGAAAAATTGAATAGTTGACCCCCCCCCCCAGCTTGCAAAACCATGTCCCTTAACCCCTGGTTGTTTTGGCCCCAGGGGGGGGGTACTTACATGGCACTAGGTGAGGCCGGTTTCACCACATAGGGTGATGAGTCAGCACGGTGAGCTGGCACGGGGTTTTGCAAATATAAGAAGCTCAGGGGTGTTTCGGGCAAAATCTAATCAGACGGGGTTAATTGTAAAATGTACTAGTATGGAGGGGAACCGCTCCCATATCATCCCTTGGTCCAAGATCCGACAGTCGGCTCATCCCCAATCTCCCCAAAAAAATTCCCCCATATTCTCATCTCCCTCTTCACCGACCAGCACCTCCGACCACTCCGCCGCCGTAGTGACGCCAACGTCATGGACGTCCAGGAGGTGATCACGAGGTTCCCCATGGTGGGACTTCGTGTGGTGGTCTCCGGCATCCGCCTCAGCCACACGCAGGAGATCTTGTTGTCCCCGACGCCGTCGTGTGATGAAGAAATAGTATTATTAATCAAGCATTATTGGAAAGATTTTAGGTGGTTATTTTTTGTTGAATCAATTGAAAGAATCCTTGCTTGTTTTAATTTTATTTTTTGAAACAAAAAGTTTACCTGATTATGTTCTATGTTGAAGCATTGAGCTAAAGTTTAATGTCAATGTTGCATTGTGGGTTATTTTTTTTATATCGTGATGTAGGTATAAATTGACTCGTTAGTCCTATAATATTAACCTATTAGGATTTAACCGAGACGTAATAAAACCCTAGATCACCACTGACCACAAACATGGTCACCACCAGCCCACCAGCCGCACGGGCCGCGCCGTGCGCTGGATATCGCCAAGCCGACGGCCCAGCAGCACCCGTTGCTGCGTGTCCTCCCACATCCCACAGAGCGGAAAACCTCACGCGTTCCCCGCCCTATCCACCAGACTCACGCTCCTCCCGGCAGCAGCAGCAGCGGCAGAAGCATAAAAAACACAGCACGGCGCGGCTGCGTCCGTCCGTCCTGTCCAGTCCCGCGCCATAAACTCCAATCCCGTCTCGGCCTCTCCTTCTTCCCCGGCAATTAATGCCGCCAACCGCCTGATCCAGCCCCACAAACAAATACCCCCCTCTTCCCATTTTACCCCCTCCCAGCCGCGTCCCGCGCACCATGCCATTCTCGCCGCCACCGGCGACGACAACGTCATGTCCTTCCTCTCCTCGCTCGGCCTCGGCTACGTCATCGCCATCGCGCTCGGCTTCCTCGTCCTCCTCGCGTCGCTCCTCCTCGCCTCCTACTTCTGCTTCCGCCGCGGGGTCGGCGAGGGGGTCCACTCCGCGCGCCACGCCGTCTCCTCCGCCTCCAGCTCCGGCCACATCTCCATAACCGTCCCCCGCGTCATCTTCGTCGCGGAGGATTCCGACTCCCCGGGGTCCTCCTCCCGGGGCGCCGCGGCGGCGTCGCCCGTCGGGCTCGACCCCGCCGTGATCGCGTCGTACCCGAAGGTGCCCTTCTCCAGGGCCGCGGCAGGGGCGGACGCCGAGGCCGCGTGCTCGATCTGCCTGTGCGAGTACAGGGAGGGCGAGATGCAGCGCGTGATGCCGGAGTGCAAGCACAGGTTCCACCTCATGTGCCTGGACGCGTGGCTGCGGCGGAGCGCGTCGTGCCCTGTCTGCCGGTCGTCGCCTATCCCCACTCCCGTCGCCACCCCGCTCGCCACCCCGCTGTCGGAGATCGTCCCGCTGTCTCAGTACGCCGCTGACCGCCGCCGCCACAGGTGACGGAGATTGGTGCATCTCGCCTTCTTTTATTCATTCGTTTTTAGCACCATTTGCTGCTGTTTGTCAACTGTCAAGAATGGTATATTGCATCGATTGTTTTATTGGTCAGGAGAGGTTTGGCTGATCCGTCGGGGCACTTAGTAACTTTAAATTGTCGAACTAGAACAGCCTTAACTTTGAGAAAGTTTTGTTTGGTAGCAGTAGATCGTTGTACTGAGGCAGATTTGCAGTGTAAATACATTGTTCTTCCATTCTGGTATAGCTTTTACCAAGTGAGGATAACTGTGGCCCTATAGTTGTATGTGCAACATCAGTCTCTTAATCATTGTATTCCAGTTACATGAATGATAAATTGTATTGTATATTGCTAATTGCTTGTATGATGGTTAGTTGGTTACCATACTTTCGTAGCAAGAACATGAAAGAAAAACTTGCTATTTTCAATTAAACGCAGCAATTTTTAGCACCTAAAGGATGTTACTTATTGTAACGGTCTAACTGAAGGGGAAACATTCTTAAATAGAGCTCTTTGTTGTCGTGACTCGAGTTATTTCTGGGTCTTAGAGACAGCTGACTCCTGGATGATTGATAATTTGGAGCATTGATTTCTGCAATCTTGATGAATTAATGTTGGTTCCGAGTTCCGACATCCTAAATCAAATGGAGATCAATTATTCACTCGAAATGTGTGGTTTACTTACCTCATTAAACTGTAAATATGTGATGTTCTCAACATGATCTGTTATTTTAAACAAGGAAAGTAACTACATTTGAGGTAATTTTGATGTACAGGTTACCGTCTAAACTTCCCAGCAAAACTATTTCCCTTCAGTTTTAAGCATACTATGTTATTTATCACGACCAAATTTTCCTATATTAATTCATGCTGTTGATCAGTTGGCTTGAATTCTGAAATGTTATCCTGATTGGTTGAATGGGTCATAATTCTCTATCTGGTCATTAGATTTCTGACTTAAATGTGCTCATGTTTTATGTTAGTTTTCTTGCCTGCTCTGGTTTCTGAGATATTAATATACACTACTGTCTTCCATGAATTAAACCAAGTGCCAACTGAGACTAACTGATATCATGGCCCGAAAAGTGAGCACGCTTGCTATATCTGGTTTTCGGTATTTCAAAGGAAGTTACATTTAGAAGGTAAGCCATTTTCATGTAATGGACTAGAAGATTCAAGATTGTGACCTACCCACAGTTTGGTTGCTTGTTGCAGATTTGGACAACTACCTAACGAATAATGACCCTAAATATTGTAGTTCTAGTACAATGACTAATTGGTGTCGGAGTCATTTTGTTTTGTCTGTTTTTCCCATCTACCACTATGCAACTCCTATAGTGCCACTCTGTTTTTCTTTCTTTTTCTTTTGGGTGCAGGGTATACTATTTTTCAATTCTTCCTCACCTCGTTGTTATTATATTTGTATGTGGGGTTAGACAACTAGCAGATTTTGATGCCATTTGAAGTTGGAACTTGGAAGGATTCTATTATGACCCCTCTTCATTCACAGGAATCTTGTGGGGTTGAACACCAACGGCGCATGCAGAAGACATTACAGACTGTTTTTGTGCATGTCTTAATATTATTTAGCTAGTTGTGTTTGAACTTTGAACCAGCAAATTTTTTTTTTTGGGGATGGTATTCTCTTTTTACTTTTATCCTTGATCTAGTATTTTTACTTTTATTCTTGATCTAGTAATGAATGCCTTACTGAAATACTGATTGCATTGTGTGCCTGCTTCTTAACATCAGTGTACTTGTATGTGCACCGGCCAAGCTACATCTGACTGTGATGGCTAAAAAGTTTGACAGTAGGAATTATGTTGTACTAACTGGTTATTGTTAGTGTTTGACGCCTGTGGTTTATGTGTTGAACTGTTATTTTCTAATTATTGTATTGTACCAAAGTAATCTTTTTGGGTGAGAAATCACAACGAAGTAAGTTGATAGCTTGAGTCCTATTGTTGTTGGCTACAATTGGTGGTTCAAGTTCTGAATTCAACTTTTCCGTGACATCTGCTTTTATTGCTCTCATATTATGTCTGTTACTCTTTTGTTTAGAATCTTGTCATAATATTTATTTGATGTGAACGGTTAACCTTTCTATATCATTTTCATCATTGTGACGATTGGTTGGGTCAGCGATATTTCTGTGCTGTCTTTCATTGGATGTGTTACCCCTTAAACTGTATTAGACGCCTTCACATTTCTGGAAGTTTGTTCGTGCATTCCCAAATCCCAACACACATTTTCTGTTGTTTCAAGAAGCTAGCTTGTTTGCGTAGTTGCTATCAAGAGAGGAAACACGGTATGCTAATCAACCTGCTATCAACTGCGACCTATCAACTTTAATTTTTTTCTTCTTCTTCTGTGAGTGCTTATATCAATTCTGGAGTTGTCACATCCCAGATTTCTGGCAGAGCTAGGTTTCCAGCTTTACGATGTTCTCAAGATCCTGTAGCCTTTGCAGTTATGCCATCAGCAATGTAGTCAACAACAATTACTGCTATTAACTAATTACACTCAAGCTTCGAATGATGAAATGAACAATCTTGATCTGAAATGAAGAGCATATGAGATTTTTTTTAGTGCCATAGAATCGATTTATCATTTTTCTGAAGTTTCTCCGCCCACCTTCAGTTAATTCTTATGCATTGCTAGTGACAACAGCTCATGTGAAGGTTCTAAAATTCAGATAGAACCATGAGAAGCATGGTTGTTAGCAAACTCGGCCTACCCAGTCCATTAAGCGATGCCAAATAATGGTTCCTGATCAAGGGCGATTTCAGCAGGGGGCTTCATCAGGCTTCAGCCTACCCTCCGTTAGTGTCGGAACCACCCACCCCCCCCCCTCACTGGCAACAACCAACCCCAATCTCCGGCCGACGACGGCCATGGCCGAGGGCGCTTGACGCATTCGTTTTGCAGAAGGAGAAGAAAGGGTGCGTGCCTACATGGGCCTTTGCCGAAGCCAAGCTCACAAGGCCCACCTGAAATTTCTCCGATAAAAAATTCAATCCCAAACTTTCTCAATCCAAAATTCAATCAGGAGATCCATGCACCTGAGGGCCGAGACGATCGGCTGCGACGTTGCGACGAGGGAGCTAGGGCGGGCGGCTGTCAGGTTCACATTCTGTTGAGCAGTATGAAACTGAGAAAGAAGATGAACTCCGGAAGGCATGCGAGATAGTCGGCGATGGAGTTACCCCTTCGGCGTTTTTGCTTTGGACCGTTACATCGCATTTGTGTCGTTCGGACCATGCTAAGAGCCATTAGATTTTCAATGTGCCGATCGGACCACATCCTGAGCCGTTGGATCTTCATAAAGCGCTGAAGCGTTTCCTCTTCAGTTCTTGACGTTGTTGATCTTAAAGTCGATCGGACGACCTTTGTTTCATTCGTATTTACGGGTGTCATCTTCAATTTTTGTCGTTTCTTTTAGAACTGGTTCGAAGAGTCTGCATTCTCTTTGTTGTAAAGAACTTGTTCGCTTTTCTCTGGTTATTTAACCAGCGGCTTTGGAATGAGAAGGCATCAAAAACAGTATATTCTAGTTTTAGTTGTTAGCTCATTTAGAACCCTAAGCACTTTCCCCTTCTCTCCCCCGAACACTCTAAAGAGGACAGCATCGATTGTTCTCTGAACATTTGGGTCCTGACATTTTTGGTATCAAAGCACGCAGCTTCTGGGCCTGAGATCGGTGCGAGCAAAGGTTGGAGCAACCGAGCAAGTTGCTACTGTAAAATCCCTGAGCATCGCCAGATCTGGGTGGTTGATGGTGGTGAAGACCAGATCTCAAGGTTCAATCGAAGAAGAAGGAATGGAGATAGAAAGCCGAGCGGGGATTATCAAGATTCAAGAGAAGTTGAGGGAATTAGACACCCTGAAGTCTGATGTAGCAGAAATCAAGAATCTTTTGCTTGCCAAGTTTTCACAATCTTCAAGAGCTAGCGTGGAAGAGGAGGCGATTGAGTCCAGAGAGGAAGGACCAAGACAAAGAAGAACGAGGGAGATCTCGCTTGGAGGCCGAAAGGTAGCAGAGGATCGGAGCAGCTACGAATTTCTTCTTGGAACCAAATACGGTAATACCAAACCATCTCCCTATTTTCTCTCCTGCTGTCAGAACTACATCACAAGTCAATTTCGAGGAGAGGTACGGTGATACATACAGAAGAATAACACAGCCTTTTGTCACGATGCCAGCGATGTGGAATCAGGGGTTCAATCATGGTCAGGAAGTCCCAGCGGCACCACCATGGATGTGGCAAAACACCAATTCAATGGCAGCGATGCAGACTTATTATCATCCCGCAATGAATGTTAACTCTCATATTGATACACAAGTACCACACCAAGGATGGACATATCCCTCAAATCCCCCAGGAGTAAATCTGATCGACACAATGGGGAGTATGAACCAGAACCTTAACAGTGGTGGCCATCACTTTGCAGATGCAATGTTAAGAGGACCAAAACTAGAACTTCATTTATTCTCAGGGGATGAACCGATTGGCTGGCTAGAATAGTGTGAGAAGTTCTTTGAAATGGCAGGAACCCCTAGGGAGCAGTGGGTGAACCTGGCCACGAGACACTTCACAGGAAGAGCTAATACATGGTTTAAAGGAATGGGAATAGCATGGCAAGTGTTAAACCTGGCAAAGAATTGTCTGCGATGTTATCGACGGTTCTCAGAGGCCAGTGCTCATGAGGCAGTGGAAAGGCTACAAACCATGAAACAGATGGGCCATGTTAGCAAATATATCGATTACTTTGAAAAGAGTGTGGAGTTAGTGAGGAGAGATCACCCATACTTGCAGGAGGCATTCTTATTGAGCTATTTTATAGGAGGTTTGAAGGAGGAAATCAAATTTGGAGTGAGTATACATCAACCAAAGGGTTTGCTGGAGGCCTATTGGTTTGCAAAACTGGAAGAGAAGGCAACTCAAGCTAAGAAAACTAGTCATTCTGGAGGTTTTGGCCGAAACAAAATCAACACTACTCTTTACAAGACTGGGCAAATCAAGGGAAACACTGCAGAAGGAAATGAAAGGGAAAAGAATCAAGCATTGGAAGTGAACAAAATAACCTGTTGGCATTGTAATGAACCTTGGGTTCCGGGACACAATCTGAAATGCAAGGTTAAGAAAGCATTACACACTATCCTAATGCAAGGAGAAGAAGAATCGGATGAACATACAGATGACAGGGAATTAGTAAAGGAATCAGGATTTACCACTGCTCCAGGAAGTCCAGAAGTTACCGATGAGATTCCAGAGACTGAACACTTATTGGTAATTTCGAGCCATGCAATGAAAGGAAGCACAGGACCTGCAACTTTTTCATTGAGAACCTTAATTGGGGGAAAACCGGCTGTAATGCTGGTGGACAGTGGGAGTACCAACTCCTTTATGGACTATGAATTTGCCATTAGGAGCGAATGTAAACTGCTCTATCAACCGGTAAAGAAGGTGACTGTGGCCGGGGGTGGTGAATTATGCATAAAGGCTAAAACTGAGGGGATTTCATACATAATACAAGGTTGCTCATTTAATACCGCATTCCAGCTCTTGAAACTCAGAAGTTATGATGTTATCCTTGGGCAGATTGGATAGATGAGCACAACCCAATTGGACTGAATTTGAAAACTAGAGAGTTGACCTTATGTAAAGAGGGCAAATTGGTGAACTTCAGTGATTACACCATTCCTAAAAAGCATTACTTAGTAGGTGCTACTAGGTTGGAGAAGATGTTGAGAAAGGAAGTACTTGGTTGTATGATCCAAATTAATGGGGTCCAAGAAGCTGACTCCGAGGACCCCAAAGACATACCAAGAATAGTGCAACATCTGTTACAATAGTATGCTGAGGTTTTCAAGGAACCAAATAGGCTGCCTCCAAAAAGAGAGTGTGATCATGGAATACCATTAAAAGGGGATGCAGAACCTCCCAACATCAGACCTTATAGAATACCACACCACCAAAGGGATGCCATGGAGAGCATCATCAAGCAGTTATTGGATTTTGAAGAAATCAGGGTGAGCATGAGCCCATATTCGTCCCCAGCTATAATGGTGAGAAAGAAAGATGGTTCTTGGAGATTGTGTGTAGATTATAGACAACTCAACTCATGACAGTCAAGAACAAATTTCCATGCCAATCATAGAAGATTTGTTGAATGAGTTACATGGGGCAACTATCTTCTCTAAGTTAGATCTTAGGTCAGGCTATCACCAGATTAGGATGGTGGATGAAGATATTCCGAAGACAGCTTTTAGAACCCATCTAGGCCATTATGAGTATGCTGTCATGCCTTTTGGGTTAACCAATGCGCCAGCTACCTTCTAAGCTCTCATGAATCATATTTTCTGTGATCAGCTGAGGAAGTTTATTTTGGTATTCTTTGATGACATATTGGTATACAACAAGAATTTGATTGACCATGTTGGGCATGTATAGCAAGCATTACAAATACTAAGACAAAATCAGTTATCTGCTAGAAGAACTAAATGCTGCTTTGCTATGACAGAAATAGGATATTTGGGTCATATCATCAGCGGATCTGGAGTGGCTACAGACCCTAGGAAGATAGCTGATGTGGTGAAGTGGCCTACTCCAAATACTGTAACCAAGTTGAGGGGATTCCTTGGCCTCACTGGTTATTATAGAAGATTTGTGAGGGGATATGGTAAGATTTGCAAACCACTCTTTGATATTTTGAAGAAAGGTTCTTTAGTTTGGGTAGAACCACAATCAATAGCTTTTGAAACATTGAAAAGAGCTATGACAACATGTCCAGTCTTAGCACTGTCGGATTTTTCTAAACCATTTATCCTAGAGACCGATGCTTGTGGAACAGGCTTGGGAGCCGTATTGATGCAGGAGAACTGGCCTATTGCTTATTTTAGCAAAACGTTGGGGGTGAGAACAACAGCTCAATCCATATATGAAAAGAAGGCAATGGCTATTTTAGTAGCGCTAAAGAAGTGGAGACATTATCTGTTAGGGAACCAATTAGTAATCCGAACAGATCAAAGGAGTTTGAAATTCATAACCACCCAGAGATTGGTGGAGGGAGTACAGCACAAATTATTACTCAAGTTATTGGATTTTTATTATAAGGTGGAATATAAAAGAGGAAAGGAAAATATAGTTGCTGATGCATTATCCAGAAAGGATGTTAATGGCCTGGGCAGTGAGGAGGATTGTCATGCTATTGTTACAGTTATACCTGATTGGGTGAAAGATGTAAAGGGGAGCTATGTAAATGATCTTCATTATGAGAAATTGGTGACTAACAACCAGATATCAGCTGGAGTGGACAACAGTTATACTCTGGAAGCAGGTTTATTAAGATATAAAGGGAGAATTTATGTGGGAACGGGTAATGATAGTAGAACAAAAATTCTGGAATCATTCCATTCATCTGCAATTGGAGGACATTCAGGAAGGAGAGCTACATATCATAGACTCAAAAAGCTCTTTTTCTGGCCTAAGCTAAAAAGGGATGTAGAAACATTAGTGGCTGAATGCCCTATTTGTCAGATCACAAAATCTGAGCACATTCTCATGCTGGGACTATTGAACCCATTGGAAATACCTGACATAGCTTGGACTCATATCAGCATGGACTTCATAGAAGGGTTACCTAAATCAAGAAGTAAGGAAGTTATTTTGGTGGTGGTGGATAGATTCACTAAATATGCTCATTTCTTGTCCTTGTCGCACCCATATTCTGTCCAACAAGTGGTGCAAGTATTTATGGATAACATCTTCAAACTACATGGAATGCCTATTGTTATAGTGACTGATCGTGATAGAATTTTCACTAGCCATCTATTTGAGGAGATTTTTAGAATGATGAAGGTGTCTTTAAGATTGAGTAGCGCATATCGTCCTCAAACGGATGGTCAAATAGAGAAAGTGAACCAATGCTTGGAATCGTATTTGAGGAGCGTGACATTCCAAGAACCGAGAGAGTGGATGGATTGGTTAACACTGGCGGAATGGTGGTACAACACGTCTTACCACACCTCTCTGAAAATTACACCATTTCAGGCTCTATATGGCTACCCTCCACCTCAATAGGGGAGTTTACTATCCCTTGTAATGTGTCAGAAGAAGCAAGAGTTTCAGTTGAATGTAAAGAGCCGATGCCGAAAGGTTTGAAAGCAAATCTGCAAATACTCAAGAAAGGATGAAGCATTTCGCTGATAAAAACCGATCTGAGAGGCAACTCCAAGTTGGGGATATGGTGTATCTTAAGATGCAACCATATAGACAAACAACGTTTGGACTGAGGGGTTGTTTGAAGCTCAGATCAAAATTTTATGGCCCATTCAGAGTTTTGCAGAAAATCGGTTCAGTGGCATACCGACTCCAATTGCTTGAACATACGTCTATACACCCGGTCTTTCATGTAAGCCAGCTGAAGAAGCATCTTGGGTCACATGCGGTGCCAATTCAGGGACTGCCATTAGTGGGAGAGAATGGTAAAATTAAAACTGAACCAGTGGCTGTGTTGAACTGAAGAATTGTCCCTCGCAAGAATGAACCTGTTGCACAATGGCTAAACTTGGGTTCGGAGGATGCTACCTGGGAAGATACCACCTTCATCCAGAAGACTTTTCCAAATTTTTCTCCTTGAGGACAAGTTCGAAGTCAAGAGGGAAGGAATGTCAGGTTCACGTTCTGTTGAGCAGTATGAAACTGAGAAAGAAGATGAACTCCGGAAGGCATACGAGATAGTCGGCGATGAAGTTACCCCTTCGGCGTTTTTTTCTTTGGACCGTTAGATCGCATTTGTGCCGTTCGGACCATGCTAAGAGCCATTAGATTTTCAATGTGCCGATCAGACCACATCCTGAGCCGTTGGATCTTCATAAAACGCCGAAGCGTTTCCTCTTCAGTTCTTGATGTTGTTGATCTTAAAGTCGATCGGACGGCCCTTGTTTCATTTCGTATTTACTGGTGTCATCTTCAATTTTTGTCGTTTCTTTTAGAACTGGTCCGAAGAGTCTTCTCTTTCTTTGTCAGAAGAACTTGTTCGCTTCCCCGTTATTTAACCAATGACCGAATGAGAAGGCATCAAAAACAATATATTCTAGTTTTAGTTGTTAGCTCGTTTAGAACCCTAAGCACTTTCCCCTTCTCTCCCCCGAACACTCTAAAGAGGACATCATCGATTGTTCTCTGAACATTTGATCTGACAATGCCTTGCCACTGTAGCCGGGAGGTGGGGGAGACCGAGGCAAGAGGCCGGAGGAGGCGGGAGAGGCCCTGAGCTGTCGAGGCCTGAGAAGCGAGGAGCCGAGGAGGGAGCTTACGCCGCTCACCGGTGGCCTGTGGCCGGATCTCGGAGGAGCCAAGGGAGCCGGGGGAGCCCAGAGGAGCTAGGGAGAGGAGGCCGACTAGGCTGGAGGGGGGCTGTGGGGCGCCCGCCGTCTGCCGATGAGGGAGGCTGAGATCGGGAGGCGGATTGGGACTGGGACCGGGATTACACCGAGGCCGCCACCGAGGAGTCAAGAGGGAGCCGATTAGCTAAGGATCGCCACTGGGCACCGCCGATGGAATTGGGATTTGGGAGGGGAGCTGAGGACTGGGGCACTGGGTGACAGCCGACTAGAATTGGGATTTGGGAGGGGAGCTGAGGACTGAAGAAGGCTGCTGCCTGCGCCTTGCTGAAACCTTGAGTGCTAAAGTTGAACCGCTGATCTATCTAATCTATTGTGTATTTTTGCTGAATTGCTGGTAGGCTAGTATGTACTTCACTTATTACTCAATTAGCAATTTATTTATGTGTTAGAATATAGTGTGGTATATACTCAATTAGTAATTTATTGGAGATAAAACTTTTTCATTGGTATATCACCTCATTGAGCTGATATTGATCCTTCTCGTGGCAACGACATCAGTCGAGAGAATATTTTCGGCAATGAATATGATCAAAACAGATTTGCACAACAAGGTAGCGAATGAATGACTGAATGATTTGATGGTGTGCTACACCAAGCGAGACATATTTAGATTCATTGATGATGATAAAATCATAAGA
Source organism: Phyllostachys edulis (assembly GCA_036346405.1). Taxonomy (NCBI): domain Eukaryota; kingdom Viridiplantae; phylum Streptophyta; class Magnoliopsida; order Poales; family Poaceae; genus Phyllostachys; species Phyllostachys edulis. The sequence continues at coordinate 8,759,795 of CM070554.1, read as the reverse complement.
TCCTTCAAAGACATGAAATCTCGTATCATGAATTTACCTTGTGAAAGTCGTGATTCAAGCTAGCGCCTTAGTAGTATGGTTCTTTTATTTTGAATGTTCATGATCATTTAAGTACAATGTGCTATTGTATCACTATTTTTTCTAATTTTAATGTATATGTTGTTACCTACTGGAACTATATATACATGTTTTGGGGATGCACTTTCCATTGCCGAGGTACCTTCATTGTATTTCTCTTTTTTTGCTTTACTTTGCTTTGTTTTTATTCATATATGAATTTGATTGCACAAAAATGTAAGACTATGTTTGTTTCAAATTAGTTTATTCATTCAAGATTTTAAACCCACCCTTCATTTTAATCCTGCTTCACCATTGTTCCTGATGTTAGTTTGCTAGGTGAGATTTCGAGCTGCAAGCACGCAAAAGTAACATGCATAGCATGTCTGGAATCTACATGAAAAGCAGCGCTCAATACCATCATGTTAAATGACTAGCCACACTCTCTAATTAGCTCACATTCGCAACACAACTCACGCCCTTACTCTCCACGCCAGACGTGGCCCCGGACACGAGCACGCTGGCCGCGCCCCCAACCTCCACGACGATCGAGCAGTTCATCCTGATTTCGAGGTCCTTCTTGTAGATCCCCAGCACCTTGACCTTCCCGTTGATCTCCGTGTAGGTGTTCAGGTCGTACTCCTGGCCGAACACCAGGCCGGTGCCGTTGAGCACTTGCGCGAGCCGGTCGCCGAGCAGGTCGAGCGTGACGTTCATGCGCACGGTCCTGTCGGCGCCGACGCGGCCGCTGGGCGCGTACGCCACGCTGACCGTCTGCCCCCTGTAGTAAAGGTCCGTCTCGCTCCGCGAGAACCTGAGCGACGCGATGTTGGGGTTCTTGATCGAGACGTCGGCGGTGAGCGTGGCGTTGGCGGCCACGGGGTCCGTGAGCCCCGCGCCGGGCCCGGCGCTGAGGGCCGTGAGCGACACGCTGTTCATGGTGATCCGCGGGTCCTTGACCTTGAACACGGTGAGCGCGAGCACGAGGATGACGAGACCGACGATGACCACGGTGGTCACGCAGCAGCCGCAGCAGCAGAGCACGCGCCGGCGCTTCCGGAGGTACCGCATGGAGCGCCACCCCGTCGCCGTCTGAGCCACCTCCTCGACATCGTGGGCCGCCGGGTAGACCGACGGGGAGGGGAGCGCGAGGGGCCTCGCCGGCTCGTTCTTGTCCTCCGTCGCCGCGCTCCTCGCCGACCCGGCGGTCGCCATGGACGGAGGAAACGCTCCTACACAGGGTAACAAGGCACGGACACGGTGACACGGCTGCTTTGTTTGGTGCAGGTCGCCAGGTCGGTATGAAAACCCCCTACAAGCTAGCCTTAGTCTTATACGTGGTGTTTGGGTCCAGGGCTGCGATATTTCTTTTGTGCCGGGGTTGACAGGCGGCTGTGCAAGTTTCAGAGGATCTGCACGTGACACCCTACAAAAACTCGGGAGTCTTGAGGTGTGCTGTACTGCACCGCTGCTGTGTGTGTAGTCGTGCACTTGTCACCTCATGCGAAGCGTCTGATTTGTCTGAGACTCCGAGTGCGTCTGTTGAGAAACGTGTTTTGGCCTTGCCGGATGCCAACATCATCGTTTCCAGTCTGCGCGAAGCTAAATTCCATCGTGTCTGAATGAATCTCCGTTTCGTGCAAGGTTTCTAGATGTTAGAAATTTCCGTTTCCGCGATTGGTTTCTAGATGCTCGAAATTTCCGTTTCTACGATTGAATCTAGAACTATGGTCTATCCGTCTATGCCACATTGTCTGAATGTTTTTTTGTGAGGCTGGTGGCGGAGGAAAGGGGAGACCGGCGGGGCCACGGCTCTCTTCGTCCTGTCAAAAAACTTCTTACTCTGTTTCATCTTTCATACTAAGGGTGCGTTTGGTTAGTGGGATGAGGTTGAATGGGATGGGATGGTACAGGTAGGATGGGATCGTCCTGGATGAGATGATACAAGTATGGTGTTTGGTTGGTGGGATAAGATGATACATAATTTTGTTTGGTTGGTGGGATAGGATGGTTCTGGTTGGTTCAAGATGATGTTTGGTTTGATGAATGAGATTGTATTTGGATTACACTGAACTTTAGGATGTTATGACATGTGGGGCTCGCATGATATTTTTTGCACTAAAATATGCCAAGAGTGGTCTTGTTTTGTTGATTAAATGACAAGGAACACAATGGTTCAATCGGATCGCAAATCGGATACTCGGTTTAGGAAATATAGTCATTTGAAGCTTGTAAATTACATTGCCACGTCACCTTTTTTTATTCTGCATGCTTTGGTTGATGAATCAGAGAAGTGGAACCAAATGGTTCGGCCTTTTTTTTGGTATCAGGTGGTACAGCATCTTTCAAGAATATTCCATTATATGGAACCATTTCATCCTGAACCATTTGATTCCATACAGCAAACCAAACGCATGAATCTATCTATTTCTCGAACCATCCGATACAGGACGGTCCGGTTCCTTCATCCAAACGGACCCTAAATGAACTTCAAAGTATATATACCGCTATCGAAGATGTATGTGTTTGGAAGTTCATTTAGCGTTTACAATAAATTTTTCGAGTATGTACAATAATTTTTTTAATTTAGTGTTTATTATGAAACAAAATATTTGTTGTATTTGTCTGGCCCATCATATGTTTATTTTCTGGCTCCGCCGCCGGTGAGGCCACCTTGGAATAGGGCGCATGTACCGAATGGATGACCGGAAAAGGACGTTCCGAGTTAGCGGTGTCGCCAAGCAAAAGCGGAGCAATTTGGACGTGGAAACGGCGAAACCTTGGTCATAAATAAGTGGGCGATTTTGTGGATATTAGGGTATCTCCAATAGTGCCGTCCATAGTTATCAATTTCATTCCGGAGGCTATTTCGGTTTGCTTCTTGGTATGGAATACACTGGTACTGATCCATTCCGGTGTACTGTTCCAGATTTTATTATTATTATTATTATTATATATATATATATATATATGTAATTATATACACACATAATTTCACTTCAAATACATAATGATAGAATAAAAATGACACATCGTCCAATTACTTCATAAATATAAAGGTCGTACATAGTTAAATAATACAATATGAGTTCATAATTTCATACATTTTACCATAGTCTAGCATACTAGTCTACCATAATTTCACTTACCGAAGGAGTAGTATTGGACTCGGCCTTCCGAACTAATTCAAACAAGTGGTCACTTCAATTTTGTTTTCTTTTTACTGGTACTAGAATGGCCGGAATGGCCGGTATTGAGGCCAGTACGGGATTGAGGCTACGGTGTGCGAGTTTGGGTGCTAGTATAGCATGTTCTGGCCATTTTGACTTGTACTGGAATGGAATTGATAAGTATGGTGCCGTTTCTAATTTTGCTATATCAACTCCACGTTACCGAAAGACAGATTTAGAGACAACACCTCTAATAAGCTGTCTCTAGCAATTTGTCTCTAACATTCATACCAAACTTATAATATTCTCACTCCTTCACCCCTCTCTCACATGCACTAGTTGCTTTGTCTTGGTTCGTGTGTAAAGATGGTTGTTTGAGAAAGAGACGACTTCCCTTCTCTCTCATGCTTCTCTCTCTTCCACCTAGGATTTTGCTGACATGAAAGGGCTAACTGACGGCTGACATGACACTATTGGAGATGCCCTTAGTCGATTCCAGAGAGTGATCAAACTTGACATTCAACGCTTGACTTGGTATGTCACGATTGGCCCTCAGCTCGAATGAAACAGGAGGGAAAATAAGCCTCTTTGTATCTGAAGCATAGTGCAAAAAGTAGGACTGAACCAACGGTTAAATCGGAAAAAGCTGGAACCGGTGACCTAGCCGGCTTGGTTCAGCTCAAGGATCGTCCATGCTATTGTACCGGGAAAAACTAGCTAAACCGGCCGGTTTTTGAGTGAGCCGATGAACCGATGTCGGTTTTACTGAACCTAGCTATTCGTGTTTAGGACATAAATACCCTTGTTTTTTATTTCTTGCTGTGGATTTCAGGGGTAAGGATGGAAATGGATTGACTGATTGAGCCATTAGGGATTTCACACGAGTGTCTAGTAGCAGAATCTCTCTCTCTCTCTCTCTTTCTCCCTCTCTCTTCTTCTTCTTCTTCTTCTTCTTCTTCTTCTTCTTCTTCTTCTTCTTCTTCTTCTTCTTCTTCTTCTTCCTCCTCCGCCGCCCCCTTCTAGCCTTCAGGCCTTCTCTCGATCCAATGTGTGAAGGCGTGAGGCGGCACCTCTATCCTTCTCGGCGCCGGTGGGGCTTCACAGAGAGGGTGCTGCACGGCGCGACCCCTCTCGACGACATGGCAAGCCGGTGAGGCTTCATTGCTGAGAGGGAGCCGCACGACGCGACCCCTCCCGACGACGCAAGGATCCAATGAGGCTTCACTACTGCTTCACGGCGATCACGGGCACCAGCGCGCGTGAGGCTGAGTTTCGGTGCCAACTTCCTTCACTGCTGCTTCACGCCTTCACCAGTTCACCTTGGTCCTCGACATCGGCAGTCGGCACTCGACGGGACAACAGCTTGGCTCCATTGATTTAACCTTTAAGGTAAATTGTTCATGAATCACCGCCGGGGATTCTTGTTCATGTTGGTAGACTTTGTTTTGAGTTTTGACCATGAGAATGAGGTGTAGACAATAGACATTTAGATATGAGATTATTGCGGTTGCTCTGCTCCATGTTTATTTATTTTTGATTTTTTGTATGCTGACATGACCTGATGAACAGATGAACCACATTTAGTTCTAAAATCTCGACATGAATCACAATGTAGTAGGGTCACAATGTATTGGAGTATTACATTAGTTTTGATGTTGGATTACAATTGTCACAACTGGCTTTTGTACTATGATTATTAGTATTATCATTGACAAATAAATATAATATTTGTATACGTAAAAACCAGCGGTTGAACCGATGATCCAGTGAACCGACTGCTTGACAGGTTTGATTGCCGGTACGATTTTTCGTACTATGATATGAAGTTTTCATGTTTTTTGGATGAAGGCACAGCGTATGTGATAGGCATACTGTCGTACCCGTGTAAGCAGTCCTTATAAGTAACAACGACTCTTCTTTTATCAAAAAGTAACTTTGACTCTTGAAAATCCTGGCGGTGCCTCTGACGAGGACATCTGAAGAATCTAGACCTGCCATTATGAGTTAATAGAGTATTTTGGTTATTAATGATAAATCTATTTGTGAAACTAACATTTATATTGTTAAACCTATTGTTTAGTCTCGGTTGGATAAAAAGGTGAAATCGTAGAGGTATATATTCGACATCATATTCTTATATCTTGTTACATTCCTCAGATCCAAAATATAGGTTGAACTCCACTAAAAGTCTAACTTGAATATGTGCATATGTTTTTATTACACATTCGTGTATGCACACATTTAGGGGAAGTTCACTCTATGTTTTGTGATTTCATTAGTATTGATCCATATTTCTTTATCCACATATATTAAGGATCTTTACTTTGAAATATATCAAATGAGTATACAAAACTTGTGTAGTTCATATATACTCATATGATCTTACATTCAATTATTTGCAATTGGGTATCTTGACCCACCATTATGAGTTAATGGTATGTTGTGGTAATTAATGGCAATCATGTTGTGGGACTAATATTTTTCATGAGTTGGATGAATAGGTTATGTCCCATGATGATAGAGAATTTGGATGACATAATGAGTTGATCGTTATCAAGTCAAGGTTCAAGAAGAAAATGCATCATGTGTTGATGCATATTAAGATCTTAAAGAAAAGAAAATTATCGTGTGTCAATGATGTTCAAGAAGAGGAGATGATCATAAGTTGATCATCAAGTCAAAAAGAAGACCCATCATGTGTTGATGGAGGTCAAGTGAAAGAGTGCATCATGGGTTGATGCATATTCAAGTCAAGAACTTGAAGTAAAGGAAATCATCATGTGTGATGATTATCAAGTAAATGACCCATTTTTGAAGAGAAGATGTGCGTCATCAAGCTTCATGTGAATGTGCAAGGCAAAGGTATGGCTAGCTAGGGCTAAGGTTGTGTTCCTAGTCTTTTACCGGTCTTGGTGTTTGGTTGGAAGACCAGATTGCTAGTATAGGTTGACGTACTATTAATAGGGGTCTTGACTAGTAGCTTGAGAGTGTCACGTGTTGATAGCTCGTTGTGCTTGCTCTAGCTCTCGTTAGCATGTTGCCGATATTCACGAATATGTTTTGCAAATGGTCGTGGCTCATGCATAATCCTTGTAGCATGTGACTTTATTTTGCGAATGTGTTTTGCAAATGGTTTAGGTCCATATACTTTATTCCTTGTGTTGTGATTCTAAAAGTTGGCAAATGTGCTTTTGCAACTTGTTGAGAATCTCGCTTTTAACCTTTGTTTGCATCGCGCATCAATTGGCAAATGTGTTTTTGCAAAGTGAGTTGAAGCGAAGTGCAATTTTCTCTCTTCCAGCTCTGGCGGTCTGACCGCAGGCCCATGGGCGGTCTGACCGGAATGTTTGGACTAGGTGATGGTCTTTGTGAACTGGCGGTTTGACCGCTAGTAGCGACCGGTCTGACCGGTGGTATATCGGTCTGACTACCATATGTTGGGCAGTCTGACCGGTCCCATGATGAACGTTCGGACCGTCCAAATGTATGGTCTGATCGTGTGGTCCGAATGTTTTAAAGTGTTTTTGGGGAGTTTCTCTTGTTCCCAAAATGGTATGACCGCATTTGTTCAGCGGTACTATCGCAAGGTGGTAATACCGATCTTTTAATGGTGGTATGCTTTTTTTCAGAGAATGTGTTTTTCTGGTTTGGCTTGCTCCTTTATGGAGCGGTCTGACCAGTTTGGTCTGGTCTGACTAGCCATTGGTTGGCGGTCAAATCGGATGTGTGTCCAACGGCTAGTTTTATAGCTGTTAGAGCAAGTGCGGTCTGACCGGCCACTGGTTGGCGGTCAGACCGGGGTTCCTTGCTTTTTCAGTAGATTCTCTCCAACGGCTAGTTTTTGTGTGTGGGCTATAAATACCCACCTTGGTCAGTTGTGAAAGTAGTTGTTGTTGGTGCTATTTATTCCCTTAAGCAAAGAGCAAGCTTTCTCCTCTCTTATGTGCATGTGTTGCACTTAGTGAGCTTAGAGAGCAAACCCTAAGTGCATGTGTTGCATGAGGTAGCGGATTGTGTATCCATTGAGCTTAGACACTTGATTCGTTCAAGTGAGTGCCTTCGACTTGTTACTCTTAGTGTTTGCCGACACCTAGATGGCTTGGAGAAGTTGCGTCGGTGATCTTCTCAAAGAAGCTTGTGAGAAGACCCGAGCGGTTGTGAGTGGTTTGGTGCTCGTCATCTCCGGAGTGGAGGAAGAGCAATCTCGAGTGGATCGACGTGTTGGTTCGTGTTGGAGCCGGTGACTTACCTCGGAGGTGTTTGGCTTAATTCGTGGAGCCGATCCAATTAGTTTGGGCTTACCTTAACGTAGATTAGGGGAGATCGGCAAGTCTCCGAACACCACGGTAAAACATCATTGTGTCAGTGTGGTTTGTTCTCTTGTGTTTTATTTTGTGCAATTTACATTCCTTGTATTAAATTGCTTACATATCTTTATATGATTGCTATCGTTATCAATAGTATTATGTTGTTGATGCACTTAGTAAAGACTAGTTGATTTAGGCTTTAATTGTGCAAAACCGTATTGTTGTTAGCTTCCGCATTAGGAATCGATTTTAGCAAAAGAAGTTTTTAAAACTGCCTATTCACCCCCCCCTCTAGTCGGCCTCCTCGATCTTACAACATCACCGAGGACCATGCTGACATCACCGAGGATAGTGCCTCTACAGCTGTGCCTGTGGGAGGACCAATGACACGAGTGCAAGCACATCGTTTGGGACAACATGTGAACTCATTCCTCGGACAAATTAACTATTTAATTACAGAACAAATAATATTGCCTGATGATAGTTGTTTGCTTGTTTCTACTTGCGAGAGCATCTTCGAAGAAGTCCCTGATAAAGTACGACTAGATCCCTAGTGCACCAGACCAGCTACTGACCGTATACGACTAGATCTAAAGTGTATCCGACTAGCTATTGACCATACACGACCAGATCTAAAGTTCATCCGATCAGGACTTGAGCCAACCAGTTCCTTCGACCAGTCTGCGTCGACCGGATCCTCCGACCACCGACCAGATCTTCGTTCTAACCAAGATACAATAAGATTGCTTATGGGAGTCCTACTCTGACCCGACTGATCATACTATACAAGAAGTCCTTCGACACGCTGGGAGAGTTCTTGGTCATTTCGACTGTGGAGTCTACTTCTAATCTAACTCAAATATTCTATTTGGTAGTTCTTCATATGAAAAAAAATAGTTTTAGTTTGTTACGATTTCGGTTACTAGCGCCGACCTAAGTCGTTATAAATATTTGGGTGTTGCGCCATCAATAGATCAGGCTTTGATTATTGATTTTGCTATTGCTATTGTAAGCCCTCTTGCCGTAATTGAAGTATAAACTCAATCATTCGATTTCGAGTGATTCATCTTCCGTTGTTGCTCTTGTGTTTCTCTGGATTCGCTCAGGCGGTTCTTTGAACATGCCAATTGTGTTTGATACGGTTGGTAACCTATCGAGGAGCGGTGCAGTGATAGCGAGGTTTGCTAGTCCGGATTAGATCTTGGTTAGCCACCCCTTCGTCAACGTCGCAACACAAGTTATCGAATTTCTCCTACGACGAAGGATCAACACAAACTTGCATGCACACATCTTAAATTGAGGCGTGTGCATATCAGCCTTCATCATGGAAGTCTTGCAAACACTTTTTTTTTCGAACTTGGAAGTCTTGCAAGTTCTAATGGATTTTTTTTAAATAATACATTTTAAAAAAGAATTACAGAAATAAATAGTCGAAAAAGAAAATTACAAAACTAGGCCCTATCGTCAATTGAATTGGCAACAGGGAGCTGTCGCCATTTCAATTGGCGGCAATTCTCGCTAAACCATGGAACATGGCTCTGTTATAATTCACTCCTGCCGCCAATTGAATAGGCGATCGAGACTAAATCCCTAAATTACTATTGTCTAGAGAGGGCATATGCCACTAGAGAAGTCCATATCACCAATTCAATCGGCGACAAGAGGCTGTCGCCAATTAAATTGGTGATAGGGGTCTGGTTTTGTAATTTCTTTTTTCGACTATTCATTTCTGTAATTCTTTTAAAAAAATGTATTATTTTTAAAAAAATCGTTCTAATGATGTAACTGATCGACCATTGACAAATCTTGCATGCAGAGAAGTTCCTACTTCGTACTTCGTAGTCAGTCATCATTTAGTAGCTTGCGCGGAACCACCAGAAGGCGGTAGGCGGCCGCCCTGTCTCTCGCCGATGGACCCTCTCTCTCTGCGATCAAACTTGCTAAATATATCCATCTCGCACAATGAATGGTCTTTATCTAGGCAAAACAACAAACAAAAGATCAAGATAATAAAGTAAGTAAATTAGCATTAAATGTTGTGATCCAATTAGTTGTCGAGAGTAGGACGCCCTAGACAACTTGTAAATAAAGGTCTTGTCTACATGCTTACGGATGGATGGTGTCAAAGTGTTGTATGTTTGCCCGATGCAATGTATATGCAATGTGATTCTTTAATTATGTTGATATGCGGACGTGGACGAGCACCGAGGCGCGCGCAGGGTCATGACATGGGGCGATGGCGCCGACTAGTCGATCGCCGATGCTCGACGCAGTGATGCGGTATGGCGCGGCCATGGCTGCAGCCTGCAATGCAGCAAGGTGCGACGCAGGGCTGCGGCGTGGGAACGGTGAGGCGCCGACTAGTCGACCGCCGAGACTTCAGTCTGGGCTGGCGTGGGAGAGCGCTAAGGCACAGTCTGAAGGAGGCTAAAACCTGCGCAGTGGGCCGAGACTCAAGACCCTCGCCGGTCTTTAAAATTTCTGGTTCATACTTGGTAGCTATGGTCCAGATTTCACATATTCTCCCTGGGCCCTGCGAAAATCCTCATGTGCCATATGGACCCTTGAGAAGTTCCTCCAGTCTGGTCATGAAAATTTGTCTACGTATTGCATTGGTAAGAAGCCAATATTCCCTCTTGAGTCCATTTCTTCATCCGTCTGGGGTCTGATTTTGCTTGCCTCCAGTTACCTTTTTCCAAGTTGCTTAACAGCCCATGTGTTGTTTCGGGCCAGAAGCCGCCATATAAACATGCACAACATATTCGAAGCACGGCCCAAACAAATCTCGAGAATAAAATACGCAGCAGTTACTACTCTGCTAGACAGTAGAAAGTAGAAACTTGATCAGATCAGCCACAGAATTCCCCTCGTCAGTCTCACGCTGCTCGCCGCATCGCCAACGGAGCCCAATTCCAATCCGGTCGTGGTGCTGTAAGCCTGCCTGAGTGTGGGCCACCTCATCCACATGGTGGAGCTCGCCAAGCTCTTCCTCCGCCGCGGCATGCCGGTCGTCACCATCCCGACTCGCCAGCCTTCACCGCCGACTTCTTCACCTCCTCTATGCCTATGCATGGGCCACCTCTTCCCTGTTAGTTTTAATATTGTCGTTCGCATTAGCTTTTTTGTTTTAGGATTGCACTGATTTGCTAATGCATTAGGTAATACCAAAGCAATCAGATTGCATAGCGTCAGAGTCTTTTGCTTTCATGTTGTTGCTAGTAAGATTTCTGCTTTTGCTGGAAACTCTGAAACGGGGCAAATCATGATGTAATCCGATTGTAACTCATTAGATAACTCTGAAACGGGGCAAATCATGATGTAATCCGATTGTAACTCATTAGATGTCAATAAAAGGAAAAAAAACAGAAAAGCCGTAGTAAGATTTGCGGCGCAAAATAATCCTCATGTGTTTCTTTTCTCTGTGTATCTTGTTCTCCAGCATATTCAGAGTTCAACGCAGAGAAAGTGTTTTTTCAGTGTTTGTACGTGATCTAAGGTCTCTGCTCCAACACTTGGTATCAGAGTCAAGGTCCTTCGGAGGTGATGACTGAGGATAAATCACCAAAGAAGGAGTCAGAGTCACAAGTGGTGAAGATCGGTGTCGAGACGTCGTGGGGGGCGCAGACGAGAGGAATTGGAGTGCCAATTCGGTATGCGATACTGAATGACGCCAACTAGGCCTGCGGGTTGTGAAGATGAGAATCATCTTGCGTACTCTTGGAGTATGGGCAGCGATCAAGGGCGATGCACTGGTCGAAGATGAGAAGGACCAGGGCACTCTGGCCGCGATATCCCAAGCAGTGTCGGATGCTGTGATGATGGCCATTGCAGAAAAGCAAACAACAAAGGAGGCATGGGAGACTATCAGGGAGATGCGTGTTGGCGAGGATCGTGTAAAAAGGCAAGGGTTTAGATATTGAAAATGCAATTTGATTGTACGATCATGGAAGATTCTAAGAGCATTAACGAATTCTCATAGAAACACATCAGTGTGGTGGGTGAAATTCGTTCACTCGACATAGAGGTAAAAGAAAGCGCCGTCGTTGAGAAGTTATTCAGTGCAGTCTCTGGTAAATTCCTCCAGATTGTCGGCACTATCTAATAGTGGGGAGATATGTCGACGATGCCCTTGTCGAAAGCGATAGGACGCTTGAGGGCATTTGAGGAAAACTTGAGAGGGAAACATACTGAGAGGGGCGATAAGGAAAAAAGAGCAGTTGATGCTAACTCGTGCTCAATGGGAGTCACTGGCAGTTAGAGAAAAGAAGAACGTCGATGGCTCTGGCAGAAGCATGAAGAGAGGCGGATGGCGCGGCTGTGGCCACGACCACGGACAAGGTGGTGGACGTAGCGAGGATGCCGACAAGAAACCGCACAAGAAGACTTACAAATCAAAGATTAAGTGCTTTAATTGTGAAGAATACGAACACTATGCCTCGGAATGTCAGTAGCCAAGAAGAGAGCGTATGAACCTTGTTCAGAAGCAAGGGGACGAAGAACCAGTGTTGCTCATGACCGAGACCTGTGAAATTGTGCAGATGACCGTAGAGACAAAAAAGAAGGTGATGCTGAACGAGGAGAAGGTCTGGCCTAATCTTGGGTCCGACATTGAGAAAATTGGTTGTAATTGGTACTTAGATATAAGGGGCTAGTAATCACATGACTGGTGACAAGAAGATGTTCGCTGAGCTAGGCGAGACGATAGTAGGCACTGTCAAGTTTGGTGATGATTTAGTTGTGGAGATATGCGATCGAGGAACTGTGTTATTCCAGTACAAGACTCGGGAACACAAATTGCTCACACAAGTGTATTACATACTGCGGGCCCGAAGTAATATCGTGAGCCTCGAGCAACTTGATGAGATCGGGTGCAAGATCACAGTAGGGGATGGGAACCTATCTATCTTCAATCGTGATCGGAAGCTGTTGGCAAAGGTGCAATGCTCCAGGAAGATACTGTATCTTCTGAACTTACATCTTACCGAACCGGTTTGCCTACTGGCAAAAGGAGTGAGCACGGCTTGGCGTTGGCATGCAAGGTATGGCATTTGAATTTCCGCTCATTGCAAAACCTGTCTTGTCTACAAATGGTAGAAGGATTGCCGCATATCCAGCAAGTAAGAGTAACTTTGTGAAGGATGCTTGGTTGGAAAACAACATAGAAGACCCTTCCCACAGAATTCTCTGTATTTTTCAGAGGAGGTGCTTGAACTGGTGCACAGTGACTTATGTGGGCCAATCACACCGACAACACCGGTGGGAAATAGTTATTTTCTGCTCATGGTTGGCGATTGTTCCAGATATATGTGGGTGCGGCTGCTTAAGACTAAAGATCAAGCTCTTAGTGCTTTCAAGATAATAAAAGCAAGAGCTGAAGTTGAAACTAACCGCAAGCTGAAGGCATTCAGGTCAGATCATGGAGGAGAGTTCACCTCTAAGGAATTTGAGGACTATTGTGAAGAACAGGGATTGAAAAGGTTTCTTACGGCACCGTACTCACCTCAACAGAATGGCGTGGTGGAGAGGCGAAATCAAACTATAGTGGCGATGACTCGCAGTTTGCTCAAAAGCATGGATGTGCCGACAATATTCTCGGGAGAGGCGGTAATGACAATAGTGTATTTGCTGAATCGTTTGACTACGAAAAGTCTAGTCGGCAAAACTTCGTATGAGGCATGGCACAACAATAAGCCGAGTGTGCATCATTTGCGTACATTGGTTGTGTTGTTCATGTCAAGACAATGCTACCCCATGTAAAGAAATAGGATGATCGGAGCATCACCATGATTTTTATCAGCTATGAACTAGGGTCTAAGGCGTATAGATGTTATGATCCTAAGACAAAAAGGTTACATGTCACCCGGGATGTAATCTTTGAAGAGGACAAGCGCTGGGATTGGAATGCTGATTGTGTACAAGAAAATGCACTGGTGAACAATGGAGATACATTTAGTGTGTATTATGAAGTTGAAACTGATATGAGTGTAGACAAAGACCGGGAGCATGCGTGTCTGGCGGGGATACTCCAGAGCCACCAAGTCCCTAAGCCGACAGCCCATGCACTCCTTTGTTTGAGGTTCATGCAGTGTCGGAGTTCTCACTGTCGAAGCGATGGATGTTGATTCCTCATCAAAAGGACCACTTCGTTTACGTGCGTTGAGAGACATCTATGAGGCCACCGAGTCGGTGGAGATGCAATACTCTGGCATATGTATGTTGGCTCTGGATGAACCCACGAGCTATGAAGTGGCAGTAAAGAAAAATACTAGAGATCTGCTATGCAGGAGGAGATGTAGTCTATTCATGACAATGCAACATGGGAGCTTGTGAATTTACCTACCGATCAAAAGCCAATCGGTTTGAAGTGGGTATTCAAAGTAAAGAAGTATAGCAAAGGCAACATTGTCAAGCACAAAGCTCGGTTAGTGGAAAAAGGATAATCTCAACGTCAGGGGGTGCATTTCAAAGAAATCTTTGCACCAGTAGCTTGATTAGAAACCGTGAGATTGCTCATTGCAATAGCAGCACACGGCGGCTAGAAAATTCATCGTATGGATGTCAAATCAATGTTTCTCAATGGCGAACTTCGCTGAGGAAGTTTACGTGCATCAACCCCCTGGATACATCAAGGAAGGAAATGATCATATGGTGTTGCAACTCAAGAAGACATTATATGAACTTTGACAGGCACCCCGAGCTTGGAATTTCAAATTGGATCAGTCTCTTGTGTCATTAGGTTTTGAGAGAAGTCCGGCTAAACATGCTGTGTATAGGAGAGAAAAATGTGATACATTTCTCTTGGTTGGAGTATATGTTGATGATTTGGTCATCATTGGATCAAACATTAATGATATAACCGAGTTCAAGAGACAGATGAAAAAAATGTTCAACATGAATGATCTTGGACTTTTGAGTTATTATTTAGGCATTGAGGTGGAGCAAACAGCTGGAACAATTTCTTTGTGTCAAGTTGGGTATGCTGGAAAAATGCTAGTATTGTCTAGTATGGCAGATTGTAACTCATGTCAGACTCCCATGGAAAATCGTCTGAAGTTGAGCAAGAAGAGTGGCGGTTATCCTATAAACGAGACCGAGTATCGAAGCATCATCGGAAGCTTACGATACTTAGTGAATACAAGGCCGGATATTGCATATTCAGTTGGTATTGTGAGTCGGTATATGGAAGTGCCAACTAATGAGCATATGACAACGGTTAAACATATCTTGAGGTATGTAAGTGGCACAAAAGGTTATGGTTGCTGTTATGAAAAGTGTGATGGTCTGGAGCCGAAGCTTGTGGGATATTGTGATAGTGATTTGGCAAGCGACATTGATGATCGCAAGAGTACCACTAGAACAACATTTTTCCTTGGACAAAGTTTGATTACTTTGGCATCTCAGAAGCAGAAAATTGTAGCTCTTTCTTCTTGTGAAGCCGAGTACATTGCAGCAGCTACGACCGCATGCCCAGGTGTTTGGTTGAGCCGCCTAATTGGAGATCTCAAGAAGCAAGCACCGGAGAAGATCAAGTTGATGGTGGACAACAAATTGGCTATTGCACTTTGCAAGAATTCAGTCTATCATGATCGGAGTAAACATGTCGACACAATGTATCATTTTCTTCGTGAATGTGTTAAGAGTGGCAAGATTGATGTGGATCATATCAGCACAAAGGGTCAGCTTGCTGATATATTTACTAAGGCTCTTGGTTGCATCAAATTCGTTGAGATGAGACAGAAGTTGGGCATCAAGAATGTTAAGTTAGAACGACAAGCTTATGGGGTGATTTGTTAGTTTTAATCTTGTCGTTCACGTTAATTTTCTGTTTTAGGATTGCACTAATTTGCTAATGTATTAGGCAATACCAAAGCAATCGGATTGCATAGCGTCAGAGTCTTTTGTTTTTGGTTTGGAAACTGTAGCAAGTCATGTTGTTGCCGGTAAGGTTTCTGCTTTCGCTGGAAACTCTAAAAGAGGGCAAATCATGATGCAATCCAATTGTAGCTCATTAGATGTCAATAAAAGGAAGAAAGCATAAAAGCTATAGTAAGATTTGCGGCGCAAAATAATCCTCATGTGTTTCTTTTCTCTGTGTATCTTGTTCTCCAGCATATTTAGAGTTCAGCACAAAGAAAGCGTTTTTTCAGTGTTTGTGCATGATCTAAGGTCTCTGCTACAACAATCCCCCCCCCATGGTGGAGCTCGCCAAGCTCTTCCTCCGCCGTGACATGCCAGTCGTCGTCGCCATCCTGACCCCGCCGGCCTCCACCACCGACTTCATTGCCGCCTTCGCAATAGCAAAGCATGCATCACCGCTTCCGGAGGTACTGCATGGATCGCCACCCATTGTCATCTACACCACCTCCTCGACATCGTGGGCCGATGGGTAGACCAACTGGGAGGGGAGCACAAGGGGCCTCATTAGTTTGTTCTTGTCCTCCGCCACTGTGCTCCTCGCTGACCCAGCGGTCGCCATGCACAAAGGAAACGCTACTACATAGGGTAACAAGGCACGAACACAGTGACACGAGTGCTTTGTTAGGTGCAGGTCGGTATGAAAACAACCCACAAGTCTGGGTCTTATATGTGGTGTTTGGGTAGGCCTGGTAATGGGTGACAAACTAACCCATTTCCAACCAACCCACAACAGCAAACTCCACTTTTTCAACCCAAACTAGACCACTTCGCATCCCATAGGGTCCGACCCAAACCAACCCACATCATAATTCAATCCAAACAAACTCAAACCATTCTGTAATATGGGTTCAACCAACTTTCCCAATCCATTTCAACCCATTCCGACCCATCTCCAACCCACCTAGTTCAACCCATCTCGAGCTTGTCCACAGTCATCACTGGACTGGTAATGGGGGAGAAATATCTGCGCACATGTAGTAAGACTCAACAGTCTGACACATCCCACCGATGAACAAATCCACACCGAACAGCTCCAGTCGATCAGTTGCTAGCTCTGGACCAGGAGCTATAGACCATGGACCACAGGTAGCGTGAGGCTGATAACTGTCTAGGCCAGATGATGGCGCTCCTTGCCAAGCTCGACAATTTAACGGGTTTCATTCATGTTTGTTTGGTCGCTCATTTGTCTTCTTACTCCGTAGTTCTTGTTTTGTTCAGATAGCTGCATCGATTTAACAGGTTGTTGCTGCCATCTTGTGAGCCATTCGGAGAGGCCAAAGTTGAGCAGCTTGTTCATGGCATTTTCGTCGCAAGATAGAATCCATTTCTCGGCAATCTTGGGGGTGTTTGATCTGCTGTGTGGCACAAAAGGCGTGACCTTTCAGTTATGTGATGCATCCCAAGGCACGAATCCACGCAGACCCAGTGCTCGAACACTAGGTCGACCAATTCAACTGCCTGTTGGATTCGTTTGTCATGCTGATACTCAACAAGGTTGAGGATGTGCGGCCCTTGGCCGGTGCTCCGCCGTGTCAAAGCGGTTCTACGGGGTTGTTCCCCATGTCCATGATATGTATGTCAAGATTGACGTGTCGTGATGGTCGATGGCGACACTGATGACACACTCAACCTGTCCTCACCGAAGCCCTGGAACTTCCTCTCGCACTTCCTGAAGCTGATGCTGTTCACAATCATCAAGCCGTTCCACAACATGCGCAACGCAAATGGAACTGGGCGGCCGCTCTTCGGATCGAGCTCCCTTTTGGAGATGTTGGGACTGAGGAGTGAGTTCTCCTGAAATGGCGAGCAAAGTATGGGTACCTGGGTTGACCGCAAGTCTATTGGTGCAGAGCATGAGCCAACTTCAGAGAACAATGGAAGCATGCCAGAGTCTTTCTATACCAATGGTAGGCTAAAACTCTGTGTCGTGTGGACAATCAGCTCTCTGGTTGTAGCATCAACGAGGCATTATCTTCTCCGGTCAATTACCAAGGACCGTCCCATCCTTGCGAGCTTGGTACTGACCGATGCCGATGGCCAGGGCACATTGTGCATGGGAGCAGAGTAGCTGAGCGAATTTAGAGAAAACCAATTGTCAGCCTCAGCATGTTCCAACAGGACTTAGGTCCCATCCTGCAACATGAAGTTGAAATACGCTCCATATATCGAGCTGCCTAGAGGCATTGCGTTGCAAGGTGCTACATTGTTTGCTATCATGCCCTCAACCGAGGGAAGCAACGGCAGCCATACCAGCCGTAAGGAAACAGATGCATTTGTCTCGGGAGCATTTGATGGACCATTCAAGTTTGTTGTAAAGGCTCTGATGAAGAGACGCACTTACCTTCTGGAGATGAATGGCTTCTAGATATCTTGAGTTCTTTGGTGCAGGCATGGGTCATTTAGCTACTTTTAACTTTTGATCTGTGTAATAGGTTGTGTTTGTTGTCTGTTGTGTTAGCTCTTTGTACAGTGGTGACATTTGGCTGGTTATATGAAAAGCATATCAAATTAATGTATTTTTCTCATTGCTCTCCTCCCTGATGCCATGTGGGATACTTTGACGTGTTCCAACTATCATGCAGACTGGTTGTTTACCTCACTTTTTACACCTCCATTGGTCTTTAATTTTGCTTTTGCCAGTTGAGATGTGTGAAACGGCAATGTGCATTATATGCCTTACTTTTTTAAGCAAATGAACCAAGTAAACTATACAACTGAGAAACCACGTGTAGTGTTGGCTTCCTCTTTGCATTGACATCGTAACCTTGTATGGGAGATTCAGATTTAGTCATTGTGTTTGTGTTCGTACCACTGCATGGGTAAATTTGTAGCTAAATTTCCAACCATATTCAAACGGAATATCGGCCGATCCCGAGAAATTTGTAGCTAAATTTCACAAATGAAAGTTACAAATAGAAATGAGTAAGTAACAAGTACACTTGAAGTGTTAAAATCAGAGGTATAACAGTCTTGTTACCTCAAATCCTCACTTTTAGAATTTTATGTGATAGAGTTAATCTTGTTTTGTTAAGCTTTTTTTTCCTTTCGGTTTTTCGTTTCCTAGTCGTGTACGTGTAAGTAACGAGTTTGTAGCCTTTAAAAGGCCAAGTCCTGTAGTCATGAAGTTGAGTTGAGAGAAGAAATAAAAAACCAAAAAGAGGAGCACTGCTCTCGAAACCAAAAGATTAGGTTCTTTGCGAGTTTTCGTTTTGTCTTGTGTTACTTATATCTCCAGCAAAAAGAAGAGCAAGGCTAGACGCACGTAAAGACAACATAGGCGAGACACTACTTCCAAGCAGGAACATGTGAAGACTTTGAAGCATAGGAGTGCTGCTATCCGACAGCATCATGTGGAGAAAAGAAAAGACCAAAAGACAAGCTTTCAATGGGTCACGTCGAAGCAATTAAGACAACAGAGTGAGCCGAGCATAGCTGTTCCCAGCAGTTTTTCTGGACGAAGACAAAGAAATTCCAATAATTGGTATCAGAGCCTGTTGATCTTGGTGATATATGAAGATCATGGGCAAGAAGGCGAATATGCGCGTCCAGGGAGTCTGGGGCGCAGTCAAGTATCAAGTGTGGGTAATGAAGATGAAGATGAACATGTGCACCCAAGGTGTTTGGGGCACAATCAATCTGAAGGGGAAAGAGATGGCACGTGAAGCACAGATGATGTTTCAAAAGATGCACGAGGGAGTTGACCTCGAGAATCTCTAGGTGGGAGAAACCCAGTTGGTGGATGAGTTCGCTGACAAGCCGACCCTATTTCTTTCCTCATGTGTCAAAGAGGCGCCGATCATGGTGATGTTGAACGAGGAGAACATAGCTCCCAAACTACGCATGGAGGGAGGCAACCATGATCACTTTGATCTGTGGTACTTGGACAATGGAGCAAGCAATCACATGACGGGAGATCGCTCCATATTCCATGAACTTGACGAGAAGATTTCAGGCAAAGTCAAGTTTGGCGACGGCTCCACAGTACAGATAATAGGCAAATGATCAATGCTATTACAATGCAAGAACGGCAATTAGAAGATGTCACCTAAAATTTACTTCATACCGAGTTTGTGTAGTAACATACTCAGTCTCGGGCAGTTGGTGGAAGGAGAGTGCAAGGTGGAGCTGCATGATGAGTTCTTGCGTACCTATGACAAAAACAAAGATCTATTGATGAAGATGAAAAGATCCCCAAACCGGTTGTACAAAGTTTCTTTGAAAACTTGTAAGGTGGTTTGTCTGAAGAGCAGCCTAGAGGAGCCAGAGTGGTTATGGCATGCAAGACTTGGGCATATGAATTTTCAGTATTTGAAATGGATGGCTAATAAAGAGATGGTGATCGGGCTATCTAATATCAACCATCCCTTGCAGATGTGTGAGGGTGTTTGGTGGTGAAGCAAGCAAGGAGCCCATTTCCGTCGCAAGCAAGGTACAGGGCATCACGCCCGCTAGAGCTAGTTCACATGGATCTATGTGGCCCAATCACCCCTAACACCAACGCGGGTAATCAATATTTCTTTCTTCTGTGGATGATTATTCCAGGGTAATGTGGGTATACATGCTAAAGACGAAGGGCGATGCAAAAAAGTGTATTCCAGAAATTTATGGCGCAAGTTGAGAACGAATCTGATCACAAAATAAAGGCCATCAGATCAGACCGTGGAGGGGAATTCCTGTCTAAGGAATTTGAGGCGATATGTGAAGCAAAGGGGATCAAGCGCTATTTCATAGCTTCGTACTCACTACAGCAAAACGGAGTTGTAGAGCGGCGGAATCACACGGTGATGGCCATGGCACGAAGTTTTTGAAGACAAAGTCCCTCCCAGGAAGATTTTGGGGTGAAGCGGTACGACATGCAGTCTATATCCTCAATAGAGCTGCAACAATGGCACTGGATGATGTCACCCCATATGAATCATGGTCAGGAAAGAAGCCAAGTCTGGCACACCTACGGGTATTTGGTTGCATTGCACATGTGAAGGTGAACACCTACATCAAGAAGCTTGATGACCGGAGTAGACGGATGATCTATTTGGGAGTGGAACCGGGCAGCAAGGCCCATCGCCTATTTGAGCCTAAAACACACAAAAATCAAGTCAGCAGAGACATTGTCTTTGAAGAGGATAGTGAGTGGAACTGGAAAAACGAGCAAGGTATGGAACAATAAAACTCTTTTTCAGTGTTAGGCGAAGAAGCAGGCATCTCGACGCCTGAAGATGTCTCAGATTTCTCCGGCCAAGGGGACGGCATACCCCACGGGC
Organism: Phyllostachys edulis; assembly: GCA_036346405.1. NCBI lineage: Eukaryota > Viridiplantae > Streptophyta > Magnoliopsida > Poales > Poaceae > Phyllostachys > Phyllostachys edulis. The sequence continues at coordinate 8,739,083 of CM070554.1, read as the reverse complement.
ATGCAGTGCGCATGCAAGCATGGCAGATAGCGGCTCGAGAGGACCAGCATGTCCTGGCGACGGGACCCCCCACGTGCCTGCAAGTCCAGAAGGCCAAGGCAGGGAGCTTCCCCAAGGTAACGGCTCGGGTGGTCAATCCAGTGGGACCCATAAGCATGCAATTGTTCCTGGAGGACTCGGCTTGGGTCAAGCACGCGCAGGAGGTGCACAAGCAACCGGTGTTGTAGGCACTAGTGGACTCCACGCACAGATGGCTGGCATAGAAGATAGCGGAGGTCAAGCAGCGGTCGGCGGCAGTCTCACACATCAAAAGAAGAGGTTCCAGCGAGAACTAGTACAGAGAAGATTCCAAAATTCGGAAGTTTGTCCGAGATTTATGATCAGACTGATCCTGTTGAAACGGAAGAAGAGTTGTATTTTGACTCAACAGAGGAACCTGGAAATTTTGAGGAAGCAAATCAGCACTTGTAGTGGCAGCAAGCTATGCAAGAGGAGATCAACTCTATTGTGAAAAATGATACCTGGAAACTCGCAGATTTGCCAAGCGGTTTTCAGGCTATTGGGCTGAAGTAAGTCTATAAGGTGAAAAGAGATCTCAGTGGTGATATTGTGAAGCACAAAGCATGCCTTGTGGCGAAAGGGTATGTACAAAAGCGGGGGGTGGATTTCGAGGAGGTGTTCACTCCCAATGCCCGATTGGAGACAGTAAGACTTCTCATTACTTTAGCGGCTCATGAAGGGTGGCAAGTGCATCATATGAATGTTAAATCGGCATTTCTTATCGGCGACTTAGAGGAGGAAGTCTATGTTGCACAGCCACCTGGTTTCGTTGATGGCGCAAACCCGCATAAAGCATTAAGATTGAAAGAGGCGTTGTACGAGCTTCGACAAGCACCGTGGGCTTGGAACATAAAGCTGGGTCGTAGTATTTTGTCACTTGGTTTTAAAAAAAAAGCCAATTTGATCATGCCGTGTACAAAAGAGGGACATATTCATCAAGATTAATTGTGGGTGCATATGTGGATGATCTAATTGTCACAGGTACACACACAGGAGATTGCAAGATTGAAGGAGGAGATGATGAGTCTGTTCAAGATGACAGATTTGGGCCTTTTGAGCTACTACCTCTGGATAGAGGTAAAACAAACTGAAAGAGGGATCACGCTGACCCAATCAGCATATGCGGAGAAGATTCTTGAGAAGTGTGGTATGGAGAACTGCAATACTTGTCAATTCCCAATGGAGACTAGTCTGAAGCTAAGTAAGGTTAGTAACAGTCCACAATTGATGCCACATACTACAAAAGCATCGTTGGGAGTCTGAGATATTTAGTATATACTATACCTGATATCGCTTATGCTGTTGGGTATGTAAGTCGCTTTATGGAGTCTCCTACAAGCGAGCACATGGCAGCAGTTAAGCACATACTGATATATGTGTGTGGGACTCTAGAGTTTGGCCGTTTTATGAAAGAGGTGAAGGAAAAGAAATCTAGTTGGTCGGCTATAGTGATAGTGACATGGTTGGAGATGTTGATAGTAGAAAGAGTACAACAGGCAATCACAAAAGCAAAAAATAGTGGGCACTTTCTTCGTGCGAAGCGGAATATATTGCTGCTACCACTGCAGCATGTCAAGGGATTTGGTTGGGATAGTTACTTGGTGATCTTACACAAAAAGAGGTGAGCAAGTTTGTGCTTGTCGTAGGGGCGGCCCACCGACCCCCACGACCAGGCGAACACCGCAAGCACACACACCCCGCCGGGTACTGCCAAAGGGTCCAAAGGGCCGAAGGGGCCCAGAGGTGCCCGAAGGGCCCGAGGGGTGTGAGGTGGTTTGGAGCTTTTCAAACCTCCTGGGCTGCCAAAGTCGTCCAGGCAAGGGGGTCCCATACCACCCCCCCCTCGAAGGACCATAGTGCCGTTGAGTCGGGCACACCTGCTAGATGGACCAGGATCAGGAGGGTCCACCATGAGCCAAAAGCTACATCTAGGAGCAGGAAAAGCCTCTGCAGCCCCTACTAGTATAGGGTCCTGTACAGGGTAGGCTTGTAATCTCATATACCTAGTGGAAAGGATATAAATAGCCACCCCCATGTAAGGGGATAGACTGTATTTTTTCCAATTAATCAATACTTGCTTACTTTCTGACAACCAGTCCCCTCTTCGAGAACCCTTCGGGTACCCTCGCGGATACCAGGGGTCCCCTCTTTCTACTGTTTAGTATTTCTTGCTACGACAGTTGGCTCCGCCCGTGGGGACCAGCGGGAAAGCTACGAAGCACTGGCATGGCCCCACAGAAGAAGGCCAAACCCAAGGTCTTGACAAAAAACAAATCAAGAATAAATGATGGCCCCGAGCACCCCGAGGGCTAAGCAAAGCAGAACCTCAGCGGCAGCGGCGCCCCCTGCCCTGGCCGTAGAAGAGGAGGCGAATAACTCCACGCACGGAGATATCGTCGGCAACGCCACCCAGCGCGCCGAGGGATCTCTCCCCTCAGGCAACCCAGGGGGCCCGCTGCCCGAGGCTAGGGGTGCAAGCTGAGGATCATATGAAGCACTCCAGCAAGAACTGGCGGTCCTTCACCGAGAGTTGGCAGACCTCCGACACCCACCCCTGGAGACAGCCCTCTGCGGCCCCACTCCGGCCCTTGCCGCCAACCGGAGCGGAGGCCGCCCCCTCACCTTTGGCCTCGGTACTTCGGGGGGACCCTAAATCACTCCCCGCTGAGCATCAGGTTGGAGACAGCTCGCTGGCCATCAAGCTTCAAGATGCCGGAGGTCACGCCTTTCGAAGGGTGCACAGCCCCTCGGAATTCCTCCAGGTGTATTAGACCGCCGTCGAGGCGGCCGTAGGAGACGACACTACGAAGGCGAAGAGCGTCACCCTCGCCCTCAGGGACGTGGCGCTGACATGGTTCTTCACCATCCCCCCGCTCTATATATGCGTGGGAGCAGTTCCGGGACCTCCTCTGCAATAATTTCTAAGGAAACTACACAGAACCGAAAGACGCGGGGCACCTATTCATAGTAAATCAGGCCCCCGGCGAATCCCTCCGGAGCTTCTTCAAAAAATTCACGCAGGTAAAGTGTCAGGTAAAGAGTATCAATGAAACAACCATCATAAACACAACAACGTGCGGGCACTCCAGAAGGGCCCTCTATCAGAAAGGTTGGCCCGCAAGCCTGTCTGCACGGTGACGAAGCTCTTTGACAAGGTAGAAGAGTATGCCCAGGCAGAGGAAGGTAGTAGTCGGAGGGCCACAACCCCCGCTGCCCAGCATCTGCCGCCGCGGTTGGGGCACTCGCCAAGCCGAAGACCACCGACTACCGGCAGAAGGGCCGGAACGTCTACCATGTAGACGACAACCCACTCGCCGAGGGGGGAAGCCGCGGGGGGCGCCGCGGCCACTGCCGCGGCTGAGGGCGCTCGCGAAATGGCGGTCACCAACTCGACAACCGCACCAGTGCTAGAGGACCTCCACCATTTTGTGACCTTCACGGAGAAGGGTCGCACACGAAAAGGGAGTGTCGCACCATAGCAGCCATGCAGGACTACATGAGTCGTGACCGACAGCCGACAGCACGAGATGACGGAGGTAGGGCAGGCAACCAACTGCTCGCCCCGCCACCGAGACCCCGCATAGAAGCGGGCCGTGGGGAAAACCAACAAAGGATCATTAACATGATCACTGGAGGATCCTCGCTCGGCATACCTTCTAAAAGACAATGCCGCGCGTACGCCTGACAAATTCACCACCTTGCAACATACCCTATGTCTAGCCCGCCTTGCTACGCCGAGATACCCATCTCCTTCGGCCCCAAGGATGCCCGCGGAGTGTATTTCACACACCAAGACCCCCTCGTCATCTCCGCTAACATCGCGGACTTTGTGGTCAGGCGCGTCCTCGTCGATGGAGGGAGCTCGATGGACCTCCTCTTCGGCGATGCCTTCGACATGATGATGATCCCCTGGGATCTCCTGTCACCACCGGGCATACCCTTGATAGGATTCGAAGGAAGACCCGTGATGGCGCTGGGACAGATTAACCTGACGGTCATATTCTGCGACGACTTCACATCCCGGACCGAGGTCTTCACCTTTGACGTTGTCCAAATGGCCTACCAGTACAACGCCATTCTCGGTCGGGCCACGCTCAACACCTTCGGGGCAATAGCCCACCACAATTACTTGTGCATGAAGATCCCCGCACCAGAGGGCATCATCACGGTGCGGGGAGACCAAGACCTCGCAAGGCACATGGAGCTGCAAGCTCTCTCTCCAGCCCGGCACGTCCACACCGTCAAGCCTGACCAAAAGGACCAAGCAAGCCCGCCGCCGACGAAATGGGCACCGAAGCCAAAACCGCAAGGGCAGCTTCTATGAGTCCCTATAAGGGACGACTCCCCAATAAGGACGGTGGCCCTTAGGGCGGAGCTCCCGACAGAGGCACGCGACACCATCCTCGGGGTACTCTGCAGCAACGCGATGTCTTCGCCTGGGGCCCGCAGAACATCCCCGGCGTAGCGCGGGCAACAATCGAGCACCGGCTCGCCATCCAAAGTGACGCGTCGCCTAAGAAATAGAAACTGCGGCGTATGTCGGTGGACCGCCTGGAAGCGGCCAAAAAAGAGATTGCGAAGCTACTAAAGGCGGGGGTCATTCGCGAGATCAAATACTCGGAGTGGTTGGTCAACCCCGTCCTCGTACAGAAAGAAATAGGCAAATGGCGCATATGCGTCAACTTCACCGACCTCAACAAAGCATGCCCCAGGGCGACTTCCGTTACCCGACGACCAAGCGGTGTCGCCACTTCGGTACGTGGTGATGAGCTTCTTGGACGCCTACTCCGGGTACCATCAAGTACTCATGGCCAAGGAGGACGAACCGAAGACCGCGTTCATCACGCCCATAGGAACATATTGCTACACCCGCATGCCCTTCAGCCTCAAGAATGCGGGGGCAACATTCGCCCGTCTCATGACCAAGGTCCTAGCCGACCAACTCGGCCGTAATGTGGAAGCTACGTAGACGACATAGTTATCAAGAGCAAGCTCATAGAAACACATACGAGGGACCTGGAAGAAACCTTTGCCAACCTTCGGGCAGAGGGGATCAAGCTCAACCCTGAGAAGTGCACATTCGGCATAAAGGCAGGCAAGCTCCTGGGCTTCCTCCTGTCCGAAAGGGGTATCGAGGCCAACCACGAAAAAATTAGGGCCATCCAGGAGATGAAGCCCTCTCACAACACCCGCGAGGTGCAAAAGCTGACAGGGCGCCTCGCCGCCCTCAGCCGATTCCTGTCCCTCTCGGCCGAAAGAGCCCTACCATTTTTCACAACACTCTAGGGAACGGAGCCGTCCCGATGGACGGACGACTGCCAGAAAGCATTCAAAGACCCTAAACAGTACCTCGCTCAGTTGCCAAGCCTCACCAGCCTGGAGCAAGGCGCAGACCTGCTACTGTACATCGCCACCTCTCCCTCGGCGGTGAGCGCAGTCCTCATCCAAGAAAGCAATGGTCAGCACCCAATATACTATGTCTCGGAGGCCCTCCAAAGGGCCAAAATCCAATACACAGAACTCAAAAATCTAGCATACGCCCTGCTTATGGCCTCGCGCAAGCTCCGGCACTATTTCTTGGTGCACTCCATCACGGTCCTGATGTCCTACCCACTAGCATTGCTACTTCGGAACAAAGACACCTCAGGCAGAATAGGCAAGTGGCGGCAGAGCTAGCGCCCTTCGACATCACCTTCGCAGCGAGAACCGCCATCAAGTCACAGGCCCCCGCAAACTTCATCGTCGAGTGGACCCCGCCTAAAGAAGAACAGCCTTCGGCCGCAGTGGAGGCCTCGTGGATAATGTACACGGATGGATCATGGTGCGCCGCCAGAGCTAGCGCCGCAGCCAACTTGGTCACCCCCAACGGACGAAGCGTATCACACGCTGCGCGCCTGGACTTCCCGACAACAAACAACGCTCGGAGTACAAGGCATTACTACTGGGCCTCCACAAAGCAAAAGCGCTGGGAGCAAAGTGCGTCATCATCAAAAGCGACTCCTTCCTTGTGGCGGGCCACTTCGACAAGTCATTCCTAGCGAGGGGCCCCGAAATGGCCTGGTACCTGGCCACAGTACGAGAAGCGGCCAATCACTTCCTCGGCATTATCGTCCAAGCAATCCCCAGAGGTAACAATGAGGCAGCAGATAGATTGGCAAAAATGGCTAGTTCCGATGAAGGGCCGCCGCTGGAAGTATTCTACGAGGCTCTTAGCAAATCCTCCGCGGCACCTGAAGCACAATGGGCTGCGCCCAAATCAAAATGGGTTGCCCCCGAAGCGCAAGGAGTCGCACTCCTTTGCTCCCGGTGGCTGAGGCGGATTGCCGAGACGTCATCATCAAGTACCTCACAGGCGAAGAACCCGAAGATGTGACAGAAGCAAAACGCCTTCGTTGTCGGGCACGGAATTACTACATGATAGCCAGGGAACTCTACAAGGGAGGCGTCTACGCCCCTTTACTCCACTGTGTATCCTAGAAGGAGGGTCAATCCCTCCTCAAAGACATCCACGAGGGACTTTGTGGTGCGCACCAAGCGCCCCGGGACCTCGTGGGGAGAACTTTTCGCCAAGGATTTTACTGGCCGACTGCGCCTCGGGATGCGCAAGACCTTGTCTAGCGCTGCCAGGGATGCTAGTGGGCCAGCCGCAGCCCGAAGGCATCAACGCTGCCACTACAACCCCTGCCCCCCATCTGGCCCTTCGAGCGATGGGGACTGGACATCATTGGACCATACCCAGCGGCCAAGATCAACCTCTGCTTCGCGTTCGTCGCCATCGAGTACTTCTCCAGATGGGTCAAAGTTGAGCCAGTCAACAAAATCACTGCGGCAATAGCACAGCGGTTCACATGGAAGAACATCATTTGACGATATGGGGTGCCGCGTGACATCGTCATCGACAACGGCACCCAGTTTGACTCGGAGGCCTTCGGAGCATTCTGCAACGACCTAGGCATAACAATATGCTTCACGTCCGTCGGACACCCCGAGTCCAATGGGGCCGTCGAGCGGGCCAATAGCAACCTCCTAGATAGCTTGAAGAAATGCCTCGTGGGCCTTCCAAAGGGACTTTGGCCTGAAGAGCTCCAGAAGACTCTATGGGCATTCCGAACATCACCCACGAGAGCTACAGGCTTCTCTCCATTCAAGCTCCTCTTCGACGACGAAGCCATGACCCCAGGAGAGTTCGCAGCCAGGTCCCACTAGGCAACAACACAGGTAGACCCAGCAGGGCGGGAGGTTTCTCTCGACCTCCTCGAAGAACAACGCGTGCATGTCGTCTCAATCATGGCAAGGTACAGTGAAGGAGTTGCTCGGGCATACAACAGAAAGGTCAAAATCCGCACCCTTGCACCAGGCGACATGGTTCTAAAGCGAGCCGCAAACACCACGACCACGGGCAAGCTGGAGTCCAAATGGGAAGGGTCGTACATCATTACCGATGCCACAAGGGCCAGCTCCTTCCGCATCACGACACCGGAGGGGCAACAAGTGGACCACACGTGGAATGCAAAGAGCCTCCGAGAGTTCTATCCTTAGCACCTTTGTAAAAAACTGGCTGTGCTCAGAAAATCGCCCCGTCACCCTTGTACAACGAGGGCATGGACAAAATCAAAATGTGCCTCATGGCATGTTTTGCCTGCATTTAATGAAAAAGGCGGCACGAGGCAACAAGGCAGTGTATAAACAAACACTACACATGGCCTTCGGCCCCAGTGTACGCGATGCCCTTCGCAGGCACGAGTGTATAAGCAAACACCGCGCATGGCCTTAGGCCCCGGTGCACACTGATGCCCTCCGCAGGCATGAGTGTATAAACAGGCACCGCGCATGGCCTTCGGCCCCAGTGTACACCGATGTCCTCTGCTGGCATGAGTGTATAAACAGACACCGCGCATGTCCTTCGGCCCTAGTGCACATCAATGCCTTCCGCAGGCATGAGTATATAAACAGACACCGTGCATGGCCTTCGGCCCCGGTGCACACCGATGACCTCCACAGGCATGAGTGTACAAACGAAGACGACACGCAAGGTTAACCCCGCAACGCTTGGTCCTAGAACCAAAACGCACCAGGGGGCGGCGTCGATCTTCGCCTCCCTCTCGTAAAGAATTAGGGCTCCCCGGAGCCCTATCTAAAAAAGTATGGAGGACGACGCGAGGCTTCGCCTCCCGCTCGCAGAAAGCTAGGGCAACCCAAATGAAAACAAAAAAAAAATAGAAGGCAAGACGAGCAAACATTACACGATACATTGCAAGCTCAACATACACAACATACAGCGGCCAAACAACGCGGCCCACACTAACAATACACACGCTCAGCACTACACGGGAAGTACAGTATGAACACATCAACCGTCCACGGGGACAAAATCCCACGGCTCCTCGCGCAGCACCCACTTGAGCAGTTCCTCGTCAGATGGACCGGTAGCCATGAACTTCAAATACTCCCTCTCCGGGCACACTCTTCTGACCCATCGGAGGAGCTCGACAAAATAGCAAGCATGGTGGGAGGGGGCAACGGCCACTCGGGTGTAGTCAAAACCCCCTAGCTCTCCTAGAAAGCCCGTATCTCTTCCCGCGCCCTCGCAGCCCTCTGTTCACGAAGGCGAAAAAAACCTTTTCATCGGCCCTTCCGGTTTGCCTTCTTCCAACACTGCCACTTGGAACCATGACATACGATGCCCCGGTAGCACACCTTGAGAGGCCAGATCGAGAGTACCATGCGCTCATCCTTCAGACCGCGTGAGGGGGCGGAAACCTTCAGTCGCCACCTTTTAGGGCAAGGCCCTCAATCGGGATACGACGGAACAAAACTAGACCACCCTGAACAAAATATAAATTAACATAAAACAACACGCACGGTAGTAACACAGGATTCTTTCCATTCACAAAATAGTTCATTACAAAAGTCAACCCCTCCCTAATGCCGCCCCAGCACGCGTAGTGACACCGGAGCAAAGAAAAAGAAAAACCCTAGCCAATGATCAAAAAAAAGAGCGCTTCACGAAGAGGAGCGGAGGTTCACACCTTGCCTCCGGCGGTGGCCCCCCGCTCAGCCGCTCCGACCCCATCCGCCGGGCCCTTCCCTTTCTTCTTCTGCGCCAGGGCTGCACGGAGCGACTCCATCGTGGCATCACGGCCGTGCGGGCCCAAAAGTCCTTGGCAAGAGCGTTGCTAACCCTCCACGCCTACTTCTTACCAAAAGCAATCTCCGCCGCAGAAGCCACGAGCACAGAGTTGGCACCAAGCCCGTCGACATGCCCGCACCCAGCGTGCTGTAGAGAAACGAGGGTTGCCATCCACGTCGCCTTCGCATAGTGATTATCGTAGGCACGAGCGGTTGGGAGAAACACTTCCCTGTCATGATGGAGGCGATCTAGGGTTGCATCCATCTACTAGGACGGTGTGCCTCTGGGGAAGAGGCACGGCGCCAAGCTCGGTCATAGTGCCCTCCATACGGTCCAGCTCCTCCCATGTAGCCCGCGAAACGGTGGCCGAAAGCTCTCGCTCCGCCGCAACCTCCGCTTCGAGGACGGAGCGGACATTCCGCAGAGACCCCACTTCCTCTTGCAAAGCGCGCTGCTGACCCTCTAGCTCAGCAACCCTCGCCTCCAGCCCCCTTGCCTTCTCGTCAAGAGCCGAGCACTTCGTGTCTAGTGACTCGCTCTGTGCTTGCTCCTCATTAATCCGCTCCTGGATCTCTGCATACCCACGCTGGATATCCCCCTCGAGCACGCGCGACAGCATCAAGGTCTAACAAAAAAAACACCATCAGAACAAGTCCTAGCACGAAACAGCGGGCATATCCAAACTTACCCTCATTGTGTTTGCCTCGATGCTCCGGAACATCTTCTCCGTGGGCATTCGCGGAAGAGCTCGGACATGCAGGGCGGGGTGGCAAAGTGGGCCACTTCCTCACACACCGCAGCCGCCCCGAGGCTGACCTTGAAATCTTGGGTACACAGCGGGCCTACATTAGCAGTGCCCATGGCTCCGGAGGCACCGGTAGCCGCCTCGCCCCGCCCTGCGCCCAAGGCATCCTCCGAAGTTTCGACACCAGAGCCGTCCCGGTGCACCCCAGCACCGGAGAGACCAACAGACCCTTTGAAACCAGAGACCGCCCCACCTCCATTGACTCCCTCGACGACCCGCGTTGCGCAGCGCAAGAGCAAGTCAGCCGAGTGCAAAAAAAAAAGAAAAAGTAAATAGGGAGCCGAAGCTAACGGCTCGTGTCGTGGGCAAAGGCGTGCTCCTCTACCAGGGTATCCTCGGTACCCCGCGATACACCTGCGAAGGCGTCCTAGTGGACACCTCTTCGAGGGCCATACTCACTATACCAAACGAGCTCGCCACCACCTCCGTAGCACCCTCCCACGGAGCAATCGCTAGCGACGCCGCCGATGAACTCGACGAGCTGCTCGCTTCCTCCGGCGGCTCGGAAACTCGAGACACCTTCTTGGGGCAGGCCTGTCGCTCCGCTCCCCGACGCACTGAGCGACACATGCTTGCGCCCCAACAACCATAGGGCATCAGGCTTGTCGGCGGCGCCTTCCAGCTCCTTCAGGCCGCGAACCCGCTTCTTCTTCCCCACGTCAGGATCCACACGCTCTACCAAAACAACGACAGGATCCGCGTACGCGCGGTTCAAACATGGCTCTCACACCACTAGCCCTCGTTTTGCATGTTCCTCCCCGGTATAGGGGCCCAGGAGCTGCTTCACGGCACGCTCGGCCGCGTCAATAGATAGCACTGCAGGAGTGTCAGGCACCGGAGCACAACTACATAAAAATCGCAAAGCAAAGGGTCGAAGTAATCACCTGCGTGACCCCCTAGCTTCAAGAGGAGAAACCCATCCTTCGGCTCGCCAAGCTCCATGCTCCAGCCCCGCGCCAACGGCCACAAGCAAAGCGCGCAAAACTCCTCTACAAGGTCTCGGGTCAACATCCGTCGGGTCGCGGTAAGCAACACTCGGAGCAGCGCCTCCTCCCTCGCAGAAAGGTCGATGCCTAGGATCTGAATAAGTTGAATCGGCCCCCTGCAAGAGCAAAGCCCGGCGTCGGGAGCACACTTGTGGTAAAACCACCTGCGAGTCCAATCGGTCTCCCACCTATTCCGGGCGGCCGAAGCGGGCAGGTACTGAAGAAGCCACGCCTTCGGTTGGAAATTGACACTCCCGAAGATCAGCGTCTCGTTGGTGTCTTTCTTCTTCTTTAGCTGGCACCTTCCATCGTGGAGGTACGCGAAGAGTCGTGCCTCCCCGTCCTTCGCCCCTGTGGAGCGAAGCACCCACTCGAAGACGCCAAGCTTGACGATGGAGTTGGGCATCGGTTGGGCCAGATCGACCCCGTACATCTGAAGAACCTAGACCATCGAGTCAACGCACGGCAGGCAGAGACCCGTGTCCAGGAAGGCCACGAACAAGATCGTTTTGTCCTACCGGGGTGCCAGCGCAACCTTTGAGCCGGGGGCACGAACGTCATTCAGGTCCGCCAGCTTCCCCTCGTCCTTGAGGGCTCGCAGAACTGCGGCGTCACGGTGGAACGGCCCAACTCGTCCGTGTACGCCACCACACCACACCCCGTCTTTGTTTAACCATCATCTCGCGGCGCAAAGGAGCACTTCGAACGGCGGGGTGCAAGACATGTGAATGAGCAAGACGCGGGGCGGGGCTACAAACCAAGGCTCGGATGTGAATAAGGGGATTCAACCCCAAGCCCCTATTTATAGGCGGCGCATGCACATGACGACAGCCGGGCACGAGCCGAAAGCCACGACCCAAACAGAGAATGACATGTGGCGAGCCAACAGCACACCGAGTCGACAAACGTTATGGCACACAGGAACCAACAAACGACGGTAACAAAGGCACCACACAACCACTAGACACGGCACCCGAAGCATCGCGAAAGCCACCCATTTATGGCGCGCGGCGCCCAACGTTGCACGCTATCCAACGGGCCGCCACCGGGCCTGCCAGCTTGATCCTTGGGCCGCAGGGAGGGGCACGCCAACTAAAAGCTTTGCCAGGCTGAAGGGGACGGTGTACCTGTACCCTCTGGGAAGAAAGGTGCGGTTTCAGCCATTACGAAGCAAGACCTTGACCACGAGGGGCTTGTCGTAGGGGCGGCCCACCGGCCCCCACGACCAGGCGAACACCGCAAGCGCACACACCTTGCCTGGTATCGCTGGAGGGTCCAAAGGGCCAAAGGGGCCTAGCAGGAGGGCCCGAGGGTGTGAGGTGGTGCAGGAGCTTTTCAAACCTCCTTTGGCGACCAAAGTCGTCCGGGCGGGTCTCATATCCTCGGAGACCACAGTTCACCGAAGCCTGTGCACTGCTAAATGGACCAGAACCAAGAGGATCCACTATGAGTCAAAAGCTATATCTAGGGGCAGGAAAAGCCCCTGCAGCCCCTACTAGTATAGGGTACCCAGTGGAAAGGCTATAAATAGCCACCCCCCTGTGTAAGGGGATAGGCTGTATTTTTTCCGATTAATCAATACTTGCTTACTTCCTGACAACCAGTCAAGTCCCCTCTTCAAGGAGTTAATCTTGTTTTTGGTATTTTTTTTTTTTTGCTTTCAGTTTTTCGTTTCCTAGTCATGTCCGGTTCGGACAGTGAGTCTGTGTAAGTAACAAGTTTGCAGCCTTTATAAGGCTAAGTCTTGTAGTTATGGAGTTGAGTTGAGAGAAGAAATAAAAAAGCAAAAAAGAGGAGCACTGCTCCCGAAACCAAAAGATTGTGTTCTTTGTGCGTTTTCATTTTGTCTTGTGTTATTTGTCTCTCCAGCAGAAAGAAGACCAAGGCTGGGCGCACGTAAAGACAGCATAGACGAGGCACTACTTCCAAGCAAGAACATGTGAAGACTTTGAAGCATAGGAGTGCTGCTGTCTAGCAACATCACGTGAAGAAAAGAAGAGACCAGAAGTCAAGCATTTAATGGGTCACGTCGAAGCAATTAAGACAACCGAGTGAGCCGAGCATAGCTGTTCTCAGCAGTTTTTCTGGATGAAGACAAAGAAATTCTAATATTATGGGCCAACCTCCTATCAAACATTTTCTCCAGACAGCTCTAGATTATTACAAAAGTAGATCCTTTCAGAATCATGAGCTAAGAGCTGAAAAATGAGGAGTTTAGCCCTACCAAACAGGCCCTTAGAATACGACGAAAGAATCGGCCATGTCGTACTTCATCTTCTCCAGGTTCGGCGAGACGGCGAACTTGATCATCGGCGGCGGCCCGCAGGCGAGCGCGAGCCTGTCGTCGCCGCCCTCCGGCACGTGCTCCCGCAGGATGTCCTCCGACACGAACCCGACGCTGTACTTCCACCCTTCCTGCGGCCGCTTCACCTGGTCGATGACGTACCACACCTTGAGCCTGTCCGGGTACTCGGCGGCCCACCGGTCAAGCTCGTCGCGCAGGAGGATGTCGTCCTCCATCCGGTTCGCGTACACGAGGTGCATCTCCGTCTCGTCTTCCGGCTGGTCGCGCAGCACCGCCTGGATCACCTGGTACATCGGCGTGATCCCGCTCCCGCCGGCGATCATCGCCAGCCGGCGCGCGTGCCGCTGCTTGCCGTTGATCATGAAGTTGCCGCGGCCGGTGTACTCGACGTGCCCGAGGGGCCCCTTGACGTCGATGTAGGATCCTATCGGGAGCGATTCCAGGTACTGGGTCATGAGCCCGCCGTTGGGGAACTTGGGGTGCTCGTTCTTGAAGTACACCTTGACGAGGAGCTCAAATTGACCGATCTCATCGACCATGCTCGTCGGCGTGTACGCCCGCATGCACAGCTTCCCGTTGATGTCGGCGCACACGAAGATGTGCTTGCCGACCGGGAGGCCGAGCACCTGGTCGGAGGATGGCAGCGCGAAGCGGAACAGGCGGACGTCACGGGAGAGCTCCTTCTTGTCGACGAGGCGGCAGGGGACCTTCTCGCGCGGGCTGGAGAGCGCGACGGGGGCGGGGGCCGTGATGGCCTCGCGGATGGGGGAGGTGGGAGAGGTTGGACGCGCCGTGGACGGAGTTGTCGGAGCTGTAGCCGGTGCCGGTGGCGATGAGCGCGCCGATGCGATAGGTGTCGAGGAGCGCCTTGGCCTTGTCGGAGTGGATGGCGTCGAACTCCTCGGTGCAGTCGGTGCCGGCGTTGATGAGGATGCTGTCGGCGCCGCCCGGGTGGTCCTTGAGGAACGCGGTGCAGTCGTAGACGTGGCCGTGGACGACGATCCACGCCGAGTCCTGCGACGCGTGCTTGCGCACCTCGGACATGGTAAACTGCTTGCCGTCGGTGGTGTTCATGAAGGGCGTGGACGTGCTCCGCTTGAACCCCGGCGCGGCGGCTTGCGCCGTCTCCAGGTGCTTCTGCCGCGCCATCCACCCGCCCGACTGGTTGCCCGGCTGCGTCGGGTGCTCGAACACCAGCCCGATCTCCCCCTTGTGCAGCCGGCACACGTTCACCTTCACCTTGAACCAGCAGTTGCTCATCATCCCCTGCCAAGAACAACCAACCATCATATACACGCAAAACCATCAAAACTATATTCAGAACGGCGCCCTCACGTAATTAAGCTTGCAAATGACACGCCATTAGTATAGAGATGGATGCAGGTACGAACGTACCAAGAGGTTCCAGATGAGATTCTCGGGCTGGGTGTTGAGCGACTGGTCCCAGGCGCGGACGGCGATCTCCTTGGCGCCGAGGAGGTCGAGGACCTCGACCTCGACGGACCAGAAGCACCAGCACCAGTACCTGCCGTACTTGTTGGGCTTCTCCGGGTGGTCGAGCGCGCACACCAGCCATGTCTCGCCGCCGTCCAGCGTCACCTCCACTCTCGTCACCTTCTTGCCGCCGCCTACCCAAAACACAACAAAAGCCCTCGTCAGCCTCATGAGTTACGAGACTCGTTTTACTGGAAACCTCTTATTGCTGTTACTATGTTAGCGTGTGTGTTCTTTTTAAAGAAGTCACTGTTAGCATGTGATAGTTTATTCACGTACGCATGTATTCGGATTCGACACGTTTTCGATTGTCCCCAGAATATTCAGTGTCCATGTCGCTGGATTCCCCATTGCCTCCGGCCCAGCGCCAACTTGTTAATCATTGGCTCCCAACGTCGCCGGAGGATGACGACGTTAGACGGCATGATTCGGATGAATCATGCACGCTAGTTAGTCAAATGCTGGAGAAATATAATCCTAAACGGCGGCTAGCTATTACTTTCTCAATAGTTAATTTGTTCCGTGTTTGCAAAAAGGAGATGTCTTATTACATCATGTATATATTGCTCGATCGAGTTCTTACTACTGCAAGCTTGAAGGGGGAAGTATATTGTATATATGAAACGACCATGTTGTGAACAAAATACGTACTCGCAGATGCCTTAGCTATTAAGCATGAACTATCTTTACGAGTTGTTGCAAAAGTTTGATCCCATTCCGTGTAAAACAAATCGGTGTGTGCTCCGGTTTCCGCGCCGGTTTAGATCTTTCCAACATCTTAATTTCTTCTAATAAAATGAACCATGAGATAAGGAGCAAGCTGCAAAGATTGAGGTTATTTTTAGGTTCCAAGGACAAAATGTTAAAAGTGTTACAGTCATACAGGTTATTTTTAGGTCCCATGTCCTTGCAAACGGCCCTTCGTGATACCACTGGTCAGATTTCCTTCATCAGTTCATTTCTCTTATTTGGGCTAATGGCCTAGCAAGCCCAAGATGTTACCTTTTTTTTTACTACGAAAATGGAAGTCTAGAGTCGCCGCCGCCATCGCCAGAGAGACTTGAAAGAACAATGGCAAGTTTCCGTTTTCGTTGTACCAGCTCTAAGCCTCTAAGTAAGTCACAGCCGAAGACAAGTAAGGCAAGTCAGGGCCGAAGGTACGGACTCACCGGAGTAGGCGTATCCCCTCATGGTGTAGGCGCGCTGCGTCCTGATGGCGTTGATGGGTAGGATCTCGTCGTGCCCCGGCGTCGTGATCACCGAGTTTATGTTCAGCTCGTTGATGATGTGCTCCGGCTTGTACCACCACGCTGCGCATTTGCACAAACCGGCACATTTGTTCGATTCAGTCATTCCATTTCGCACGCATCAAAACGATCGAACACGGCGTAGTAATTCACAGATTTAGTTTGGTTAATTTACCTTCTGCGTTGGCGAGCTCGGCGTCGACGTGGGACGGCAGGACGCGGTTGTCCCAGTAATGGTAGTAGTTGTCGGACTCGGCGGTGGTGACGATGATGCGCTTGACCCACTTGACCATGCGCCCGCCGATGCAGCCTGGGATGATGACTCGCACGGGGAAGCCGTGGTCCGGCAGCAGCGGCTCGCCATTCTGCATGTACGCGAGCATGATGTCCCGCGACGGGTCCAATGCCCACTCGCGCGTGATGCTGGTGCCGTACTTGGAGCCCCCGCCGCCGGGGAGGTCCTCAGCGCCCTCAAAGCACACGTTGAGCGCGCCGCCCTTGCGAGGCATGATGCCGCACCGGAGCAGCACGTCGCGGAGGCGCGCGCCGCGCCACACCGACGTGGACACGCCGGCGGGGCCCCAGTTGAAGCCCGCCGTCTTCCGCACCATGTTCTGCTCCTTGCGCCGGTTGCCGGCGCAGACGAGCGTGACGGGGACCTCCACGGCGGGAAAGTCGTTGACCAACTTGTCCATGGTGAGCCGTGTGGGCCGCTTGACGAGGCCCGTCACCTCGACGGTCCACGTCGACCAGTCCCCCCGCGGGACGGCGCCGTGGTTGCGCACGTAGTGCAGAGGCGACGGGGTGATGAAGCCGTGGTGCATGAGCTGCGCCAGCGGCGGCTCGCAGTTGAACGGGTGCTTCCCCGTGAGCCGGATGAGCGACGGGTTGCGCTCGATCCACGCGTCCGCGGTGCCCTCGTCGCGCGGGTCGCGCACCGCCGGCTCCACCTCGAGCTGCAGGTGCGAGCCGTACAGCTCGCGCCAGTCCTCCTGCTCATCGTCCGACGCGTCCCCGTCGGCACGTGCCTTCCACGGTGGCGATATAAGGGGAGGGAAGCCGCACCCGCCAACGGGCGAGTCGGCGCGGCCCGGGACGCCGTTCGCGGTGACGCGCACCGGCGCGGAGCCCGGCTCGAGGCGGCCGAACTGCTGTGGCTCGACAGAAGCGGTCATGTTGCGGGGAGGTGCTCGGTTCTAGCTAGTGCTCTGCTTGCCGGTGATGCGGAGCCAGTATAGTAGTGGTCTGGAAGAGGCGCGAAATTTGTTGCTAAGAGAAGCGGTGTGAGGTGAGTATATATAGACGCGCGCAGCCGAGCTCCCGCATGACGTGGCGCCTCAAAAGTCAGCATGGCTCAGTTTTCCTCAACGTAGCAGCGTAGCACGGTCGTTTTGGGCTATTGGCGCTACGCTTGGAGTTTTGAGTTGCGCTCTGCAACACCACAAATTTTGCTGATTTGTTTCCTTTGAACTCGCAAATCTGGCCGATTCTTACCCCCTCTGGTCACAAAAAGATCGTCATTTTGGATATCGACACAATTCTTAATTTATATTGTAATATATTTATAAAACTTAACAAAATTATACTTTTATGAAAGCTCTTTTAGAGACAAATCTACGTGTACTATTTTCACGTGTTCAATCTAAATATTGAGAAAATTTTGATAGCCAAAGTTTAGAAAATTTGACTATACATACCCCAACATGACATTCTTTTGCGACTAAAAGGAGTAATATTTACTTTAGCAAAAATATTGCAATTTCAGCCAATTTAACCACTGCTTAAGGTGTGCATGCCTCTGTTCACAGTTATATTACAGTTGATCAAACGTCATGTTACTGCTTGTAACGCGTATTACATTTGTTCAAACTTCAAATCCAAACAATGATGTCCACAGAAACTGTCCAAACAATACTGTCCAGTAAACAATAGTGCTTGGTTGCATCTTACATGCCGGCTGTAGGGTTAACTAAGAAAACAAAAGGAGAGTGACTTTAGCTAACGCGGTAACCGTGACTATTTTGGGACACGGATTTACTATCTCACATGCATCTGAAAATTTGCAAAATCGTAGTCAAATTTGTTCACCGTTGGATTTAACGTGGAGATTCATACTACGGCCAGCCGGCATCCTCCTCTCCGACACCGCTAGGGTTCACCTGTTTAGGGTTTGGGTTCACCAGTGCCCTTGGGCTTAGAGGGCGACGGATGCACAGCAGTGGGCGGTGACGGTGTGGCAAGGCGGCGGTGGCACCGCCGGCGCTGCGGGATGGAGGAGGGAGGTGGACGGCGGCAGTCGGCGGGGGCGACAAGAAACGCAAAGGTTAGAGACGAAGAAGGAGGGCGGCGCGAGGGGAGGCTCTTGGAGAGGAGGAAGAAGGCTACATGGGGGCAGATCGCCGGAGAGGAGGAAGAACAGCGGCGCGGGAGGTGGTTGGGGCAGAGGGTGGGAGGCGAGAGCAGCGACAGGGGGTAGGGGGGGTAGTTGGTCGGCGGGCCTCAAGGCTGTAGGAGGCAGCGTGTGGGGAGGGGGCGGCGGCGTCGGCTGTGGGTGAAGGGAATGATGGTTAGGGTTATGGGATGGAGGGCAGTATATATGGAAGAGAGGGGGAGAAATCTAGATGGGTGGATCAAACTTCAGCGGTCTAAAAATTCCACTGATATTTTCAAAAAATAGATGAATGTGTAATAGTTGCCTGCCCCCTTTGGGACATACCCAGGTACTGACGTGCTGTTCATCTGAAAGACAAAAACAATCGCAAACCACCAACTAGCAAGGTAGTTAGGATCGCGATCCAAGTCTTAAAGTCTTACGACTCTACGAACCCACGACAGCCTGTCGATCCAAGTCTTATTGCCGATCCGATCCTACTCAAGGTCGGTAGGATCGCGATCCTACTCTTAGAGTCTTACGGTTCTACGAACCCACGACAGCCTGTCGATCCAAATCTCACTGTCGATCCTACTCGTAGAGACTTAGGGCATTTTTTTTAGAGGCCGGGCTTTCGATATTTTGTTTTAGAGCAAAATTTGTTGATATTAATTTCGAGAATGAAACTATAAATAAACAAGGAGCATGCAAAATATTGTATCGATGTGGTAATGCTAGTACAAATATCTATATTATGGCATGAGCAATCTTAAGCTTGATAATGATAAGCTATTTTTATTCTGGAGTATGTCTAGCTACTTTTAAGGAACATGCAAGTGGTAAACCATATAACAATCATACAAACTTATAGTATAGATGTTAAATATGTGTATTTTACAAATCCAGTAGAATCGCCGATTCTACGATTCGATCTCTGATTCGATCCTACCGGAGGCAAATCGATCCGACTCAGGATCTCGACTCTGACTACCTTGCCAACTAGACCATCCTTGTTAGGTGAGCCTCATATCGTTGGATCGCTCCAAGATATTTCGTTGGTTCATGCCATGGGCACGAAAGTTGAATTTTAAAAAATATTTTAAAAGATAATTACAAAAATAAATAGTCATCTAAAAAATTACCAAACTAGGTCCATGTCGCGTTTGAATTGGCAGCAGAGACCCGATTGACTCCATCGCGGTCCAACTCCTGTCGCCAATCGGGCGGCAGGAGTGAACAATGCTCTGTTTGAAACCTAAAATTCAGCACAAGACTCACTTTTATTCAAAAAAAAAAGATGGGAAGAGAGAGGAGTAGAGGCGGAGAGAAGCTAGCGAAGGGCACGCTCGTCCGGTTGCCCACTGCCGGGTAATTTTTTTAATTGAATGGATTGCATAGTTTTAGATGTACAGTTCGTAGTGCGTTATGTTGTACATAATACTTTTTGGTAGGTAGTCTAGTTTTAGATATGTGGTTAATCGTGAAATTATTCTTTATGATGCAGTGCGTCGAATATGTCGGCCGATGATGAACTAGGGCTGGTGGGGATGTGATGACCCGAGGGGGCTGAACTTCTGAGGCCGACTGCTTGGTGCTGACACTACTACATAAAAGGCTTTCACAGACGGTTCAAAAACGTCATCATAGACGGTTTCGTGAGCCGTCTGAGTTTATGGGTCAGTGATGACATGAGGTCATCACAGACGGTTTTGAACCATCTGTGATGTATACTTTCACAGACGGTTTGTGGTTCAAACCGTCTGCGATAAGTAATATCACAAACGGTTTCATTCACAAACCGTCTGTGATAAGTACATATCACAGACGGTTTCAGCCACAAACCGTCTGTGATAATTTTATATCACAGACGGTTTCAGCCACAAACCGTCTGTGACAAGTACATATCACGGACGGCTTGTGGCTGGAACCGTCTGTGATGACTTTTCTCTATAAAGCCCCAAGCAGTGGCTGCTTGTACCATTAAATCCGGCATCATATATATATATATATATATATATATATATTATATAGTCTCTTAGCCACTTTGGGGATTATCCACATGACATGAGAAGGATGAGGCGGTAGCCACGGGCAACCTTATTGAGCCCTGCGAGTTTAAAAGTATGGATGCAAAGAGCGTTAGGACATCCAATTACTGGATTGGGCGTGGCTATGTTCGAAAGTGTCGTTGATGCTTGCGTACTCCGGCGGGAAGTGGCATCATGTATTAGCAACCAACCATTCTTGAGCATGTAATCGTCTTTAATTGTTGCTTGGTGTTCTTGTTGGCTTTAAAGACAATTACATGCTCAAGAATTGTTGGTTGTCGATAGATGATGCCACTTCCCCGGAGAAGTTAAGATCAACGTCACTTCTGAACATATCGACGTCAATCGGTAATTGGATGTCCTAACGCTCTCCTTGCATCCATACTTTTAAACTTACAGGGGCTCAATGAGGTTGCCCGTGGATCTTGCCTCATTCTTCTCATCTCGTGGGCGACCCCAAAGTGGTCGAGGACTCACTTAATAATATATATATAATATATATATGATGCCGATTTTAATGGCACAAGCGACCAACGCTTGGAGACTTTATAGAGAAGAGATTATGAATGGAATGGTAGGGCGTGCACGCATAGAGGTAGGAGAACTTGACCGGCATGAACAAGGGGACTATTAATATGAACTAATTATCAATTCAATTTCAGCATAAGACTATTGACACCATTACATCACGAGCAAGGGACTATTAATATGAACTAATTATCAATTCAATTTCAGCATAAGACTATTGACATCATTACATCACGAGCAAGGGACTATTAATATAAACTAATTATCAATTCAATTTCAAAGATAAGACTATTGACATCATTACATCACGAGCAAGGGGACTATTAATATGAACTAATTATCAATTCAATTTCACATAAGACTATTAACATCATTGAGCGGTTCATCAGCAAGAGAATAAGACCAAGGGTGTCCAAACCCACCACATCAGTAGTAGCCCTCGGCATCCATCACAGGGCACTAGTTAGCCATTTTCATCACAGAGCAAGGGGGGTAGAGACAGAGAGGGACCTTAGTACAGCGCAACCACGGTGGCGACTCCACCACCAGCACAACCCTCATCCATTTCCTTTACCTTGCATAAATCACACAAACATCAGGACACAACTTAAGGCTCATGCATAAAAATCAAACTCAACAAAAAACATTAAGCTAACAGATCTAGAGGAGAATAGAGGGAGGATGGGGAAAGCAAAGCCCGGCCAGGGCCCTAGCGGGGCGCAAAGGGGTCGGCGGCGGCGGCGGCGAGGTCGAGCGCGGCGTCGAGGTGGGGAGGAGCGGAGTTAGGGCGGGCGCAAACCCTAAGCGGAGCTGGGGAGTGACGAGTTTAGGCGTCACCGTGGTTGTGGCTGCTTGGTGTGTTGCCGAAAAGACACTCTTATCGTCGAGTGTCTTTTGCGGTGTTACCAGATGCTGCTACAACCGGCTCGGCGGGAAGAATGGCGGTGTCGACAAGAACGAGGGAGGAGAACAGACGAGAGTAAGGCATTGGGAGTGTTGAGTTAGGCGCAAACCCTAGCGGTGGTTTGGGTAGCTCCTACTTATAAAGAGACTTATCACGAGCGGTTCTATTATGGAACCGCGGTGATATTATCACTGAGCAGTTCCATAATGGGCTATGCGTGAAATAATTTTTCTCAAGTATATTTATCTTGTATATACACTTACATGAAATGAAGAAATTACATGTTTATATTAAAAAAAGCGAAACCTATAATTAAACAAGGTTTTTCTAGTGGCGGAGGTTGGTGCTATCTCCATCCGCAATACTTCATAAGCGGCGGTGTCGGCAGACGGACGATTCTCGATCATCGTGAACGAAGCTGAAATCGTCCACCGCTGACGCGCTCGTTCGAAAGTGTCTCCGAAGACCCTCGATCGTTGAACCAAGAAGAATTGAGCCCATAGGCTCTCTTACTTGCTTGAGGGTCTCGGCACGGTCGACTCGATGCTTTGCCGCCTCGATTACAGGTCAAGTGACGGCAAGCCTCCCGAGGCGTGCAACATCGTTTTGGAGGACTACGTCAATGACGCGATAAACTTCGCCGAAAGTGGGAGATCACCCGAAGACACGGCGGAGGAGGATGTCAAGGCGGTGGAAGGTGGCGTCACCGCTCCGCAAATTCTCCGCGGCAGAGGAGTGAAGACACTTGTTGATCAAATAGTGTTCTTCCGCGAAGACGTTCAACTTACACCGAGAGGTGCTCGTGCAGTCATGCGGCCGGAAGGCCATCAATGCCGGCGACAAGGAAGAGGCAGTCATTTCTGTTTTTTTTATAAGTATGTGGGGATGATCAACTTGGATGGCGAATGATCCTTTTTATAAAACAAGGAATAAATTTGGAGTGTGAGACGAAGAGACGCATCGGGGAGCCGAAGCGGATCGATGCGATGAAGAGACGCATCGGGGAGCCGAAGCGGATGGCGACGAACAGACGCATCGGCGATGAAGAAACTCACCGTGGATCACAGACGGTTATTGTTAAAAACCGTCTGTGATACTAATTAATATCACAAACGGTTCTTGTTTAGAACCGTCTGTGATACTTCACAGACGGTTTTTAACATGAACCGTCTGTGATATTACCTCTTCACAAACGGTTTTTAGCGCAGCCAGTAGCACAGACGGTCTCTAAACCAAAACCGTCTGTGATTGAATGTAATACCGACGGTTTTGGTCAACCGTCTGTGATGAGACGTCCAGTATTAGCCTTTTTGTAGTAGTGTGACTAAGAGGAATGAACTTGGGATGGGCAGTGGGGTGCTGGTTGGGGAGGGGGGTGAACTAGAGAGGCTGGCCTGTGCTAGTCTCCCTGTGCTTGATATTTCAAATGGCTTGGTTCTTATCCCCTTGGCCTTGTGCGCTACTGCTGATTTGTGATATGTTGATGGACCCCCCAGTCCTAAGGATGCTTCTACTATTGTTGGCTTATGGACCTTGGGTCCAAAAGTGGGCTTTGGGTCGGTTTTCGGATATTTGGCTGAGGTAGGTCAGTAAAATATGGGTATCAGTTCTAATATTGCCGAATGATGAGGCTCACAGAAGGTGAGATGGTGCCACTACCCTAGGGCGGTCGAGAAGCCTCAACGACCTTCGCAAGGAATCTAATGGCAATCTTCTCCTTCTCCCAATCCTTACGTTAATAATACCATGCTTGCTACTGTCTATTGGTAATGGTGGAAAATGGTATGTATGCAGGTTTTGGATGGCTGAGGAAAAAGATTTGGTAAGCTAGCGATCAATGGACAATGATACAAGGAGGGTTTTGGCGACATGAATGCAACAGTTTTATTTTTATTCTTTTGTACTGTACTCAAAGCTATAACAACCACATTTTAATTTGTTGTAATTAATTCTTGTAATAATTCTGAGTTTGTATTAATGTTTCCAATTTGGCTTGTATGGAATTCATATTGTAATTCGAGATGTACTTTAGTGTAAAACGTTCAGGTGTAATTTATGTTACTGAATTCTTGATGTGTAAGTTTATATTGTGAATCATGATGATGATGTTTGATGTATATCTTTTATGTTCGTTACTGCGATTAAACCTCGTTTTCAATTATCCGCATTTTAGTTACTATTAATTATCAATTAACGATGCTAAATCTAGGATTAGGTTTTCGGGTTCTCACAATCCTTCAGGCGTTGGTGAGTATGGACATGCTGCTGTTGTTCACAACGATGATGTTCGGCTTGGGCGGCACCCTCACGGCGATCGACAACATGGGTCAGATCGACGAGTCGATGGGGTACCGCGATGCAAAGATCACCACCTTCGTGTCCATCGTCAGCATCTGGAACTACCTCGACAGCGTTGCCACCGCCCGCCTCGGAGGCGCTCTGGCGGTTCTACTTGTCGTGCCTACTCCTTTTGGCGCGGTGCTCGTCTCACCATCCCGGCCACTGCGGATCGCCCGCCACCTTGACCCTCTCCCATCCATCACCCAAGCCAACCCACCCCATACGAACCTGAATTTTTAGGATCCATACTAGACCAAACCAACACGTTTTTAACTGCAAATTCAAACCAAACAAATTCGTTGGGTGTTTGAAACACCTGAAAAATTTCAAAGTTTGAAAATCAGTTTGAATTCAAAATCGAATTTCAAAATTCAAATCAAAAATCAAATTTCGGTCAAATCTCGCCCAAATCCCAAACCCTAACCCTAACCCGCCTTCTCCCTCTCCTTCCCTTTCCCCTCACGGCCGCGCCTCCAGCCCTCGCCGCCTTCACCCACGCGGTCGCGGTCGCGCCCGCGTCCGTCTCCACCCGCCTTGGCCGCCGCCCGTACTGAGCCGCTACAGCGCGCCGCCTCCACCTCGCCCTCGCCTTCAATGCACCCTGCCACCCCGCGCCCCAAGCAAGGGCGGCGCCACCTCCCGGATTGCTCCAGTGAGGGGTCGCCGCCACCTCCCCTGCGCCATTAAGGCCCCGCACCGCCCGTACGCCCCTCCCTGCCGCCGCCTGACCCGCCGGCACCGCCCAAACCCTCGCGGCCAACCACCTCACCCCCCTGGCAGAGGCGACCCACGCCGTCCCCATGCCCTCCCCTGCTCCCACCGCCTCGCGAGGGCTATAAATAACCGCCCGCTCAGCCTCCCAAGCTCACACCAGCTCGCCGCTACCCTCCCTTCTTCCCCGACCCCGGCAAGCCCCACCGCCCCGGTTTCCCCACCCGTAAGAGCAAAACACCCCACCCCTTGCAAATCCCCACCGGTGCAAACCCAGAGCCCTCCCTACCCTCCCCGGTCACGGCACCGCCGAATCTATGCCGGCGCCGCCGCTCCCACACCCAAAACCCTAACCTAGAAACCCGAGCCCACACGCGCAAAACCCTAGGGTTTTGAGACCTACCTGGGCGGCGCCTCCTCGCGCTGTCCTCCCCGTCCCGCCTTGGCCGTCGCCGCTGTCGCCGTTGCGGCCGCGCCATCGCGCCCGCGCCGCTGCTCCCGAGCCGCCTCGCTCGCTCCGCCCACGCGCAGCGCCGCGGGGCGCTTTGGCTACAAGCCAGCGCCCGCAGTCCCTCCGGCCTTTTGGCCGCGCAGTGGGCCGGCCGTGGGCCGTTTCGGCCTGCTCGGCCCGTTTTCTTTTAGGCCGCACAGTAAAAGCCCAGTACTGTTCATCCTAAAACCGGCCCAACACTGTTCCTTGCACAGTAAAATTTGGTTTTATTCCAAAAATTCCAGAAATTGCTTTTAAGCCAAAATTCCTATTCCTAAGCCTAGATTAATGATTATTTATTGTTTGTGTCTAAATAATAGATATAAGCGATAAAATGATTATTAATTATCAAACTCTAACTTGAGTTAGTATAGCCTTCCGTAGTCTCGAAGCAAGTAAAGTCTAATCCTAACTCCGTTCGGTAAATATCGACTTCATTTAATTTTCTTTCTCTTTTAGTATTTTTGTTGTACTTGGATTAGTTTGCTAGGCTCGATCCTTGTCGAGCGAGTGGTTTATTGGTTTTGTGTCTTCTTGCTTAGGTTTCGGCGTCGGCAGGCATTTCGGGACTTCACGGAGACGGGACACAAACATCGCGAGACAATTCGAGGGAATGTTGAACCGGGAGGCAAGTTGCATACCTTGAACATATTGAACCCACATGTCATATATTCATATTATTATCTTCATTAAAATATTTTAGCCAAGTATTTCAACAAAGAAATAATACTTTGGAATGCCATGTTGATTAGATATAAGTCCTTAACCCCATATTAAACCACCTATTCTTGTAAGCCATATTTACCTTGACAACCTTGGTTCACATAAAATATTAGTAAATATTACGCTAAGTCATGAAA
Source organism: Phyllostachys edulis (assembly GCA_036346405.1). NCBI lineage: Eukaryota > Viridiplantae > Streptophyta > Magnoliopsida > Poales > Poaceae > Phyllostachys > Phyllostachys edulis. The sequence continues at coordinate 8,712,804 of CM070554.1, read as the reverse complement.
ACCTCTGTTCTAAATCTTTGTTAAGGAATGTTGGCTTTAGGCCAATAGGATTTTGGGTGTAAGTTGAGGTCGAGGTCCATTGAGTTGGGCAACCCAATATACTTGGTAAAATGGGTCATCGGTGAGATCAAGAGGTGGGCAACATGGGTTGGGCCATCGCCTCATTTGGATGACAAGTAAGGACAAGAACCTTGTGCTAAATGTGAACCTGATGGCAGCTCAACCACATGCGTGGTCATTACTCCCTAACTTAGTACCTTTGCTCATCCAATTGAATATCTATAGCATCAAAGGCAAGTCGGGGTGGACCCCTAAGGACACTCGTTGATCCTTACAGCAGTATGGGCCGTCGACCTCGGGTGCGAGTCCGCTATTGGTAGGTGGTCTCCAGAAATTTGTATGGATTAAGATCTCTGGGTAGAGACTAAAAGGATAAGCGGTGAAAAGGCTTTGTTATCCTTACTCGGTTGTGCGCAAACATGTTGCGTGGCAATATGAGTCTGTGATATCGTGTGGGTAAAGTTGGGCAACTCTGCGAGTGTAATCAATGTTATTGAATACAGTGCTTAGGTTAATGAAGGCTGTGTTCATGGGTGATTCAACATACAAAGCATAAGTAGAATTCTGAGATGTTAATTGGTAATGTCGAAGTTGTTAAACCCCACTGTGGCTATATTTATTCTTGTTTTCTTTATGCGTACTATTGTAAAGCTTTTAAAGTCAACTTTTGCATTCCACATATACTGTTTGGTAAAAGCCGTACCATTTCCTTGATATTTCCGCATATAGTTAAATAGCTTTTCCTATGCGATTTGTTGAGTCTGGTAGTTGTACTCATTCTTGCTTAAATCAATCAACGAGAAGAGTTTTGGGAAGATCGGGTGTTCTCTACGAACAAGAAGAACCGGTGAACTTGACGACTCTTGGTACTAGGGTCTCGTTCGCTCAAGCTTCTGTGGTTCTAGCAATTCTTTTGCAAGTGTATTATATTACTTCGGGCTCGAGCCTTTGCTTAAGCTTTTAAAGCTGGTACATTAAGCCTATCTGCTTGTAATAAAAGTCATCTTTTGTTGTAACGTTTGCTTGCTTGTGAAACCACGGCTTCTGTTGTACATCTGGGCGGTTGTAAAGATTCTAGCGATCCTAGTTTGAGTCGTTACAAAAGTGGTATCGAGCCGACTTGCCGTAAGTTGAGACCTTAGCTTGGTTATAGGTTGAAGACCTTTAAAACTAATAATTTCAAAAACTACAAAAGAATTCTCAAAACAAAAATATAAGTATTAAATTCTTTGTCTCTTTTCCTCTCTTGCTACCTTACCTTACTTTAGACTTGAAAAACTTGTGTTGTTCTTCTAAAAGATTTATCTCCTCTTAACTAACCTTTCAAACTTTCCGTTTGTCGGGAAAATCTGAAAATCCTACTCAGACCACTCGAGTTTAGAGGATGGAGCAAAGACTACTCGAGATGATCACGGTTTATCGGCGCCCACAATGAGCGATTACTGTCTTCCACGAGAGGCGGATCTGTGATGGAAAAAATTACCCTTGGAAGGCATGGATAAACTGGTTCGTTAGCTTACAAACGACCTTGAATGTCGGTTTGTGGGTCAACCTTCTGAGAGAGAAGCGTCTGAGGATCTTTGCAAAGGCGGCGATTACTACACTGCGTCGGCATTATGATTGAGTTTGAACACTCTGAATATCGGTGATTCCACGAGAGAGCGATGGATCGACTTCAAATTCCTTGCCGGTGATGATGAAGACCCGCATCCGTGAAGTTGCCACCCGTGCTAGCCGGAGATTCTATATACGGGGTCCTAAAGGAATACGGAAGGTGCACGAAGTATCACTTGGCCAAGCGGAATCAAGAACATGCGAAGGAGTTAGATCGTTATAATGAACGGATCGGGGGCGGGATCAATCGTGATGAGAGCCGGCGTTCTGAAGATCCAGCGATGGAATATACTGCTGAGATCACGGATTACACTCCTTTGTCTCCGGTTATTACTCGAGTCACCTCGGTAGCTCGCCCTCATCCAGCGGGCATATGCGCTTCTCTGTCGCCGCTTGAGGATCCAACAAGGAAAGGAGAAGATGGAAGAGGCAACACCGACCGGCGGTGTGGCGCTAAAGAAAAAAAGAGGAGGATTACGAAGAGGAGGAAGACCGGAGATCTTGATCCACTACACCACGACAACCCTCCGTCCGATTGGGTGGTAGAGTCCTCATAAGGTGTTAGATTACGATAGAGTATTGTAGATCCACCTACCTTAGTAGTAGAAACGACTTTTGATTGTAAGAAAAGTTGTGTATTGTACTCTAAGTAGTATACATCCGACTTTTGTAAATTAATTTGTCTACTTTGTGTAAAATATAATAAATAAGTTGTTTTCCCTATCCATATCGTATATCATCTTGTCAAAAGTCATTTCATACATTAGTCTTAATCACTTACCTATTGCTTTCACAGCTTATCTAAGAATCTGAGTCTTACTTATCTCCTTGTGTTTGGTCAAAACATTGCGATAAATTCACAAAGATGTCTGGAAATAACAACAATGGCGAAATTTGAATCAGCAGGGCAACCACCAAGCTTGGCGGAGGTCATGGCTATGATGGAGAGAAATAGATTCGAGCGAGCGAGAATCGGGCAGATTAATGGAGCAACATACTCAACTCCTCGAACAAATTGCCGCAAGACCTCTGGTGGACATACTCACAGAGGCAACAATGGAGGAGTGACTCGAGAACTTCGGATGGGCGATTTTGAAAAACAAGGCCACCAACTTTCACGGTGTCACGAGGCCGTTAGTAGTGATGGTGGATAAGGGATATTGAGAGAAAGTTGGACACTATCGATTGTAGTGACAAAGAAGACTTTGTTTGCTTCTCATCAACTACAAGGTCAAGCGGCGTGGTGGATGAATGTCGGACTCTTCATCGAGCGAGAGATATACCATGGGCGAAATTCAAGGAAGCATTTCATAAAGCCCATGTCCACGAGGGCATAGTTGCGACCAAGTCGAGAATTTCTTGCTCTTAAGCAAGGAGGCCGTCTGATCCTGAGAATACTTGCACCAATTTAACCAATTGGCGCGGTATGCTCCACATGAGGTGAATCTTGAAGCTAAGAAGATGGAGAAGTTTTCACAAGGTGCGCAAAAGTCCTTTGAAATTTCACATTTCGACTCTTGACTTCTGACCTAGCTTCCATGGTGAATAAATTGATAATCTCGGAAGAAGCGGGCGATATGGAAGAAACCGAAAGAGGAAAATGAAGCAAATAACTCCGACCACAAGTGCACCAAGGGAGAATGGCGCCCGCCCATCTTCGATTTCAGCCAAGACCCTCTATGAATCTGGCGCCAAGACCATCAATGAACCCGGCGACAAGATCGACTTTTAGTGGAAGCAGGCGCGCGGTTCAATGCTATAAGCGTGGAGAAACCATTATTTGAAGGATTGTCCTCGAAATCCTCCAATTGCTTTCATTGTGGACAACTTTGGTCACTTCAAGGGGCGATGCCCATTGAAGAACATGTCATCGAGATGCAACCAAAGCTCAAGCAAGAAACCCGACCCGCGAGTAGCAGGAATCCTCCACCTTCGGGCCAATAGAGGAGAATGCTCTGACCGAAACCAGCAGAGGCAATCGGGTCAATTCTCGGGAGGAGGGCGATGCGCACCGGCACCATCGCAAGGAAGATCAATCATATCACCACTCGGGATCTGTGGAGGCCGATATCATCGTCGGTATGTTCCTACTCAATGCAAGATCGACTTTAGTGCTTTTTGATTAAGGGAGCTACACATTCGGTTATTTCCTTGGATTTTCTTTGTGGAGAGTTGTTTGCCTTTTATTGTTTTGCCAAATCCTATGTGTTGCAAACACGGGACTATATTGAAATCTCGGTATAAGTCGCGATAACTTTGAACCTAGAAGTTCAAAGTGCATTTGAAACGAGTTATTGGTGATCGAGATGAGAGGCATAGATGTCATCTTGGGAATGGATTGGTTATCAAAATATAAAGCCACGATTGGTTTGTGAGAAGAAAACGATAACCTTGAAGAATGCGAGAAGGGCAAGAAGTAGCAGTCATGACGGTCGGTCTTTGATAAGGAAGCGAGCGAAAGGTCAATAGCACCATCTCGAAGTCACTATCTGAGATGCGATGGTGATGAATACCGGATGTGTTCCCGGAGAAACTACGGAAGACCTCGGATAGAATGATTGAGCTTACTATAGAGTTAGTACACGAGACCAAGCACGTAACTAAGGCCTGATCTGAGAATGGCAACCCGATGAGTTAAAGGAGCTTAAAAGCAGTTGGATGAGTTGGAAGAAAAAGGTTTCATAAGACCTAGTGTCTCACCTTGAAATTGCACCGATCTTATTTGTTAAGAAAAAGGATGGAACTTTGAGATTGTGTGTGGATTATAGAGCTTTGAATCGGTAACCATTAAGAACAAGTATCCTTTGCCAGAATAGATGATTTGTTCGATCAACTAAAAGGAGCTAAGGTATTCTCAAAAATTGATCTCGGATCGAGGATATCACCGACTCAAGATTAGAGAACAAGATAGAGAAGCGCATTTACTACAAGATATGGACTTTATGAGTTCACGAGTGGTACCTTTTGGATTAACCAATGCTCGGCATATTTCATGAATTTGATGAACCAAGTCTATATGGAATTCTTGGATCGGTTTGTGGTAGTATTTGTGGATGATATTTTGATTTATTCAAAAAGTGAAGAAGAGCATAAGGAGCATCTTCATTTGGCCCTAACCAAGTTGAGAGAGCATCGGTTGTATGCAAAATTCTCCAAGTCGCGAATTTTGGATGAAAGAAGTGTCATTTTGGGGCACATCATCACGGAAGAAGGAGTAAAGTTGACCCGAGAAAAAGTCGAGAAGCGATGCAAGAGTGGAAGCGACCAAAGGCGATGGTGAGATAAGAAGTTTCTTAGGTGCGGCGGGATATTACCATGATTTATAGAAAATTTCTCGAGAATAGCCGTCCACTTACTCGACTTCTCGAAAAGGATATTCCTTTTAAATGGGCGGATAAGTCTGAAAAAACTTTCGAGGAATTGAAGGTCGGATTAACCACTACCCGGTGCTCATACTACCAAACCACGAGAAGGACTTTCAGTTTATTGTGGCCTTCAAAGCAAGGATTAGGTTGTGTGCTAATGCAAGATGGCAAAGTTGTGGCTTCGCCTCAAAGCGATTAAGAACTCATGAAGAATTACCCACATGATTTGGAGTTAGCGGCGGTTGTGCACTCATTAAAATTTGGAGGCACTATCTCTTTGGGAATCATTGTGAAGTGTTTTCGGACCATAAGAGTCTGAAATATATTTTTACCGACCAGATTTGAATCTCGGCGAGAAGATGGCTAGAATTAATAAAAGATTATGATTTGGATATTGATATCACCGGAGTAAAGCAAATGTTGTCGCGAGATGCACTTAGCGAAAGGCACATCATAGTCTGAATGCATTGCGGGAATGTCGATCGAGTTAGTGTTGGAAATCGTGACTAAACTTGGAAATTGTTGAACAAGGGTTAATATCGACTTTGGAATCTGATCGAGTTGGTCGACCAAATCAAACAAGCACAACGGGAAGATCAAGAAATTGACAACTCTTGGCGAGAAAATCAAGGTGGAAAAATAAAGGAATTCAAGAAAGATGATCAAGGAATGATAAAGTTCAAAAACCGTTTGTGTGTACCAAACAAAGAAGAAGCTGAAAGCAGTTGATTACGCAAGAAGCTCACTCATCTCAATTCTCAATACATCCGGGGAACAAAAATGTATCAAGACTTGAAGAAGAGGTTTTGGTGGAAAAAGATGAAAAGAGATAGTGAATATATAGCCAAGTCGACATTTGTCGGAAGATCAAGATAAACCATCGAAACACTGCGGGGTTGTTACAACCCTTACCGATGCAGATTGGAAATGGGAAGAAATCGGCATGGATTTAAATCACGGGATTACCAAGGACACAAAAAGGATTTGATGCAATATGGGTGATAGTAGGCAGTTAACCAAGGTGGCACATTTCATACCAATTGACAAACATATGGAAAGAATAAGTTGGCGAAATTGTATATGACCAAGATAATATCTTTACATGGGATTCCAAAGAGAATAGTATCGATAGAGGAGCACGGTTTACATCTAAGTTTTGGAAGAAACTACGAGGAAGCCATGGGAGCAGTTTAGCTTTGGCCGACTTACCATCCTGGCGGGCGGGGGCAGACGAGAGAGTCAATCGGTATTGGAGGATATGTTGAGAGCATGTGCTTTAGCTTATGGAGCAACTTGGGATAAGTGTTTGCCTTTTGAAGAGTTCTCTTACAATAATAGTTATCAAGCTAGTATCAAGATGGCACCTTTTGAAGCCTGTATGGCGAGAGTCGAGAACACCATTGAATTGGACGGACCTTTGGAGAAAAGCGGTTGTTAGGTCCTCGAGATAGCCCAAGACTCGAGAAGATCAAGTTAGGCGATAAGAGACAAGATGAAGATTGCTCAAAGCCGTCGGAAGGAGTATCTGGATAAGCGAGAAAGGATTTAAGTTTTGAAATTGGAGATCTGGTATATTTGAAGGTTACACCATTCAAAAGCAGTTCGAAGATTTCAAGTAAAAGGAAAATTGGCCCCAAGGTATATTGGTCCTTATAAAATTGTGAAAAGAATTGGAGAAGTGGCATACAAGTTACATCGACATCAACCCAAGCGGCATACATGGCGTGTTCCATGTTTCTCATTTCGAGAAAGTGTTTGAGGCGATATGAGCAGTACCACTTGAAGAGATAGAAGCTGCGAATGATCGACTTATGAAGAGGAACCCTGATGGTACTTGACACTCTGAAAGGCGGTTGAGAGGCAAGAATGTTAAGTTTTGCAAGGTTCTCTGGAAGAATCATCTTGAGGAAGAAGCAACATGGGAAAAGGAATTGAAAATCGTGAGATTTTCCCAACTTTGTTCCCGACCTGCGTGAATCTCGAGTCGAGATTCCTTTAAAGAGGTAGGTTGAAACACTGAAAAATTTCAAAGTTTGAAAATCGGTTTGAATTCAAAATCAATTTCAAAATTCAAATCAAAAATCAAATTTCGGTCAAATCTACTTCCAAATCCCAAACCCTAACCCTAACCCTTCTCCCTCTCCTTCCGCTTTCCCCTCACGGCGCCCTCCGGCCCTCGCCCCCTTCCCTTGCGCTTGATCGTGATCGCGCCCGCGTCGTCTCCTTGCCCTTGGCCGCGCCCGTCTTGGCCTTCTGTGTAGCCTCCGCCTCGCCCTCGCCTTCAATGCACCCTGCCACCCGCGCCCCAAGCAAGGCGGCGCCACCTCGGATTGCTCGGTGAGGTGCCGCCACCTCTACCGCCATTAAGGCCCCGCCCCGTCGCCCTCCTGCCGCGCTGACCATGGCACCGCCCAAACCCTCATGACCAACCACCTCCCCCCCTGGCGGGCGACCCACAGTCCCCATGCCCTCCCTGCTCCCACCGCCTGATGAGCTATAATCTTGCCCAGCTTCGGCCTCCCAGCTCACTTGTTTCATGCTACCCTCACTTCTTCCCAGACCGGCAAGCCCCGCGCCGGTTTCCCCTTTAGTAAAACAAAACACCCCACCCTTACAAATCCCCACGGTGCAAACCCGAGCCCTCACCCTCCCTCACAGTCACAGCACCGATCTATCTTGGCGCCGCCTCACTCCGCCCAAAACCCTAACCTAAAACAGAGCCCCAGCGCCTGCATAAAACCCTAGGGTTTTGAGACCTACAGGCGGCGCCTCCTCATTTGTCCTCCAAATCCTTGGCCGTCGCCCTTGTCGCCAATTCTTGACCATGTGTCATCGCCATGTGCATTGCTCTCGAAACGCCTCTCGCTCATCACCTTGTGTGTGCCTTGTGGCGCTTTAACTACAAGCAGCGCCCCCATGATCCTCGACCTTTGGCCTGTGAGTGGGCGGTAGTGGGCGTTCGACTGCTCGGCCCGTTTTCTTTTAAGCGCCTGATAAAAGCCGATCTTGTTCATCCTAAAACCGGCCACAACATTCCTTGCCTGATAAAATTTGGTTTTATTCAAAAATTCGAGAAATTGCTTTTAAGCCAAAATTCCTATTCCTAAGCCTAGATTAATGATTATTTATTGTTTGTGTCTAAATAATAGATATAAGCGATAAAATGATTATTAATTATCGAAAACCTAACTTGAGTTAGTATAGCCTTTCCGTAGTCTCGAAAGCAGTAAAGTCTAATCCTAACTCCGTTCGGTAAATATCGACTTCATTTAATTTTCTTTCTCTTTTAGTATTTTTGTTGTACTTGGATTAGTTTGCTAGGCTCAATCCTTGTCGAGCGAGGTGGTTTATTGGTTTTGTGTCTTGCGCTAGGTTTCGGCGTCGGCAGGCATTTCGGGACTTCACGGAGACGGAGACACGACATCGCGGGACAATTCGAGGGCCGTGAACCGGAGGCAAGTTGCATACCTTGAACATATTGAACCCACATGTCATATATTCATATTATTATCTTCATTAAAATATTTTAGCCAAGTATTTCAACAAAGAAATAATACTTTGGAATGCCATGTTGATTAGATATAAGTCCTTAACCCCACATATTAAACCACCTATTCTTGTAAGCCATATTTACCTTGACAACCTTGGTTCACATAAAATATTAGTAAATATTACGCTAAGTCATGAAAACCTCTGTTCTAAATCTTTGTTAAGGAATGTTGGCTTTAGGCCAATAGGATTTTGGGTGTAAGTTGAGGTCGGGTCCATTGAGTTGGGCAACCCAATATACTTGGTAAAATGGGTCATCGGTGAGATCAAGAGGTGGGCAACATGAGGTTGGGCCATCGCCTCCTTTGGATGACAAGTAAGGACAAGAACCTTGTGCTAAATGTGAACCACGATAAACCGCTCAACCACATGCGTGGTCATTACTCCCTAACTTAGTACCTTTGCTCATCCAATTGAATATCTATAGCATCAAAGGCAAGTCGGGGTGGACCCCTAAGGACACTCGTTGATCCTTACAGCAGTATGGGCCGTCGACCTCGGGGTGCGAGTCCACTATTGGTAGGTGGTCTCCAGAAATTGTATGGATTAAGATCTCTGGGTAGAGACTAAAAAGGATAAGCGGTGAAAAGGCTTTGTTATCCTTACTCGGTTGTGCGCAAACATGTTGCGTGGCAATATAGTCTGTGATATCGTGTGGGTAAAGTTGGGCAACTCTGCGAGTGTAATCAATGTTATTGAATACAGTGCTTAGGTTAATGAAGGCTGTGTTCATGGGTGATTCAACATACAAAGCATAAGTAGAATTCTGAGATGTTAATTGGTAATGTCGAAGTTGTTAAACCCCACATGGCTATATTTATTCTTGTTTCTTTATGCGTACTATTGTAAAGCTTTTAAAGTCAACTTTTGCATTCCACATATACTGTTTGGTAAAGCCGTACCATTTCCTTGATATTTCCGGCATATAGTTAAATAGCTTTTCCTATGCGATTTGTTGAGTCGGTAGTTGTACTCATTCTTGCTTAAATCAATCAACGAAAGAGTTTTGGGAAGATCGGTGTTCTCTCGAACAAGAAGAACCGGTGAACTTGACGACTCTTGGTACTAGGGTCTCGTTCGCTCAAGCTTCTGTGGTTCTAGCAATTCTTTTGCAAGTGTATTATATTACTTTCGGGCTCGAGGCCTTTGCTTAAGCTTTTAAAGCTGGTACATTAAGCCTATCTGTTGTAATAAAAGTCATCTTTTGTTGTAACGTTTGCTTGCTTGTGAAACCACGGCTTCTGTTGTACATCACAGGGCGGTTGTAAAGATTCTAGCGATCCTAGTTTGATACTGTATCACATACTGGCGTATCCGTGTAAGCAGTTCTTACCAGGGGCATCTACAGTGTAAGATACTTATACATAAGTGTAGGGAATAGTCGTTATGATCTAGCCTCGAACTTGCTTTATTTGTTCTTATATCGAACTAAAATGTTTTGTGATTTTTAAGAGATTTTTATAGACTTTAACTTACTAATAAGATTTTTAGACCTCGGGTTATATTAGCTTACCTAGCCGAGGCTTAGATCTACCTCTATAATAGTTATTTAAAGAGATAAAATAACCCGTCATGAAGCATCTTTGTAAAAGCCATTCCCTCGATGTAAGCATATCTTTTGTAGGTACTTAAATATTATATTATCTATTAATTAGATATAATTATGTACATAAAGCGCTTATTAATTAAGCATCGATCTATAAAATAAATATATTATCTGTCCGTCGATTTTTTCCTTGAACATCTCTGTAGACACTGCGTTGTACATACTCTGAGTAACAGCGACTCTTCTTTTCTCAAAAAGTAACTGCGACTCTTGCAAATCGTTACGGCGCCTCCATCACGGAAGTCTTGCAAACACTTTTTCTTTTTGAACTTGGAAGTCTTGCAAGTTCTGACGGTGTACTGATTGACCATTGACAAATCTTGCATAAAGTTTCCAATTTCGTAGTCGGTCATCATTTAGTAAGCAGCCCGTTTGGATGGTCAGATTTCTTGCAATCACTTTCTCAAAAAGTAACCTCGACTCTTCAAAATCCTGGCGGTGCCTCCATCACGAAGTCGTTTTTTAAATAAAAAACATTATTTTAAAAATAATTACAAAATAAATAGCCATCAAAATATTTACAAAAGACTCCTATAAATCGGTTTAATGGCGATAGATAGTATCGTCGATTGAATTAGCGGCAGAGATCCTATTGACCTATCGCTGATCCGGCTACTACATGAGGAGTGAGCGATCTTCATGTAGCCAGTTGAGCCGGCGATAGGATGCTATCTATAAAATCCTAAAAAATTCCCCAAAACTCATTTTAATTCGGAAAAAAAAAACAAAAAGAGAGGAGGGGAGAGAAGAAATGGCGAAACTCGCTAGTTCATCATGGAGAGAGATTAATGAACATCGAGATCCGGTTAGCGCCATCTTCTTGGTACATTTTTTGCAACTTTGTACATTATGTCAAATTATGTAGAATTAAGTACATCATTTGAGCTATAGCGAGTAGAATAAAGTAGAATTAAGTACATAGAATTGATATAATAGCGACATATAATTAAGTAGAATAGCGAGTAAAATTTAGTAGATTAGATAATTGTAGTCAAATTCGTACTACATTATTTGAAATTTGTGTATAGTGTAGTTCACGTACACATGTTATAAATATTCTGATGATCGAGCGATTTAGGATAAATCGTGAAATAGGAAGACACCTATTAGAAATATGTAAAAATAATCCCAACTTTATTTAGCTTCCCATTTATGCGTGGTAATTATATTGTTAATGTCAAAATTAATTTTAAACTACTGAAACTAGGAAAAACTTTGTTTTATTGTTTTATATTTGCACTTAGAAAATATTTAAAAATATCCTCTAAGTTGGAAGACCTATTACAAATCTGTTTAAATTCTTTGAGTAGCCAAAATTTGGTTTACATTTTGTGTAGTAATTATTCTAATGCATGAAAAGTTATTTTAAAAGTAGGAATTTTGGTTTTGTGCATGTTTCATAGTCTTTACAATGCATGCACTTAATTTGTAGGTATAATGACCTTGAACCACTCTGAGTTACTTGACACGTGATTGGCATTGCTCACTTGTGCGCCTCGCTACCATGCTCCTTGGAGGCGTAGCCGGATTAAGTTTAGCGCATTAATTGCGCCGCCCCCATCGAGCATGGAGCGCACCTAGGCGAGTTTTGAGATGCGTGTAGTTCGACCTTCATGCACTCAATCGCGGTCTAACTACTTTGCATCGATCCGTTTGTTCTTAATCGTTTGATCACGAGGTTGAGGCGGCGACCTCCTTCGCTAGCGAGGATGGTAGGCGGTGTGGGAGGGCGACCGGACGCGGTCACGATCATACGTCTAGGCATTTTCCGCCTACAATCGAGGCCCTCGACAGCGCTAGTTGACCGCTAGAAGACGAAGACGCTGCGTTCTACCTAACGTGCGGGGAGATGGCGCCGAACCCTTGAGCGTCTCCTTCTGGCCGGATTGCCCTACCTGGCTTCCTATAGTGGCGTCTGACGGCCCGACCCGTGGCGCCTGCGGACCTCTTGGCGAGGTTCCACGATGTCTTGCCGCTAGGCAGGTGGTACCTGCGAGTTCAACGGCCCATGCGGGCCGACATTGAAGTGGATCTGCTAGTTCTACATAAGTTTTCGTAACTATTGTCCTTCGCATCAATTTATATGTGAACTTTCTGGCGTGTACATGTCTTCTTGTAGCCCATGCGTATGGCGGAGAACACGAGGATGCCATTGTTAGGAGGCATTTGAGGCCTACTGTTGTGGGCTGTTTGGGTGGGTCATGTTTCTAGGGTCCCCGCGGTGACAACGTCGACAAGCACTACGTTTGAATGCGCACATGGTGGCGGGCGTCTTGGGTGGCGATATCGACCCTACGCAGGGTCGGCCATCTTTGTGTGCGATGTCTGCGCCTTTGTCGCGGCATATGCCGTGCCGGGATAGCTCCATCCTCTCCGGATGCCACTTCGCCTGCATTTGTGGTCCTTGGCGCTTCGGATCGGACGACCATAGGCGGACTTGGTAGTGTCTGTGGTCAACAGGCGCCGGGGCGGCGATGTGGACGGTAGACTATGGGCGCGGTGTTGTCCTTGCCGGGTTAGTTTCATGATCATTTATTATTTTTCGCATTGTAATCATAATTTTGTGTGCTAAGTTTTCGGTGTTCTATTCCACGGTCACCTACACGATCATTTCGCGAGGGTCCTACCGAGTATGTTACAATATTCGATCGGTGACGGATGACCCGTCATCAGACCTTTATACACTCAAGATAGTGTGAACACGTCTTGGCGTCAAGAAGGGCTGTCGAACTGTGCGCGAGAATACATGTACTAGTACCGCGGAGGGCCTTGGTGCATGATGTCTTCGTGGAGAATACAGTGCTGCGGGTCATCGCCCGATTCGATCTGTGACAGAGGTCGGCCCTTGGGGAGGGGCAGGTCTTTGGCGCATGTCCATGTAAGTTCACACTTTACTTCTTTCATACAATGTCGTTCGCACCAACCAAATAATTGTCTTGCCGTCCACGGGTAAACTAGGAAGAATCGTGGCATGATGTCTTGGTTGGGCGTACAAAGTACATGAAGTGAAATGCGCTAGTCGGACGAGACTTTGCTACGTCCGTCGTGGTGGTCGACCCACCCGACCACAGAGCTCTGACGTCAAACCGTACCCTTGGCCGAACTCCGCTTTCCTCTGCTCCGTATGTATTGAGCGGTCCTTAATTCATATTTAATTTGCTAGATTTAGGTTTCCAACTTGTTCATTACTTGTGCGAGAGGATCTACGCGGAGGTTCTCGAGTTGGCAACCTCCGTGCAATAGATGGCAGGGGACACTAGAGTCTGCGGCGGATTATGGAGGCAGCGAGATGAGGCATCTAGATTCGACTTATGCCACGTCGAGGACGGTGGGTGACCGGTCTCGCGAGGCAGTCGGTAGAGGTGGTTCATGGCCACGGGCTCTGCCGGATGTGGCGAGCGATGTCGTCATATGCAAGTGGTGGGAACAGCCATTGGATATTTTGGAGGTGAGCAAAGACATTCATACCTTCTTTATTTCTAACCGTACAAGTTACTAACGACAATATTCTCATGCAGGTCACATGCTCCACAAAACCGCAGCGAGGCGAAGTATCTTGAGTCATCGAGGCGCGATTTTATGCCACGGTATGACCACCTTGCTTGCTCATAACATCCTTTTTAGCGGTTTCACCATGATTACGTGCGTCGTAATGCTTCTTTATTCAAACCCGCTAGTTACTAACGGCAATCTTCTCTTGCAGGCGATCCACGAGCACCACCGGTATGACCGCCTTGCAGCGACCATGAATCTGCGTCACGGGACTCGTCGGGGCATGCCTTGGTGCACGGTATGATCACCTTGCTTGCTGCGTAGCGTCCTTTTTCATGGTTTTCGCCATGATTACGTGCGTAACGTAATACTTCATAGATCAACCACCGGCTTAGGAGGATGATTCATTTAGCCGCACTGACGAGGCACACCTCGGGGACTTCTTCATGGACGATGTGACACCCGAGTTCTCCGTGGGGCTTCTCGGTACCACGGTGCAGGACCGACCCAGCAAGCATAAGACCCCCCTCGCGACACCACCTCAAGCTACCACTTGCCGAGTGGGTAGTGAGGCGGCTGATCCTCGGCGTACTCGGACCATTGCTAAGCGGTCGAGGCGACAGTCGCGCCCAAGAGGCCGTCGGTGATATTTGTTCATCTAAATATCGGTCATATCATGTAAATATTAATTTACGTACAAGTATTATTATGCTAGTCTCGTGTTTCAATATCTCTTTTTGCTTGAAAACCATGACCCGTGTATGATTACGCATCGGGACACCCATCACCCTCTTTCTATGCCTTCAATCCCCTTACTTTGCGGATCGATGTGACCCGTGAGTTAGCTAGCGCAGCGATGTGCAGATAAAATCGACTTTGGGCGATGGTGACTCGGCAGAGTCGACTTTCTTGTGACGTGACTTAGATGAGTTAGGGCCCTTTTGCCCTTGACGAATTTCCCTTAGCGAATTACAATTCATTGCGTCTGTGATGTCGACAGCATATAAATACTACCACTTTCCTTTTGGGTTCTCTGCATTGAGACTTCAACACAATCTCGCTCAAATGGACAAGCCTTTAGGAGATCCACAAAATACAAAGGGTATCACGGCCTAGGAGGAACAAAGGGAGGCGTGCGGAGAGCCACCTCCTGCAATAATATTGGCCGTATGTAATATAACCCAAATTTCAAATTTAGGAGAAATTTAAAACTTAATTATTTTGTGGATTTTCTGAAATTTTAAAAGCTTTTCTATTTTATTTTAAAGCCAAAATAAATTTATTTGCAAAATCTATTACCAAGTGTAAGTTGGGAATATTTTATTTAAATCAAAATGCCTTAGAAGTTTTGTGAATTTTCTCATAATTTTGGATTTTATTTGCTATTTTTAAAAGCCTATTTGAATTAGCAATTAAATCAATTGTTAAATCATTTAAATTCAATCAGCGATGATTGGGCGAATCTATCTCGACCATCTCCTTTCCGCATGCGTCTGTATTCCTTTCAATTTGTTTCTTCGCGCTTTACTTCCTTTCGGTAGTTGGATCGAGATTGAGCGATCGATTTTGTTTGCATTCGGACATCGAGCGACTCAATCGGTGCGGACCGTCAATCATCGAGCGGCGGCGGACACCACCGTTACTTACCTATTCATTACAAATCAGCGGCGGTGGGGCCCTTCTGATGTTGTCTCCTTCCCTTTCCTTCTTCCTGCTGCGCTTTCCTTTCTACTTTGCGCCTTCCGCCATGGACACGTTTGAAAAACTTCCATACTCGTGAAATCTTGATCTAATCCCGAACAATCGCGCGCATTAAAACTACGCATCAATTCGTGCGAATCACGGCTTACGCCCCTTCCATCCCGGCTCCAAATCCACGTGATTTTCTTTGCAGAACTTTACTGCGACCTTCGTGCTCTCCGGCGGTCGACCTGCATCTCTCCCCTATATAAAGTGCCCGGCTCTACCTTGGCCTCCTCGCCAGCGTCGCCACCCTCGTAGCTTCTCCCTCACTGTGGCGCCCCAATTCCAGGTTTATCACCGTGGCCAAAGCTTCTTCAATCTTCAATCCCTTGCCGTCAAGACGCTCCGACCCGTCGTCCACCCTTCGGCACCGCCGTATCACATGGCTTCGTCGCGCTCTTATTTCACCGGAGGACCTCGGGAAGCGCCTTGTTGCCGTTGACCTAAAACCATCGGCATTGACCTAAAACCACCGCTGCCAAACCTACATGGCCGGCGACCAAAATGCCACGCCCTCCGCGCAGGTAGCGCACGAGTCCTCATACCCGCTTTCTTTTTGGCGTATCCACCCTCCTCGTAGTGGCGCGTAAGCGCCGGCCGAGGTATGGAGCTAAACATCGGTCTCGAGCTTACGTGGCTAGTCCGCGTCGGCGCCGGTCACGCCACATCGGCACAAAGGCCCGCGTGTAGCGCCTACGTGGCGGCCACATCAACCTTCGCCCGACCCGCAACCGCCAATCTTGTGTTGTGGCGGGTCCATCGTGGACTTTGATCGGCGTGGACGGGTCCATTGATCGCTAGGCCCGCATGTTAGTGACTCACTTTCTTTTTACATTGGAAAATAATTGATTTGAAATCGGTTTTCGAGGCGATAGCGTCGGCTAGCGCAATATATCAATTTCTTTTAGAAAAATAATTAGGAAATTCGTTTAAATCTGAAATTAGGGTTTCTTTAGGTTTAAAACTTGAGGAGCTCGTATTTCTTCATCACGAACTCGATTTAGGTGATTCAGATTTCTAAATTTGTATAAATTCTAGATCTAACTAACTAAACTAAAATTATTTGATTTGGAGTTAATTTGAATGTTCATTTGAATTTATTTGAGTTTTATTTGAATTTATCGTATTTTCGCGTGTAGATTTGACGACTCAGGAGCTTGACCCATCGAGGATTTAGAGTACCAGGACTTCAAGCAAGGCAAGCTATATCATTGATCATGTTGATCCCAGTATTTTAAATTTATTTAATTATGTTTTAAATTATTAATGCATGCATAATTTTACCAGACTATTTTAAATTCTGTTTAAATTCTTAGCTATTCCAATTCCTTTGTATAGCCAATTTTGATTGTTGGATCATCAATCCCTTTTCACCATTAGATAAAATAAAAATAAAAATAATTATATGTAGCAATTGCTTAGATCGAGCTGTGTATTTGGGGTGTTTTAGCCAAATTACTCAATCTTGATTTAAATTGAGCCTATTGTATTGTTTTACCATAGAAATTTTATAAAATAATTTTACTTGAAATAAAATCAAAAATGGGTTTGGACTTGGCGAAATGGATGATTGGTGGAGTGCGAGGTTTATGCAGGGCTCAATCCGGGTAGGGTTGAGGCCTAGGGAGTTATTTGGAAATCGTCCGTCGATTAGGAGGCTGGTCTTTGAGCCGCATCTTGCTAAGCTTCACCGTGCTACCACATATGTGCAGATAGGCGAGAACTAGGCTTAATAATTTGTAATACCTTCTTGTTATTTGTGCCATGTTGTTGTGTGAGTGTCGGTTAGATAGTAGTCCACTTTGGTGTAAGAGGGGCTTAGGAGGATGGTTAATCAATGGAAGTGAAATCTTAGCGGGCATAAATACTTTAGGGTGAGAGCATTATGCGGTCTTGTGATAATTGCTTAGTCATGCGCCTAGCCGGGCGTGTATTGGCGGGCATTAAAAACAAATTATCTCTTGTGGGTAAGTTGTACCACCTCTGCAGTGTAAAACTATTTGAACGATCGTGTCCATAGTCATGGACATCTTGAAAAAGGCTCCTCTAAGTTAGACTTTATTTTTGGTTTTAAAATGTTTAGCAAATGATTTTAGGATGGTAAATCCTTGTGGTAAAATTAGGCGATTAGCCATGTGATATGAGGTATCCTACACATTCATTCATGGAGGTTATCCACTATAAAATTGTTAATTTAAAATTTGATTTTAGTTATAGATTAAAAATGTCCTTGAAAATTATTATGAATATTTAAACTAAAAATCTTTGCTTTATGCAAAATAGACCTTATGACCTCCTCTTGTTTACTTATGCATGCATCATATTTCTTTAATGGGTGTAACTTGCGAGCACGGAAGTTGTGCTCGCTCTTCTTTGAATAATATTTATTAGGAAGACTTCTAGGACAATGAGGATCCAGAGACGTTTAGACCCTCGCCCCGGTGATTGCTGT